>CM071567.1:131245238-131294058 GCA_036426205.1 Ascaphus truei | reverse complement strand
CCCCCCCAATATATCTAAAAATACCCCACTCCCCCCAATACATATATAAAATACCCCCCCAATACATATATAAATCAGGCTTGCCTTGGGGAATATCACAGGTCGGGCCGGTGGCTGTGGTTGTGGGGGGGGTGGTGGTGGGTGCCCAGCAGCTGGCGGGACTGCGGGGGGTGGTGGCGGTGGCCCGGCGGCTGGCGGAACTGCGGGGGGGTTCCCAAGGCGTTTGTTAAATCTGTGTTCACTCTAGCCCATACTGTCCCTTGGGGTGGTCACCTTGGCAGGGATAAAACATTGGACCGTATTTCGTCCCGATTCTATTGGCCAGGGATGCATAGTGATATTGCTAAGTTATGTGCGGCATGTCCGGAGTGCCAGCTAACTAGTCCGAAGGGACAAAAACCAGCCCCTTTGGTTCCTCTACCCTTGGTGTCAGTTCCCTTTGAGAGGATTGGAGTAGACTTGGTAGGTCCTCTAGAACCTTCTGCGAAAGGACAGGTTTATTCTTGTAATAGTTGACTATGCAACAAGATATCCTGAGGCGTTCCCCCTGAGAACAGCAACGGCGAAGCAAGTAGCCAACAAGTTGTTGGAGCTGTCCTCACGGGTTGGACTTCCCCTGGTTATGTTGACAGACCAAGGTAAATATTTTATGGCTAAACTGATGCAGGATGTCTTAAAATTACTAGAGGTTAAGTCTGTTCGGACATCGGTCTGCCATCCACAGACTGACGGGTTGGTGGAAATATTTAACCGAACTCTAAAAGGGATGCTGAGGAAATTTGTAGATTCAGAGAAGAGAGCCTGGGATGAACTTCTCCCTTTTCTGCTGTTTGCAGTGCGGGAAGTTCCACAGGCCTCCACGGGATTCTCTCCATTTGAACTGCTTTATGGCCGCCAACCTCTGGGTATCCAAGACCTCCTAATGGAGTCCTAGGAGGAACAGTGGTCGCCTTCTAAGAATACCCTGCAATATGTATTGGACCTTAGGAAGCGCCTAGATGTGGTCGGGCATTTTGCTAGGGAGAATCTTAGATCAGCCCAGGACAGTCAAGAGAGACATTACAATCAAAATGCTCATATGAGAGTGTTTCACCCAGGAGATCAGGTGATGTTGTTGTTACCCAGTTGTGAGAGCAAACTCCTAGCCAAATGGCAGGGCCCATTTGAAGTACTCCGCTGCATGGGGTGATGTGGATTACGAGATCGCTCAACCAGGGTCCAGGAAGGGTAAACAAATTTACCATGTGAACTTGCTGAAACCCTGGAAGATGCAGAAGGCTCTATTCATCCACACGGTGGAGGAGGAAACAGAATGGGACCTCAGCCCCCACAGGTGAACATCGTGGGTGACGATAAAATCCCAATGGGTAGACAGTTGTCCTCTGAACAAAAAGGGGACTTGTTAGAAATAATTACACAATTCCATGATGTTTTTTCTGATTTGCCAGGGCAAACTAATTTAATTTCACATGTGATCGAGACAGCACCTGGGGTAAAAGTACGTTCCCATCCTTATTGGTTACCTGAAAGTCGTAGGGCCCTGGTAGAGAAGGAGGTACAAGAAATGTTACACTTAGGAGTGATTGAGGAATCATGCAGTGAGTGGTGTAGTCCACTAGTTATGGTCCCTAAACCCGATGGGAAGGTAAGATTTTGTGTGGACCTCCGAAAGGTCAATGTGGTATCCAAGTTTGACACATATCCGATGCCAAGGGTAGACGATTTAATTGACGCCCTTGGTAACGCGGAATATATATCCACGCTGGACTTAACAAAGGATACTGGCAAATACATTTAGAGGAAAAGTCCAAGTGCAAAACAGCCTTTGCCACTCCCATGGGTTTATACCAGTTTGTGACAATGCCATTTGGACTGCATGGAGCCCCAGCCACATTTCAGAGACTCATGGATAAAGTGCTGAGACCCCATAGGGCTTATGCCACAGCCTACCTAGATGACATTGTCATTTATAGTAAACACTGGCCGGCCCATCTAAATAGGTGGAAAGCGGTCCTCAAATCTCTAAGAGAGGCAGGACTCACAGCCAACCCTAAGAAATGTGCCTTAGGTAAGGCGGAAACCAAATACTTAGGGTATGCAGTGGGAGGTGGAAAAGTAAGGTCACTAGCCGACAAGGTAGTTGTCCTGAAATAAGTTCTGACCCCCCAAACAAAAATGCAGGTACGCTCTCTGCTGGGTTTAGCAGGGTACTATCGGCGGTTCATCCCCAACTACTCAGAAGTTGCAGCCCCTTTAACGGACCTCACAAAAAAGTGTGCCCCTTCACAAGTTGCATGGTCAAGGGAGTGTCAGAGAGTCTTTGAGTACATAAAAAGGTGTCTATCAGAGGGTCCCATCCTTAGAAGCCCAGACTTCAACAGGCCTTTTGTAGTGCAAACCAATGCATCAGAGATAGGGCTAAGGGCAGTGTTGTCACAACAGTTTGAGGGAGTGGAACACCCAATCCTTTTCCTGAGTAGGAAATTGTTCCCGAGGGAAAAAACCTACTCAGTGATTGAGAAGGAGTGCCTCGCAGTAAAGTGGGCAATCGAGGCTTTGAGGCATTACCTGGCAGGAGTCCATTTTACTCTGGTGACGGACCATGCTCCACTGAAGTGGTTAAATAGTATGAAGGATTCCAATGCTAGATTGACTAGGTGGTATATGGCCCTCCAACCCTTCTCATTTGAGATTCAGCACAGGCCGGGAAAAGAGAATGCAAATGCTGACTTCTTTTCTAGAGAAGGGGTGGATGGTCGGGCTAACAGGGGAGCAATGTGACAGGGTAAATAAACGTCACCAGCCATATGCTTGGCAGACATATGTGTAAGTCTGCAGTGCAGCAGTGAGGAGGTTAACTTTCACCAGAGTTAATTAGTCTGAGCCCAGCTGCCTCATCAAGGTCTTTTAAACCCCCCAGGCTGTACACACATGCAGGCTAGCTGGTCAGGAGACAGGACTAAAATACTGAAGAGATTACTGCTATAAGGTCTGTTTTATAAGTACACCTGTGATAAAATGTATGTGTCCTGCATGCTGAAGAGAAGCTGCTTTGTTTGCTATGCTGAATAGAAGCTATTTTGTTTTCTATGCTGAAGAGAAGCTATTTTGTTTTGTCTGCTGAAGAGAAGCTATTTTGTTTTGTGTGCTGTATGTTTTTTAAGGCTCAATAAATAAACCTTGTCAAGAGACCCCGCGTGTGTAGTTGCATGTACCCTGCATCAAGGCCCATTTTAAGAAATCAAATAAATGCCTATTCAGAGACAAACTCTTGTCTCAAATACTGTATTTTTCTCTCCTGCACATACAAAAGGACACACAAAAGGATCCTTGCTTTGCTATTCCTCCTCTTTCTTTACAATTGAGACAATCATATTTGCTAAAGATGGCAAATATATTTTACGTATGGGTAACTTTGGGCCAAATGTTATATTTTTTATATTAACACACAAATTGAAAACCAGGGATCCTTTTAAAAAAATATCCTCATTAATGCCAATGGAAAAGAGCATCTTATAATTGTAGTTGTCAAATATTCTCTGGATAAAGTGTTCTCCTAGTTCCTTGCAACACACTTCAACAATGTTATTTATACAAAAGAAGTACCAAGTGATAAACAATGCACTCACAAAAGTACATGCATATACCTGTAGTGCGTACCGGCTAAAATAGTCTTGTAGAGATTGTTCCTAGATACACTGGTCCTTACTCTACTGCAGTGATTGTCAGGCCAGACCCATGTGCCAAATCAGAGTGTGTTTTTTTGATGCGCCTCTACGTGTCTCGTGTAATATACTTCTTCAGGAAGCATGTATGGGGGGCTATTTTAGCCGATATGCGCTGTACTGTATGCATGGACAATACCTTTTGTGAGTACATTTTTAACTGTTGATACTACTTTTATATAAATTAATCACTTGATCAATAGAGAGGTCTGTTTTCTGTGTTTTATCTCCTAAGAGACCTTGAGGTTGAATGAAGATATAATATTGTTACAGAAGATATTGAGGTTATAACTGATTAAAATATTGTCAAGTTCTCAACATATGTTATGTGGGGCTGAATAAAAGGTATTATATTCTTTTGTGGGGTTAAAATCTCACCAACAGACCAAAAGAAACTAATATTTAAGGATTACAATTTGAATTTCTATCTGCCATCTTAGAATTAAAAACTCAATGATGACACTTCCAAGTTTGGTTGGAGACGTAGCTTTACTGAATTTTAATCGCTATTATGTTGCATCTAGATTGAGATTTTGTACAATAGTCCCTTTCTGATAATGTGAAATCCTCAGTGGATGTACTGTAGAGTGGATGAAGACGAACATTGAGAACCTTGGAGTCTTCCTCCGGCTCCTGAAATATGTAAGGCCTTCTTCAAATTTTCAAACCCCAGTTTTATTACAGTCTCTTAAAATGTGGGATGTCTGTTTGAAATATTCTCTAGAGATGGACGAATCCGCACAAATCCGTTTTCAAAATTTTCTCACATTTTACCCCCAAAATCTTTTGTGCATTGTAAAATCCGTAAACGGATTTGGTCGGTTTAATCTGCGTGGATTCATCAAAAACCCGCCATTGGATACAATCCGTTGACAAGTTTGCTGAATCCAATTTGCAGATTCAGCAACTCATTGGCGGATTCTTAAAAATCTGTCAATGCATTGCGGAATCTACGCATTGGATTCTACAAATTCGTCAACGGGTTGCGGAATCCGCAGAGTGTATTGGCAATAATAATAAAATATCTGTAAACTGTGAACCACCATTTTTGAGATTGAGCCGCTGAAATACACGGACCAAAGGAACCGGCCGGATCGAAATCTCTCCCCCCCCTAAAATTTGCCCATCTCTAATATTCTCTTTTTACTTTTCTCCCTTTTACTTTCATTACAAATAACCTTGATTTTCAATGAAGTTTAAATTTACCATCCTTTGCTCCTTGTCTTAAAGGGTGCATTCTTAAAATGAATGACCTATTTGTGACTCTAATACAAGGCTCTACAGTGACTAAGGCAGAGCTTATACTACCTCCGCGGTCATGCGTGACCGAGCGCACTCCTGCAGCCCCAGCAATCTGTGAACTTGGCTGCAGAAGAATGGGGAGCCATGGCGGAAGCATCACACCCTCATTGGCTGAACCAGCCCACGTGACGCTGACATCACGCAGCAGCCGCCTGAGAAGACAAAATGTATTGTCTCCTCAAAACACTGCCGTGTCAACGCGCCTCTAAGCCTGCATGCACGCAGGCACTTGGCTAACTGCTATAGCCAATTACTGAAGTGTACTTGACATGCACGAGCCCGCGCGCACACAGCAACTCCGACACTATAAGCTCGGCGTTACACAGAATAAACACATCCCAAATAATTGCTTTGTATAGTACCCACAACTGAGACATGCTGTCTAATCTGACATTCGCCCTTTTGCAAATTTTATTACTCGCGAATCTTGAACTGACGCCCTCTCTATCTTCTGATTTCAGTTATCTGAATGCACATTTCTTTTATACTTTATGCACTATGGATGAACGTATTTTTCAATCACTCATTGATTGCCCACTCATCCACATTTTTTACTGAAAATAATGTACAGATGCAGCAGTCGTGATTTGAACATTTCACGCGTTGTATACCTCGGAATACGCATGTCATGGTGCAGGATTTCTTCCAACCTTACCACCTTAAGATGCGAGTGCAGAACATGGCATTTTAGTGTTCTGGTTTTTAAACACCTGAAATTGGCACAGTAGCACAGTACTGCACACATTACAATTCATTCATTTCTGCCAAGGATACGCGTAGAATTGCACCCAAAGAAACAGAATCCATGAAATTGAAACAACGCAACCGCGATAAACACGTGTGCCTGGTATGATTGGACACGTGAATGCCACATGGAATACAGCAGAGCACACGAAAACGGCTCCGTGAAATGTTCGAATAGCGGCCGCTGCATCTGTATATCACGTACACCTTGTCTTTCCAAAAAATTGAGCATTTGTCCCCAATTACCAATTATGTTGTTTCCAAATAATGTTTATTTAAAAAAAATTGTAATGCAATTTATTACCACAGCACCTTATCATAATTAATAAGCCTTATAAAATACCCGACTTAAATATTTATGACCATGTCTACATTCTTTGTTATAAATAGGTCCAGGATTGTTTCCTTTCTGCAAGTTTGATCAACCATTTGAGTTATAACATTTATTTTAAGGACACGAAGAATCTGGTATAGGATGCTCTTAGGTGCACTATTAATTTCATACTGTTATTTTCTAATTTTTAATATAGCTTGTATACATGATGACATGAGACTTGGGAGGGTTTTATTTCTTCTAGCGACTCTCTTTTGCGTAAAAACCCTCACTCTACCGCCCCCTGAGGTGGCCAAAGTAGAATACCGGTAGAGGAAGCCATTTATTGGCAAACCGTAACCCATTAAAAGGCACCAGAGAAAAATAAATCATGCCTTTATTTGCAGAGAAACAGAAGCAAATTTTTTCTTTAAGCCTGGTTACAGTTGTTTAAGGAAATCAATTATATTATTACATTCTTCACTAAATGTATTTCAGGTGAGCTATGTGGGACTGCACCTTTAGTATGTTTACCTATCTTGTTGCTGCTGCTTATATTTATTTTGCAGACTTAGCCATTGCTTTCACTCGATGTAACAATCTCCTTATTCTGACATACTCTGTCTACCATGAGTCATCCACTCACCAATTCCATGTACACTAAGGGACTTGCTCATATATATTGGGAACATGCTAAAACTATAATAACACTTCCTGGGATAAATCCAGTAAAAATATAATCAATAAGGATTTCATTTGATAAGCAGATATTCTAAAGAAGACACACCACTTTTTAATTAATTACTCTACAGAAAAAAAGCTGAAATAAGGAAGTATAAAAAAACCTGTCTTACCCTATTTTGTGCCAAGAGTGAATATATACAGAAACAACAGGTGCGGTAATGAGAGAAGTTAGGGCATGGTTGACTGGTACAATAGTAGTAAACACACACAAAGGATATAAATTAGCTCATGTTGAAAGTAGAATCTTCATGCACTATTGTTTGATTTTAATTTTAACTAAAAAAAAAAACACTGTTTCCTGTTGTACATGTACAGTACCTTTCTTATTTTAGTCCTCAAATGTTCCATCTGTGTTTCCACGTACTGTATCAGACATGATCCTTCTTTCACCAATAATCATAGCTTGTGTTTTGACAGCTGTGGTTCCAGTAATAACAAAAAGAAGTAAAAATTATACTACTACAGTGATAAAAATAAGAACCTGAAATGATTGCAGAGCACAGATACTGAATAAATCATAGGATATGTGAAAAACACGGAAACTATACTCTCAGAAGTAGCCACTCCTGTTCTATTATCCTATCAGTCAAGGAGCCAAGGCAGGTTTATGAGTCACTGTCTTAGTGCCAGAGAATGTTTCATCATAGTTTATAGACTAATAAACCCATTGAATTACGTCATAGAAACAATGCTCTTTAACTTTCTACTACGTTTTATTTCATGATTTAAAAATCATAATTGCAGTATTCCACTTGTATTATTATGGTTGTTGTTCTAAGGGTACATTTTGAATAGGGCCCTTATTTAAGTGGTGGTATGCGATAAGACAACACTCAGCGCTGGAAGATACCTTACAGTAAGTGACGTCTGGTGCTAGAAGGTGTCTTATTGTATAGCACCTCTTAGTAAATATAAAGGGTTAGGCAAAAAGGGTTTACTGAGGCAAAATCCAACAAGGACAAAAAAAAAACACAGTTTAAAACACACAACAAGTAGTGTAAAAGACTTAAAATAGCCAGATCTGACACGTGGTTAACTTGGGTCCCCTAACTCTCTAGGTGCTGGGTAAGAAGGTTTACCCATGTCATCTGCTGCAAATCAAGCCTCACCCACAGCTACAAAGTCTTTGAATCCCTGCTGGCTTGTATTTCTAGGCAGCCTCCGATGACAGAGTGTCAGGAATCCGCTCCTGGGTTTGGCTGGAGCCCATCCATCCGGAGCTTTAAAGGTTCCAGACAAACTATTCCCTGTTTATGCAATCACCTGCCACTTGCTGCCTCCTGTGTAGCTCTGGCCTGATTGGCCTCCTGTGCTATTTAGTGACTGCCCCGCCCTCAGGAAGTTGCTGGACATAGACTTTGCAATCCATGTTGCAAGTAACTGTGCTTGTCACAGACTCTCTGTTTGGCCTGCTAGGCCTCCTAGTGCCTTGTATCCTGCTCCTAGTCCCCTGCTGCCCAAGGGCTTCTTGCATAGTAGTCTTGGCGCTGCTTCCTTGTTCCTGACAGACTTTGCCTTCGCCGCGCGGGAGCAGCTACGCTGGTTTCCCCCGTGTTTCCTGTGGTGTGTCTGCACCTATGGTTCCTGCTTCCTCCAAGTGGAGTTTGCTCCTGTCCAGAAGTCCCTGTACCAAAGCTTCTGGTTCCTGTGACTCCTGGCCTTTTCCTGACGCGCTGCAGCACCTTCGCTGAAGCTTCTCGGCTGCAGTGGCTTCTTTCAAGGTTCTAGCGTCCTAGGCTGAAATACCTTCACCCCAGATTTCCTGTTGATGACCTCGACTTGTTGCTTCGACCACCGCTCCTGTGCCGCCTGCCTTGACCCCTGCCTGGATAACTTTAACCCTGCTTTCTCCAATCTTAACCTGGCTATGTCTGACCATGGAATCCGCACTCCGGACCTGACTCCGTGGCCGTAGGTTGGTGCTTAGACATCCCCACCTCAGCCCCGCGGTCCGGTACCAGTTTGTGGCAAGCACGCACGTTACACAGAGACTATCCACGAGCAAGTGTGGAACTCTGCGACAGCCAAGCAATTGTAGCTTTCCCCCTTCCATGCAAATGCGTGGAAGAACGGCACTCAGCCAATAAGTGTGAGGCAGGAGGTATGAACGTGCCAAACACAGGCAATGGGGCACAGCAACAAGTCTGGTTGTTAGTCGAGTATGACGTCAGAGTGAGCAGGAGGTACAAAACCAATCAGAGAAACACCTATGTGGAGTTCCACGTGGGTGGATGAGATGGCGCCGATTTGACGATGAAGAAAACAGCTCCAGTTTTGATCGGTGGGCTATGCCAGCTGGTGCGCTTTGCACACAACCCTCCCTGGACACTGGCCTTTGATGACCACACTTAACAGTCCTGGAAAACATTCCAGAAATAAGAGCCTACATACTGTCGCGCCCACTTTTATTCTCCAACATCTCCGGATTTTGTTTCGAATGCTACGCACTTAACCGGGTTCATGCCGCATTCATGCCGCATTCTCAGCCGCGGTTCATGCGCGGTTGATGCGCGGTTGACGCGCAGTTGATGCGTTTATTGAGAATGGTTCGGATTTAATAGGTTGCAATTCTTCGCGTGTCCGCCAGATGGCAGATATTCATGAATTGTAATGCGCATGCGCTTCAGTAATGTGTCGACTTGCAGGTGTTTTGTTTAAAAAAGATACCACTGTGGTCTATTGTAAATTGGCCTTGGGACTGAAGGAAGAGGTTACAATAATGTATCAATTTAGGCTTTTCATATTAAAGAAAGACAAAGACCAGTTTCGCTTACAGTATTCTCCAAAGACCAGCCCGCCATGAGTGTTCAAGTGCAGCCCGCTTTCCAAAAACCCGACAGAAGTAACGCGTATTTGATATGGGCCGCGATTAATGCAACAGAGGATAAGATGGCAACAGTTGTTCAAATTTATCAGTATTTTATCGAAAACTATGACTTTTACAAATTTTCGCCAGCTCCTCATGTGTGGAAGCGTGCAATAAGGAATAAGTTATGTAGCGATCCATGTTTTTTTCGTATTTGTCCCGAATTTATTGGAGGGTATTGGTGTGTATCACCGGATTTTTCCTGTATCTATGATCATGCAGACGGCAAAAGGCGAAAGGTCTTGTTAAAACCAACTAAGAAACGACAGTCGCTGGCAAGCAATGCACCAGCACCGGCTTCCAATTACTGTCCGACCATCAGTGACAACCCTTGCTTTCTGTCCACGCACGGATACCTGCAGCCTGAGCCGGATTTCGCGTACAGTTGCGAGCAAGCTGGCATGTACCTAAGCGATTTCCAGTCTCATCAGCTGACTACAGGTGTAGTAGTCCCGCTGTTATGTGTCAACGTGTATGATCCAGAATATGGGACTGGCAGTGGTCCAGTGCCAGCTGATTGGGAAGTTCTATGGTGAGTAATGTTGCCGTATTTTATTCTGTTTTTTTTATTTTGAAAATATCAATATCAGTGCGATTCAAAAGTCAAGCGATTCTCCTGCAAGCAATATCATTGGCTGAGCGGCTTCTACAGTAGATACTGCACAATTGGTGAAAAGCTAGGCGCATGCGCATTGGAAACTTCTTGAAACGCATATGCGTGTCATCACATCGACGGTAGGCGCATGCGCATGTGAACAGGAGACGCCCCCTGAGAAAATTATTGGTGGGACTGACTGGGATATTCTTTGGGGGACTGACCATCACAGTAAAACTTTTATTTATTTTTTCCTCAGAAAATAAAACTTTGTCATCTCATGGATATGGGTGGATAATATCGCTTCGTGTAACAATGCCTGCACATTGCAGAATCGGATTTAAAAAAACCACGTACTGGAGTCTACAGTTTATTGGCCGTTGTTATTGATTAGGATTGAATACCAGAAACAGTATGCTGATGTTTTCAGACCGTACTGTATACAATGCTTTTTTTATATACAGTATACTGTATAATAAACCCGAGAAAATAAAAAAATATGCATTTATTCTACATGTATTACAGTCATACAGTATGTGTCTTCTATACCAGTACAGTATGTGTCTTGTATTTTTTTTAATACTCTTGTGATGTACAGTACTGAGCATGCCTACAGTATACAGTACAGTATGCCTGGACAGTAGTGTACATTCTAGAAACACTGTATTTTGTTACAGTATCAAACGAGCCAATGTAACAATTTAAAACAAATCAACATTTTCTTTTATTGGTGGAGTAAGTACAAAAACATTTATTTACAAATACTGTACAATCTAAAAACATTTTAATTGCACAGCAATTCAAAACATCAACAAGTTTACTGCTAGTTAAAACATTTATGTATAGAAAGTAAAAACATTTACAGTCAGTCAGTATGGTTTACAGTCACATGTTGTTATTAAAAAAAATTCTTTATTCATATAATATACAAAACGCAACATCTCCTTTATTAAAGTGCAGCAAGTCAAAACATTTACAGTAGGATGGTGTGCAGAACAGTCAGTCAGGCCTGCACAACTACAGTCCTCGAGGGCTGCAAACAGCCCCGGTTTTCAGGGTAACCTTTGAAAACCGGGCCTGTTTGTTGCCCTCTGGGACTGGAATTGTGCATGTCTTTTGTATAGTAAACACAAACATTTATCTATTAATACAAGTTAAAACACACAACATCTCCTTTTTTTAAGTACAGCAGGTCAAAACATGTACAGTACAGCACAACAGTATGGTCTTACCACATTTACAAAAAATAAACAACAGTTGAACACTCACGCAAATTCGTACCCCACCAGATTGTCCTGCCATGGCCGATGCCTTGTATGGCGCAAAATGCCATTAATGCAGTCTTAAACGCCTTTCATTAAAGGATCTGTAATTGAAAAAAAGCGCCGCATTTCCTCCAAAATAGTCTTTCTTAAATTGCCAGGAAGCGCCTTTTTTTCGCGATTTCCTTTATAGTTTACTTTGTAGGCTCACTCTCAGTACATCAAGTAGGACACGTGGTGCTTAAAAAGTAACAAGGCATACTTGTGGGGTACACCAGCACTCATCACCCTATACTTCTCCCTGAGTGCCGATGGCAGATCGCGCAGGATGATGTCGGGCACCGTATCGATGCAAGCGAATGTAGGTTGGGTTCGGAAGCGGGTGTTCTTCTGTGAGCGGGTGTGCTTGTGGCGGCGGGCGAGGGTAGGTTGTCTGGGAGGAAGCTTTCCTCCTGTCTTTGGTCGCCGTGTTGTCTCTTGGCGTGGTCTTGACGGGGTTGGAATGTTATACTCCTCCTCAACGGCATACATGTACACAAAATCTTCTGGTGGTGGGGGTGCACTTGCTGATGGAAGGTGGTCGAAGGTCCCATTCATCACATCCATGCCACCTTCCAGCTCCGGCGTCGGGGATACAGGGGCATGAACACCAAGCAAATTATGTATCCCCGCTATGTCAGTCTCTATCTTCTCCATCCGTCGATCCATCTTCTTCATCCGTTGATCCATCTTCTGCATCCGTTGATCCATATTTAGCCACCGGTTATCCATATTTAGCATGGTCTCCAGAAGCAGATCTATCTTTGCCAGCACAATATAGTTCCCGGTGATATCCACACTTATCCCATTCAGCATCCGGTCTAACGAGCTGCTTCTTGTGCATGGCGTGCTGTGGACATCTGGGTGGATGGGTGCTACGGATGATGAGATGGGGGTTCCATGGAGAGAAGCAGCAGGGTCGCCGAAGAAGGGTGGAGGAGGTGACCTGTGGATTTCCGGGAGAGGAGAAGCGGGAGCGTCGTCGAAGAGGGATGGAGAAAGTGACCTCTGGATTTCCGGGCGAGAAGTGGCAGAGTCGTCTAAGCGCAAAGGAGAAAGTGACCCGTGGATTTCAGGGGCACCGGCGCCAGCGTCGTCGAAGAGCAGTGGCGAAGATGGCCTGTGGGTTTCCGGGAGGGCGGCAGCAGCATCGAGGACGAGTAGTGGAGAAGATGGGCTGTAGATTTCCGGGAGAGCTGCGGCAGAGTCGTCAAAGCATAAACGAGGAAGTGATCTGCGGGTTCGATGGGTTGGCTGCTATTTGTTTTGCGTTGTGCGTACATCACCGAATTTCTTCCTGACATAATAAGGCTTACGTGTTTTAAAACCCTTAGCCTTTGGGGTCAGCAGAAGGTTTTCTTTATTGGCCTTATCCTGTCGCTTTGGCCTTGGCGTGGAAACGGCTGCTGCCTTTCGCTTTTTCAGCATGACAGGCACAGCAGAGGCGAGTGGGTTCCTGCGTCCGTAGAATCGGGGTTGATCCATGGAAGCAGTTGGCACAATGCAGTATCTGGACAAGGGCAAGTTCAGATAAAGATCATCGAGTGGTGGGCTATGCAAAGTGTGTAACCTTTTATGCATGGCGACGAGGTACAGGTGTTGAAAGTGGGCGTACTCAAATGTGAGTCATTAACGTATAAATACACCATTCATTTTGTGGATTCACTGCACATTGAATACACATCGACTAAACATCGAATATACATTCTTGTGTTTGTATTTCTATCTACTTGCAGCAATGCCTGTTAAAAAGATTTCAAAGGATCTCAGCATGAGAATTAAGGAGATGTACATGAGCGGACACCGCATTGCAGATATCAAACGCTGGTTAGCTGCTTCTGGCCTCGTTGTGCCATCAACCACCGTGTGCTGTCATGCACACGGAAAAACCAGACAACGCACGAGGACACCAACGGTAACTTTCGCGTAAGTATATTTATATAACTATATAATACAGTATATCTATCATTGTTTATATTGCTGCATATTAATAGAACAATATATTGTGTAGATCAACTGTATCTAGTTTTTTTTTTTATAACTTCAAGTTTATTGGAATATTTTCAATATAAATAGCATCGCAATACAAATAACACGAACATTCACAGTATTACAGTCATGTACAATACTGCTACATTCTCCTTCTGGAGCCACAAGTGTTCATGCGTTGCACATGATATCTCTAAAACCAGTTGGGATATTTATGTAGATTAAACTTGGGGGAACAACAAAAAAAAAAGTAAATTAAGGCAGGGGAGGGTGGGAAGGAGGGAAGGGGAGGGGGGGCGCGGGCACGCTGCACTGCCACTTTCCCATAGGTGGCTGGTAGATTTACTATACACCGTTTGTTTGCCGACTTCTAGGGCCGCCCAAAGTGTTCACATGGTGTGTCCTCAACTAGGTCTCGTAGTCCGTTCCGCTTACTTTGTACGAGAATGCACTTGGAATAATCACTGCCATATCGTGGCTACCTCAACCCCCGGGATGTCTGTCTGTTCCAGCCAAGGCGTCCAGACTTTTAGATATTTTTCGCCAGTGTCATTGACCAGACTCATTAATTTCTCCATCTGGCATATGTACCATAATCGATTCCGAATTTTTGGGATATTTGGGGTCTCTGGTTGTTTCCACATAGCTGCGATCTCGCACCTCGTTGCTGTTGCAAAATGTGCAACTAGTTTATTACCTGATTTTGAAAGACCCTTCCATGGTCTGTTCAATAGGAACAGTCACGGATCAGGGGGAATTGTGAGGTCAAAAATCCTCTGGATCCAATGTCTAATCTCATCCCACAGATGTGAGATCCGAGGGCAAGACCACAGCATGTGCAACAGGTCCGCCGATTCTCCGCACTCTTTGGGACACAGCGGGGAGTATCCTGTGACAAACCTTGATAATTTTAATGGGGTGAGGTACCACCTCATCAATACTTTATATGCATTCTCCTTCAAAGTAGTGCATATGGAGCTCTTGGCAGTAGCCTCTATTATAGCAGTCCAGTCGTCCTCCTCCAATTCCTCCTCAATATCTGTTTCCCATCTAAGTTGGTACGTCAGTTTTTGTCATTGCTGTGAGCTCCCAGAACTGACCACTTCTCTATAGATCTGCGATGTAAGTCCCTGTGTGTCTGTTTTCGTCAGACAGAGCTTTTCGAATGTGGTTAATGGTGGGAATTGGGAGTTTTTGACGAAGAACGCTCGTATCTGGAGGTAGCGAAAAAATTCGGAATGTGGGATGTTTTTTTCAGATCTAATTTGTTCGAATGATTTAACTCTGTTCGGTATACCCTCCAGATCTCTTAACCTAAGATATCCATATTTTTTCCAGGGCCCTGCGGCGTTTGCCACTAGTCTCGGTGCAAAGTTAGGGTTGCCTCACAAAGGGGCCATCATAGAGCGCCTTGTGGTCAGGGTATGTTTATATTTTGTGGTCTCCCATACCGACAGTGAGTTGGCCACCGATGAGAGCGGTCGTTCAGCCCATTTAATAGCTGTTTTGGGTAACCATAGCAAATTCTCTATCTCTAGTGGGGCACAAGCCCTCTTTTCCAGATCCACCCATCTTTTCAGATCGGGGTTGGTCTGCCATTGTGTGAGTTGACACAATTGCGCCGCTTTGTAGTAAGAGACCAGGCAAGGTACCGCTAGGCCTCCTGTCCGCGTGGTTTTTTTCATAATTGTCTTATTTACTCTCGGTTTTTTCCCTCCCCAGATAAACTTGGAGATATCAGACTGAAGTGAGAGTATATCCTTCAGTCTAAGTGGCACTGGTAGAGTCTGAAACAAATATAGGATATGGGGGAGGAGATTCATCTTGACACTATGTATCCTTCCTATCCAGGAGATCTTGTAGGGCGTCCATTTTTTTAAATCTGCTTTTAGTGTCTTGATTAGTTTGGGGTAATTAGCATCATAGACGCCCCTGTAATCTTTAGTGATGTAGACCCCTAGATATTTAATATGTTTTGGTTGCCAATTGAAATTAAAGTTCAGACTCAGTAGTTTTTCAGTTTCCTTTGGGAGGCTGATATTCAGGGCCTCTGATTTGGTTTGATTTATTTTGAATCCTGATATTCTATTAAATTTATCCAACAGGTCAAATAGGTTCGGCAGGGAGGTTAGAGGCCTGGAGATCAGCAGCAGTATATCGTCTGCATACAGGGCAATCTTATGTGATTGTGAATGCACCGTAATCCCTGAAATATCCGGGTTGTTACGGATTTGTGCAGCTAAAGGTTCCATACATAGGGCGAATAACAGGGGGGATAACGGGCACCCCTGACGTGTGCCGCTTTTAATTTGAAATAAATTAGAGGGGAAACCCTGATGTATGACCTTGGCTGCGGGGCCTGAGTATAGCGACATTATCGCCCCACTCACCCTTTCCCCAAAGCCAAATGCCCCAAGCGTCTGTTTTAAGTAGGGCCAGTCAATCCTGTCAAACGCTTTTTCAGCATCCAGACTCAACATCATAACGCTTAATTTCTGATTAGTGGCTATTTCTAGCAGATCAATGATTCGTCGGGTGTTGTCCGCAGCTTGTCTACCCATTATAAAGCCGACTTGATCTGGATGTATGAGTCTGGGCAGGATAAGACTTAATCTATTGGCCAGTAGTTTGGCGTATATTTTAACATCTGTATTAATTAGGGAAATTGGTCTATAACTTTTACAGTCCTGCGGATCTTTCCCAGGTTTATAAATAACTGAGATTGACGCCTGGAGCATCTTAATACTTAATAGTAGTGGGATCAGTACAAGAAGAGCCACTGATCATAGCTTCGGTGTATGCCCCGGGTGAGCAAGGACACGAATTTATCAAGGATTTTTTTCAGAAACTGACGCAAGTAGCCAAAGGTCAGATAATCCTAGCGGGAGACTTCAACCTTACTATGAACCCCAAGCTAGATAGATCGGGAATCGCTAGAAACGTTCGTAAGAAAGTGATTGACACCCTAAAATCAGGTCTCAAGAAAGCCCAGCTAGTAGATATCTGGAGGGAACTTCACCCCACAGAAAAAAACTATACTTTTTACTCCCACCCCCACGACGTCTATAGCAGAATCGACTACTTCTTCATTTCTAGTAGACTGGTTCCCTTGGTTGCCCAGGCTTTGATCCATGATATTTCATGGTCAGACCATGCGCCTATAGAGCTGAGGTGCAACCAAATTCGCCCTGATAGACCCGGTGCAAATTGGAAATTAAATGAGTCACTCCTTAAGATCCCAGCTATATGCGACTCAGTCGGAGAGGAGATAGATCAATTCTTCACGACTAATTATGGTTCGGTGAGCTCCGACCTCACCCTCTGGGAGGCCCATAAGCCAACCATAAGGGGCACTTTAATTGGTATTGCCGCCCGTAGAAAGAGAGAGCGTAATAATAAGATAGCAGCCCTCCAATCCAAATTAAATTCCCTCACATCAAGACACAAACTGACGCAAGATCCGAGGGTCCTATTGGAGTTAAAGAACATCAAAATCGAACTAAACCTGCTATTGGTCTCCCAGGCTGATAAGTCTCTGAGTTGGTCACGGAGGAAATTTTACGAAAAGGCGAACAGGCCGGATACCATGCTAGCGCGCAAACTAAACACTAGACAGCCTAATTATAACATACAGGCGGTGCGTCTGAAGGACGGCTCCTCCACATCCAACCCAAAAAGCATAGTCGAGGAATTTAAATCATTCTACGAAAATTTATATAATGGAGAGAAAGTGGCACATAATTCCAAAACGGCAAGGGCCACGGAAGATTTTCTAGCACGGTCCAACCTAACAGGGCTGAGCGAGCAGGACAGGGAGGGGTTGGAGGCTGATTTCACATTAGAAGAACTTACCCAGGTCATCGCGGACCTTAAACCCTCAAAGGCCCCGGGGCCAGATGGGTTTTCGGGGCAGTATTATAAGGCGTTCGCAGAGAACCTAGCCCCATGGCTGCTCCGAATGTATAATGCTGTATTAACTGTATCTAGTTTTATAGTTATATCGGTATATTTATATAACAACAGTATATATATTTTTTATATTGCTGCATATTAATAGAACAATATATTGTGTACTGTAAATCTACTGTATCTAATATTTTAGTTATTTCGGTATATTTATATAAAAACAGTATATATATTTTTTATATTGCTGCATACTAATAGAACAATATATTGTGTACTGTAGATCTACTGTATCTAGTTTTATAGTTATTTCGGTATATTTATATAACAACAGTATATATATATTTTTTATATTGCTGCATATTAATAGAACAATATCTCATTGTATACTATTTTTACACCAAATGATGTGCTGTGCTTGTGGCCTACTGCACTGTAACTTACCGTATTGTTTTTCTGTACATTGTAGGGAGACAACGCTTCTGGACCACAAAATAAGTGAGGAGAATGATGAGAAGAGTGCATTGAGGGTCAAATACACTCTGCAGGAAAATCACAATCTGACTGTATCCGAGACCAGCATAAAGAAGATGAGACGCATAATTGGATGGAAATATGGACGTGTGAGGTTAGTACTGGACAGTACAGGAGGTAAAAGTGTTGTTTAAGAAACTGTACTGTAAAGTACCTCTAAAATTATTTATTCCTTGTCATTACAGACTGTACCCCATGATAAGGGACGTTAACAAAATCAAAAGAGTGGTCCAGGCCCAGGCATGCATCGACAGTGGAGAAACTTTCCAGGATTGCATCTTCACTGACGAGTCTACAGTATCGCTGGAAAGATTTGCCACCTTTGCATTCCACAAAAAAGGTCGCATATCTATGAAGCCGCGTCCAAAACACCCAGTGAAGATGCATGTGTGGGGTGCCATCTGTAGGCGTGGACCAGGATGCATTGTCATCTTTGAAGGTACAGTAAAATGTATGTCACACGCTTTTGCCTTATGTACTGTACTGTACTAGTGTTCAGTTTTTTGAGCAGTTTTCTTTTCTTTTTATAAGAATCATGAATAAAGCTTTCTTCCAAGACAAAATTGTGCCTGAGATTGTGGAATACATCACATGTGAGTTCCCGGATGGTCACCCTTTGTTCCAGGACAACGATCCGAAGCACACCGTGTCAACAGCGCATATCCTTGAGCGCGGTATCAACTGGGTGAAGACGGCAGCGGAGTAAGTGCGGTAACCGTGTCTAATTTTTTCCACTGTTTTTACTGTGTACTGTATCTCTTTAACTAATTGTCCTTTTTTCCAATGACAGATCGCCAGACTTCAATCCGATCGAAATGGTCTGGCATCAGCTGAAGGACCATATCCGAAAAGTCGTTAAACCCTCCAAAAAGGAGGAGTTGGCGAAAGGCATACTGAGATTTTGGAATGATGTACTCACCGTGGAACGATGCAATAAATATATTGACCATATTGCGACTGTGTTGCCCATTGTGATCGCGCGTAATGGGCAAGCATCAGGAAGGTAGTATGGTATACTGAGGTACTGTACTGTAGTATTGTAAGTACAGTATGATACAGGTAAGTATGGCACAGATTTTTTCTTTCCTAGTAGTCAGAGTATACAGTAGTTCCAGTATAGACTACAGTAGTTTGACAGTATGTGGATACTCCAGTATACTCCAAATATGGAGTAGCTACTGTACAGTATACAGTACACAATGCCATAATACAGTATGCACCTACAGTACAGTAACTGCTCAATTTATTTCTTTTCAGAGAGAGCAGCACCAGTTATCTGGTTACAAAGTATTTAACAGTAGTCAGAGTATACAGTAGTTCCAGTATGGACTTGTTTGACAGTACTAACAGCGTACTGTAGTCCAATATGGAGTAGCTACAGTATACAGTACACGATGCCTTATTACAGTACAGTATGCACCTAACTGCTCAATTTATTTATTTCCAGAGAGAGCAGCAGCAGCCATCTGGTTCCAAACTATTTAACAGTAGTCACAGTATACTGTAGTTCCAGTGTAGACTAGTTTAACAGTACTACACAGCACACAATGCCTTAATACAGTATGCATATAACTGCACTAATGTTTTGTTTTCTTGTCTTTTCAGGAAAAAAGGATGGGCTGGGAGAGAGGGGGGGGTCGTGTACAGTCTGTGAACTGTTTGTACAGTTAAGTGTGCAGTATCTAAACAGCAGTTATGATGTACACAAAACCTCTCCTCTCTCAATGAACTACTGTACTATACACAGAATGAGGAAAAAGATAAAGACGGAAAAAAATATATTACTATATATATATATATATATATATATATAAAATATATTTTTAATTGATATTATTATCAATGTGCATTATTCATGTTTATCCACCGGCCCTCAATTTCCATCTGACAGAAGAACTTAATAAAGACTGCATTATGTATTATTCACGATTATTTTTATATTTGTTTTTTTCGGTTCCTCATAAAATGGCAAGCGTTTTATATTTATTTTTTTTGTTCCTGATAAAATAAATATTTATTTACATTCATGATAATCATAATCATTGACAATAACCCCCCCCCCCACCTACAGTACACCAAAGAAAAAGAATGAATGACAAAACAACATGAATCAGTTAATGTTTTTTTTACTCTCAATTCTCAAAGTGCTGTGCAAATCAGATTTACATATCAAATTCGAGAAGGGATTTTTCCAAAGCGTTAGCGTAAACAAAGCCTCAAAGGGTAGGGGGAGGGGTTGGGTGAGTCATGCGCAGTAATCAGCTAGCTCCCATCTCAAAGAGGATTACACGCAGGCGCAGTGAGGTGACGCTCGGCTAGGGACGGATTAAAAACACAATGACAAGCTTCAGAAAATGAATGACTCTGTAGAGGTGTCTGTCGATAAGAGTTTCAAATCCTTGAGCGAGCCTTGTGTGTGTGCGTGGGGGAGGGGGCACAGGGTACAGCTGCAGGAAGGATTAGTTGTACTGCAGTTCAAAGAAATGACATAATTTCAAAGGGCAGGTCATCATAATAATTTGATCCCTACACCCCCAAATACAGTACATAAAAAGCACACAAATCAACCATGCGCAGTCAAAAGCTACAGCACAGATTGAATATCGAAATATCAAAATGGTTTTTCCTGGCTTGTGGAGAAAATAAAAATAAAAAATGAGAAAAATAAAATAACATTTTTTGGTCACTCACTCAAGCAAGCAGTGGTGGGTGAAGTTACAGGCGCATGCGCAGTAATCATCTGCTGTCAAGCAGGAATGTGATTGAAACCAGAATGGCACACGTTCAAAGGAATGGTGTGGGAGAGATGTACTGCACTGTAGATAAGATAAGAAGTTGAAATACCCTGCAGTGCAGTAAATTATCCTGTGTGTGTGCGGGGGCGAGCGAGGGGAGAGCGCTGTATATGCTGAAATGTGACACTGTTACAGTACTGTACACGCCTATGCGTTTCAACAATTTTAAAATGAGACATACAGCACTGCAAATGCATGTATACAGTAAATATGCAAATTTACAATTACTGCGCGCACACACGCAGACTGTGTACTGACGTAGGTTGCACTGCTAAGGTATTGTACTTCCAAGACAACAGCTCGTGAACGCCCCCCTGAGTTTTTAGATGGTATTTCAGTATTGCAGACAGCGAGAATAAAATGCTAATATCACGAGCGCTAAAATAGCGCAATTCACTCCGGACCAAAAAAAAAACGCATCTGACTGAGATTATCAGAGCGCCGCAGATTCAGCCGCATTAGGATAAAGGCGGCCGCCACTGTACATGACTACACATGGACATCCCCCTACAGCATAGGAAAACAGATATCTAGGGAGGGTGGGCATAATTTTGAGGATTAAAGTCTCTCTGACCTGGCCCCCTTTGTCTAGTAAAGTGGTACTACAGCCCCTACATGTGTTAAAGGATCCAG
This sequence comes from Ascaphus truei, assembly GCA_036426205.1. NCBI lineage: Eukaryota > Metazoa > Chordata > Amphibia > Anura > Ascaphidae > Ascaphus > Ascaphus truei. The sequence goes on along the minus strand of CM071567.1, from coordinate 131,272,614 downwards.
ACAAAGCTGAGAACAATACCACTACTTTCAGATACAATAAAATTAAATTTTTACATGATTTTGGAAAATACATGCATAAGCAATCCCAGTGCCTTACAATAACCCGTGGGTCATGGGCAGTTACCCCGGTGAAAGGGAAAACAGGACTGTGCTTAACCTCTATTTTTGCTTTCTTGCGGCCCGTTTTTTCACAACAACTCTACATTATTACCTGTCTACTGCCTTTGAATAACACTTATTTTCATTGCACATTAAATGTATTTTCAAAAGGTGTCTGTTGAATGGTCCTAAGTTTGTTCAGAGTAACACTTCACGGGGGAAAACTGTCACCCAGAGGAGGATCCATGGTCATTCCCAGGGAGTTCCCTCAGGATGCCTATGTCTTAAGGTACGCTTAAATGAAGTCTGGCATGGGCAGGATGCTTGCAAAGAAAGCTTTTATTATTGATTAACCCTTTGTTGAAATGATTGCCATTGTTATTGACAATAAATTTCAAAATAGATACACAGTTGTATTTATTGGAACCAGGAGGAATTTCTCATCTGGAAGAGTAGTTGATCCTATAGGACCTTATTAGTGGATAAATCTGGTGTAATTTTTTTGCTTTGGTTTTTCTCCCATTTGAGCCAAGAGGCTTTGGTGATCATGTATCAGTTTCCAGAGCTTCAAAAGTGGGGCAGAAAATTGTACCAGATTTGCCATAGAGAAACATAAAAAGGAAAGCTTCTGTGCAGATCTTATCAAACTGGTAAACTACTGTGAATTTATATAATGCAACATAATCACAGCGGTTAAATTCAGAGCTGGCAGTGACACACAAAAGGTGATAAAACAATGTTTACAAAATCATTACCCTAGCTTCTGCATATAAATGGAACGCAAATATAAATCACACTTAAATAAATCTTTTTTCCCCTCTTTTTCAGCAGGAAGGAACAAAACTGCAGGTGTCTACATGATCTAACCTCATGGCATAGTACTGCAATTCCTTAGTTCATAGGTGGCACCTGGCTGTAGTGATGGCTCCTGAGTGTGTAATTATCTCAGTTCTTTGGCTCTGTGAAGTGGCACTGGAATATCGGGAAAGCCTGCTTTAAGCTATGCTTCAGGGCTTCCTGTTTTTTTAAAAATTTAAACCTGAAGTTGTCTTTGATTCAGATCCATTCTTTCAAGAGTGCACAATTTGTTGAAGTGCATTCATCCGTTTATATCGCTTCTCACTTGTTGTTAAAACATGATTGATGGATTTGAGAGTAGTGATTTGGATAATATATTTAGGCTATATACTGTACATAGCTCCGCCATACATATATAAATATATAGCTACACAAACAAAACAAGATATTGGTAAAGATTAGTCTTGCTGGTTCGCCAAATAAAGATTTTCTTCATGAAATCTTTCAATATATATCAAATACTCCACGGCACAGTTCTTTTCTCTATTTAATCAGAGACAAACAGAAAACATCTTTCGCAACATAATTTCAGTTGGTTACATCATTCAAGCATATAGATTTTAGTTATAGAGGGGACAATTGTTAGCCTGGTTGTTCTTAGCTCGGTGGTAAAGGATTCAGAATTCTATAAATCCAAATGCAATCTTTATACATTTTCATCAAGTAGTCTTAACATGGCAATCACCGGTTTTTCTCACTGTCAGGCAAAAATGTTTTTCGTTAATCATAATAGAAAACTGTTTCTTACTTTAGACTTTGATTTAGAAGACCCTCTTTGTTCTGTAACTAAATAACTAAAATTAATCATATATTTTTCATTTTTCTAGACCTCTCTATTGTATTGTCTAACTAACTAACTAACTAACTAGCTAACTAACTAGCTAACTAACTAGCTAACTAACCAACCTTTGAATGCAAATTCTTGCAACTCAGTAGACAAATATTTCTACACTTGCCTGTCTTCAGGCTGATTTAACTTCTTATCTTCGCAGAGGAAGCTAATAATCTTTCAATATAAATTTTAACATAATACTAAATTACTTATTTTAACTATTTGCATGCTGACTATAACTGTGTGTGTGTATATGTATATATGTATATATATAATATATATATATATAATATATATTATATATATAATAATATAATATATCATAGCCCTGGGTAGTTTTGGGGCTATAGTTCTTTCTCCTCCTGTGCAGTAATCCCTGTTAAGGGCAAGTTTGCCAGGAGTAATCATGGGTTTTTCCCCACACACCTATGCTGTGCAGTGAGGCAGTGAAGATAGTGTCATCAGGCTCTTTGTCCAATTACAGTGACACAGGGGTGGTGCCTATTGGAACTACTTATTGCATAGCATATCCTGAATTTAGGAGTTCCTCTCCACCCTTGAGAGAGGATAGTCTATCCCAGCAAGCTGCCAGGGCTCAGGCAGGCTTTGTGGCCCTCCCTCTGGGAGTGGTGAGGGAGACTATTCCTTTTACTCCACCAGGGAGTAAGAGAAGAGCTAGGACAGCTCCTAGGGCCCTGACTAGGAGTGGTGTCCAGGGACTTCCTTCAGGTGACAACCCAGTGATGAGCGGCTTAGTGACCGGGCTGCATGATGGGCAATCTGCCTATGGAGGAAATAAAGAATATCTTTGCTAAAGAAACCTTCTCGCCTGAGCCTGGAATAATTCAGGGAGAAGTTGCACAAAGAGGTTCTCCTTCAGAGATTCCTCCCTACCATGCTGGGGATCTTTTGGAGATGGAGGCGCTGAACCACGAGTGAGTATGACTCAGCAATACCTTGAAAGCCAGTCCTGATATCATCCCCCATACCACCGCAGGAGACTCAGGGTCCCATGTTGCCAGCAGGTTTGCACCACATACACTCAAGTAACCAGTACACCATTTCCCCTAGGGTAATCCACATGAGATTGGGTGGGGGGGGGGGGTGGAGGGGGCGAAACAGTACCATATTTTATCTATATCTATTATATTATGATTCTATAAAAAAAAATATATATATATATATATACACACACATACTTATTAAGGTTATGGTGGGTAAAAAAAAGGGACAAAAACCCTCCACAGTAAAGCATAAAGCAACTAAATATTCCTGTATATTCATTTGCATGTCTTAGACAGGTCTGCAACCCTGTCTTTCACCATTATCACCCAGCACACAGCACTTCCACTGCAGCAATGGATTCTGGGAAATGACACGCAAATGAGCACACAGTGCCACCTTTTATCTCAAGCTCACATTACATATATATGTAGGTAGAGGCTCCTCACCAGGCAGACCTTGTTTCCCAGGATACAGAAGCAAGGAAGAGATAGCACACAAAATGTAGTCCAAAATCCAAAGTTTATTGAAAAGAACTGGCACAATCACCAACGTTTCGGTCCTTGAACAGGACCTTTCTCAAGGGAGTGCTCAAGACGCAGTGACAACCACACATCTATATATACCCAACACCTAACACAATTGAATGCCTGCAGTAATTGAAAAAAAGCCCGCGAACCTAACCAGCAGTTTGAAACTCAGCATTAATTGCAGCTGACGTCACAGTAGCATCCGTGGTAAGTGGAGAAACAGATGATCATTGAGTCAGCTGCTAAGCGTGTCTCACATAGCCATGGCAACCAGTCTAATGTTAATTATCACTATGCGCATGCGTAGCGCCTGTGTGTCTGCTAAGGCTAAGGCCCCGCTCCCAGAGTCAGCGCACCCGCACTGCAGACAGGTGGTGCGCTGACATTCACAGACCGCGATATGCGGTCTGTAGGGAGCGGGAGCCGGAGCGGGAGGTGGGCGGGAGTGGGAGGCTTGACAGGGAGGGGGGGGCGTGGCTTGAGCGGAGGGACCCGCTACTCTCCCCCCTCCCTCCACGGACTCAGGCTGGAGCTGGAGCTGCTGAGGGTAAGTTTAAATACACACACGCAGGCACTCATACATACACACACACACACACACACACACAGGCAGGCAGGCACTCACGCACTCATACACACACACGCGTGCACACACAGGCAGGCACTCACGCACTCATACACAGACACACACACAGACAGAGGCAGGCACTCACGCACTCAGGCACACACATACACACACACAGACAGGCACGCACACACTCAGACACACACACAGACAGGCACTCACCTGCTTTCACTCCACACTCCTCCCCGCTCCCCGAAGCCTCTCCTCCTCCCGAAGCCTCCCCTCCCCATTGGCTCACAGCCACACCACGTGACGCGTCAACGCTAGGAAACACCATTCTCTTGTGTCTCCTAGCGGCTGACGCGCCACAGCGTGTAGTCAGCTGTGCCGCCAGGGGGGACCGGGACCGGCTCGCGAGGATTCCCCTGCTGGTGGGGAACTCACGACATGGCCGCCCGCGCCAACGTGCGCAGCGGGACCGAGGCCTAATAGCGCTGCTGTAGTGGCCACCGTTGGAAGCGGGGAAACAGCTGATCACCAAACTAGCTGCTAGGTGCGTCTCTCCTGGCCAGGGCAACCAGTCTAAAGTTTAATATCACAGTGCGCATGTGTTGCGCATGTGTGTTGGCTAATAGCTCAGCAGCAGATAGCGCTAGGGACACCAACAGGGAGTGAAGAAAGTGAAGTGTAAGGGAAGGAGAGCAGGTGGAGAAGGGGGGGGGAAGTGTGGGGGAGAAGGAGGTGTGTGCTGATGGAAGAACACACAAAAAAATCTACATAAAGACACATATTACCCTGCTGGAAAGCAGGACGTGAGATACATGACACCAAGAGCAGGCTGAAATATTAGCTAAAAGTCAGATGTACAGAACAAGAAATGTGGGGACACAAGTAATGTCCCATCACATCCCACACTCCATCAGGGAAATTCACTCAAGGGAAATACTAACAGATAATCCAAGGGGGGGGTGGGTGGGCCAAAAAAGCTGTTCAACCCAGATTGGGGGGGGGGGTGATCAGGGTTCGAAAAAATGCTGTTAAATAAAACATCCAAGTTTAAAATCCTCAATGAGACCACGTGGAGACATTGTCCTTAATTTATAAATCATTTTGACCTCCACCATGCGGAGATGTTTTGGCTTGGAGTATCTGCATGCATTTAAGGGTTGCCAAGCTATGTTTATGGTTCCTGAAATGTCTTTCCACTGGCAGATATTGTAGATCCTCATCTGTATTCTGGTCTACTGTAGCAAAGCTTTTCTAATGGTGGACTTATGGATTTCCATTCTCTCCTTGAACATCCGACTGGTTTTGCCTATATAATAAAGGCCACAAGGGCACTTTATAAAATAGACGACGAAGCGTGTTTCGCAATTCATATAGGTATTAATGCGAATCTGATTCTCATTCTGGGGGTGGGAGAATGATTGTCCTGTCTGCATATAAGTGCAATTAATGCACCCATGGCATTTGTAGACCCCAGGTTTTCTATGAAGCATGATGTAATAGGTGTATATTTTGCAACTGGATCTGCTTGCGTCAAAGCATCCCTCAGATTCCGGCCTCACCAATAGCACAATTGTGGCGGCATTTGGCAGATACCACCTATCTTCGAGTCATTCGGCAGAATATTCCAAATTTTTTGAATGCTGGGCCTAATAATGCACAACAAGGTGGTATAAGTACTGCTGATGTTAATCCGTTTATCTGCAGTATTATGCACACTGGGCGTGAGAAGGGAGTCTCTAACCACTGCCCGTGCCTTGGCCAGGGCATCGTCTACTTCGGTTTTCCGATATCCCCTATCGAGGAAGTGTTGGGTCATTTCCCATAGCGATTCTTCCACTGCCATGAGGTCGCTAGTGATTCTTCTGACTCTCAACGTGCGTGAATACAGAAGACCGCATTTCAATGCGACAGGACGGTGGCTTGTTGCAAAGAGTAATGTATTCTTGTCAGTTGGTTTTTGAAAGATCTTAGTCGCAAGTTTACCATCTTTCTTGTAAACCACCATATCAAGGAATGTAATACTCGATATGCTGTGGTTAACCGTGAAACGGATCGTAGAGGGAATCAGATTCAGATATGCAACGAACTGAAGGAGCTCATTATCCTGCCCTCCCCAAATGAGGAACACGTTGTCAATATAAAGTGTGTAATGAAGGATGTTATCTGCAAAAGGGACAACCTTTAATATGTGTACCTGCTCGTAGCTGTCCATAAACAGGTTGGCATACGAGGGCGCCATGTTCGAGCCCATAGCTGTCCCCATCATCTGGAGGTAGAAGCCTTGTTCGAATTTGAAGAAGTTCTTATATAAAATAACTTCAATAAGAAGGAATATAAACTCAGTAGGGGGACCATCGTGTCCTGAAAGATGAGAATAGTGTTCTAGGATAGTCTCCATGACCTCCACATGTGAGATGTTGGTGTAGAGGCTCGAAACATACATCGAACAAGTAGCTTATCCGTAACGTCAAACGTAATTGTATCCAGTTTATTGATGAAGTCTGTGGTGTCCTTTACGCAGGATGCCATTTCGGCAACCATAGGTTGTAGCAGAGGGTTTTCCGGACTGAAATTAATGCGGATCAGCTCTGGAGACCCCCTGTTTCAATACTGTTTTATTAAAATAAAATAAAAACAGCCACAATACCTTAGCGGCTAGCCGCTAAGGTATTAAAGGGATTAAGCCAGAGTACCTGGTATGTTGGGGGTAGTGAGGGTGGGTGAAGGGGTTAGTTGCCTCAGGTTGGGTGGTTAGGCCTAACGGGAAGAATGTGGGAGTAGTTAACCACTTCACTACCATAGTGGTGGTAGTGGTAGCTAATCCCTCCCGCTACCCGCCCGGGAGACACAACCACCTACCCTGGACACCTACCCCCTTCACCCACCCCCAAGAAACATTAAAATACAACAACCCTAGTATCCACCCATTCTACCCCCCCCCCCAACACATACAGTACAATAATGGACAAAATTCCTATTATTCACTGCCAAAAGTGACCAGTTGATAATGTCATTGCCAGATGTTCTTCTCAAGTAAGACCACTTATGGATCAGGTGAAATTAACCTGACTTCTTGTTCTAGTGCAGCCTCAAAGGGGGCACCTTCATATTAACCAGGAGAGGAAGTAAAGGTCCCACCATCCTCCCCAATGCCAAGTTCCCTAATTTTCCCTGCAATATCCCTAGGTGGTCATTGTTGTGGTAGGGGAAGACTGGCCAGCATATTAAAGGTTACTCTGGCCGGTTGCCCCTACCCATCAATATGGCTGCCTATGTTATAGGCTCATATGGCCCTCCTAAAGTAGATACATTGGCTGTCAAAATGTATTTCATGTTTTCCACATGTAGACAGTTTATTCCCCATGTTGATTCTGCTTATGTACTTTGCAAGGCTACATTATGTGGTGGGCTGGTAATCTACTCAGCCTGGCTCACACACAATTGAGGCTTGGACCATAATCTAATGTGGGGGAGATGAAGTGTTTGTGAACACTGGGGAAGTGGAGAAGGGTGTGGACTCAGATCTGGGGAACATGTACTTCATAAGTGGAGCCATTATTCATCCTAGACTCTGAGGCGTCTGTCTCTGATGGAAGTATCAGGCTAAAAGTGGGAACAAAGGCCTGGGTATTAGCCCTGCCTGCTCAATTCCTGTTAGTCAGTTTGAATTTCCCACTCTCCTTAAGCCAGCCTCTGCAGCTGTCCTTAAAAAAGTGTCACCTCACACAGACCTGATTGGTCCATCTAGGGCAAATCCAAGTTTACAGTCTCTGCCCCCTCTCTCATTTGGCTTACTCTCTCATATATGCTCAGCTGTGCCACTTGCACTTGGCTGAGCATAGTTCCAGTTAGCACTGTTCTCCCACTTCTTGGTTCATTGTCCTGCATTGCCATGTCTCAGTTGCCTTTTTTCAGATTGATCTCCAGTGTACCGACCTGGTTTTACTTTGGACTCCACACTTTTGGCTTACCGACCCGGCTTACCTCTAACCTTCCGCATCTCTCCAATCCCGACCACGGCTTATGGACCTCTACTCTCCTACTGGCTCCTACTCCTGACCACTGCTAAACGGACACTGACCATTCTACTGGCTCCTACCTCAGACCACGGCAAGTACCTGACCATTCTACTCTCTCCAATCCTGACCCGGCTGCCTGACCATCCGCACTCCAGACGTGCCCCCATGGCTGTGGGTGGCGTTATACCCATTCCCACCTCAGTACCGGGGTCCCGCCTTATTTTTGGTGAGCACAGCGTTACACAAAGATGGAGACTTTGCTCGCTATAGCAACCTCAAATTAATTAATAAATAAGTTAAAAAGCAAGGGTCCCAGTACCGATCCTTGTGGTACTCCACCTAAAACTTTAGCCTAACCTGAAAAGTTTCCATTTGCGACAATTGTCTGTTGTCTCTCCTTCAACCAGTTTTCAATCCAGGAGCAAATATTTTTACCAAGTTTAATTTGCTTTATTTTGTACACTAACCTCTTGTGGCACTGTATCAAAAGCCTTTGCAAAATCTAGGGAGACCACATCAACAGCATTATCTTGGTCTAAAATCCTACTTACCTCCTCAAAGAAACTAATAAGATTAGTTTGGCACGACCTAGCCTTCATAAATCTATGCTGACTATTCCTACTAAATTCGTTATCCATTAGGTATTTCTGAATATTATCCCATACTAAACCTTCAAGTAACTTACCCACTATTGATTTTAGTCTTACAGGTCTTTAATTCCCCAGTTATAATCTTGATCCCTGTTGAAATATAGGCACCACATCTGCTTTACGCCAATCTTATGGTACTGAGCCTGTCGAAATGGAGTCCTTGAATATTAAATGTAATTGTTTGACTATTTCTGTACTTAGCTCCTTAAGAACTCCTCGGTGCATGCCTTTGGGGCCAGGTGCTTTATTTACTTTAATTTTATAATGCCAGCTATGCACTTCTTCCTCAGTTAACCAATTGTGTGTTACTATAGAGGTTTTGACTTCTTCCTGTAGCTCTATTTTTGCAATTGATTCTTCCCTGGCAAATATTTTTTTGAATACCTCTGCTTATTCCTTATCTCCAATAATTTACCTGCCCATCTTACACTGAAAGGGTCCTACATTTTTTTTTCTAATCTTTTTATTATTAAGGTACTTAAATAACTTTTTAGGGTTGATCTTATTTTCTGTTGCAATTCTCATTTCATTTGCTATTTTTGCTCCATCCCTTCGGACTTCAAGAATCTACATGCATGCCTCTTAGGGCTGTTATATACAGCATGCGGCCGCGCGTGCCTATGCGAACGCACGTGCCGCATGCTTTTTGTATGTATACTGTGTGAGTATACAGTGTTTAGTATACAGTGTTTATGTGTTGGTGTGTGTTTATGTGTGTATGTATGTGTATGTGTATGTGTGTATGTATGTGTGTGTGTGTGTGTGTGTGTATGTGTAATTTATTATTTATTAAAAAAAAAAACATTGGTAGAAATAATATATTTATTAAATTTGTGTAGGCACACAAATACATACACACATACACACAGACACACATATACATACATACACATGCATACATACACACACACATATACATACATTGAGCGCAGGCAGCGGCACGAAAAGATGAATTTCCTCATCTTCGCCGCTGTCTGTCGCTCCCCTCTCCCTGCCGTGCGTGCGTGCGGCCCTTGTATAGAAAGGCTGACTGACGTCAGCCAACTGAAATTACGCGCGCGCGCACAGCGTAGCACGCGCACGGCACTATAGAACGTGCCTGACTTTCCATTTCCTCCCCTACTTGTTTATTTAGCCACTTTGGTTTAGACTTGTTTCTTTTATATGTATTACCCAGGGTAAACACTATTAAGTGTGCTTTTATTTCAATGTTTTCAAGACTGCCTATTTATCTTCCACATATTTCCCTGCAAAACATCATCCCAATTTATACTTTGTAGATTATACCTCAGTATTTTAAAATCTGCCTTTCTAAAATGTAAAGACTTTGTTGCACCCATATAATATGTATTTTTTTATTTATTTTAAATGACACTATGTTATGATCACTGTTTCCCAAATGTTCACAGACTGGAATATTTGTTATTACTTCTACAGTACATTGTTTGATATTACCAAATCCAGTAATGTGCCTTTCCTTGTTGGTTCCTCCATCATTTGGATCCGACAATTATCTTTTAGCACCTCACAAAACCTGTTTCCTTTAATTGTAACGCTAATACCATTGCCTCAATCAATCCCTGGATAGTTAAAATCACCTATTATGATAATTTGGGTCTTTTAGCAGTCCTTTAGTTGTAATGCTAATCTCATTGCTCCAGTCTACGTCTGTATAACTAAAATCAAACAAGCAATCATGACCTAGTTTTGATGCCTTCTCCATTTGCAAAAGTATTTTGGCTTCCTCAATCCACAGATATTTGGAGGTTTATAGCATATCTGTAAAGTACAAACATTTTATTTTTATTTTTACCTCCTCTGCTCATATCTATACACAAGGTCTCTAAATTTTAATAATTCCCTTAATAAACAGCTCCCTTATAATAGGTTTTAGATCTGGTTTAACTTGTAAACACACTCCACACTCCACACTCCACACTCCATTTCTATTTGCTAATTTTTTTTTCAAAAAAGGGAATAACTCTCTAAATTAACTGCTCAGTCATGAGTTTCATCCCACCATGAATCAGCAATGCCTATGAAATCATACTGCTCCATTGTAGCTATTAATTCAAGTTCCTCCATTATATCTGTCAGGCTTATTGCGTTAGCAAGCATGCATTCATGTTTTATTTTCCAGTCTGTGCTATTGTTAACTTATCTGGTCCTGTCTTTCTACTCCAATTGAGTTTAGTCTTTAGACATTTACTCATATTATCTATATGTAATATAGGTGTCTCCCTGTTTACTAAACTCCCATTTACCCCTACTCTACCTCATGACCCCTTGCTATTTCCACATTCGTTTCTATTCTGTCTAGTTCATTATCTTTTTTCTTGTCTCTCCCCCCTAATTCATAGTTTAAAATCTCTCCTCACCTTTTTAACATCCTCCCCCCTAGCACAGAAGATCCCTCTTCCTTGAGTAGCAATCCATCCCTACTATAAAGATAGCACATCTCGGAAAAGTTCTCCCGGTGCTCTAAAAAGAGAAAACCCTCCTTCCTACACCACATTCTTAGCCATCCATTAACCTCCCTAAGCTCCAACTGTCTCACTGGGCAAGCGCATGGCACTGGTAGTATTTCAGAAAATACTACCTTCGAGATTCTTGTCTTTAGCTTGCGGCCTAGATCCCTGAAATTATTTTTTAGGACTCTCCATCTCTAACTTTCTCATTGGTGCCAATATTTATTATAAAACTATAATAATGTATATTTCACTATGTACCTACTTCGATTAATATATTAAAAAAAGTAGAACATATTACACTGATTCACTTTGCCTATACTTCCTATACTTAAAGTAGGGTGTGTATGCTTTGTCTATGTGCATGCATGTCTATGGAACGCATACTGTATGTGTGTCTTTGACTGTGAATTTGAATGTAAAAGTAGGGCGGGAGGGTTGTCTTTACATAAAGGAAGGGCTGAAAGTCAGATGGAATCTTAGTCACTGGAATTTCTCTGGGAGCATCTTTGTTTGCTAACAGGAACAGATGTTAGCAGGGAGTGGGAAGGGAGAATACTGTGTGCACCCTGTGTGATGCAGTAGGTAGTGGATGCAAGTTTTTTCAGCACTCAATACACAAGAAACAGCTTATTGCAGTTACAATGTATTATAACCTGGACCTTAGAACCAGGGAGTGGGGGAGATAGATAGATAGATAGATAGATAGATAGATAGATAGATAGATAGATAGATAGATAGATAGAGTAGGCAGGTATAAAAGTATTATAATGTATAAGTCACTATGTGCCTACTTCGATTAATATAAATAAAACATGCAAGCCACTGAGGATAGTAGATAAAAGTTGAAAATGTTAATAGTTATTGGAATTATCAAGATCTTCCTTCGGCTGTTCTCTTATACCGTTTTATTCTGTAAAAATATTGTTAGATTGTTACTTATTAATAATCAAGAAGAAATAAATTATTAAAGTTCTATGGAACGCATATGTGGGTGATAGAATGTAGGCAATTGCATGTTACATGGAACTCATATGCAGGTCATTTGGGAATGACAGCTCTGTATTTAAACTTATATTTACCATGATTGTCCATGGTCAGAGGCTGAAATTTGTGTGGCAGCAACCCGTTGTACAAGTTCTAAGGGGTAGTTGCCCCAGGGAGGGTGATTAGGCCTCACAGTGAGGGTTAACCCCTTTATTACCTTAGTTAAGGGGGTGGTTAATCCCTCCCAGGAGGTTCAATAAGTCTCCCTTTGGCAACTATAATCTTCACCCACCCCAACAACCACCAACAAACTGGGTAGTTGCAGTAAACCACTTTATTACCAGCAATGAAACTCTGTTTTTATTTTACATTTATAAACAAAGTATTGAAGCAATGGGTGTCTGGACCTTAACCACATTCTTTTCAGGTTAGTGGACCCCCTGCTTCCCAGGTTACAGGCCTCTGTAGGGAGTGCAGGGATCTATGGCAAGTTTAATTCTCCAGCATCACGTGACCGGGACATTTAAACTTGCCGGAGATACCGTCACCCCCTGCTTCAGGAAACAGGGGTCCCCAGACCTGACCCCCTGCTTCAGTATTATGTTTATAACATTAAAATTAAAACAGCGCAATAGCGTGTAAGAGCTGTGCAGGGAGATGCAGCTCTCTGTGTGCAGCTCTTACAGACTGCTGCAGGGAGATCACATGGGCAGAACGCTGAAAAAGACACTTCTAAAGACTCTGCTAAGTCGATCGGTATGACATTTTCCTACCAAATGGTATCTGACTTGCGATAACCCTTTCTGAATACTGTGATAACACAAACGTCACACCGGTTAGTAGGAACATGCCAAACAGATCGATATGGAAGTGATATTATTGGAGCTACCTGAATAGGCCCATATATGTGGAACACATTTCATGTTAATAAGGTGATTGATTACTGTTAATGCGGGAATTTTATTTTCGTCACATCAACTAGTGTAATATTTTCATGGGGACTTATTCCCAAACTTGAACACTACAATTGTGTGAGAGCACCACCATAGACCTTGTTTTGTTCCAAAATGTACAAACAACAAAAATACAATTTCAGAGAAATGTCAGGGTTATTTGTTTATTAGTGGCATTACAATAATTCAAATAGTAGACATGAGAAACAAAAAAGAAACAAAGCAAAAATACGTGATCATCAATCTACATCTCACACATATCCCCTAAGTCTGTCTCACTGCAGATATTACTGTGTATGTTGTGTAAGAGACCTTGACAGAGTTACAGTGAATGAGGCTATTCTTCAAGCCTTTGTCACTTTTTTCTTTGAGAACCAACTAATACACTTTTATAATAGAGATCTATTTATAGATATTGGCAGAGCATATTTCTAAACAAGCACTTTCAAGGAAATGTGTGCCAGTTCTCATCCTATGGCTGTCTAATGGGTAACATCACAGAGATTTCAATATGAAAAAGCCTCCTTCTGCTTTTTCCTAGGGTTTCTGTATGCTAAGCCAGTTTTACTCCCATGTTCATTGATATGCATAGCTATTATCAGGAGCAGTATAATCTAAGAGGCTTACAATAAACTCTACATTTTTAGCTTCAACACATTTTACATTCTTTTTATCACATTTTGGCACACATTCTGCTTGCTGTGCATTCATTAACTTAGAGTCAAATATAATTACACAATTGTTTCTGTTTTGGAGAGCACTGTGAAACATGCTGACAGTATTGATTATTTCTTGCTCTTTCTTTAGTGTGCTTTATAGAAATACTTTAATATTGTTCTTTTTTTCTGAGATATTGGAATACTCCTGCTTCACAATAGTTTCAGCTTTTGGATTGTGAGATATCGTCAAATTAAACCCATAGGGGATGTTCCGCTTCTTCATTGGTGGTTTCCAAAATATTTTAATCTGTTAATACTGCATTTACATTCTAGCAAGGGAGTAATTCAAATAACTTAACCAATGAAATATTGAGAAAACAAAACACATGAGAATAATATCACTTAAACAGTTTACTACAATGGATCTCACTACAAGAATGACCAAAACATGACCAGTCCCTTTACCAATACCACACAGAATCGCATTGTCATGATAATGTAATGAGATATTGGGTATTTTTAATCCCTCTGGGGCTTAAGGGGTTAAGGAGCTACAGTTTTAGGAAAATACAAATATGTGTAGTGTCTTTTCAGAAATATCTGGGCTTCAAAAGGCTTGATTGAAGTTGGGTGTGAAAAGTACAGAGGGGGTTTGGTGTATGTTAACACCTAATTTGCAGGCTAGTGTATATTGCTGGTAGAGACGGCTAGGCCCATGTCTGGAGCATTGGGTGTGAAATATAGTACCTGTGACAAACGTTCTTTACACAGGAGGCCCAGCTTCAAAGCATTTATTGACAAAGGGGTTTTATGGGGGCCAGGGGCATGGCTACAGAAGGTATCAGAATGTGACCTTTTGAAATATAAGAATATCATGAGACATCCTCTGCTGAACATGCTAAAAGTTACATGTGTGTCCCCGTGGAACCGAGTCGCAAATAATGATTACAGACACATGACGTCTAGCAGGTACTAAGAGACAGATATTAATATCTCTCTTAATTTTAGTATTACACTGTAATATTTAGTCTTATTGGGAGCATCATGCGCGCCAGAATGTATTAATATGTCTCGCGTGCCAGTAAGTATTACAGAACTGAAGTTATGAGTTCATTTGGATAGGAAAATCAGTTTTTAAATATCCTGGGGTGGGATTAGTTTTACTCTGGGGTAAAACTGTCAACCTCACCACTGATTTACGACAGGGGCTGGATTTAGGTTAGGGTCAATGGGAAAGAATTGTATTTAAGGCTGAGCCATTTTTATGAAGTTAGATATCTACAGAGGAGTATTTTGGGACCAGATACAGGACATTTCAATGTTTCTTACCAGAGACCACTCTGGGGAAAATCTATGTCATGTGGTGAAGTATAGATTTTCTTTTATGTTTATCATTTTATTTTAAGAAGCTGTTCTGTCTTATATTGTAATAACGGTATGTAATTTTGTAATACCTTTTCTGTAATCTAAGCACTGTATTTTTATATATATATTAAAACATTTAATAAGTAATGCTTTGGGCTCTGAATGAACTAATGCACGCTCTGGAGAGAATAACTTATGAATTCGGGCACATTTTACAACAACTGATTTTGTGTTAAAGTGCATAGTGTTTCCTATAATACACAGGGACCTGAGGCCCTGGCGGATATTTTAGTCTAAGGTCTTTTATCAGATCTGCATAACCTCAGGTGGTGGCAGTGGATGGTTATGATGTGCAATTGAGTAGAGGTTAATACTAACTCGCTGGTTCCTTGAAGAGGAGAAAGGGGGTTGGCTAGAGTAGCCGTGTGTATTAACACTGGTTGCATATCTAAAGTCACGTGCTCACTTGTGTGCTGTTCGTGGCGGTGGTATATTGGGACGGCTTGAGGAGAGATACAACTCATTTGAGGGACCCCTGAGTGGGCGAAGAGTGGGGCATCTTGCGGGGGTTGTATTGATCCTTGATCCTGTAAGAAGGGATATTGTCCATTTGACGGACCTTTGCGGAGGTGAAGAGTGGATGCGCTTGCGAGCGTCGGTATTAACCCTTGTCCCGTATGCAGGTCGCGTGCTAGCAGAGGGTCATACGTGACACTCATCAATGTTTGCTACTTTCATTCTCCCTAGCTACATTGGCATAGATTCTTTGAAGGACAAAGAAAGTAATACAGGCCAATTACCCTCATCTACAGAGTAATATTTAATACCGATAAATGTAAGGTTATGCATTTGGGAAGGAAGAATAAACAGGCAACTTACAAATTAAATGGGGATAAATTGAGGGAATCCTTGATGGAGCAGGATTTAGGAGTGCTTGCAGACAGCAGGCTTAGCAATAGTGCCCAAAGTCATGCAGTAGCTGCAAAGGCAAACAAGATTTTATCTTGCATTAAATGGGCAATGGATCAAAGGGAAGTAAACATAATTAGGCCACTTTATAAAGCATTAGTAAGACCACACCTTGAATATGGAGTACAATTTTTTGGCACCACTCCTTAGAAAAGACATTCTGGAACTAGAGAGAGTGCAGAGAAGAGCCACCAAATTAATAAAGGGGATGGGCAATCTAATTTATGAGGAGAGGCTATCTAAATTAGATTTATTTATATTAGAAAAGAGGCGTCTAAGGCTGTGCTTATAGTGCCGGCGACGGCGATGTAAGGTAGCGTCAAAACAAATGCATTGCCGTGCCATCACGCCAATCGCACCACGCTTACTATAAGCGCACGTGGCGGCTTGGTCGCCATCGCTGGAAGTCATCTCAATTTGATTTTTCCAGCGACCATAGCCTGACATCACCAGCACTATAATCGTAGCCTTAGAGGGGATATGAAATCTATATACAACTATATTCAGGGACAGTACAAGGAGCTTTCAAAAGAACTATTTATCCTAAGGACAGTACAAAGGACTCAGGGTCATCTCTTAAGGTTGGAGGAAAGGAGATTTCACTAGCAACAAAGGAAAGGGTTCTTTACAGTAAGGGCAGTTAAAATGTGGAATTAATTACCCATGGAGATTGTTATGGAAGATACAATAGATTTGTTCAAAAAAAGGTTGGACATGTTTTTAATAAAGAAAGGTATACAGGGATATACCAAATAAGGAAACACAGGAAGGATGTTGATCCAGGGAACAATCCGATTGCCAATTCTTGGTGTCAGGAAGGAATTTATTTTTCCCCTTACGAGATATCATTGGATAATATGTCACTTGGGTTTTTTGTTTGCCTTCCTCTGGATTAATAAGTAAGTATAGATATAGGATAAAAGTATCTGTTGCCTAATTTTGCATAGGTTGACCTGGATGGACGTATATGTCTTTTTTCAACCTCATCAACTACGTAACTATATGTACTGTAACTATACCCCCTATATGTCCATTACCTCCTTCAACACCCTCCAGGCCTATTACCCCTTATATATCCACCCAAGCCCATTACCCCTTCTAGGCCCATTAACCCCTTTACCCCAGACCCATTAGCCCTTATACCCCTTCCAGGACCATTACACCCTATACCCCATGCAGTACCATCACCACTTACCTCCCCAGGACCATAACTCCATTAAACCCATTCCAGGCCCATTACCTTTTTATATGCCCTCCAGGCCCATTCCTCCTTTATACCCTCTCCAGGCTCATTACCCCCCTTACACTCCATCCAGGCCCATTATTCCCTTATACCAGTCCCTCTTGCCCCTTATATCACCTCCAGGACCATTACTCTTTATGTCCCTTGCAGGACCTCCTTATACCTCCCACCTCATTACCTCCTTATGGCTTCCTCAGGCTCATCGCCTCTTTATTACCTCCTTCAACCCATTAGCTCCTTATACCCCCTCCCTCCCCCAGGCCCACTGCCTTGTTATTCTCTGCCCCAGGCTCATTACCTCCTTATACTCCCTCCCACCCCATTCACACACCTCCATATACCTCCTCCCCATGGCCATGTCTGCATTTTCCCTTCCCTCGGCCCATACATTTTCTTTCTCTCCCCCCCCCAGCCTTCCCTTTTCCCACTCCCCAGTTCACCAAGGGGGCCAGGGGGGTCCTACTTCATATATTTATCCTTGGCCCAACGATTTCTGTTGGCGATCCTTACAACAGCTACAGTAAACCTACTTTCCTTTCCTCATGACCCAAAGCACTTTTTTAAATTAGAAATTAAGGAATTTATTACAATGCTATTATCTCCTCTGTAAACAAGCGTGAAAAGAACTTCGCACTTTAAACGAACATGCTGTGTACAGAGTCTGTAATTATTTTAAGCTGATTCGCTTCTAGTTCTGAACAAATGGCAGGGACAAATGTAAGGGGGTAAATAATGTTTGCATGTCCCTTCTTTTGGAATTAGACATTTAAAAAAACATACTTGTTTCCAATATTAGAGCTTGTGAGAGTTTCACTTCCTTTTACTACTCTTTTTTTGGTGTCATTTCATTGTGTTTTTCAATATTAAGAAAAGACCTCTTGTCCCCACCCTTTTCCTACACTCGATCTTAAGTAAGCTGGCAGGGTCATAAGCAATACTGACTTACTGCTGAAAACAAATTCATATTTTTAACAGAAATTAAAAAGTTAAATTTTCCTTCTACATTTATTTTGCGTGAGAAACTCAATGATCTTTTCTTTTTTTAAATGTACTAACAGATTTAAATATACAAAAAAGCGCTCTACCTACAAAAAATAATCATGTGCTCTGTTGGACAAAATACTGTGACCAATAAAATACAGGTGCAAATCATGCACAATAAAATATCTCTTTATTAATTAATCCTTAAGGGAGATGGCTGCCTAGGTGACTGGACAAGTCTTTCTTAAAACTTGATTAATAAACAGACAATAAACCACACAATGTCTCTGGCGCAAAAAAGGTATTGAAAATCAGTCACAGTGGTAATCCGAAAACCAGTCCCAATCAAGATACTCTGGTGAAACTTCCAAAAGCTTCTTCAAATAGCTGACTGTTAATTAGTAGTCACAACACAACTTCCAAAGCGCAACACTCTTCATATGAAGGTAAATATTTAGTGCAAATACACAATAGTAAACAACAGTAAAACAGTAAATGCCTACTCACATGGTGGAAATGGAATTCAGATATTAAAACATATATGGATGTTTTTCTACCGTGGTATGTACTGTACAGTAGATAGATCGGGGGCTCCCACATTAATACAATAAAAGAGAAAATGAACATAGTACAGAACAGTTAATAAATAAAAACACAGATGAGCAGTGAGCCCACACAAACTCACATGCTCCACGCTAAAATAGAGCATTTAGACCACTCTGGGTAGACAAAATGTGGCGTCTCGCTGGCACACAGCTGGTTGATGGTAGCCAACAGCACTCAGCAAATCTCAGTCTCGCGGAGAGTCACACTTCGGGGTTTCTGCAGCAGGTGACTTCACGAGAGCCAATCGATGACTCAGAATTTGGCTGCAGCTTCTTTGGTCCACAGAACAGCTGGGATAGCACTCTTCAATGCTCTAAGCTTCAAAGGATCACCCTACGCGTTTCATTCAACTCGGGAACTTCCTCAGGGGTGCAATAGAAGTCCATGATGCACTGGTCTGATATATATATATATATATATATATATATATATATATATAGTCCCAAAAAGGGGGTCGACATCATAAAGGGGCAGTGCAAACATTAAATTGACAGAAATATAAACGCTTTGACGTCACCCACTGGGGAAACACGGAAGTGTGACTCTCTGTGAAACTGAGATTTGCTGTGTGCTATTGGCTTCCATCGACCAGCTATTTGCAAGCGGGACAAAACATTTTGTCGACCCAGAGTGGTCTAAACGCTCGTTTTTGTCGTGGAGCATGTGAGTTTGTGTGGGCTCACTGCTCATCTGTTTTTTTTTATATTTAAACTGTTCAGTACTATGTCCATTTTCTCTTTTATTGCATGAATTTGGGAACCCCTGATCTATCTACATACCACGCTGGAAAAATCCATATGTTTTAATATCTGAATTCCATTTCCACCATGTGATTAGCAATACAAAATTTTAGTGGAACGTTGGTATTATGCTATGTATTTATTGCATTGATTGCCCCACTGGCAGCACCCACACACAACCTCAATCTTCCCCACGGAGCCGCCCTCTTTCTCACGCGGCCCGGAGATGAGGGTGGGGTGGGGGGGGGGGGGTCTGGCTACATCTATATATAAAATCAAGGCAAGATGGCCACACACACAAGGCAGAGTACCTGTCAGATGTGTGTGTGTGTGTGTGTGTGTGTGTGTGTGGTGTGTGTGTGTGTGGGTGTGGTGTGGGTGTGGGTGTGTGGGTGTGTGTGTGGGTGTGTGTGTGTGTGTGTGTGTGTGTGTGTGTGGTGTGTGTGGTAAAATCACCCCACACTGATGAGACCCTCAAGGTCGAAACAGCGCTGTCGTGGGTGGTTTATGGGTATGCACTCTTAAACCCTGGCTGTGCTCAAAGCTGTGACCATTCAGCAAGCTTAAGCCTATAGGAACCATGTTTAAAAAATGGTTATGAGGCACAAAAGTGACACTGTGTGCCTCATTTGCATGTCATTCCAGAGATCCCTTGGGCAGTGGAAGTGCTGTATGCTGGGTGATAATGGGGAAAGGCGGGGTTGCAGACCTGCCTAAGACATGCAGATGAGCATACAGTTAGGGCGCAATTATGACATTATTCTCCCACCAGACATAATTGCAGACAGCTGTTCTCCAAACCAGCACATGGTGGATAGTTTGGGTGTGGGTATATATTGATGGTTTGGGACACATTGGTTATGAGCACTCCTTTGAGAAATTCCTAGTCAGAACAACATTCGTTTTTGACATAAATGTATTTATTGTATTACATTATACTACAAATAGTCCTTGTTAAGGGTGTGTGTGTGTGTGTAAGTAAATGTTGGATCTAGAAATAAAAGCCAGATGTGAATGACTAGTTTCCTGAACCCCTTAACCAGTGTCTGGAACGTCCCCGCTTCACAATATCTAAAGCAGCAATCCGTCAATCCAGCCCTCTCCTTAGTCTCACACAGCCGTTTAATTCACTAACCGTGTTTCCTTTGCCTTTCCCCAATGGTCTCGGTATTCTTGTTCTATCACATTTTACATCTCCCAATCATCTTTACACACTTAAAACAGAAGAGCACGTACACAACTTCATAATTTAATTTTCCCCACGTAACGTCATGCTCAACCCCTCCAGGACTGCCTTTATCCATTTTAACATCCACTATGTAACTCGCACCTATTAATATGTTCTTCCTTTCAATCTCCCACATATACCGAGGACTATGTTCTGGTTATGAGGAGACGGGCTACTCCACTATACCACAAGAAGAAAGAGGCGTAGACAACCAATATAAACAAGAAAATAGAACTTTTTTGGAAATTTTTCTTGGGACTTACCTGATTCCGACAGTCCTCAAGTCCCGGTACCCACATTCCCGCGAATGTTATACATTGGAGGGGAGTGTTCCCTATCCTGTCTTCTGGGTTAGGCGGGGGATTCCGATGTATCATTGCCGTGTGAAGCTTGAGTCGGATTCTGAAGAAAGCGAGTATCGTTCTGTCGGTTTTGTCGTCTCGGCCCGTTCAGCTATATCGGGCCCCATCCTTCTCCGCTCCAGCGGCGTATGGGGCGAGCCCGCGACGCGTGTGGGTGAGAGACCCCGATGAGAGTGTGGTGAGAGGAGCCAGAGAGACAGGGAGGGGAGCGGGGATGAGAGACGGGAGGCCACGAGGAGGCGAGACGATGACCGGCTGAGCATGGGGAGGGGGGGGGCTGATGGGGGGTGGGCCCTGGGTGGGGCGCTGGTGCCTGCCTGGGTGGCCTTTGCTGACTCGGTGGGGTTGCCTGCTTGGGGGGTCCCTTGGGGGCCGAACACACTAAAAACAACCAAACACGCACCCCAGAGATTTCCCTGACACACACACACGTACAACTCAGAGAGATCAAACGCACACACACACACACACGCACCAGACACTACACACCACGACAAACACACACACACACACACACACACACACACACACACACACACATCACACACACACATCACACACACACACCACACACACATCACACACACTACACAAAACCAACACACAGCCGCTCGGATCACAAACACACAAACACAACACCAGAGAGACAAAAACGGCCCCCTAGGAGACTACACACACACGCCCCAAGAGAACAACATAGACACACACGCCCCAGATACTAACATACACACGCGCCCACCAGGGAGAGCACACACACACAACACAGCCCCCAGGACACACACCAACCACACGCACACAAGCCATCCAGAACACACACACCAACACACACACAGCCCCCAGAGACACACACACACACACACAGACACAACGCCAACCAACCCCAGAGAAATCACAAACCACCAAAACCAGAGACACACACCACAACAACACAACAACAACAACACACAAACACAGAGGACAAACACCACACAACAACACCCAGAGACCACCACAAACAAACAGACGAAACACACACACAGACAACACCACACATCACAAAAATAATAGAACCAGAGAAAACAACACACACCCCAGAGACAAACACACACGCACATCACAGCACCACGCAACACAGCCCACACGCACACGCACAGAGACACAGCAACCCACATAGCCCAGGAGACACACAGCAACACTGCACAAGACACAGAGACACACCCACACGCCCAGAGACACACACCCCCCACGCAACACACACCACAAGCACAGCACGCCCCACAGCCCGAGACACGACACACATCACGCAGACCACACCCACAGCAGACACACACCAAGCAGCCCACACACACCATCGACCACACCAGAGAACACCAAGACACAACACAACGGCCCAGAGAACACAATAAAACGGGACGCCAGATGAGAGAGAGATCACCACAAACACACTACAAGCCCGAGAACAACACACACGTGGCGCGCCCGCGAGAGAGACGGGAGACACAAAGAGAGACAAACACAACAACAACAACACCAACAACACACTACACACACACACACACACACCCACCACACACACAACCACCACACACACACACGGGCGCGCCCAGAGAGAGACACACACAATACCACGCTCACGACACACACACCGGGCGTCGCCTAGAGCAGAACACACACACACACACACACACACACACCACACAACACACACACAACACACCCACACACACCACACACACACACCACACACACAACACCACACACACACACACCACGATACATCACAACGACACCAACACACACGTCACAGGACACAGCCCAGACACAACGCCCATAGAACAACACACAGCCCAGAGCCAATACACACAGTGGCGCGCCCAGAAGAGAGACACACACACACACAACAGAGAGACACACAACGGGGCATGCTCAATTAATAAACAACACACACACACACACACACACACACACACACACACACACACACACACACACACACACATACATATACACACACTCTCTCACTCTACACACACACGGGGGGTTCAGAAGAGACGAAAGGCCGCGACCAGCACCACCACCCCGCTCCCCCTCCCCCTCCTCCCGCGCCAATCTCCTGCCCTGCGCACGCAGTGGGAGCGCCGGGCACATGGGGTCTTGTCTTGGGTTAACCCCTTATGTACCATAGCAGTTATATGGCTATGGTATACCATGGGTAAATAGTTAAGTACATTAGTTAGGTGTTTTAACACTTTGGGTACATTAGCGGTCATGAAGGCATTCCCCCAATATTTGTGCTGACATTTTTTATAGAATTAGCCAACATTTGTTCAAATGTATCAGAGGAAATGCAGTCATTTTTAATGAAGCAGCCCCTGCTGCTTTTGTGTATGTAGAATCTGGCCCTATTTTTGGTGAAAAACTGGAGCATTTTCATCCTGCCCAATGTATCGAAGCATTGAATATGACTTGTAATGTTGGTGACTGGAATAATTGCTTTTCTCCTTTCAATACAAGTGACAATTTTTGCAAAGCAGAGCAAGTTTGCATTATTGAACGGGTATGGATTAGCTGGCATGTGTCCAACAATATAAAATACTTTAAATAGCCAGAGGCATGACCTTACACTCTATATATTTATATAATTTACTGACAGACAGGATTGATGACCTTTCAAAATAAATGTGAAATTCTTAGCCCACTGTAGTGCAAAGATGCATTATTCGTGATATTGAAAAATCTTGCTGCCAGAAGTATTTAAACTTGAAATAATAAATATATAAACAGAGGGAACTTTTCTTTTGAGTAATTATTATTATTATTTTTTATCATAAACCATATGTTAGATGAAATGTGTATGTAAAATTTTGCTACAGACACTAAATTATGTGCTAAATTGGCTCTTACCAATGTACAGTATGTGCACTGTATACCCTCTGCTTTCTCCTCTAACTACTTTATCCTTTGAGAAAACACAGAACATTTATTCTGTCATGGCCATCTATAATCTTGATTTTTCATTCAAAGAAAACACTAGAATCTAACTGTTTTTTTGCTAATTACAGTGTTTATAAACATTTAAAAAAAATGTGCAGTAATTAAAAAAACACAACGAATAAAAAAATGACCATTACCTTAAATTTCTTAACCCAAAGCCAACTTTTTTGTATCCCATACATTTTCCTTATCATACAGGTGATAGCAATTACACACTGATTAAATCAGAAATGCAATTTTTTTTTTAAATATTGTTATTATTACTTATATTTGATTGAAAAGTATGTTTTTGGAAAAAGGGGTAGGAGGGTAGAAAATAAAGGGGTGGGGAGTGTGTTGTAGCAAGTCCATCACATTTAAAATCATGTACAGGCATACCCCGCATTAACGTACGCAATGGGACCTGGGTATTTACTGTATGTAAAGTGAAAATGTACTTAAAGTGAAGCACTACCTTTTTCCCACTTATCGATGCATGTACTGTACTGCAATCATCATATATTGATGCGGCTAAACTTAATCTAAAGCTTAACCGCAATTTTCCCTGCCTTTTTGTTTTTCGCGTCGAAATTGGCCGCGCGCCAGCCGCATCTCACGGCCGCGCGCGGCCAGTTCTCCAATCAGGAACAATAGAAGCGCCTGCGGTGCTGAAAAAAAAAAAAAAAAGCCCGCGTCTGAACGGGGTTTTAAATTACCCGCGGTGGCGGCTGCATTAGACTAAAGCGGGCCGCCTCTGTACGTGCATAACTGATGTAAATAACGCATTTGTAACGGTCTCTATAGTCTCCCCGCTTGTGCACAGCTTCGGTACAGGTAGGGAGCTGGTATTGCTGTTCAGGACGTGCTGACAGGCGCATGCGTGAGCTGCCGTTTCTCTATTGGGCGATATGTCCTTACTCGCGAGTGTACTTAAAGTGAGTGTCCTTAAAGCGGGGTATGCCTGTATATACTGTATATATTTAGTTGTACAATTATTTACAAGATGCAATCAATACTTTGATTAATGACCTTTTGTCTTTTGCATAACAGGGTTACCTGTGGATCCAAGGGTCCCATATTTTATAGAATTTTTTGAGGGGGTGTTTAAGAAAGTGGAAAGTTTTTCCATTAACATTAATTTTTTCCATTAAAATTAATTTCCATCCATTAATATAATTGTGGTTATTTTGTTTATGACTTGCATTTGTGGAGGAGCAGTTTGTTTTTTCTCTGAGTTTGCTATGGCACATCTTGCTGCTGTAAGTGTATGTGACATAATCGATGCTGATAGGGATGTCCTCCCTCCTAGCAAAGCTAGGATCATTACCTTTGATCCAGAGGTATTTTCACCCCAAGGGTTTCTTCAATTAAGTCTCCATTTTCTTCTAGTTTCTGATATTCTTGGGGCATTTTCACCATATGTGGGCCAAGTCGCCTAGTCCACCACACACCCTTCAGCAGCCATCTGTGCAACATGGATATGTTGATTCAGGGATTGATCCGATTGCCAATTCTTGGTCAAGAAGGAATTTATTTTTCCCCTTATGAGATATCATTGGAGGATATGACACTGCGTTTTTTGTTTGCCTTCAGCTGGATCAATAAGTAAGTATAGATATATGCAGTGGTCAGCAAATCACCCAAAAATCTACTCGCCGAACAAAAAATTCTACTCGCCACCTAGTCCCGCCCCCAACCCCGCCCTAGTCCCGCCCCCAACCCTGCCCCCAGGCCCGCTTTAAAAAAATAAAAAAATAAATTGAATAAATTCCTAGTAAGAACAACATTCGTTTTTGACATAAGTTTATTTATTGTGTTACATTATACAACCATTAGTCCTGGTTACGTGTGTGTGTGTGTGTGTGTGTGTGTGTGTGTATGTGTGTGTGTGTGTCGGATTTACAAAAAAAGCCAGGTGTGAATGACTAGTTTCCTGCACCCTTTATCCAGTGTCTGGATGCCCCCGCTTCACAATATCTAAAGCAGCAATCCCAGCTGGGATCTTACCTGATCCGCAGTCCCTCTATGTCCAGGTACCCTCATTCCCAAAATGTTATATGTTGGAGGGGATGTGTTCTCTACCTGTCTTCTGGGTTAGGGGGGATTCCGATGCCTCCCGTCTGAAGCTTGAGAGTCAGATCTGGAAGAAAGTTGTATAGGTTATTTCGGTGTAGGTATAGGGCAGTTAAAATATACAGGGTAAATAAGATATCCAGAAACAGAGAGTAGGGAGGGGAGACAGACAGAGAGAGGAGGGAGGGGAGACAGACAGAGAGGGGAGGGAGACAGAGAGAGGAGGGAGGGGAGACAGACAGACAGACTGACAGAGGAGGGAGGGAAGGGAGACAGAGAGAGGAGGGAGGGGAGACAGAGAGAAAGAGAGAAGAGTGAGGGGAGACAGAGAGAGGAGGGAGGGGAGACAGAGAGAGGAGGGAGGGGAGACAGAAAGAGGAGGCAGGGGAGACAGAGAGAGGAGGCAGGGGAGACAGAGAGACAGAGAGAGGAGGCAGGGGAGACAGAGAGAGGAGGGAGAGGAGGCAGGGGAGACAGGGAGAGGAGGCAGGGGAGATAGAGGGGGCAGGGGAGACAGAGAGAGACGGGAGGGGAGACAGAGAGAGGAGGCAGGGGAGACAGAGAGACAGAGAGGAGGGAGGGGAGATAGAGAGACAGAGAGGAGGGAGGGGAGACAGAGAGACAGAGAGAGGAGGCAGGGGAGACAGAAAGACAGAGAGAGGAGGCAGGGGAGACAGAGAGACAGAGAGAGGAGGGAGGGGAGACAGAGAGACAGAGGGAGGGGAGACAGAGAGTCAGAGAGAGAATGGAGGGGAGACAGAGAGAAGAGGGAGGGAGACAGAGAGACAGAGAGAGGAGGGAGGGGAGACAGAAAGACAGAGAGAGGAGGGAGGGGAGACAGAGAGACAGAGAGAGGAGGGAGGGGAGACAGAGAGAGGAGGGAGGGGAAACCGAGAGACAGAGAGAGGAGGGAGGGGAGACAGAGAGAGAGATGGGAGACAGAGAGAGAGACGGGGAGACAAAGAGAGAGATGGGGAGACAGAGAGAGACTGGGGGGTGACTGACTGGGGGGGTGACTGACTGACTGGGGGGGCGGGTGACTGACTGGGGGGGGAGTGACTGTCTGACTGGGGGGGTGACTGGGTGGGGAGGAGGTGACTGACTGTGTTACTGGATGGGGAGGGGGAGACTGATTGGGGGGTACCTCTGGTGTCCTACGCACACACACACAGTCTGACACACACACACACACACACACACACACACACACACACACACACACACAC
>CM071567.1:131157779-131245116 GCA_036426205.1 Ascaphus truei | reverse complement strand
GGGGGGGTGACTGGGTGGGGAGGAGGTGACTGACTGTGTTACTGGGTGGGGAGGGGGTGACTGATTGGGGGGTACCTCTGGTGTCCTACGCACACACACACAGTCTGACACACACACACACACACACACACACACACACACACACACACACTGTCTGTCACACACACACAACGTTGAGCAGAAGAACAGCAGCAGCAGCAGCTCCCCCTCCCCACACCTCCGGTAGCTCACATGAAAATTTACAGAAGAAGCCGACACCACAGATGACCCCCCCTCCCCTCTCAGCTCACATGCAGCGAGGACTGCACACACGCTCCTAGGAGGGAGGAGGAAACCGGAGAGGGAAAAGCCAGGGGCAGCAGTGAGTGCGGCCGGCCAGCAGAACCCCTGGGACTCGAGGGGGGGTAGAAAGGAAGAGAGGAAAGGCCGCAACCAGCACCATGCTCCCCCCCCCGTGCAGAGCGGGAGAGGCCTGGGGGGGGAAGCGGGGCCTGGGGGGGGAACACTCCCGCTACTATCTCCCACCTCGCGGGTAGACACGGGAACCTGGAGGGAAGCAAGGACTGGGGGGAGGGGCAATACCCCCGCTACCATCACCCACCCCGCGGGCAGATACGGGGACAGGGAGGGGAAGCGGGGACCGGGAGATGCAATAGAGTACTGTACTAACCTCTTCAAGCAGCAGGAAGAGGATGTGCCTGCGTGGCCTTAGCCTGGATGGAAGAAAAAAATCTTGGCAGCCCGCCAAGTACTGTCAGACAATCAGGCTGCTGGATTAAAAAAAAAATTTCCAGCGCAAGCAGGGAAAATTAAAAAAAAACACGTGCGCTGCTTGGGCGGCCATAAGGAGCTCGCCACGAGGTCAAATCCACTCGCCCCGGGCGTGCGGGGGAATAGGTTTGTCGAACACTGTATATAGGATAAAGTATATGTTGTATAAATTTAGCATAGGTTGAACTTGATGGACGCATGTCTTTTTCAACCTCATCTACTTTGTAACTATGTAACTTTGTTTCAAACGCCTTAGAGTTTGTGCCTGGTAAAAATCCAGGTTCCTGAATAGTGTTGTTAATTTTGAAGGGGTGGAATGTAGCCTATATTTACTTTTGGCTATATTCCAGATTTAGAGGGGGGATTTGATAGTTTAACTTAAAGCTGCAGTCCAAGATGCCGTTTAAAAAAATATATATATTTTTTTCCCCATTCAATATGTGCATCACTACAATCTGCACACTGACAAGTGATTAGCTAAGATGCAGTTTGATCCGTTCTCTTGTAATCGACTGTAATAGATTTCTTGCTCAGGGTTATTTAATTCAGTTCTTGCACAGCATTTTGGGCAATGTAGTTCCTGGAATATGATTGACTTGGCAGTTACTAGATACAATTGGTTCACTGCTAAAGAGAGGGCGGGTCTCAAGAGCTGAGCCTATCAGAAGGGGAAGCGGGCTGTCACTGTGGAAATGCTTCCAACATTAGAAACATTAAAAAGGTCTTTAAAACATTTTTTTTTTAAATGCTACAACTATTTTCTCATAGTTCAGAACTGTTTTATTAGTATTAGGTGTTGATGTACCAAGGTGGCTGTGGACTAAATGATCTTTTAAGTTTTTAGCCCGACGACTGACAAGGGAAGCTTTAGATTGTAAAACCTGTCTCAGATCCTCATCTGCTAATAGCAGATGCCAATGATTTTGGAGAATCATATTGACCTGATCACCTTTCTGATTGTACGTGCCTACAAAGCGAGTATCAGAAGTGGGTCATTTATTGCCCAGTAATTCCTGGTGAGGTGTAGATCTTGCTCATTTAAATGCTCTCTTAATACAGGATTTGCTATAGTCACTTTCTAGAAACTGTGCTGTCATCTCCACTGCTTCTTTTTGAAACTCTGCATCTGTGGAACAATTCCGTTTGATACGGAGGAATTAATCTGTCAGATCTAGCATTATCTGCTGCTCAAATAAGTCTATTGCAAAAAGGCCTGTCCTTTTCTCCCACCTTCCCTTTCTGATGCTTCGACTGGTTTAAAGATACTAATATTTTTGCCTGCAAACTACTCTTGCACAATTTTTTTATTAGAAGACTTAGACTAGAATTTAAAAATACCCCACTTAACCATATGGAAGCCCAAGACCTTCTCCATCTTCAGGATCTATTTCGCTTCCTGAAGAAAATAAGAGAATACCTGATCAGGCACCTTTCACTGACCTTAAGTCACGGTCCACATTTACTCCATCTGCATATTTATCGACTAACATAGAGGTTTTTGTAAATATGGTGACAAAAGATTTAGAACAGCTATCACATTGGATGCCTATGTCCAATCTTACCGTACAAGAGAAAGCAGCTCTGAATAGTCTACAAGAAAACTAGAATATCATTATAAAACCATCTGATAAGGGTGGGAATAAAGTGATTCTGAGACGAAAAGACTATATTGAAGAAAATCTCAGAAAACTGAAGGATACAAAGAGTTACACTAAACGTGCATCTGATTCCACATACGAGTTTAGACGTGACCTGGTTGCCATCCTATGTGAGGGCTTAACAATGCAAGTAATTTTATGTCGTGAATATGACTTTATCCTATGGGGTTATCCCCACATTGCCACCTTCTACAACATATTAAAGGTGCATAAGGACGTAACACCTCCACCAGGTCACCCAATAGTGTCGGGTCAAGGAAACTTGACCGAAAATGCTAGTATTTACATCGATAAAATTCTCAGACCTTTTGTCTCGTCAGGTCTGAGAATTTTATCGATGTAAATACTTGCATTTTCAGATAAGTGTCCTTGAGGATTGGATGGAGGTAGGATTGGATGTGGAGGCATTATATATGTCTATTTCTCATCATGTTGGAATCAATGCAGTCTCTTATTCTCTATCCAGCAAAGGGAACCAATTTCAAATGCATAACAAATTTGTGATTAGTTTGCTGGATTATGTATTGACGAGGAATTATTTCCTATTTGAGAACGCCCTCTCCCACGAAACCCAAGTTACAGTGATGGGCATGACTTGTACCTTGGGTGGTGGTAGGAGACTGTCATCTTTGGGGACTCCATGGCCAACTGTATTCCTTATGTGGAGGTATGGAGTCGCTACATAGACGACATCTTCGTTCTATGGAACGGTCCAAAGGTGATTCTTGTTGAGTTTATTACTAAGAGTTTCTATAATTGGAACAATTCTAAGGAGTATATCATGAAACATTTTGTTAACTGCCTAACAGCATGTGTTATCTATCTGGTTACCTGCGGTTGTGGGTTGAAATATGTTTGCAAGACCTGATGCCAATTGAGATGACGGGTTTTGGAACATACTGTATAGGCTCTATTCGGAATTTCTTGGACACACCACTGGCCAAATGTAGTTATGGCTCACAATAGAAAACTAACATCTCACGTTTCAAGAAATTGATCCGGGTCATCATGTGTCAACGTAAAGGTGATTAGGACAGACTGTTATTACAACGGGAATGCCGATGGATATTTGACCTTCATACCCAACATCTATCTGGGCTCAATGAGGGATTCTAGTATTCATTATTATCTGAGTACACTACATGATGCCCTTTATAAGTCAGCTCTCCATCTATACCATCTTTTTTTGCTATAAGGACTTGCATTATAAAAAAAAAATTAGGTGCTTTATTCATTTATATCCACTAATTTTAGTGTGCTTCTATGCACTGGTTTTAAATCAGTAACTGTATTTATTCCATTCATTTTTCTGCTCTGGATTCTTTCATACTGAATGGAGTTTATCTATACTGTTGTTTATTTAATTTTATTTATAAATATGTTTTACCAGGAAGTAATATATTGAGAGTTACCTCTCGTTTTCAAGTATGTTCGGGGCACAGAGCTATAAAAAATACATGGTTACATTTAAAGAACAGGGTTATACAGTCAATTCACAGACATTTAATGGACTGATAGAGTTATAAAATTGGGTACAGGGGATAAAGGGCTTGTGAGTTTCAGATTGATATAGAGCAGCTTTAACATCACTTTAACATCACCAAACATCAGCAAATGGCTCACACCCTTTGGCTGTCCTTCGGCTGCGCCAAAGACTGTCCGCCTTTGGGGCAACGCAGATGTACACTGGGGTGGTTGAGATTAAATGCAGCTGTGAACACAAAGTTCTTTGTGTCCTCTCGGCTCATTAACATTTCAGTGGGTGGAGTTGACGTTCCACAAAGTACAAGCAAATGTTAACCCTTAGCACGCTGGTCCAATGCAGAGGGGAGCAGCTCTTGGGAAGCCCCACCAGGCTGTCTGCCTTTGGGGCAAAGCCGATGTACACTAGGATGGTTGAGATTCAATGCAGCTGTTATGGTACATAATTATATCAGGAGCCCACCAGAGGGAGTCAGTACACACATGCCATTATACCAGCAGGCTTTACCAGCAGGCTGTACCAGACACTATACAATTAACCTCGATTGACTCTGCCTTCCCATGTAGGTATTTAAAGGTCAGCATCCAGGGTAGTAATACACCCTTGACAAAGCTGCTCATCACCACTTCAGCGAAACGTACGTCTCCCATTGGATCTCTCCTTCCCCATCCACATATATACCACACAGCATACCATTGTGTGTATTCCCAGCAGCGTCCTACCTACACATCATTGTGACCCCGCTGCAGCTTTCCCATGTTTGTTGCTGGTGTATGCTAATTGTATTTAGGGAGTGCAGTTATACATTCTGCCACCGGGGGGAGACGATACCTTATCTCTCTACACTGGTGTGTGATTTTATAGGGTTATATTTAGGATATATATTTGTTGTACATGTACAAGTGTCCTATTTATTTTAATTATGTCTTTGCACTGAGTAAATTGATTTTTAACCCCACCATATTTCTTTACTTTGTTAGGGACGTTCTTTCATCAAGTGGTTAATTCTAGGGTATACATTTAACAGTAATTTATACTGTATTACCTTTATTCGAGGAGTGCATGTTCACAGGGGGCTTTTCCTTGCCCACTCTCCCCTTAGGATGAGTATCTAGGGCATTGGTATTTTCATGTTCTCATATCCTTCCTCTAGTGCACCCTGAGTTACTATTACTTTTGGAGACTCAGTGGATCTCTTCACCTTTGTTGTTAAACTCTAATTTACTCTAATAAAAATGTGATACTTTAAAAAATACCTTTTAGTCATCTGCAGATTTTAGGGGAATAAGTGGTGGGTTTCATGGAAACAGGAAAAGGGATGGTTACATTGCATTTACTGTAGATTAAAGACGCACTAGCCCCACCTTTCATTACTACAGAGTACTACAACTGATGCTAAAACTCTATTTATTTTCTCTTCACGGTACATTCGCGTGTCAGTTGCGGTCACCACATCGACCAGCATTGACAATTTAGGCCCGTAATATAGTGGGTGCGCTAGCTGCGCCGTGCGCGTGCCAGGCACTTATAATTGGCTGTGGTTAGCCAGCCATTCTATACTAGGGCCGCACACGCGCACGGCAGTGAGCATGGAGGCAGCCGATAGGGGGGAAGACTGAAAACAATGTTTTCTCGCCGCTACCGCTCAGTCTGCAATGTATGTATGTATGTATGTATGTATGTGTGTGTCTGTGTGTTTGAAAGTGTATGTGAACATACTCCTTTTTTGCTTGCGAAAAACGTGTATTTTTCTTGCAAACCATCCCATCACTTTTATAGAATAGGTAAGTACAGTAAAGCAATACATTTCTATTTGAAGAAATACATACATGCTTATTCGGTGGGATCATTTACTCCATGATAAGATTATCATATAAGAGTGAATACAGTTGTTAAATATGGAAAGACACAAGTCCTACTCTGAGGGACTCAAAATCTGCTGTATGTCTGAGATTAATGCCATACAAAGTAATAGTGAGGAAATCCGTGTAAGCAGGAGATCCTGAGCAATAAAATACATTAGCTTTATGTGATATGAATATGCAGGGGCTGTAAAACACAGCACTGAAATGATCATGAGTCATGTTGATTGTTTTGTAATTATTTCATTTTAATACTTACATTCAGTATCATCAATGCCCCTGAAAACTTGGCTTAGTGTTCAGGTAAATATGACTTTGTCTAGTCACCATAGCCACCGTTAATTTAATTTCAGAAGTAATTTACATTATGTATTGACATTATCTTTAACATACTGTACATGAAAATATATATCACAAGAAAAGTATTGAGGTCTGTTAATTATTAGTAAGTTACCCTGGCGATCAGGGAAAGTAAAAACACTGAGAAGAGCTCTAGTACCAAAGAATAAGTTAACCCATTTAACCATGTAACATATAAGTATAATTAGGTGGTGCGCCCAAGAGCAAGAATAAGCACAAAAAACAGAGAAAATACAGCACCAAAAGACGGATGCTGTGGAAGCTCAAAGAAGGGGCACTCAAAAGGTTAATGACTTGACTTATAATGGTTTATTGTGCGGTCAAATAATCAGGAAGTGAACAAACACTAAAATCAATTAAATCACACATAATGCTTCTGCATAGGATTGGTGTGGATATTAAACAAATGTACTTAAACAAGTGTGGGGGAAACCGTTAGTATATATATCCATAATTAACAGAATTAATACACACCCATATAGCAAATGACAACCTGGATCAGAGTATAATGATCACAGCAATCCCTAAGCACAAAACGAGGGGTTAGGAAAAGCCTCTCCCAAGTGCAGGGATAACTGTCCAGCTGGGAATGAGTGGTTAATTACTGTGAGTAAAACATAGTGGACAAAAACACAAATGATTCACCCACCAAGGTAAAACAAAATCACACGACTAAAATATATTACATATTGATCATTGTATATCTGAGTCATAGGATGCATAAGTAGATACTCTGGTTATAATATTCACCCCAAACTGACCCAAATATAACTGATGGAATACCCCAGGTGGATGCAGCTGCCAATAGTCCTGTATATACACAAACTCTTCATGAATCAAACATAGAATTAGTAATTATATGTCCAGCAAGGAGATGAACAGATGAGCCATCAGTATTAGAACTCGTGCCTGGGAAATTCTGGCACTGTCTCACAGTAAATGCCTCAACATTTCTGTGAGATTCTTAATGGCCCATCGGATTAACACAGTGGGGGTCCCTGCAGTGCCATTCAGTTTGAATGGGACTGCAGGGACCCCCGCTGTGTTAATCTGATGGGCCATTGAGGCAATGTTGAGGCATTTACTGTGAGACTACCCCAGAATTTCCCAGTTAAGTGTTCTAATACTGGTAGCTGCATCTGTATTTTATCCACTAGAAGCTGTTTGCAAAATGTCACTAGCACACTGGCTATCTCCAGGCAGCTGCTGCTGCCAGAAACCCTGTGTGGGCGAAGAGAAAAGCACCTCACAGTGCAAACTGTGGTCTAAAGACTGCAGACACGCTGCAAACGGATGTTCTGTAAATGCACAGACCTATGATACTTGTATTACTAGTAGCATGATGGGCCGTCCGACACAATTGGCGTATTTCTTTATGGTACAGTAATCCAGCCACAGTAGTATCAGCAATACCAGTGCCTCACACTCGCTCGGCTTATTTGCAGACTGCCACAGCACACAGCTCCGCGGCAGAGAGAGGCCCACACAACAAGCCACCCATCAGCAAAGCATAAGCAGGAACCACCAACGCTGCGTTTCGCTAGGAGCTTCGTCAGGGGCGTGTCTATACTTCACACCGGGGAGGACTTTAATACCCTGGATTGATGACGCAAGCATCACTGTTCAGCTACTACAAATGAATCAAACAAACAAATTTAAGTAAAAGTAACCAATATAGAATTAAATAATCTATGCAATGCTGAATAACAATAAATAAATAATTAATTTATAAAAAAAAAAATAGAAAAATAAATGGAAAAATAAAATAAATAGTTAAGAAATGCCAGCTTAAAAAGAATTTAATACATATAAGTACCAAGTTAGAGAAATGATGACAAATTAAGATCTTCATTCAGGCCTCAATCAGGGAAAGTGCCTTGGTTTGGCCACATGTACTGTACAAATAGGTCCTATTATTTAGATTAATAGAAATCTTTGCATTTGTGTTAACAGGAATAATCTATATGAAATATATCACTTGTGTATTAACAAGATCCAGAAAAAGACACAACTGGGGAAAAACAACAACGCCTCAAGCTATAAGAGGATAGTGTATCCCATTCTTATTTTAACATGAAGTACACATCAGATATTCATCTAATACATTAGTATAATAAATTGATAACTCACACAATCTATACACACACACACTATAACGCTTGCGCTCACCACGAACAAGGTGTACCCCCGGTACTGAGGTGGGGAAGAACTATAGTATGCACCCACAGCAGTTGAGGCACACCTGGAGGGTGGATAGTCAGTGCAGCCGGGTCTGGGTTGGAGAAGTCGGGTTGGTCTGTATACTTGCCGGAGTCCGAGGGCAAAGCCAGTGGGATGGTCGATGTCTGTTGAGCCGTGGTCAGGGGTTGGAGAGATGCAGGTAGTCAGGAGTATGCTGAGGTCGAATTCCAGAGAGGGTCCAATAGTCAAGCCGGGTCGGTTCACGAGAAGTCAAACAAGGAACACACAGGAACAAGGCAAGGCACAGCAAATGCAGGGAACACAAGGCTACAATAGTTATGCTCAGCAAAGCAGGAATGAAGTGCAGGGTATTTGTAGCACACAGGAACCAGTAGCAAGGGAGGCAGAGCAGAGGCGTGGCCTCTGCAGAGGCAAGGATTGGCTGCAGGAGACGAGTGGGCCTGATGAGAACTTGCCACGCAGCTGGGGAGTGGTGCATGATGTAACGTGTGCGAGCGACGTGCGACGTAACCGGGTGGCTGAGCTAAGCTCTGTGGCACAGCATGAAGAGCTGCGGGTGCTCGCGTGCTCTGTAACCAGAGCGGGGAGGCGTGCAGTAGCAGCAGGTAAGGAGGGTGCACGCCGCGGAGGATGTGTTCCCTTATTCCTTTCCCACACAAACATATAAACATATACAAACACACAGACCACTGCAAACCTGTCGCTCCCGGCAGCACGGACCGTACACATAAAAAGTGTGCGTCACGTGCACGCACGTTCGCACAGGCGCGCACGCACGCCTACACCTACAGTACTATAGAACAAGCCTTAGTTGCACACAATTTGCAATTAATTAGTAATAATGCATGTGTTCACAATACTGACCTCATGCTCCTGCTTTTCTCGCTTTGGAAGGTACAGTATTATCTTTTGGATACTTTATAGGACAACACTACCACCGACACCAAATCATACAGTATTCATCATTCCTCATTTGCGAGAGTTTTTTTTTTCTGCAGTAAATGTCCTCAGTAGGATTAGTATAAATGCCATTGCACCACCAAAGCCAGCCCTGATACCGTGGTGAGACAGGGGCACTCATCCCGCCACGCTACCAGTGCAACACAATGAATGGGGATGAGAATGACCAATCTATTAAGACTTCTTCCTCTATTAGAGAGGTAAAGATAACATTTGCAGAAAAAGGGGGGTAAACCTAGGTCATGCTCTGCAAGCTTACAATGCTTTGGCCAAAGAATTTAACTAAGTGACCCTGACACGTATGAGAGAAAATTATTTAACTATATGATTTGTCATGTTGGATGTAGCATTTGGTTTCTCTGTCTTTTGCTTATACATTGTCACAAATCCAGTAGCACTCCTTTTTGACATACTGTAAATATATATGGCATGTTGGGTCAGGGTTTTGAGCTTACAGGGGTGTTGTGTGTGTTTACATCAGAGAATATGTGTTTATTACCTGTAGGTATGAATTACCTGTTCATTTTACAATAAAACCAAGGTGTGCAATTAGAAGCCAGATCTAAATAAATAAATAAATACCTTGGAAAGTATTTATTTATTAAATAGAGTTCCAGCACTCGGCTGCTTGCCAGCGGCTTGCCAATGAAAGGAGAGGGAGACACAAAGAGAGACTTATGGTCATTTAACCAGATGGTTTGATTCATTGTGCTTATTGCATTTTCTCTGGTGTACTCAGAACTTTGCTTGCTTTTTTGAGCTTTCTATTTGCATTGTGTTGTTCTTTGAGTGCTGCTCTGGTTGCTGGGGTGTCAGGGTTAAAGGAAGTACCTTATGGTCTTTTGAGACCTGAGGGAACGGGCCTGAGGAAGGGGTGTCCACCCGAAACGTTACCCCCCTGATTACCCTCCCCCTTGTTTGTACTGTCCCCACTCTCTTTACCTTGTGTTGTCCCACTCTCTACCCCTATATTGTTCACCCCAATCACCATTGTTGGATTATCTGTGTTTATGCATTTGCGCCGCATTGCTCCAAATATTATCTTGTGCTTACATTAAATCACTTATCATTTTGGCATAACCCATAGTATCGTATTTTCTCTGAGTCAGTGAGTACTGGAACTCTATATTGTGACTATTAGTTGTGGGGTAATTTGGGTCCTCCTGGTTCCGTTAGCACCCTGCACTTTCAGTATTATATCTATAGTGAGTGCTGTCTACTCTATTTGTATAAATGTATTTATTAAATTCTGTTATTGTCCTTTGAGATGTAATTAATACCGTAATATCTACTGACTGTTGCAAATAAGCTTGTGGGCTTAACTTGGATCCAAATATTATCCCCAGAAACGTTAGCCTATATATATAGCATTTGACCCTTGGAACATACTGTAAACAGTGTTCCCTTGGCTAGAAATGGTTAAAGAACTCATTTGATATGTTTACCATGGTAACCATCAGCTACATAAGAACACTGATCTGGTAACCTGTGAAAAACCTATGCTATGACGTGAAATGATCATTGGTCGCCTTACTGACTTCATCACGTCATTGTATATAACCCAGAGTAGTCAGTCACTCCACATGCGTTTTCGGTTGGTACTGAGGACAACAAAGTTTCCACTACTGTGTATCGACTCCAACAGCAAATACCAGGCCTTATTAGCACACTAGACCAGCTGCTTAAAGAACTGTCTTCGTCTTCCCATGATTTAAAAGTTGCACTTACCCCTGCCAGGATGAAGGCCATCCTCATTACCGTCCTCCCCATCCTTGTCCTCCGATTTGCAGGAACATTACTATTGAAAACAAACTAATGGCCACTAACCCCTTTATAACCTTAGCAGTTAGTAACCACTATAGTAATTAAGTGGTTAGCCACCCCCCCTTTCCTTGCTACCCACCCAGGAGGCCTAACCACCCTCCCTGGGGCAACTACCCCACCCTCCACCCTTTCTACACATTGATTCACACAGTGTTAAACCATGGCCATAATATGGTCCCCAAGGTTGAAATTAATACGGTTCTGCTCAGGAGACCTCCTGCTCCCGTACACTATTAGTAAAATTCACATTGAAGCAGCTTCATTACTTTAGTGGCTAGCGCTAAATAATGGTTTTATTTAATCGTTTTGTATTTTTGTTTATTGTCCATGCCCATGGTGTACCACTTTGCCAAGCAATTTGTTTATTTGCATTTAAAACATTTTTTTTATGTAATGTGTTTTATTTAGTGGCTGTTTTTTTTAGCTTGACCATTTATTGCCATAGTGGCAAACCATGGCCTTATTATGGCCATGGTTTAACACTGTGCAAATCAATGGGAGTGGATGGTGAGGGTATTTGCCCTGGGAAGGGTGGTTAGGCCTCCCGGGTGGGAAGTGAGGGAGGGAGGTAAACCCCTTAATTACTATAGCGGTTACTTAACACTAAGGTGATGAATGGGTTAGTGGCCATTAGTTTGTTTTCTATTGTAATGTTCCTGCCAACGGAGGACAAGGACTTGGAGCAAGACGAGGACGTCCTTCATCCTTGCAGGGGTAAGTGCAACTTTTATTTACTTTATTCTGGCTTGTTATATTGTTAATGGGCAAGTGCACTCTTATCCATATCTGGATAATAGTTATTTTGCCCATTACTATATTGTATGTATTGGGGGTGGGGGGGGTGGGGGACAGTGGGTAGGTGGGTTGTTTATTGGTCGTAGTAGGTACTTTAATGTTTATTAGTGGTAGAGGGATTGAGTGAATGGGATACTTGGCCCAGTGTGGGTGGTTGAGTCACTGGGTGGGTAGCGGGAGGGGTTAACCCCTTCATTACCATAGTAGTTACCACTGCTACAGTAATGAAGGGATTAACTCCTCCCACAGCCTAACCAACCAACCTGGACCAAGTACCCCCTTCACTCACCCCTTTGCCCTCAATAAACCAGCTTCTGTACCTTAACCCCTTCATTGCATTAGCAGCTAGCCACTAAGGTAATGAAGCTGCTTTAATATGAATTTCACTAATAGTGTACAGGAGCAGGTTGTCTCGGGGACACCCTGCTTCCCGAATTATAGGTCCTGGTATGGGGTGCCGGTATCCCAGCAATGTTTACATCTTCCACGTCACGTGATCGGGCAATTTAAATGCACAGGAGAAATCGGCACCCCATACCAGGGCCTGTAACTAGGGAAGTAGGGTGTCCCCGAGGCTGAAATTAATGCAGTTCAGCTCATGAGACCACCTGCTTCTGTACACTATTAGTAAAATTCACATTAAAGCAGCTTCATTACCTTAGCGGCGAGCTACTATAATTACTTTTTTTTTTGTAATAGTGAACTGGAGCAGGGGGTATCCTGACCTGAACCGCATTGATTTTAGCTTCGGGAACCCCCTGCTTCCCAAGATACAGGCCCTGTTATGGCGTGTCAGTATTTTCAAATTCAAACTATAGAACTACTCGTAAACAGTGTTATATTTACAGAAGAAATAATACTATCACTAAAAACCTCTATCTATTTATCCTAGTAATAAAACTGGTACATTAGATAGTAGTGTATTTTTATAGAGACTACTTGGTTGTTATTATTATCACCCCAAAAAGCAAAATGAATTCCCAATGTGTTTCGTCGCTGAAATGCGTTGGGAATTCACGTTGCTTTTTGGGGTGATCATCTGCAACATCGCAATCACTTCTAACACTGACATTATATCTGCCAAAAAGCCCGATCACATAGTTTATGCAGTACGACGGGGATTACAGCTAACCACAGCCAAATCACTTGAGAGCTGCATCTGTTGGTTGCTGGGAAAGGAGACTTAGAGCCACAAAGTTCCGGAAAGATGCTTGCTCAAGTCTGTTCCCTCATACTGCAGGTAGAGCTATTTGCAATCTCTTTACCATTCGAGATACTTTGCGGAGTTCTCTGTTAACAACTTCAGTGTTTATACTAGTTGTTGTGAGACACGCTTGTATCCCCTAAGAGGCAATTTTCTCTGGTTGTCAGAGAGAGAGCATTTCAGCACAGGGATATGTTCCAACATTGGATCCTTTATCACAGTCAGTATCATCTGGGGTTAACCACCCAATCTGTGTTTTTTCTACGGAGTTTACAATATTGATTTTCATATCTTCATTTGCACTCTGATTGGTGCCGATAACACTCTAATATAGTGAACATTTGAGACACTGAGCATTTAGAATATTTAATTAATTTAGCATCCAGCAGGACTTTGCACACAGGATTGGTAATGTTATCTCCTGTTTCATTGAATAATATTGTTAAGTATTTTTATTTAATATATTTATCACCATATATTAAATAATTGTGGAGCATGTGCTTCTGTTTTTTGTTTTGGCCATCTTGTATTGTTTGGAACCTAGGTTCCTTCAGAAGCTGCTACGTCTCCAGGTTTCCCCACCAGTCATAACATATTGTTTATATTGACCATATGTGTGTTTTTTCTTTATTACTGCTTAGTGTTTACTATATAAAACTTTTTTCATTTGCCCTTATACAAAATTTTAGAGATTATTTATATTAATCATTAAAGAACATACACATTTAATAGTTACATACTGATTAAGATATTGTATAACACAAAAAGAGAAAAGTATCCCAAACGAGCACACGGGGTGTACCAAATTATAACAATTTATTAA
Source organism: Ascaphus truei (assembly GCA_036426205.1). Classification (NCBI taxonomy): domain Eukaryota; kingdom Metazoa; phylum Chordata; class Amphibia; order Anura; family Ascaphidae; genus Ascaphus; species Ascaphus truei. Next base: position 131,231,174 of record CM071567.1, on the reverse strand, counting down.
TTTTGCATACCTTGAAGGACAATACAAAAGATTAAAAAAGTGGCAGGGACACCCTAATATACTGTAGCAACTGATAGGTCATGACAACTGAATACAAGGAATAGTGAAATTCTTGTTGTTATTTGTGTGACCAAGCACTTTGTACTCAAGTAGACAAAAATGATATAATACCCAGGTGAACCTGACAAACGTCTAATGATACAATAACTCTCTCAATGCAGCCTGTGACAATAATTCATTGCATAAATAATGACCTGGTAGGGGAATGCAGTCACATGTAACCGTGATTGGCTCAATCCAAATCAGAGGATGGTATGTCACAAATAGTTGCATAAAAATATTATGAGTTTGCAGTATATTGATTCCAAAAGTATTCTCTTCCAGTTGTATTAGTATACACAATGACTCTGGCATGTAGATATGGAGAGTCAGATAAGCAGAAGAGCAGAAATTAGCATGCAGAGGGGATATATACCTAAATACAGTCTGTGACACTTGATGGAGTCTCATATAAAGACAGAATAGTCAGTCCAAAAACATCAAAATACAGTATAATGTGTCGCAGTAGATTAGATGAAAACCTTGCAAGCTCATAGAGTGTGTAAATTCAGAGAGAGTTCTCTACAGCAATGTAGGTATACACGTGAGATATAGCATATTGTGTATAAAAAGTCAATGAACAAAGCAGAAGCATAAATGCATAATTGCATCATCAGTTGTTTAAATGGTATAGCTACATGCTCACCATGTGGAGAAGAGAGAGGGTGTCCTGCCACTGGCTTCCCACTCCTACACGTTTCGAGAGTAGTCCTATGTGATTCGTCTCATGAGGAATGGTCTTCACACATACTTAACACTTGTATATTTTGTAGGACATATTTTGTATACTGTGTAGGGTGCTTTTTTCTGTTGATGTCTTTCTTTTTAACTGGTTGTATTGTATTGTATTGTATGTCTTTATTTATATAGCGCCATTAGTGTACATAGCGCTTCACAGTAGTAATACATGTGGTAATCAAATAAATAACAGATAATATAAATAACAGATCATGGGAATAAGTGCTTTAGACATAAAAGTAACATTTCGGAAGAGGAGTCCCTGCCCTGAGGAGCTTACATTCTAATTGGTAGGTAGGGAGAACGTACAGAGACAGTAGGAGGGAGTTCTGGTAAGTGCGTCTGCAGGGGGCCAATCTTTATGTATCCTGTGTTCAGAATATCCACAGTGCTATTCATATGCTTCTTTAAGCAAGTGTGTCTTAAGGTGGGTCTTAAAGGTGGATAGAGAGGGTGCTAGTCGGGTACTGAGGGGAAGGGCATTCCAGAGGTGTGGGGCAGTCAGTGAAAAAGGTTTAAGGCGGGAGAGGGCTTTAGATACAAAGGGGGTAGAAAGTAGACATCCTTGAGCAGAACGCAAGAGTCGGGATGGTGCATAGCGAGAAATTAGGGCTGAGATGTAAGGAGGAGCAGAAGAGTGTAAAGCTTTAAAAGTGAGGAGAAGAATGGAGTGTGAGATGCGGGATTTGATCGGAAGCCAGGAGAGGGATTTCATGAGGGGAGATGCTGAGACAGATCTAGGAAAGAGTAGAGTGATTCTGGCAGCAGCATTTAGGATAGATTGTAGGGGAGACAGGTGAGAGGCAGGAAGGCCAGACAGCAGGAGGTTACAGTAATCAAGACGGGAGAGAATGAGGGCCTGAGTCAGAGTTTTAGCAGTCGAACAACAGAGGAAAGGGCGTATCTTAGTTATATTGCGGAGGACAAGTTTTAGAAATGTTTTGAATGTGAGGGGCGAATGTGAGAGAGGAGTCGAATGTGACCCCTAGGCAGCGTGCTTGGGCTACTGGGTGAATGATTGTAGTTCCAACAGTAATGTGGAAGGAGGGAGTAGGGCCAGGTTTGGGAGGAAGTATGAGGAGCTCTGTTTTAGCCATGTTGAGTTTAAGGCGTCGGAGGGCCATCCAGGATGATATAGCAGAGAGACATTCAGAAACTTTGGTTTGTACAGCAGGTGTAAGGTCAGGTGTTGAAAAGTATATTTGTGTGTCGTCGGCATAGAGGTGATAATTAAACCCAAAAAATGTTATTAGGTCACCTAGAGAGAGTGTGTACAGAGAAAAGAGAAGAGGTCCCAGGACAGAGCCCTGGGGTACCCCACAGAGAGATCAATAGAGGAGGAGGAGGTGTTAGCAGAAGAGACACTAAAAGTACGATGGGAGAGGTAGGATGAGATCCAGGATAGAGCTTTGTTCCGAATACCTAGAGTATGGAGAATGTGGAGGAGAAGAGGGTGGTCCACGGTGTCAAATGCTGCAGAGAGGTCGAGTAATATGAGCAGAGTGTAATGACCTCTGTCTTTGGCAGCATGGAGGTCGTCAGTTATTTTAGTGAGGGCTGTTTCCGTGGAGTGAGCAGTGCGGAAGCCAGATTGTAGAGGGTCTAGGAGAGAATAGGTGTTGAGAAAATGGAGCAAGCGAGAGAATACAAGACGTTCAAGTAGTTTAGAGGCAAAAGGCAGGAGGGAGACAGGTCGATAGTTAGAAAGACAGGTAGGGTCAAGCTTGCTGTTTTTGAGTAATGGTATGACTGTTGCATGTTTGAAGGAGGATGGAAAGGTTCCAGAGCAGAGGGAGGAGTTAAAAATGTGTGTAAGCGTAGGGATTATAGTAGGAGCTAGAGGTTTTAGGAGATGGGAGGGAATGGGGTCAAGAGGGCAAGTGGTAGAGGGAGAAGAGGAGATCAACAGCGACACATCCTCCTCTGAGACAGTGGAAAAAGACTCAAGGAAGGCAGGAGGAGAGTTAGGAAGAGGTGTAGGATGGGGGGAAGAAACAGAGGGGATGTTCTGCCGTATGGATTCCACCTTTTCCAGATCTTATATTGCATTAAACATAGTATGGGGTGAGGCGCATGCGCGAAGGCAGAGAGTATGGTTATCTAACCTGAGAGCTCTGTGCCCTGCTTATAGACAATAAATCAAAAAAACCTTTAAAAACCAGCAAGAACGCTCAGAAACATCTCTAAGAAGGGCAGCAGAAGCCAGAGATGTCGAAAAAAATCGCAAAAACCCAGAAGAAGAAGGGGCTCCCTGAGTATTTCGGCAGCTCCAGGAGAAGCAAAGCGGATCCCACAATGGCGTCGATTTCAAACCAGGGCTCAGATACTGAGCATGAAGGAGAGGAGGAAGAGAGCGACAACCCTGAAATGTTAACGGTTCGGATATGTGATTTCAACGCCTCTATAAAGACCTGAAAACACTCTTACAAGCAGAAATCAAAGAGCTAAGAAAAGAAGTTGGCACTTTGGGGGAGCGGACCGGACACATAGAAACACAGCTGGACCTAACCGCTAAAGCACCAAAGAAAAATGAAAAGAAAACCACCGATCTTCAACTACAAATTAACGAGCTGAGAGAAAGACAAGAGGACGCTGAAAACCGGGGTCGACGAAATAATGTTAGGATCAGGGGAGACCCAGAATCTGTAGGAGACTGCGAGGACTTTGTGTTCAGATGGCTAGAGAGCCTGCTCCCGGAGACACCCAAAGAGAAGCTAGAGATGGACTGCTGCCATAGGGTTCTACGATCCAGGCCCCTGCAAACTGAACAGCCCCGGGATATAGTAGTGCGGCTGCAACTGCTCAACTCAACTGCTAAAACTCTGACTCAGGCCTTCATTCTCTCACGTCTCGATTACTGCAACCTCCTGCTGTCCGGCCTTCCTACCTCTCACCTGTCTCCCCTACAATCTATCCTAAACACTGCTGCCAGAATCACTCTACTCTTTCCTAAATCTGTCTCCGCATCTCCCCTCCTGAAATCCCTCTCCTGGCTTCCGATTAAATCGCGTATCTCACACTCAATTCTACTGCTCACTTTTAAAGCTTTACATTCTTCTGCCCCTCATTACATCTCAGCCCTAATTTCTCGCTATGCACCATCACGACTCTTGCGTTCTTCTCAAGGATGTCTTCTTTCTACCCCCTTTGTATCTAAAGCTCTCTCCCGCCTTAAACCTTTCTCACTTTCTGCCCCACACCTCTGGAATGCCCTTCCCCTCAATACCCGACTAGCCCCCTCGCTATCCACCTTTAAGACCCACCTTAAGACACATCTGCTTAAAGAAGCATATGAGTAGCACTGGATAATCATGGACACATGACACAAAGCTTGGCCCCCTGCAGACGCACTTACTAGTATTCCCTCCTACTGTCTCTGTACGTTCTGCCTACCTACCAATTAGATTGTAAGCTCCTCGGAGCAGGGACTCCTTCCTTAATGTTACTTTTACAGTATGTCTGAAGCACTTATTCCCATGATCTGTTATTTATATTTGTTATTTATATGACATGTATTACTACTGTGAAGCGCTATGTACATTTTATGGCGCTATACAAATAAAGACATACATACATACATTATTATAGTACCAGGGAGGCTGTGCTCCACAAAACTAGATCCACCCCAGTAATAGATTTTGAGGGGGCCAGATTGCTCATATTTCAGAACCTGTCCCCAGCTACTCTCCTGCGGAGGCGAAATCTAATCCCCATCACTAAAATACTCAGGGATAAAGCCATCACGTACCGTTGGACCTTCCTGTTCGAGTTAATGGTGATCCGGAATGGGAGGCCAATCACCATGAGAGATCCAATATAGTGTGTGTGCAGCGCACAGCCAAGAAGGGGATGAGGAGCAGGTCTGGCAAAAAATCTTTATTTTGAGTCCAAAAAAACGGGGGTTACAACCTTCAACGCGTTTCGTGCATCGCAGGCACTTTATCAAGAAGTGTAATGTGTGGTGTGCAGGACATTTAAATAGCAGCTGATTCTGTTTTGGCGCCAAAAACCCAATGACGTCATAACCCATATTAACCAATAGGTATGATCCCGCATCACACGCGTCACATTTTTTATGGACTCAAAATAAAGATTTTTTGCCAGACCTGCTCCTCATTCTGACCTCGCCTACAGGCCGTCCGGCCACAAGCTCCCATCTTGGAAGGGAGGGACAAGGGAAGTAGAGCTAGCATCTGAAGAGAACTAAGGGGGGACCTTACCTCCAATCCTAGACTAATCGTAGATAAATTTAAACAGTACTACAAGACTCTCTACTATGGAGATAAGGTCAGCCACACACAAAAAAATACTATATAATACACACAGCAGAGGATTTAGAGATGGATTTTACCTGAGGAGAGAAGAAGGATAAGATCCATTAGGGTAAGAGTTCCTTCCTCCCTCCTACTGTCTCTGTACGTTCTCCCTACCTACCAATTAGAATGTAAGCTCCTCAGGGCAGGGACTCCTCTTCCGAAATGTTACTTTTATGTCTAAAGCACTTATTCCCATGATCTGTTATTTATATTATCTGTTATTTATTTGATTACCACATGTATTACTACTGTGAAGCGCTATGTACACTAATGGCGCTATATAAATAAAGACATACAATACAATACAACGTCTTCCTCGGGGAGTGGTAGTGACAGTGGAGGCAGATAAAACTTTTATATCCTAAATTCGCACTAAAACCATAATTAGAAGTGATTACATCTGTGTTCTATAATCAGCAAATCCACCTACAGATGTTATCGTATACAAATGTCCAATCCGGAGCTGACGCCGTCTCTGACGTCACGTTTCTAACGTCGTTGCCCCAGTAACAGGTAAATAGCTTCACTTGGTGTTACAGAGATCAATGGCTGGGGATCTGCTCTGTGACAGCGCTGTGCATACGTTCCTTCCCTCTCCTACAGAAGCCAACCAAACGGACATGTTGCGATGACGTCATCACGTGGTCGACGTCGTCGTCATGGTAACCCGTTGTGGCTTCATGAATCTGACATTAGGAGCAGATAGGGGCCTCAGATTGGCAGCACATCTAGTAATGGAGGAACTGTGTCTGATATCCCATCTTAGAGGCACGGGGCAGCTTGATGTAAACGGATAAAACAGTCCGCAAGGGCAAAGACGACTACAGTATATAACCCCTTTGCTTTTGCAGTTCCGAAATTCATTAATTTTGTGATTTTTTGTTTTTAGAGAGTTAGAAAAGGAGTCGGTCTGTAACATAAATCTACAAGCAGAGCAGTTCATTCATTTGAAAAAGCCTCTCCCAGAAAAAGCAGATAGAAATGTAGTGTTGACCTTTGGCACATAGTGACTATGTACCCATTTATCTTGCAGATTTGAAGATCTGTGACAGGTCATAGTTAACCTCTCGCCCAATGCCTCCCTAAGGTCAGGATCTGTCATTAAGACTGGCCAGTTCTGTTGGAGAATATTACGTACTGTATATTTCTACATTGTCGATTATAACTGCCAACAAAACTAATTTTCTGCTGGCCTTCATATATTTTGGGCCGAGGTTGCAACAAAGATGTTCTTGATGTTGCAACACTATTAAGAAACCCTTTCTTTATACATGTTTTGCTATTTCCTCGTTTGAGAAATTGATCTTTCATTTATTCTGCTCTCACTGTGAATCTATCATCTAGTACCCCATCTAGAACAGCATTGGACATTTGTATACGATAACATCTGTAGGCGGATTTGCTGATTATAGAACACAGATTAGAACACTTCTAATTATGGTTTTGCGCGAATTTAGGATATAAAAGTTTTATCTGCCTCCACTGTCACTACCACTCCCCGAGGAAGACGTTTAGTCGAAACACGTAGGAGTGGAAAGCCAGTGGCAGGACACCCTCTCTCTTCTCCACATGGAGAGCACGTAGCTATACCATTTAAACAACTGATGATGCAATTGTACATTTATGCTTCTGCTTTGTTCATTGACTTTTTATACACAATATGCTATATCTCACATGTATACCTACATTGCTGTAGAGAACTCTCTCTGAATTTACACACTCTATGAGCTTGCAAGGTTTTCATCTAATCTACTGCGACATTATATATTGATGTTTTTGGACTGACTATTTTGTCTTTATATGAGACTCCATCTAGTTATTAACTATTTGAAGGTATCAAGTGTCACAGACTGTATTTAGGTATATATCCCCTCTGCATGCTACTTTATGCTCTTCTGCTTATCTGACTCTCCATATCTACATGCCAGAGTCATTGTGTATACTATTACAACTGGAAGAGAATACTTTTGGAATCAATATACTGCAAGCTCATAATATTTTTATGCAACTATTAGTGACATACCATCCTCTGATTTGGATTGAGCCAATCACGGTTACATGTGACTGCATTCCTCTATCAGATCATTATTTATGCAATGAATTATTGTCACAGGCTGCATTGAGAGAGTTATTGTATCAATAGACATTTTTCAGGTTCACCTGAGTATTACATCATTTTTGTCTACTTGAGTACAAAGTGCTTGGTCACACAAATAACAACTAGAATTTCACTATTCTTTGTATTCAGTTGTCATGACCTATCAGTTGCTATATTAGGGTGTCCCTGCCACTTTGTTAATCTTTTGTATTGTCCTTCAAAGTATGTGAAATAATAACTGTTTAATTTGGTACAAACTGTGTGTTTGTTTGGGATACTTTTCTCTTTTTGTTTATATATATATATATATAATATATATATATATATATATATATATATACGCAATAAGAGACAGCACTCAAACGTAATGTGATACACAGGTGTATTCAGTGAACAAGGGGTTACATCAAGACAAAGGGTCTTGCGTGACTTGGATGGTATTGTATATATATATATACATTGTATATATATACAATACCATTCCAAAGTCACGCAAGACCCTTGTCTTGATGTAACCCCTTGTTCAATGAATACACCTGTGTTATCACATTACGTTTGAGTGCTGTCTCTTATTGCCTGACTTTGGGACGGTATCGTATACATATACTATTTATATGGGACATGCACCTATATTCTAATATTCTACGTGTGCCTACAGGATTATTTTATATATATATATATATATATATATATGGAAGAAAAGAAAAGAAAAAACAGGCGCACACCTAGTGCATTATAGTATAACAATAGGTTTATGGTATAGTATAGCTGTTTTTCTTTTCTTTTCTTCCATAGGTATCTATAGGGAGTTGTGATCCCTTCCAACGGGCTGCCTTATACCGGATGCATTATCTGAAACGGGACTCTGTGTTTTTAGGTTTTTAAGGTTTTTATGGACTTTTCCATTGATATTATTTTTATTATTTTTATATTTATTATATATTTTTTCCTTATACATTTTTTATTAAGATACAATTTGTTTACATGTTTATTTAAAGTGACAATAGGTTCTATTTTATATTTAACCTCCCTGGCCACCCCATAGGTTGTTAACACAGTAAACTAGAAGACTCACTCACAGTTAGGCAGGTTGTTGTATATTAGGCGCTCCTTTAATTATTTTTTGTTTGTTCTGATATATATAATATATATAATATATATATATATATATATATATTATATATATATATTAATATATATACTGTGGTTTGTTATATATATATAGAAATATATATATATATATGATATATATATATATATATATATAGTATTACTGTGTGTGTATATATATATAAGAAATATATATATATATTATATATTATATAATAAATATATATATATATATATATATATTTAAATATAAATACATATAAAAAATAAACAAACAAGATTATTACAGTACCAAAAAGTGACTGTTGCATAAAAATAATAGTGCAAATTGTGTCTATATAAACAAAGATTGATTGAGTGAAAAATGTACTATAGTCCATATACATGCGTAAACTGTGTCCATAGAAGGAAAAGGAAAAAAAAACGTAATTTGTAAGTGGAGACTGTAGCAGCTTCTTGAAAAGATGGACCACATCCCACACAGAATCTAAATAACAAAAATAAGAAGTGCATGCTCCACAGTGCAAAAACAGTCAAAACTATTTTAGTATGTTATCAGAAGTAGAGAAAATGCATCCACACGGATAGAGTGATTGTAAGCATTGTGATACAAAATCTCATAGTCACCAATCAAATTCTCAACGTCCACAGCACAGTGTAAAAATATTGCTGGTTAGCTTGTCCCTTGGTTAAAGAGATTCTCCTCAAAGCACAGTATAGAGACTCTCAGCATCTGAATCCAAGAGTGGACCGCCAAATGTAGACTCGTGTACCTCTGTATGCTACGGCCAGCGCGTCTAGCTCCATCAACTGGGTGACATCACAAACATATCCAACGCTTTTTGGCACTATAATGCAACTTCATTATGGGATAGTAGTATGTCCATTATGGTGCTCTTAAATAGTCCATAGTAACCAATAATGATCTTAGTGATCAGATGGAGTTTTAACACTTCACGAAAAATATGTTATATAGTAAGTCACATATTATGTGACTCTTAAACAGTGAACATAATATGCGTAAAAGAAATAACAGGTTTCTATATGAAATAAATGTGGATGGTGAAGTTTGAGTAAATTTCACCTTAAGCACACACAAATTGCAACTAATATTAATCCTTAATAGTTCATTGGCATTAGTGCCAATAATAATTAAGGGAAAATTCAAAAAGGAAGCAGAGCAATTAAGCAACGCTGGATGCAGTGACCAAAAAATGCAGTTTATTGAATAAAATCCATACAAATGTGGTACTGGTAAATCCTCTAACGCGTTTCACACTGCGTAGGTGCTTTGTCAAAGAGTGACTTGCTGTGATGAAATGTGTCCTGAAATACGTGGTCTTGGTTAAAAAAAATAGCCACAAAGTGAATGAAGGCAATCAGTAGATCCTGAACAGGTGAGATATGCAAATGATTTAAGACAACCACTAACCAAGGCCCACTGCATAACATAGGGGCTGTAATAATGGAAAACCAAAAATACACAAATACATGTACTAACCAAATGTAAATGTAAAACATTGACCATTAATTGACAACATAAAAAATTGGACAAAAATTGAAAAAATATTGTGTATGAAGACAACCTAGGATATATACTGTAAACCAATGTAACAATCTTGGTATAAAAACAAAAGTATGAGAGTTACAGTTGCAATGTGAAGATCTGAGAAATGTCATAAGATAATAATGACTGCAAAATATGCCATTAAATAGTTAAATGAGTTACATTTATACATTTATAAATAATCTTATATATAATCTAGGAAAAAGGAATTCACTGGATTGGAGATAGCATCAGTATCAACATCAGAATACTGATGATAATCTAACAACAATTTGACAGAGAATTGTTAAAACTACAGTATGTGATGACGTTCAGAAAGCTACATAAACAGAGCTATACCATGAATTGTAACTATGTATCAGAAATCTATGGTGAATAGAAAATCTGGTACACAAATTAAGTCTTGAAGGAAATGTTTCAATTCCCATTCAACATTGATACCTCTAGGATAGAGAGTATCTAATGTGCATATCCAATACATCTATCGTTTATTGAGAACATTTAGTCTATCTTCACCTCTTAAGTGTGGTTCAATATGTTCAATCCCTATCAATTGAAAATTGTATATGCCCCTATAGAACAGTTTGAGAAGTATCTGGACAGTGGGTGTGCCAGATTCTCTCTCTTAATAAGCCAGATGTGTTCTGTAATCCTGGCCTTCAGGGGTCTGATGGTATGACCCACATTCCTCTTTCCACAACCGCACACGAGCATGTACTGTAGATGACAAAGCTTGCATGACAGTTGGTGAAAGTGGTGATCTTGTGGCACAGTCTAGGCTGTGAACTACAGTCTTGAGGGGCTTTTCAACCAAGACCACAGGACACACTTTATCACAGCAAGTCACTCTTTCATATTTCATTCTGTATTACCAACATTTGTATAACTCAGTCAGGCGTAGTGATTCTCCATTTCTCAGGTTTAAACTCTTTTCAATATGTCTAGTATATCACACTCTGCGTTTTCTCAGATACAATGTCATCCCTTTAGGGGGCTTAATAAGGGAAATATGGGGGGAATGTTACCCACCTATAGTCTCCCTTGTTACTGACACAAACTCTATTTTGCATGTCACCACTGACCTCAGATAAAATAGTAGTAATGTTTAAGCTCTTGCCTTGCTGTCCACCTTTATGATCCCTCGTTATACCTTATAAATATCTTGGCCCGTGGACCCAAATAAGTTAACTAATGTATTTTCTTGCCAAAAGGTTTGTACTGTAACTGGTGCACAGCCTGGTCTTGTCTTTGGGCATTTAGTGAAGCCAGTGGGGCACGTTTTTTACCCTTTCGCTAGCTCTGCCAATTACTTAATGGGCTGGGACAATAAAGCACATACATAGTTACATAGTTACATAGTTACATAGTAGATGAGGTTGAAAAAAGACATACGTCCATCAAGTTCAACCTATGCTAAATTTAGACAACAGATACTTTATTCTATATCTATACTTACTTATTGATCCAGAGGAAGGCAAACAAAAAACCCCATTAAGGGGAAAAATTAATTCCTTCCTGACTCCAAGAATTGGCAATCGGATTAATCCCTGGATCAACATCCTTCCCATGTATACTTATTTGGTATATCCCTGTATACCTTTCCCATCTAAAAAGATGGGAACAAATCTATTGTATCTGCCATCACAGTCTCCATGTGTAATGAATTCCACATTTTAACTGCCCTTACTGTAAAGAACCCTTTCCTTTGTTGCTGGTGAAATTTCCTTTCCTCCAAACTTAAGGGATGGCCCGAGTCCTTTGTACTGCCCGTGGGATGAATAGTTCTTTTGAAAGCTCCTTGTATTGTCCCTGAATATATTTGTATATAGTTATCATATCCCCTCTTAGACGCCTCTTTTCTAATGTAAATAAATCTAATTTAGCTAGCCTCTCCTCATAAGTTAGAATGTCCATCCCCTTTATTAATTTGGTGGCTCTTCTCTGCACTCTCTCTAGTTCCATAATGTCTTTTCTTGAATTGGTGCCCAAAAATTGTACTCATATTCAGGTGTGGTTTTACTATATGCTTTGTAAAGGGGCATAATTATGTTTACTTCCCTTCCATCCATTGCCCGTTTGATGCAAGATAAGATCTTGTTTGCCTTTGCAGCTACTGCATGACATTGGGCACTATTGCTAAGCCTGCTGTCTACAAGCACTCCTAAATCCTTCTCCATCAAGGATTCCCCCAATATATCTCCATTTAATTTGTAAGTCGCCTTTTTATTCTTGCATCCCAAATGCATAACCTTACATTTATCTGTATTAAACCTCATTTGCCATTTACCTGCCTACGTTTCCAGTCTCTCCAAGTCCTTCTGAAGAGAAATTACATCCTGCTCTGATTCTATTACCTTACACAATTTAGTATCAGCAGCAAAGATGGAGACTTTGCTCTCGATCCCAACCTCAAGGTCATTAATAAACAAGTTAAAAAGCAGGGGTCCCAGTACCGATCCTTGAGGTACTCCACTCACGACTTTAGCCCAACCTGAAAAAGTTCCATTTATGACAACCCTCTGTTGTTTGTCCTTTAACCAGTTTTCAATCCAGGTGCATATATTATTACTGAGTCCAATTTTCTTTATTTTGTACACCAACCGCTTGTGTGAAACCGTATCAAAAGCCTTAGCAAAATCTAAGTAGACCACATCAACTGCATTACCCTGGTCTAAATTCCTACTTACCTCCTCAAAGAAACAAATAAGGTTAGTTTGGCAAGATCTATCCTTCATAAATCCATGCTGACTATTACTAATAATTTTGTTTTCCATTAGGTATTCCTGAATATTATCCCATATTAAAGCTTCAAGTAGTTTCCCTACTATTGAAGTCAGGCTTACAGGTCTGTAATTCCCCGGGTGTGATCTAGCTCCCTTTTTAAATATAGGCACCACATCTGCTTTATGCCAATCTTGTGGTACTGAGCCTGTGGAAATGGAGTCCTTGAATATTAAATATAATGGTTTTGCTATTACTGAGCTTAACTCATTGAGAACTCTTGGATGTATGCCATCGGGGCCAGGTGCCTTCTTTACTTTAATTTTTTCAAGTCACTTATGAACTTTTTCCTCAGTTAACCAATTGGTCATTAATATGGAGGTTGTGGCTTCCTCCTGTGGCGCTACTATTGAACATGATTCTTCCCTGGTAAACACAGAGGCAAAGAATTTGTTTAATACCTCTGCTTTTTCCTTATCTCCAATAATCTGCCTACCCATCTCACACTGATAGGGTCCTATATTTTCTTTTCTCATTTTTTTGTTATTAAGGTACTTAAAGAACTTTTTAGGGTTGACCTTACTTTCTATTGCAATCCTTTTTTCATTATCCATTTTTGCTAATTTAATTGCCCTTTTGCAATTTTTGTTACATTCCTTATAATTCTGATACGATGTTTCTGTCCCTTCTGACTTAAAGAATCTAAACGCCTTCCTCTTCTTGTCCATTTCCTCCCCTACCTGTTTATTTAGCCACATTGGTTTTGACTTATTTCTTTTATACTTATTACCCAAGGGTATACACTGATAAGTGTGCTTTTCTAACAATGTTTTAAAGACTGCCCATTTATCTTCTACATTTTTCCCTGCAAAAACATCATCCCTTGTATTACTACTAGATTAGACCTCAGTTTATTAAAATCTGCCTTTCTAAAGTTTAAAGTCTTTGTTGAACCCAAGTAATCAGTTTTTTGATAATTTATTTCAAATGAGACCATGTTATGATCACTGTTACCCAAATGTTCCAGGACTTGAATATTTGTTATTACTTCTACATTGTTTGATATGACCAAATCCAGAACTGCCCCTCTCCTGGTGGGTTCCTCAATAATTTGGGCCATATAATTATCTTTAAGCACCCCCAAAAACCTGTTTCCTTTTGTTGTAACGCTAATCTCATTGCCCCAGTCTATGTCTGGATAATTAAAATCCCCCATTATGCAAACATGACCCAGTTGTGATGCCTTCTCCATTTACAAATGTATTTTAGCTTTCTCAATCTCACAGATATTTGGTGGTTTATATTATATTCCCACAAACATTTTCTTTATACTTTTACCTCCACTGCTAATTTCTATCCACAAGGTCTCTACATTTTCATCATTCCCTTCATAGACATCTTCCCTTATAATAGGTTTTAGATCTGGTTTAACATATAAACATACTCCACCTCCCCTTCTATTTGTTCGATCCTTCCAAAAAAGAGAATACCCCTTTAAATTAACTGTCCAGTCATGAGTTTCATCCCACCATGTTTCAGTAATGCCTATGATATTATACTGCTCCCTTGTAGCTATTAATTCAAGCTCCCCCATTTTATCTGTCAGGCTTCTTGCATTAGCAAGCATACATTTAAGTTTTTTTTTCAGCCTGTACTATTATCTTATCTGCTCCTTCCTTTCTGTACCCACTTTGTTTAGTCTTTAGAAGTTTTCTAGTATTAACTTTATTTACTATGGGTATCTCACTGCTTGTCAAACTTGCACTTGCCCCCATTCTACCTCCATACCACCTTGTATCCTCATCTGTTCCATTTAGTTCATTATCTGTTTCATTCCCCTCCCCCCTCCATCCTAGTTTAAAATCTCTTCCAACCTTTTTAGCATTCTCCCCCCTAGCACAGAAGATCCCTCTTCATTGAGGTGCAATCCGTCCCTAGAATATAAATGGCACCTCTCAGAAAAGGAGTCCCAGTGCTCTAAAAACCCAAACCCCTCCTTCCTAAACCACTTTCTTAGCCATGCATTAACCTCCCTGATCTCTGACTGTCTCCATGCGGTAGCGCATGGCACTGGTAGTATTTCAGAAAATACTACCTTGGAGGTCCTTGCCTTAAGCTTTTGGCCTAGATCCCTGTAATCATTTTTTAGGACCCTCCATCTTTCTCTAACTTTGTCATTGGTGCAAACATGTACCAAGACCGCCGGGTCAATCCCAGCCCCCCCCCCCCCCCAACAATCTGTCTACCCGATCCGCAATGTGCCGAACTCGAGCACCCGGGAGACAACAAACTGTTCGGTCCATGCGGTCCCGGCAACAGATTGCCCTATCTACCTTCCTAATAATGGAGTCCCCTACCACCACAATCTTTCTTTGCATCTGAGTATCCTGAGTCCCCAATGTGCTGGAGGAACTATTCCCCTGGCTGCTAGAGAAATTAGTCACCCACAGCCTTGCCATTTCTGCCCCAACATTCCCAATATCTTCACTCAACATGGCAAATCTATTGGGATGTGTCAGCTCAGAAACGACCTGCCTCTCCCTATTGCCCCTGCTTCCCCTTCTAACTGTCACCCAGCTACCTACCTGCTCCTCACTAACAGCAACTAAGCTACCTACCTGCTCCTCACTAAAAGCGCCACCATCTGCACCACTAGTCGAAGCAAGGGCCTGCTCAGTGAGCTCTCATTCCCTTTCAAGATTGCCAATGTCCCTCAATATTGCAAGTTGCCTCTTCAGATCAGCAACCTCTGATTCTAAAGAGACCACCTGCTCACACCTCTCACAGCGGTATGCTCCTTGGAACAGCTGCTCCAAGTGCACATACATGTGGCAAGATGTGCATTGAGTGGCATTTTCAATCCTGCTCATTCTAGCAACTATGAAGTTTAGAAGTACTAACAGTAAACTGTACTTCAATAAACTATACCTTGTTTAACTGCTTCCTTGTTCAAACTGCTTCTGCTTCTAACTGCACACACTTTAATCAACCAGCACTTCAATCAACCACACAGATCAATCAGTACACGCAAGCACCTGGTGTCCGGTATTCATGCAATGCTACTGTACAATGCCACAATGTCTTTTCCAAGCTTGCCAGCCATAGATGAATTTTGGAAAGTCACACCCCAAAATTCATTGTAGCATTGCTCAATTTGTAGTCGTTGTACTTTTTAGTTCCTGGGAGGTGGAAGGACTGTGTCAGTAGCAGGGTGGGCTTGATTCATTTCTCTATAGGGCCTTGCCCAATCAGGTCCTTCACAGTTTTGCCACTGCCACAAAGAGTTTACTGATATACATTGCAGAGCAATGCATTGTTTACCATAAATGTCAATAGATTATATACAGTATGATTCCAGAATAAACAGAGGGCCCCCTAAACCTAAATTGCCAAGTTTCCTTTCAGTTTGCCTGAAAGGTACCTTTCAGGTGGGGATCTACCAGTGTTCCAAGATTGGTTTAGTATATCCCATTTATTTCCCATGAACTTTCAGTAAAAATTATACAGTACTTGTAAAAAATAAAAAAAAATATGCTGTGCTCATGCTACTTGATTTTAAACATTTATTTTTATTTATATATAAAAAGTAATGTACAAGAAAATGCAAAAATCAAACAAACCAAACCGTACAATCAATTAATTATGACCAATTGTATTTAAAATGTAGTGGAAAGTTGTTTTCAATAGATATATGATATTGCAATATATAATATGAGTGTTTCTTTAAAGAAGTGGGCCATAGTGTTATACAGTGTATGTAATATTGTGTGTAAAATGTTAAAAACAAATACTACGGTGTAAACTGAATGGAGTGAGGTATTAGATTCTGGTTGTAACCAATAGAGTGTCTAGTGTGAAGAAAAATAAGGCAATATAACTATTCTGATTATTTAAAAAAAAAGAAGAAATATAAAATATGTGTGAAATTGTCAATGTTACATTTCTATAACTTTGAAAATGGTAACTGTGTGCTCCCAGTAATAATATCATTTTTGTATAGTGTTGGTGCAAAAAGAACTTTGCAAAATAAACAAGCCACTGTCTCAGTTTATAGCCTATGTATTGAGGCTGTGGTACAGGGAGACAAAGTAAACTTCTCAAGTGACCTGTTTATGTCACAATGAGTTGGCACAGGGATTCAAACTGGGTTCACTAATGAAAAAAAATATAGTACAATTATTATTGATATGATAAGCCCTCTGAAATCATTGTCCAGGATCAGCATTATATTGCTCACCCATTACAGTAGCATGTTTAAAAACGCAAAGTTCTGGCTCAGACTGAGTAAAACTATATGTATTCCAATAACCAGAAAAATCCAGTCTTTTGGAAAAAAAACGAGTGTTCCATGAACAATCAGTAGGTGGCACTTAAAAAGCTTACACGAGTTTTCAGTCGCCATTAAAGCAGCAGCAGCAGGAGAGGCTGGAGTCAATCCATCCCTGAGCACTCAAAGAGACTGAAGACAGACTGCAGCCAAGCTACTGAGGCAAAAGCAGCAACAAAGGGCCAGGCACTAATAGACAGAGGGAGAGAGACTGAGGAGGAACCAGAGTTATAACAGCACACTGCAAATCCAGCAGCACACATTAACAATCGTGTGCAGAGAGCAGCAGATATCTGTCGGATAGTGGACAGCTCCCTGCTACCCACATCCAGATTTAAAAAAAGGCAGCACTGCTTGTATTATGACTGCAGCCAACTGAAAACTCCGTTGCTGATTTATTCCCTTTCAGGTAATGCTTTTTTTCATATTTCTGTTGTATTAAAGGGCGCTGCTATTATCTGCATGCAGTTTGACATCATGCATGGTATATTGTTACTGCAGTGCTGAAGGCATAAGAAAAGGTCAACAATATGAGCACAATCGGTTGATGGTTCTTTGACCATTATGAGCGAATGAGATGTACAGCACGCACCCCAGCGCTTAGGCAAGAACATTGACATCCCGATATTTCTCAGTGTAAATTTACTGTACTAAGAGAGAACCATTCTTTATCATACACACACTGAAGTTTTTAATTGGCTTTTTATGGAATTCTGCATAAGCTGTGATGAAGATGGATTTTTATAGCACACACTTGCTCTGGACCTTCTCTGCTAGTTAAATATATGCTCATCAGGGCAACAACATATAAAAAGCAAATCCATCTCTGCTGCAGAGGATATTTTCAGTTAATGTTCTGTAATCCTGTTTTAGAATCAATACTTTGCACAGGGGAAACAATTAAGTTTTTCCTGGTTTATTTTCTCGGCTTTCATAAATTAATGATCATATTCAGAGTATTTGAGAAGACAATCTTTTATTTTATTCAGATATCCTTGCTAAATATTTGTGATTGATTTATTTATGTAGAATGTTTCAAAAAAAAGGGATGGTGTTTAGATGGTGGAATACTGCATCCTTTAAATCAGCTTACCTCTCAATCTCAGAAAAAGCAGTGCATGGTTAAAAAAAAAAAAAAAAAGGATTAAACTTGAGGGTTATCAGGTTTTTGCTGATGTTGTGGCTACAATTTATATAACATTACCAAGAAAGCACAATTTTAATATAATTACGATTTTGTGTTTTGCTATTTCAACAGGAAATAATCATGTAACATGATTCTCTGCTGATAATTATATCATATCATGTTTCAATGTAGCAGTTCTATAATATGATTCAAATTGTTCACAAATACTCTACTAGTTCTGTTTTCTTTATTTGTGTTCAGTAAAATGCATCTTTATTGTTACGTCAATTATTCTGTGTATTGTCAGTTGTGGCAACCCAAATCTACATTATGTTTAATGAAAAAAAAATCTGAAGAGCATTTATATTTCATTGCTAATTAGCCTTTGATGATCTTATACATTGCTGAAAGTAAAGACACTTGTACTGTTCAGTTTCAGGAAATGTAATCTTTTCGTTGTCAACATTTGATCCAAATGAAGAATTATAACTTGAATGAACATTATTTGTAATGTTCGCATACAACATTGCATCCTGTGTTGCATATACAGTAGACGAAGCTCTTAAATTGCATCAGAATTCTTTATAGTTTGTTGACATATTACAAGTATATATTGGGGGCTGTGTATCCAAGTCTCCCAGCTGCAAACCTTGAACAAAAATAGAGCAAAAAACAAACAAAATGGCACCATAATTATCAAGGTAAAACATCCAATTGTAACCTATTGTTCAATTAATCTGGTGCTATTTTTTTGCCCAAGTTTTGCAGCCAGGAGACTTCTACATGACCCCAATTGAGATGTCCCTTCTATGCCACTAAATAACTCTTAAAAAAACAAATATTTGTTCTTTGTGATGTTCAAAGGAAATAAATGTGTAATAAATACATCTTGTAATGCTAAGGAAGGGATGAGGTTTCTTTGCATCCGAGTTCCCAGTCTGCTTGAACTTTGAATGATTTGTGTTGAAGAATAGGTGGTGTGTTAATTGCTAGTTGCTTTCCACTCTTCAGGTTTTTTGGGGACTGGTAAAATAGATTCACATTGGTAAGGGTCCAGCACCAAAATTTTGGTAACACAGGTTTACTTTAACACAATTCCCTTCAGGCACACAACTCAAACCTCAAACCATTCAATACACACATACAAACCACTGATTCACTGATATACTGTATACAGATATAGATCCTCAGAAGGTCACACATTTTTTAATGCTCTGTTAATGTCAATTTAACGTATCCATATCTGTAGCGTATATCACAAATGTGCTTAAGCCTACAATGGCATTTTCCTTAAAAATAATGGATCCTTCAATTTTAATGGACCTTAGGCTTACTCATCTGCAAATCATAGGGTAATGAGCAGTTTACCTAATAATGGAGATCCTCAAACCTCTGTTAATTTTAGGACATGATAATATGTCTATGATATTTAGCACCTCCCAAAATCTGCTCTTACTCACATCCAGACCCTGATTAACATTGAGTTATTTCCTGGAATAGCCTAAAAGAAATGTAATGAGTACAGTAAATGACGTTTTACTTTACTTCATTACAAAAAGTTACGTGTTATGTAATGATGGACATCCTTCGTTTATTTTAATTGTACATTAATATAAATGCAATATGAATTAATCTTGTTGAGGTATGTATGGATATACATTATTGTACACCCCTACTTTATACAGTGATTATTATATTAGAAACCATATCATTAAATAACGTTAATTAGTGAAACAATGATACATATCTAATATTATAACAAGATGGTAAGGCACATGAAAATCTTTGGAATAATGCTACCTTAATAAATTTTGACCAATACGCATGTGCAGTGTATTGGAAAAAGCAGATTATGTAACAATAGTGGTTTTGCTAATGGACTTTATTTATGGATATGATTAGCTTTGAAGATCCCCATTAAATGAAGGAAAATAACGTCCACTACCTAATTAAATAAAATAACGTTATTTGCCCTCATTTAGTGTACTGAGGACCTACTGCATAAGGGCTCAGCTTCAAGAAATATTGGTACAGCTATCATGATAATATTGAATATTGCAGGGGTAGAATTAGTGTACTGAACAACTCGTATGGTCTAAATCAGCAAATTAGTGTAGCAATATTTCTGTGAACTATATAGAACAGACTGCACAAGGCTGCTGTTCCTTAAATCCCCACGCAGATTACAGTATACTGTATGAATTTAACTTTTAAACAATGAGCTACTCTAGCGAAATTTACTATATTCTAAACATATTTTACAATAAAATATATTTTTTTTAATTATAACATGGGCTTGCAAGATATATAAATAAATCAATCATATGTAGAAGCACATGCACACCGCTGGTAGGTGCTTGAGGGGGGTACTTATCTGCCGGTGCGCTGCATCCAGGGAGATCCAGACATCCCAGAGGTACTCGAGCAAAGGAATGGAAGCAGGCACACGGTCTTTCTAAAGGTGCAGTTTTTGTGCCACCAAGGTCCAACGTTTCGGCAAAAGATTGCTTATCAAGGAGAGGGCTACAACATGCTAAACTACCACAATTTATACACAAATGGGTACTCACCCCCCACGATCACTGCTGCTTGCTCCTGGAGCCGGGATCCTCCCCTGGTGGGCATGATGTCATCACGCCACGTCGCGTGGCGCTCTGACGTCACGATGGGGGCGTCGACATCCAGGGCAAGGCAGCAGTGATCGTGTGGGGGGGGGGGGTGAGTACCCATTTGTGATAAATTGTGGTATGTTTAGCATGTTCTGTAGCCCTCTCCTTGATAAAGGCAATCTATTTGCCGAAACGTTGGACCTTTGGTGGCACAATAAACTGCACCTTTAGAAAGACCGTGTGCCTGCTTCCATTCCTTTGCTTCTATAAATAAATCAAACCAGTACCTGACATGTAGAAATAATTTGTTTGAAATGAAAGAAGATTAATTATTGTGATGGTTTTTCATTTCAGTCTTTCACTAATATTTTTTGTTGTTTCATTTCAGAAAATACTGTATACTATGCAGATTACTATATTCCTTAAACTGAACAGCAAATTTTCTCCTTACCACAAACATGTTGTTGGATAAAAACATTGATATTGCACATGACAATTAAGTTACATTGATGACACAATTATTTAATTTTGAGCATCTAAAGCAACAAATTATATTTTCTTTATTACTTTCTTTTTTCAAAGCTATGTTAGTATAACTTCCATGTGTCAAGAGATGGCAAACGCTTCTAATCCAGACCAAAGCCTTATGACCACAAGACAACTATAAATATCTCTGGGAAGCAGCAAGATTAAGGGAAACACACTGTAAGAAAGACATGGATCACCATAAATTGCACCAGTTTGATATTTGTTCTTTTTAAAAGAAAGTAGTGTTTTAATAGACATTTTATGCGATCTATCCTGGACATACTTGAAAATAAGAGATAACTCTCAATGTAGATTTCCAGGGAATTTTATTTTTTAGAAATAAAACTAGATTTAAAAAAAATCTATATAGTTTATGGTGTGGATTTACTAAAAAGTACTAGTACTATTACAGTTAATAGTATAGTTAATAGTACTTTATTTAGGGTGGATAAAATGGATGTAATTTTCCCATATGGAAAAACTGTATGATTTATGATAACCATGTAGACATTTGCCTAAGAATGAGAATGCGCTGGTAAATGTTTCCCATTCTTTTCTCCAATTATTTTTTAATGGTACTGTCCCCTTATTAAAAAAAAAATAATAGTATGGATTAGAAAGGTGAGTGGACACAATACTGATTAGAAGTTGCATTCCCATGTATGACTACATTGCATTCATGTCACTGACGTAATTACTACATTATGCTATGTAGTTTATGAATTTTTAGAAATAATAAATTAGACGCGTATACATATTATTGAAAGTTTATCTTGACAGTGTTTGCAAACATTATAACATTAAGCTTATGATTTGTACTGTTCTTTTTTTTTTTTTTCTAACAACTTCCTTTATCATTGTCCCCTTTCCCAATTAGAAACATGAGCCATAGTTCATACATCTGGTTACATCATCACTTTGATGATGTAGACTACATTGACAATTCCATTGTCCCCCTCCAGTTCCCACTGTAAATGAAAATAAAGAAAATATTTTTAGACTTAAAAAAAAAAAAATGATTTAACTATAGGTTCTAATTTATTAAACATATAATTGCCACTAGTTTACTGTAGCTTTTAGTAAGGAGAAATTAATACATTTTAACTTACCATAAGGTGCAGTATGATGGAGAGTTTTTATATCATAAAACGATGCTGCCAGAATCACTCTACTCTTTCCTGAATCTGTCTCAGCGTCTCCCCTGCTGAAATCCCTCACTTGGCTTCCTATCAAATCCCGCATCACACACTCAATTCTCCTCTTCACTTTAAATCTTTACACTCTTCTGCCCCCCCTTACATCTAAGCCCTAATTTCTCGCTATACACCATCCCAACTCGTGTGTTCTGCTCAAGGATGTCTTCTCTCTACCCCCTTTGTATCTAAAGCCCTTTCCTGCCTTAAACCTTTCTCACTGACTGCCCCACACATCTGGAATGCCCTTCCCCTCAATATCCAACTAGCACCCTCTCTATCCACCTTTAAGACCCACCTAAAGACACACCGGCTTAACGAAGCATGAGCAGCACCGTGGCTGATAATTTACACCTCATACAAAAACCTTGGCCCTGTGCAGACGCACTTACCAGAACACATTCCTACTGTCTCTGTACGTTCTTCCTACCAACCAATTAGATTGTAATCTCTTCGGAGCAGGGACTCTTTTTCCAAAATGTTACTTTTATGTCTGAAGCACTTCCTCCCATGATCTGTTATTTGTGTTATTTGTTATTTATATGATTGTCACGTGTATTACTGCTGTGAAGCGCTATGTACATTAATGGTGCTATATAAATAAAGCAACAGGAAAGATGATCCAGGGCTCCACGGGATTTTAGCAAAATAATTTATTCATAATACACGACGTTTCGGCCTCACTTAGGCCTTTGTCAAGTGACTGGCATTACCAGTCACTTGACAAGGCCTAAGTGGAGGCCTAAAAGTTTGTGATTATGAAATAAATTAATTTGCTGCTAAAAACCCGTGGAGCCCTGGATCATCTTTCCTATTGCTGTATACTTGGATTGCTGCAGATAGGCCATCCTTGAACCAGGAGCTCCGGCATTGTGCGCAAGTATCGCATTTTTTGCATTTATTTGCACTGTTTTGGTGTGCTAAATACCCACATACCTTTGCTATATAAATAAAGACATTCATACTGTACATACATAAATTCATACATACAGTATGTACATACATACATACATCATACTTGCATCTACTGTAAATGACAATTAATTTAAGTATATGGGTGCCATAAAAGCCATAAAGCTTGTTATCTCAGTGCAACTACTCTCTCAAAGAGACTGGGAAGAAACTGGGCAGTGAAAAGTGTGATTCTACCTAAAATTAATTTATTTTAATGGTAGACATTGTCAGTGGTTGCTACACTACTTTTATAGTCCTGTACATAACCTTTAGAGATGCAGAATGTGAAACATCTCATTATAATACTGTATGTGCAGCATGTAATTCCTCCCGACCTCCTGTACTTTAGCAGCGGCGATATTAACCTTAAACCATTGTGAAGACTGTGTGATCGGCAAAATAAACTTTAGTTCAGGGGTATGCAAACTTCCTTGACTGCGCCCCCCTGCCTGCTCTGCCCCTGGGTTGTGCCCCCCACTACCTTGAATGTATCTTGTCACGTGACCCGGTGCGTCATTTGATGCCACGTTGACATGTCGATGGGCGTCAAATGACGTCACATGACCCCGCAGCGTCATTTCACGCCCGTTGCTATGGAGACACGTGGACCAAAGCCTGGTCTCACTGACAGCCCCTCACCTCTGGAATGCCCTTCCCCTCAATACCCGACTAGCACCCTCTCTCTCCACCTTTAAGGCCCACCTTGAAGACACACTTGCTTAACGAAGCATATGAATAGCACTGTGGATAATACTATACACGATACATAAAGCTTGGCCCCCTGCAGACGCACTTACCAGAACTCCCTCCTACTGTCTCTGTACGTTCTCCTTACCTACCAATTAGATTGTAAGCGCCTCGTAGCAGGGACTCCTCTTCCATAATGTTACTTTTATGTCTGAAGCACTTATTCCCATGACCTGTTATTTATATTATTTGTTATTTATGATTGTCGCGTATTACTACTGTGAAGCGCTGTGTACATCAATGGCGCTATATAAATAAGGACATACAATACAATACAAGTGAGTTTCCAGAGGCCTCAAGCTGAATAACCGCTGCACTCCCCTAAAACCTGTTTGCGCACCCCTGCTTTAGTTGACTATACTAATGTTAAACTGATGGGCAAATCCACATTTTCAAAAGACTTTAAGAACACAGGGAGATGTTTTAATAGATGTAAATTATGTTCCAATTTATGGTACCAATCAGTATTATCAGCTGGACCATTGCTCACTACCGTCCACTTAATCATCTTGACAATGATTTGCTTAAGATAAGAGAGAAGCTTAAATTTACTGGCGCTAGAATAATGATAAATAATAATAATAAAAAAACACTGACAATGTGCTAAGGGAAATGATTGCTGGATAAGCCATTCCTGAAAGTGCATACAGTATGCTGCAACGTTTAACAGCATTGAATATCACTATAAACGTGACCACCCTCCACTCAATTACAATTGAATAGTGGAATAAAAAAGAAAAAAGCTACTGAACTGTAGTTTGTTTACTAGAGAGCAGCAGTGACAGAACAACTAAAAGAGTTGTTAGCCCTGTCAAGAACCATGTTAACTTATTATATGTACACACCGGGATAAAACAAAACTTGTGCTGCAGTACAGTATGTTGATTTTTAAGGAGGATACATAAAAATTCCCTTAAGTGTAGCTAAAAAGGTCGAATATATATATATATAGTACATACATAAAGGTACAGTGAGAAAATAGCAGTCCGCCATCTACAGTACCAATAGCAGGCCATATATGGTCCTTTGCAGACTACGTTCACTTGCTACCTTTCCGTTACGTCTGGCCAATGTGTCAGGGCCTGAGGTTCATGAAAGGCCTCGGACATGGTCAAAAAGACCGTACTGAGGCGCGCTGAGCCGCGCTGAGGGGAAACATTATCCCTATCAGCGCGGCTTTAGACGGCGCTTCCGCACGCTTCCGCAGGCGTGCGGAGGCGTGTGGAATTTCAGCCGGCAGCCGAATTTAATTTTTCCCGCTGAGGGAAGCGTAGGGCCGGTCACGTGACTGCCAGAAGCCAATGTCAGTCCGTAACGTCGGCGCCGTGACGTGGCACGCTAGCCCCGCCTCCCGCCCACCTCCCACCCGGCACACAAGCGCGCTCTCTAGCGCTCATGCAGGGACAAGAAAAATCTCCTGCTTGAGCAGGAGAGCATGAGCGTCAGCGCTGCCCAGCGCTCTTCCCTGCACCATGTCCCAGGCCTTAGAATCGGCAGCACCTCTATTCATTCTATAGCCTTGGAGGCCTTTACAGAAAGTGCCTTTGCAATTCTTATGAGAGGTAGCTGTGTTGAGCGGAATCTTAATGTATATGTGAAAAACTTAAACAATTCCCTTGTTCTTATCTTTTCTACAAGTCAGCAGATTTTGCAATTTCCTTGCAAAACGGATTCTGACACATCTGACAAATGGATTCTAACAGACAAAATGGATTCTGAATTACTTGAATTCCATCTACACACAGCTGTCGGGATTTCCAAGACAAGTAGAAAAAGTCTGCTGTTCAGCTCCCGTATAGTGCAGTGCTTACATGTTATCAACGGAAAAAATAATTTCCCACTTTGGCTGATAAAAAATACGCTGATGGCTGTATTGGAAATTATAGAGAGTCTGAGTTTTATGTATTGTGTTTTAAAGAAATGCAATTTTTTGTTCTAAAAGAGCAATTTTCTGGTAGGCACAGTTGACGTTAGCGGACCATAATTGCAAAGGATATCAGTGTGATTTTTTCTGAACTATTTTGCAACTAAACCAAACTGCAAACATTTTATACTGTAAAAAAAGGTACCATAGATTTGCTTCAGTGATTTCCCTTATTTGTTTTTGCCATTAACATTGTAAGTGACTTTTTAGACAAGGGATCACATCACATACTTTTCCATTAGTCTGTAGCATACCGTCGTTGACATGGTTAAATGGTTAAATTGCTTACAATTACAGCTGACGTTTGCTGTCTTAGATCCTGAGAAAACAATGCAGAATAATAGTTCAGCACATATTGATACTGTATATGGGATAAGTATTTCTTGAGACTCTAGCTCATGTGTCCTAATCAGTAGCTACAATTACAAAGCTACGAAAATGATAGGAATTTAATTAAGGAATTATTAATCGACAAAATATATTTTTTTGTAATTGATAATCTATTTAAAAACAAGAGACAACAGATTTACAAATAATGGTAGCTTTTAAAATCTGCATTGATTTTCTCCTTGTCTGAAAAGTTTAAATTATTCTTACATCCATTGCGGCTGTATCACCATGCCTGATACAATATTCACCAGCAATTTCTTGATAGTTTGGGACATGGACACTGGCATTGTTTTTGTGGGTGAACCAATACATAGTTGGAACACTGCTGTGGAATAGTATTTCCCTCATTTAATCAGTTGAATTTTACCAGTTAATATTGATATCTTGGGGAAAATCCAGCTCTAGTTAGGAATCTCTCTCTCTCTTTCTCTCTCTCTCTCTCTCTCTCTCTCTCTCTCTCTCTCTCTCTCTCTCTCTCTCTCTCTCTCTCTCTCTCTCTCTCTCTCTCTCTCTCTCTCTCTCTCTCTCTCTCTCTCTCTCTCTCTCGCTCTTATTTTTAGTTTAAAAGGAAAAGTGATAGGGGGTTGTGACGGCAGCATTGTGCCAAGCGAGTAATAAAGGGGTCAACCCCATTAGGCACCCCCTTCAACCGTCTGGGAAGTGAGGGGTTAACCAGAAATGAACTTGTAATACACATGGTCCCCTGCTTCACATCCAAAATGTATGTCCCTTTGGTTATCATGTTCCCACAAGTAGAGTGCTTACATGTATTTTTATTCTCCTGCCTCAGGGCAAAATGTGTTCTCTTTGCTGGTGGAATGTATTGTTCCAATTATCGGTGTTTGTACCCATACAGTGTATGCACCAATCACATACACTGGAATCAGGTAGGGAGGGAATGGGTTAATTGTATTTACAGGTTTATGGCCTATTGTTCTCCTTCCCGCCTTTTCAGTCTCCATTTGCAGCCTGTCCATAGGCTGCCATTGAAGCTCCATGCAACCCTAAGGAGATTTCACAGAGTTGGGCCGATACCTGAGAAGACCTGCAGGTGGCGCCCGAGAGGAGGAGCGGAGCTTCTCCATTTTAAGTGAATGGCGTAATGTCTTTCAATGGGGATTCCACGAAGCCCGCTCTCCAAGAATGAGTTGGATGCCTGCCAGACCGCAGCATCCCGAAAATGGCTACTGTTTCATTGAAAAGAGCTTGATCTCTCAATTGGCGTGGGAACTAGGCTACGGCTAAGTTCACCACCAATTAACGTGTGTAACTTTCATTCTAGGGCAGCCAGCAATAAAATTATTTTTGCCCCTAGCTCATAGGAACCCCCTTACTCGACCCCAACCAGGTCCGACAGTCAATGGCGATGAGAAAGGGTCGCGCCGGCCATAAGGGTCCCACCATTGACCGCAATGGCGGAGAAAAGCCGCGTGGCTTTAAAACACTAAGTCAGAAAGTGTGAAAAGTGTAAACCCATATATCCGGTTCTGTAAGGACTACAGGGCTGAGATTTGGCCACCATGTAGACACTGCTCCGGCATGATTGCATTGCAATTTCCAGTCCTCTCTGATCAACAGAACGAAGTATGGGTAACTGTGTAAAATGTGATTCTGCCATTGACTTCAATGGCAGAGAAATGCAATTTCTAACACGTCTGTTTAAAATGTATTATTGTTATCTCCGGTTCGATGGGTCGTAGCGAGCTGAAACGTGGCCACCATGGAGAGTCCCCTCCGGCATGAGGGTCTGGCAATTTCTAGCCCGCTCAGCCCAGCCGAACGGATTATTTTAATATATATATGATTGTGAAAATATACTGTATTTGGTGCCCAGTACAAAGCCCGTGAAAGATACTAGCCCCTGCAACATGTTAATGATCAGGGGACGACCATATGTCTACACCAAGTCCCCTGATCAAAGGCTCCCCCACTCTGATTAAGTATGCAAGGGCAGAGAAGAGCAGGACATGGGTACTTCACACCCCTGGACAGAGTTTCCCGGCCCAGACCCCCAGAAGGTAGACTTTAAGTCGCCATCTGATTAGTGTGGAGTGCTGAAAATGGGTCTCTGACCAGGGGGGTGTGCGCATGTGCCAGCTACCTGGGGGAAGGTACCAAAGTGCTTCCCACGTTAGCTGGCAAAGAGTAATTGGGTGCAGATAATTGTCAACCAATATCTGAGACCCAATGTTAGGGATAGAGCCCAGAACCTTTATAACTGAGTGTAAGCTCTATGCCCAATGTTGTTCATGACTACTTCTAACTGATACCTGATGCCTTGATGAATTGCTAATCCAGATCCAGATTACTTCATTGCCCATTCCCTAAGTAAGTGTACATTCTGTGTGTTATTTGTAAAATCCTGTGTGTTCACCTTCCCTGAAGGAATAAACTTTCTTTATCATATCATAGTCGCATTCAATTCAATTTTGGTGTATATTATAACCCTCCACAAGCTATCGTGACAGGGGTATCAGATCTCAGGTTAATTTTGCCACTTACAATAAATACATAATTATCAATAAAGTACTAAGACTACTCTTTGTAGAATTTTAGAGTTCTACACACAGAAAATGACTCTCAGGTGACAGGAATAACTCAAATTTTACCCCAGGAAAACATACGAAGCTCTGTTTTACTTTGTCCACATTGTCAATGCATACTAGAGATGGGCAAGTTTTTGGCCGACATTCGATATAAGATTGATGGGGAACACATCAGCTGGAATATATGCTAATACGAGTCATTACACTATTCTTTCATATCCTATTAGCATGTATCTCAAGGCTGCTCTTTTGTTTCACACAAGTGACTCCATGTTTTGTTTGCGGGGATTTATATAGCACTTTGGACTCGTGAGATAGGACTCTCTCCCCCTCTCTAGTAAAATCTATATTTTAGGATCTGCAACTTTTGAGCGAATGTCTACACATTCGTGGGCAGATGTTTGATATTTGTGGGAAGGGAAAACTATGGTGGTATCAGGAGCATTCATCCAAATCATTTACTGTTGAAACCGCCTGCGAATCAAATTTTATTTAAAAATCTGTAAAGGATTTTGACACATTCACCCATCTCTTTTGCATACTACAGTACTGTACAGTATATTGTTTCCTTTTGTTGGAGGGATAGTAGATGGATTCCAGGTATACTTATGTTAATTTGCTTCCTGTATTGTCACCATCGCAGTATTTTTTCAGTCATTCAGTGGAAGCTTTAAGAGGTAGTGATGAATCTGATTTGCAGAGAAGACAAAAGAGCAGCTGGTATCTCTAACACAATTAGACATTGGCTACTTGTACTAAACAGATTAGATACAGCAGGGTCATGGAGGGTTAAAAACTTGACAGGCAGAGTCCTCCTGGAGTACATTATGTATATAGACTACATTGAAGACAAAAAAAAGCACTTACTGTGAGTGCATCCATAATCCTTTTATGTTTATGGTGTTTCGAATAATGCTTAAACTTCAGACTTCTGTCAGCAGACATGTAAATGAGAATATTTCATGTGTTATTTTTATCTAGTGCTATTTCAAGGATATCCTCACATTTTCAACCTGCTACATTGCAATGAAACCCTGCTTTGTGAAGTATAGATCCAGTAACCTCTTTGAAGATCTCTGTTTAACACCTTCAGTGCTAGAAGGGCCAGCAATGCTTAGTTTAGCATAGCAATGCGTTACTGGCCCCCGTGGCACTGAATAGTCTAATTTTGGTTTAACTTGGTTACATTTTAGTTTTCCGAAATTCATTTAGCAAACATCATGTCGCAGAAGTCTTTAAAGGAGCACTTAGTTACATGGAGTAATGTTAGAACTTAGTGGCCTAATATGTAATTACATAATCTGAATACATCACTACGCACCATGGAAAGATTTGTTTTGGAAAAATTGACACAGAAAATACCCCAGGGAGCTTTTCTTTCATAAGTCTAGTGCATTTGTTTTTAGTTCTACTCTTCCCCAGTTTAGCAAGTAGGAGGATATGATAAATATACTACTTTCCTCTTAGTAGCCAGAGAGGATGCAATCTTTTTGTCCCCTGATAATTCCTCATATCAAGCTTGCAGGTAGAATGGGTAACACCAAGACTTTGTTTATTTAGAAAGCAAACATATTCAATAAACTGTATTCATCCATAAAGTCACGTACAGTGTGGGACATAATTTACCCACAGTTATGGTCATTTACAGGCCAGCTGCTTAGTTACAGTACAAATAAGCTTTTGGCTATAAAATGTTGAACATATGCTGCACTCGATTTGTGATGACATCATATTTGCAGCTCTATTTTGAAGGCAAGAGCATCTATGTACGGTGTAACTATCAAAAGCCAACAGGGACTTCAATCAGTGATGTAACTAGCATGTACGGGCCCCGGGTAACATTTTTTTTATTGCCCCATTATGAGTTAACTGTCATATTCTGTAGATTCAGGAGTTTCCATCGGGGCCCCCGCGCGTGTTGATGGCCCTTTGAGCCCCTCCTTTACACCTCCTCACTCTCCTCGTGTATTTCTCTCCCCCTCTCACACCTCCTCCCACACTACCCTTTTTCCTCTCACACTCTCACCCTCCGCTATCACTCAGTAACCGCCCCTCCACACAATCCAGCTCCCTCAATCCCCTCTTCACATTAATTTCCCCCTCCCCCACTGGCCACACACACATACAATTCCCCCCCTACAATACAGTACCCCTCCACAATACACAAGTTACAATAACCACCTAAACACACACTACGATAACCCCCACCCTCCCCCCACACACAATACAATAACCCCCACACTCACAATACAATAACCACACATACACACACACTACACAAGCCCCTCACATTAAAAATAACCCCCCACACACGCACACTGCAATAGCCCCCTGAGGATGAGAGGGGGTCGTCTTACTGGGAGGATGAGGAGCGGGGAGAGGGGGGGAGATGCTGAGGAGTGGAGGGGGGTTCTGACTGTGCGTCTGAAGAGTGGAGGTCTGACTGAGCTGCTGTTGAGGCATCTGATAATGTAAATATGCATAAACGCAGGAGAGTATCTTGGTCTTTTTGCACCTGGCGCAAGTTTCACTGACTGCACGCCCCCCCCCCCCATCCCCCAGCACACTGACAGACACTTAGGCACACACAGCATACTGACAGACACTGAAGCTCACAAACACAGTCTGATAGACACTGAGGCACAAACAGCACACTGACAGATACTGAGGCATACATAGCACACTGACAGACACTGAAGCACACACATAACACTGACAGGCTCTGAAGCACACACAACACACTGACAAACACTGAATCACAAATAGCACACTGACAGAGCAAAGTGTAACTGACACATTTACACACAAACACACACAGCATACTGACACACTGACAGACTGAAACACATACAGCAAATTGATACACACACAGCAAACTGACACACAAATACACAAAGGACTGCCCGGGCTATTGCTACGCCCCTGACTTCAATGAAGATTAGACTTTCTTGGAGTGCAATCAAACAACAAAGTGAAATCATCTGATGTAATACCAGCCTTAAGAGTGACATTTTAGATGAAAGTAATTTGATTTTATAGGACTGATGGAGTGACTCAGTGAGTAAAGGCACTGACTATAACAATGGCCCTGACTGTAACAATGACACTGAGTTTGAAGCAGGGGAGAATGGTTCAAATCCTGGTGTCAGCTCCTTGTAACAAGTTACTTTATCTCACTAAAAAATAGATTGTAAGCTCTATGGGACAGGGACACGTGCCAGCCAAAATATTTATTGTCTAGTAATAAGTGAGATACATCTGGGAAATACACAAATTTGGATATTGTATTGTATTATATGTCTTTATTTATATAGCGCCATTAATGTACATAGCGCTTCACAGTAGTAATACATGTGGTAATCCAATAAATAACAGATAATATAAATAACAGATCATGGGAATAAGTACTTTAGACATTAAGGAAGAGGAGTCCCTGCTCCGAGGAGCTTACAGTCTAATTGGTAGGTAGGGAGAACGTACAGAGACAGTAGGAGGGATATGTTCTGCATATTTCCCAGGGTTTTAGGAGGTGTATAAGTCAGTGGGTAATTTACTAAAATTGGACTCACGCTCCCCCTCTCTCTGTGACACTATTCGCTAATATAAAAATGTGACATTTGGCTTATGCTAATGAGATGTATATCGGCTATTGTTTTTACATATAATTAGCCCTGTCAATACACGTTAACCTCAGGCAAATTAAAGTTGACTTGCAAATATGAGAAATAGAAAAAATGTGTGATATGAAAAAGCTTCCCACAAACAGGGGCTCGGGTCTGTAATTAATAGGGGATGGGCCCAAACAACCAAAATATACCAATCAGTTATATAATTAGTACTGGGCAGTGCTCTTTTCAAGAATAAGAATAACAAAAGAAAGAAACAAAATATATGGGCACTAAAAATCTCCTCTTATAAATGAAATACAGCAATAATATTTCTTCAAAAAAGGTATTTATTGATTTATTTAAAAAAAAATCAATTAATATCTCTACATCACACTATACATAAAATAAAATATATAAACCACAATTAAAAACAAGAGGATACAAACATTGATCTAATTCAGATCTGGAAAAAGCATGGAGATCAATGTACATGAATTCACGAGACAACTGGCTAAGTCCTGTTGTATAATTAATATGCAGTTATTCAATCCATCAATATCCAGCACAAGTCCCAGCAATTGACAAGAAAGTGCATTAAATTCACTAAAGAGATGGTGACTCAAACGTTCTATGTTATGAAAACCATGTATTTCCTTGAATCCTTGACAGGACAGGGGTAAATAACCTCCAGAAATTAAGCAATATGATATTCTAGTGATTCTGTTTCAAAAGAATTATTGCACTAACGCTTCTCCACTGTAGATATGGAGTATGTATTTATGCAAGGCAAGATTTATTGTTGACAAGTTTTGCAGTGTTAAAGCTTCCCAGATTGTATGGCTATGTATGCCTCTTTTTCTGTGACTCCACCGGGCAAATTTCCCTCTCCGCGGTGTGAGAATAATCACTATCGTTGTTTAAACTGGTTATGTGGGCTCGTCAAGCTGTCTGTTCTTGGCCCTATAATGCTTGAAAGCAAATTGCCCATATCAGTTAAATCGAGACCATAGTCTATAATACTTGCGTATTTAGAGTTTTACTGTGGTGCTTTCCAAAGGTCCCACACGACTGTGCTTTCATGCTGCAGATTCCAGTCTTATGACTCGATCAGCGTCTCCTCCAAAACAAAATGGCAAACGTGTGTTTCCTCCCCTCCCACTGAGGGCTGCTTCCAGGCTGAAATGCCTGTCCTAGCAGTCCCCTTTTATAATACCAAACCGGAAGAGCAAACTGACATCATACAATTCACAGATATCTACAGTATATCTTAACTCATAATATACAAAACGCAGGGTTGCCAGGTGGTTTCTCCAGAAATACTGGACTCAATGGTGAAAGGTGCGTCAGATCACTGTGTCCAAGGAGGAAAATTCCCGGACACATACATGTCCAGTATTACAGTACCTCTCATTTTTTACTGGACAGCGTATCAGAATACAGGGCAGTCCAGTTCAATACCGGACACCTGGCAACCCTAACAAAACTCCAAAATTGCAAATACAAATAAAGCAAAAATATCTTCAACTTTTTAGAAAATAACTATCACCGTTTAAAGAAACATTGCTAACTTGAGTTCTTCATTTACACCATTCTCCCCTAAGGCTTCTACAGTAGTTTGACTTGCAAATATTTGAACGCCTAGATGAAATGGAGTAGTTGTGAATAATGAAACCTGGGGCCATATTTTCTAAGCAGTTCTATGCCATAAGATTTTTTTGTTTGTGCCAGAAGACATTATGCGACCCCCTTGGTTGAATTCCAGGTTAAAAAAATTGATGCGCAAGACAAATTACCAATTAAATAAAGTCACCAACAGACTCAGTAAGAAAAAGAAAGGGAAGCTGAGGAATTTTATATGGAATAACACTGTATACGAAAATGCATCATACATCCTTCTTGTATGCGTCTAAGGCAGGGGTGGGGAACGTCCGGCCCGCGGGCCGTGTAAGGCCCGTGAAGTCATTTGGTCCGGCCCCCGGGAAGCAAGCCTGCAAGAAGGGTTTTAAAAAAAAAAAAAAAAATTTTTTTTTAAACTTCCCCTTTCCTAATTGGCTGCCCGTGCTGTCACTCTGCCAATTTTTTTTTTGGCCCGCCTCTTCCCTCAGCACTGCTCCCCTCCCTTCTCTCCTCCAGTAA
This sequence comes from Ascaphus truei, assembly GCA_036426205.1. NCBI lineage: Eukaryota > Metazoa > Chordata > Amphibia > Anura > Ascaphidae > Ascaphus > Ascaphus truei. The sequence goes on along the minus strand of CM071567.1, from coordinate 131,196,437 downwards.
TGCTGGCAGCTTAGGCTCCGCCCCTCTGTCCCTCCCTTTAGGCTCCGCGGGCCTGCCAGTCTCTCAGCTGCACTGGCCATGCTGCTCCAGCAGCCCATCCACGGGCCCCAGGTAACCCACATGCCCCCTTTTACCCCCTCTCAGACACCTTACCCACCCCAAGGGGGGAGAGGCCTTATTTTTGTGTATTTGCAGAGGTGGGCTTATTGTGTGTGTGTGTGTGTGTGTGTGTCACTGTGTGTGTCATTGTGTGTGTGTGTGTCTGTCTCTGTCATTGTGTGTGTGTGTGTGTCTGTCTCTGTCACTGTGTGTGTGTGTGTGTGTGTGTGTGTCTGTGTGTGTGTGTGTCAATGTCACTGTGTGTGTGTGTGTGTGTGTGTGTGTGTGTGTGTGTCAATGTCACTGGTGTGTGTGTATCAATGTCACTGTGTGTGTGTGTCAATGTCACTGTGTGTGTGTGTGTGTGTGGTGTGTGTGTGTGTGTGTGTGTGTGTGTGTGTGTGTGTGTGTGTGTTGTGGTGGGTGGTGTGTCAATGTCTGTGTGTTTGTCAATGTCGTGTGTGTGTCATGTACTGTGTGTGTCTGCCACTGGTCACTGTGTGGTCTGGCACGTCACTGTGTGTGACGTCACTGTGTCACTGTGTGTGTGTGTGTCACTGTGGTCACTGTGGGTGTCACTGTTGGTGTGTGTGGTGTGTCCTGTACTGTGTGTGTGGGTGTGTCATCGGTCTGTGGTGTGTGTGTCACTGTTTGTGTGTGGTGTGTGTGCTTGTGTGTGTAGTCTCTGTGTGTGTGGGTCACGTCTCTGTGTGTGTGTGTCACGTCGTGTAGTGATGTGTGATGTCTGTGTGTGTGTGTCACTGTCTCTGTGTGGTGTGTCTTGTGTGGTGTTTGCATCTGTTGTGGTGTGTTTGTCCACTGTCTCTGTGTGTTTGTCCTGTCTCTCTGTGTGTGTTTGTGTGGTGTGTGGGGGGTGTGTGTGTGTGTGTGTTGTGTGTGTTGTGTGGTGTGTGTGTGTGTGTGTGTGTGTGTGTTGTGTGTGTGTGTGTGTGTGTCCTGTCTCTGTGTGTGTGTGTGGTGTGTGTGTCACTGTCTTGGTGTGTGTGTTGTGTCACTGTCCTGATGTGTGTGTGTGTGCAGCTCTGTTCACTGTTCTGGGTGTGGTGGTGTCTGGTGTGTGTGTGTGTGTGTGTGTGTGTGTTGTGTGTGTGTGTGTGTGGGTGTGTGTGTTGTGTGTGTGTATCCTGTTGTCACTGTTTGTGTGTGTGTTGTGGATGTGTGGTGGTGTGTCTGTGCTTCTGTGTGGTGTGTGTGTGTGTGTATGTGTGTGTGTGGTCACTGTCTCGTGTGTGTGTGTGTGTGTGTTGTGTGTGTGTGTGTGTGTTGTGTGTGGTGTGTTGTGTGTGTGTGTGTGTGTGGTGTGTTAGTTCGTTGTGTCACTGTCATCTGTGTTGTGTGTGTCATGTGTGGACTGTCTCTGTCTCTGTGTGTCTCACTGTCTCTCTCTGTGTGTGTGTATCTCACTGTCACTGTCTGTGTGTGTCTGTGTCTGTGTGTGTGTCACTGTCTGTGTCACGGTCACTGTGTTTGTGTGTCACTGTCTGTGTGGTGCAGCAGCCGCTCTGAGGTGATTAAGGACCTGAGTATCACCAGGGCGGTGCGGGTAAGCAGCGCTCCTTGGGGAGAGGGTATATAGGAGTGGGGGGATGGGGGGGAGGAGGGGGTATAAGAGCTGTTGGGGATAGAAGAACGATCTCTGGCGCGGTAGAGACACTGCCTCACTACCACCATCTCTCCTCACTCCCCACACCGGCAGCAAGTTGGTGGAGGGTACCTGCTCCATATCCCGCCCCTCCCACTCGTCACTCACTCGAACTGTGAGCACCACGGCCTCTCCCCCACTACCGAGCACGATGCGGTAGGGCACCTGCTCCGATCCCCCCCGAATCAATTTCCCCCCCTGTGTGTGTCTGAGGAGAGTATGTGTGTGTGTCAGAGAGGATGTGTTTTGTTGAGAGAATGGGTGTCTGAGAGAGTGCTGTGAGATGTGTGCATGAGAAGTGCTGTCGAGAGAGTTTGGTGTGTCTGAGAGAGTGTGTTGGAATAGTGTGTCAGAGAGAAAGATGTGTCAGAGAGAGAGTATGTGTCAGAGAGAGAGAGGTGGGTCATCAGTTAGTGTGAAGAGAAAAGAGTGGTCTTGAGAGAGAAGTGGGTCTGAGAGTCCTGAGAGAGAGTGGGTCTGTAGAGTCTGAGAGAGAGAGTGGGTCTGAGAGGCTGAGAGAGAGAGTGGGTCCTGAGAGTCTGAGAGAGAGCGTGGGTCGAGAGTCTAGAGAGAGAGTGGGTCGATAGTCTGAGAGAGCGTTGGTACTGAGAGTCGAGAGATAGAGAGTGGGTCTGAGATCGAAGAGAGGGAGTGTGTCTCTGATATTCGAAGAGAGAGTGGGTCTGAGAGTCTGAGAGAGAGAGTGGGTCTGAGAGTCTGAGAGAGTGAGTCTGAGAGAGAGTGAGTCTGAGAGAGTGAGTGAGTCTGAGAGAGTGAGTGAGAGTCTGAGAGAGTGAGTGAGAGTCTGAGAGAGTGAGTGAGAGTCTGAGAGAGTGAGTGAGAGTCTGAGAGAGTGAGTGAGTCTGAGAGAGAGTGAGTCTGAGAGAGAGTGAGTCTGAGAGAGAGAGTGAGTCTGAGAGAGAGAGAGAGTGAGTCTGAGAGAGAGTGAGTCTGAGAGAGAGAGAGTGAGTCTGAGAGAGAGAGTGAGTCTGAGAGAGAGAGAGAGTCTGAGAGAGAGAGAGAGTCTGAGAGAGAGAGAGTCTGAGAGAGAGTCTGAGAGAGAGAGAAAGAGTCTGAGAGAGAGAGAGAGAAAGAGTCTGAGAGAGAGAGAGAAAGAGTCTGAGAGAGAGAGAGAAAGAGTGAGAGAGAGAGAGAAAGAGTCTGAGAGAGAGAGAAAGAGTCTGAGAGAGAGAGAGAGTCTGAGAGAGAGAGAGAAAGAGTCTGAGAGAGAAAAAGTCTGAGAGAGAGAGTGAGTCAGAGAGAGAGAGAGAGAGGGTCTGAGAGTCTGAGAGAGAGAGTGGGTCAGAGAGAGAGAGTGAATCTGAGAGTCTGAGAGAGAGAGTGAGTCTGAGAGAGAGTGTGGGTCTGAGAGTCTGAGAGAGAGTGGGTCTGAGAGAGAGAGTGGGTCTGAGAGAGAGAGTGGGTCTGAGAGAGAGAGTGGGTCTGAGAGAGAGAGTGAGTCTGAGAGAGAGAGTGAGTCTGAGAGAGAGAGAGAGAGAGAGAGTGGGAGTGAGAGAGAGGGAGAGTGAGTCAGAGAGTCTGAGAGAGAGAGTGGGTCTGAGTCTGTAGAGAGAGAGAGTGAGTCTGAGAGTCTGTAGAGAGAGAGAGAGAGAGTGAGTCTGAAAGTCTGTAGAGAGAGAGAGTGAGTCTGAGAGTCTGTAGAGAGAGAGAGTGAGTCTGAGAGAGAGTGGGTCTGAGAGTCTGAGAGAGAGAGAGTGGGTCTGAGAGTCTGATTTCCCTACCCCCTGCCCGATTTCTGTGCGCGTGTGTGTGCGCGCGTGTGCATTTGCGTGTGCACAGACACCAACCCGCAGTCAGTCATAGTCACCCACCACCCAAGAGTCAGTCAGTCACCCACAGAGAAGCAGTTCCAGCCATCACATTAGTGGTGAGTTCATTAAATGTTTGACCAAATATAGCAGGCTAATTTTTAAGTTGATAATTTTGGATGGCCCTCAAATGATTTTATAAATATGAAAATGGCCCTTGGCAGAAAAAAGGTTCCCCACCCCTGGTCTAAGGGTTCTATCGGGTGTATTCCCTAATCTGCAATAATAGCATTTCTATGCAAAAAAAAAAAAAAACCTTAACTCCTCATTTATCTTTTGGGTGGTCATGGAAGGACAAGGGGAGGGAGATGGCGGACACAACATGGACATTGTTGGGGGGTCAGTTATAGGGTGTGCAGTCATGATAGCCCCAGTGGCAACCAGTCTCTCTACGCCTGGAATTGCTGCACTTCTTGCTTCTTGGGGGAGGGGGCCACCCTTGTAGAAAGGATTCAGCTGCTTGTGGCTGCACAAGGGGCACCAGCCCCACGTTCCCAACTTGATAACGGGGATCAGTCCGCCCCCCTAGTGGACCACCACAGCTTCAGAAAATTCATTGATGGCACTGACAAAATCGATGGGTACCTGAAGATCTTTGAGACTCAGTGTCATTGGTACCGGATGCAAGAACGGGACTGGGTTTTGCGGTTGACACTGTTATTGTCAGGGGCTGTCTTGGAGACCCTCCAGGCTATCCCAGCTGCGGATGGCACTGACTATCGCCATGTGAAAGCCTTTTTATTGACTCAGTATGCCCTCACCCCAGAAACTTACAAAGGCATGTTCAGGACAGAGGAAAAGTGCCACCGGGAATCTTACATGTGGTGGAGGGATGTGGTGCTACAAAGTATCACACTTTACTGGACTTGTTTTTCAAAGAACAGTTTATGCAGCAATGTCCATCGGACTTAAGGGAATGGGTCTTTGATCGCAAACCAAAGACTTATATGGATGCTGCTAATATGGCTGATGAATTTGTCCCCAGCTGGGCACTGATACGAAAGAAAGTGGCTGCCCCAGAAGCGGCCACTCTGGCAAGGGGAGCCAAAAGCACTCCACAATGGAAGGCTAAGACTTCTGCTGATGGAAGTGCACCCAAACTTGCAGAGTTTAAGAATGAGCGGAGGTGCTATCAGTGTAATAAGACTGGTCACATAAAGCCAGACTGTCCGGACCATCCAAAGTCCATGAGTCCCCATCAGGGGCAACGCTCTCCAGCTGCAAAGCCAGTTGCCAGCATGCGGGTTGCACACACAGAGGAGCAGAGTGCAGCCATCCAGCGAGGGACGGCAATGGAAGAATGTACATCTGCAGCCTGTGACACAGCCAGGGAGATGGGGGGACATCAGATTGCACCGGTCAGGTTGCAATCCAACAATCCAACTATGTCCGGCAAAAGCATTTGCACCAGGTGACCATCGGAGATTGCCAAACAGTCGGCTTGCTTGACTCCTCTGCCACTGTTACCCTGGTCCGACCTGATATGGTCCGACCAGAGGATCTGCTCCCGGGCACCGGGTGGCAGGTGACCATGCCAGATGGAGGACGCAGGGTGTTTCTGCGTACATCAGATAGGTAGGGTAAAAGCATGTACTGTGATAAACACAGAGGTTACCAATCGTCAGGTAGAGGTGATGGTAGCGAGGAGACGACACAGCTCATCAGAGGCGGAAGCTTCTCTCAATCCTGGCACCTAAAATCTGTCTTTACGTTGGCGCCTCCTCAGTCGGGATGCTAAGAGCTCGGTGTAAATGCACACTGTATTCTCATCGGAGCTCTTAGCTCCAGATGCGCGACGCTCCGTGAAGGAGATTGTGCGACTACCAGTGACGTCATCGACTGGTTCCGTGTATGCTAAATCTCTGCCGGAGTTCTGCACTGTGTTGTAATTTTACAGATCACTGTCATTTATGGACATTTCGAACTAGCCATCATGAGTTGGTGATTATACCACCGCAAGGACTTTCAATCCATTATCCTTGGACTTATACTCGAACAGTACGATTGCATCCCGACTGAGGAGGCGCCAACATAAAGACGGATTTTCGGTGCCAGGATTGAGAGAAGCCTCTGATGAGCTGTGTCGACTCCTCGCTACCATCACCTCTACCTGCCAATCGGTAACCTCTGTATTTATCACAGTACATGCTTTTACCCTACCTATCTGATGTACGCAGATTACTTACTTTTTAAGGATAAAATGTATCTATATATACTTCCCCATGTGCGTTTTGCTCTGTTCTTTTGTTTTTCGTTTCCCTAGTACTTAGAGTGTGAGCCACTCTATTTGTTTCAGTTGTAGACGCTTGCTCCATCATTCAATACGGATTTGTATCTCAAATTTGAACTCACTGTTTGTTTAATATTTGGTATTTGGGTATACACAGTTGGTTGACATTTGTCACTTGTATGTGTTTCATCACTATCTATTTACATTAGCTGCGCACTTACAATCACCTATCTTATACAGAGAGCAGGGTTCTACTTTTACAGATAGGGTTTGGACAGGTAGACGACAGTTAGTGGTACCGAAGGAGTATAGGCAGCAACTGTTACAGGTAGCCCACTCAATACCATTTTTTTCTTTGACAAATCTGGTATGTCTGCATCAGAAAACGTTTGATATATAGTCCTGCTAATGTCTTTGAAGGTAGAATTATGTTTCACTATTTGAGTAATTACGTCTTGAGCAAGACTAACATAGTAGCATTGTAGGTTTAGAGAAATTATGCATTCGAAAGAGACTTTCGGCAATCATTTGTTTCACATTTGTAGAGCAATTAGGGAATTAAACAGCAGAATAAGGTGAAAAATATTTTCACAGTTGATAGGAAATTAAAATTAGGGAAGATAGAGAACTTTTGTGCTCAGAGCCACAGACAAGGGGGGAGAGCCGGGCCCGGTGTCTGTGGAGAGCTCGGCCAATGCTGGTTTGGGCAGCTGCTGGCTCTGGCTGCCGCCGTTGCTTCCGCCGCCAGGCCCCAGCTCTCAGCTCTCCCCAGCTGCTGCTTCCTCTTTCCACACCGTCTTCTCTCTCTCTCTCGCCGGTGCGTGCCGAAGCTGGGTCACACATCCGTGTGCACCAAGCTTCCTGCGTGAGAGATAGTTTGGCGTGGGAAGGCAGCATCTGGGGGGAACCTGGGCCTGGAAGTGGCAATAAGAGGCTGGGCCCAGCTGCTGGGCCCCAGCTCTACCCAGCCGCTTCCTGCCTCTTCCCATGCTCTCTCCCCTGCCAGTGCTTGCCAGAAACTGTGTACACCCAGAGGTCAGTCCCAGTTTTCAGAGAGGCAGGCAGAGCTGGGGCCTGGCGTAGACAACCAGAGGTAAGTGGAAATGGTATTTGTGGGTGGTAGAGGTAATTGTTTCTGGGGTTGTAGTGGTAATTGTATCTGAGGGGGGATTGTGTTAATTGTATTGGGGGATATTGGTGTCTTTATCTGGGGGTAGTTGTGTTTGTATCTAGGGAGGTTGTATATGGGGGGGTTGCATCTGGAGGTGATAATATTTGCATGTTGTGGGGCTGCATCTAGGGTGGGGGTTTCATATGGGGGTGGATGTAGTGTTTTTTTTTAATCTGGGGGTGTATTGTGGTGACTGTATTTGGGGGGTAGTGGTATCTGTATTAGATGGGGGTATTGCGTGTGTATTTGTGGGGGGGGGCAGTGTGGGAGAGGGAATTTTATTAGTATTTGGGGGCATTGTGAGTGTGGCAAGAGACAGAGGTGAAATGAGTGTGAGGAGGAGAGGATTGAGGGAGCAGGATTGAGTGAGAGCGGGTAATTGAGTGATAGAGAAGAGGGGGAGAGAGGAGAGAGGGGGTGTGAGAGGGAGGGGGATAATGAGTGAGGAAGATAGGGGAAAAGAATGAGAGACAGGGGGACAGATGCAGGTGTGAAAGTGGAGGGCTGGCAAGAGGGGGGGGATGCCCAGGCAAAGCTCTAGGCCTGGGACCAAGGAAATCTGTTAGCGGCTCTGCTTGTGCTCTACGTATACTTTTGATTTCCCGAGTTGTCTTTTTTATATTGACATGCTGTCACGGGTGACCAGGCATTTACACCTTTTTACCAGGATCATACATTGAGCAAAACAGGTAAAGTGAAATAAATTGGAAATTTATTTGCAGGAAAAGGCATACACACAATGGAACACAAACAACATAAGAGGAGACACACTTACTTGGGACCTGGGGTAAAAAGGTAGACTTTCCTAGCAATTTGGCACGTTAAACCAGTCTTTAGTTGACCGGGACTTAGCACAAATGCCATGGAACCCAAATTGGCATAAAGTTCCGTTACCTTCTCTCCGGAGGACTTGAAATCACTTGACCGAGACTTAGCTCCAAACGTCCTGGAACTAAAATCGTCTGGAAATCCCAGCCGTGACCACCACGTTAGTTTTTGAAAACTTGGTCCCAAAAAGCTGGACTTAGAAAATATTTCGACTTGAATTTTCTCAAGCCGGTCTCTTGCTATTTCTCCAAGAACACCATTTGGTCGTTTTGAATTTCCCGCTTGACTTCTGGCGCTTAGAATATCAGTGGGTGATTGGCTGAGAGGATTCTTATAGTATATATTTTGGAGTCCATTCATAAAATCCTACAACCAATCACAGCATGGGAACTTTCTTATCAGCCAATCAGAGCAATGCCAGTCTTCTGAAGCCCGGGCAAGCGGGGATTCTGAATCAGCCAAGGGCTTGCGCAAGTTTGCCACTTTAGCCACTTGCTATTTAGAAGTCACCCGCTGGGTTAGGCTCCTCCATGTTTGATGGGGCAAATGGTAGGCCGGAGGACTCTAATTCAAGCATGATTCTCGGGTACATTTTTGGGGTATCCAGCAACTCTGGACCCCGACTTCCTAGACACATTCTGACAACACTTTCTCCACAAACCCCCTCCCACCTTGAACTCATACCCTAGCAATCCCTGCTTGCTGGAATCCCTGGAAAGGCAAAAACACACAACATCATTTATTGTCGCACAATACATTTTATGCATTACACAGTACTGAGCTCAATAGTTGACTCCTCTTGAACCCTTATTATGGATCAGGGGTAACCAAATGGGCTTAAACCTTTATTTGAGAGCCTAGTTACCCCCCCCCCCCTACCGTCACACATGTTGATGTGGATTAATATATTATACCAATATCAAAATGATCAGTAATAGTGAGCATGGATTTATGAAGGATAGGTCATGCCTAAAATTTTTATTTGTTTCTTTGAGGAGGTAAGTAGGAATTTAGACCAGGTTAGACCAGGGTAAGGCAGTTGATGTGGTCCATGGGCACAATCAGAATCTCTTATCTGCTCTCCCATAGCATCGGCATGTGACACAGCATCATCATAACGTCACTGCATCCAATGATGGCTTGTTGTCATGGGAACGCATCACCATGTGGCGTCCCATCAGCAGGACGATGCAGCTTCACATGATGCCGATGAGGAGGGCTTCTCTGTTACAGAGGCCCCGTTGTTTCTCCCAGCAATCAGTTCATTGATGTGGGGAAGTGCGCAGGGCCTCTTTAAGCGCAATACCAATTTTTGGGGGTGCAAATGCACCCTTGTACTGACCCTGGTTGCACTACTAATGTGGTCTACTTAGATTTTGCAAAGGCTTTTAGTACGGTGTCGCACTAGAGGTTTAGTGTACAAAATAAAGTAATTGGACTCTGTAAAAATATTAGCAAGCATATTGAAAACTGGTTGAAGGATAAACAAAAAGAGAGTTGTCACAAATCAAACCTTTTCAGGTTGGGCTAAAGTCGTGAGTGGAGTACCTCAAGGATCGGTACTGGGACCCCTGCTTTTTAACCTGTTTATTAATGACCTTGAGGTTGAGATAGAGAGCAAAGTCTCCATCTTTGCTGATGACACTAAATTGTGTAAGGTAGTAAAATCATAGCATAATGTAATTTATCTCCAAAAGGACTTTGATAGACTGGAAACTTGGGCAGGTAAATGGCAGATGAGGTTTAATACAGATAAATGTAAGGTTATGCATTTCGGAAACAAAAATAAACAAGTGATTTACAAATGAAATGGGGCAAAATTAGGTAAATCCTTAATGGAGAAGAATTTAGGAGTGCTTGAATACAGCAGGCGTAGCAATATATGTCATTTAGGCAAATAACATAATGTATGTATGTATATCTTTATTTATATATCGCCATCCAGGTACATAGCGCTTTACAATACATGTGACATCATGTGGCGGGGAAGGGTTAACCAGGCTTATAATAAAGGTCAAGCCCACTTGCTTACCCATGACCCGTGCTTTGGAGTCCTAGAGTGTCAGCTCTTGGGCCCAGGCATTGTGTATGCATTACTGTGACTGTGTGAAAAATACTCCAACCTACACAGGGCATAAGGGGTTAATGTTTATCCCCACACTCCAGTCAGGTATAAGACGGAGCCGTTTTGTTTTATTAAAAGGTAAATGGGCATGAAGGGGTTAAAATATAACTGCAGGTATAGCAGGGATTCCCCAGTATAGCAGAGTTACCCAGGTACCCTGAATCCAGTTAGGGGTTCAGGGGGGAAATCATATCATGTGTTAAATGTATGAATTATGATAACAATGTTTTGACTAAGGGGGAAAAGAGATGGGGTTTTAACCATCCCCCAAAATGTATAAGTTAGGTTTTTGAAGTAATGTCATAGGAAGTCAGTTAGATAAACAATCCATTTGCATATGAAGCAGGGGGAGCTTCAAAGGGGCAGCAGACACCTTTAGGATTCACAAGTACAGTGAGTCATAACTTAAGTCCAGGACTTCTAAGGCATCACGTGGAGATGACTCCGGCATGTCTGGGGAGACATTTGTTCTACAGGTGTTAAACCTTTTGTTCACAGGTAGGAGTGAGGTAGACTGAGTGGCATTCATTAAGGAAGCAGGATGCTATGTGGATATGGCCAGGGGTGTGGCTACAGAAGAGATCAACCTGAGTGACCTTATTAAATATGAGAATATCATGAGATGTCCTCTGCAGAATATGATACAAATTACATAGGTGTATCGGTGGGACCAAGTCAATTCTCAATTCAATTATGCTAAAAAAGTGTCTAAAGTATTGTGATCCGCACACCAAATAATAATAATATCATCAATATAGCATTTGTAGAGCACCAGAATTTGCTCATCCCCATGGATTAGACGTGCTGTTTAGCCCTGACTCTCCCCCGCATTGCCCTCAATGTATCACGGGCTATTATATGCTTTACATCACGGACGTGCCCATGCGCATACCTTGGCATCATGTTGTGGGCTCCTTGACAATGGAGGACGCTACTCGGCGCGCATGCGCAATGCATCTTGGACACAGGCGCTTGTTTACCTTGACTACTGGGGGAGGTAGCCTTGTTCATTTGCTGACGTCAGGCCTCATTGTCTACGGAGGACTGTCCAATCCGCTGCGGGTCAGTGTTACATGTGACTCTTGTCTGTATGGTTATTGGTATGTTTTTATTCCTCTGCAGCTGGGTATTTTCACGGATTCTTCAGTGATTTTTAGTGGTTGTTTGGGTGTTGGTATGCACTTTGGTGGGGTATAAGTATTTGTCACGTCATTTGACCACTGCACAACCCTGAGGAAGGTCCCCTCCGTGGACCGAAATGTTGGTTGCAGTGCCCTGTATGGCTAATACATTGTTTGGACTTTAACCATCTGCGTGCTGTCTCTCCTTTACTGGACTTCAATATGGTAACTACATATATATATTTCTTATATATTTATATAATATTATATTATGATATATATAATCTATATACTATATATCTATACATCTCCACCCCCTTATAATAACGCTTTGCTTGGGATCCAAGAATCACATCGCGTTACAAGCGGATCGCGTTAGAAATAATGTACAATTGTATGCATTGTACAATAAAGTATTTAAGATACCAATAATCGTGTTGTAAAGTATTCATAAATATGAAAATTGGGAGCCACACTTGCATCGCGTTATAAGCGGATTCGCGTTGTAACGGATTGCGTTATAACAGGGTTGAGCTGTATGTTTAATATATATATATATATATATATATATATATATATATATATATATAAATGGTGTTTTCCCCACCCTCTAGGAGATTTCCATGGCTACCAGATGTGTGGTTGATGCTGCATACCTGTCCCGCTGATGTAGTTGAGGAAACAGGACAGGCTTTAGGGGTGATAGCTGGTTCCCCTGCTTTCTTCTGGTGTCAGCGCCTCCTTCTACCGCAGGCTCCAGGAGTGCTGGAAGCAGTCCCTGCGGAAGAACTCCTTCATACTCCCCCAGACATACTGCAAGCCCAGGCAGGTATATTTGATAACAGGATCAAATTTATTCTTCTCCATTACAGAGTACAGCATACAGGTAGCACTGCATACTTAACACTGGTCCGGTCCCTGGACTCAAACCCTCTGCCATGGGCACCGAGGGCAGTCCCAGCTTGTGGAGCAGGGGGTATGGTACTCACTCCCACTCCCCTAGGGGAGGGGATAGAAGGTGACAGTGACCTGTACATCTCTCCTGTGAGACCAGTCTCTCTCAGGGGAGAGACAACTGAACTAATTTGGGTGTGCAGCCCTTAAGTACCCTGGGGGAGGGTCCAAGTTCTGAGCCCGTTATTGGGCAGAACACAGGCCTCAGCCTGCCTCCCCCCTTGTCACTCAAGGAGGCTGCTTGCTGGTGGGGAAAACACTGGATTGGGCCTAACACTGCCTGCACTGTACCAGGATTTACATGTCAGGCAGGGTAGATTAGTAGCCAAGCCTGGCATGGCTACATACACATATTATAGCTCTTCACTTACTCTATAAGTAGCTGCTCCACATTGACAAGCCTCAAACATCTTATCAATATCACTCTTAGGACCGACATGTGTGTGTGTGTGTGGGGGGGAGGGGGCTTCTCCATAAACTTGCCTTATCTTCATATTTTGTGGTTTGTGAGGAAACAGCTGGAAGATAAACCTATATATAAATATCAGATCATTTGCTCCTAACAGTGAGGAGACCATGAATCGTAACAGCAACAGAAAAATATGAGGTTGTTTTTACACCCCTCCTGTTTCCTTGCAGGGAGAACACCTGATGGTACATTCCGTTGCCATGACTATAGGAGAGTTATAAGTAGATCTGTGTGTTCTATTTCAGGGGAGCGCAAACTTTTAGTACTGTGCCCTCCCGCCTCCCTCCCCCCGGCTCTCGCGCCCCCCCCACCTACCTTCATCCACGTCAGATGACGCTGCAGGGTCATGTGAAGTCACATGACCTGCGGCGTTATTTGATGCGTGTGACGTCCCTTCACATGGCGCCATGGCGACGCAACACAGCAGGCTGAACCCGGAATGTAAACAGTTGCAGGGGCCTTACGCGGTCCCTGGGCATTTAATTTAAATGCCTGGGGGAACAGCGCAGGGCCTCTGCAACTGCCCAGCAAAATCTCCCGCCCCCCCTGGGGGTCGCGCCCCCCACTTTGCGCACCGCTGTTCTATTTTATCTCAGTAACTGCCCCTCATATCTATTTCCAGTAATTACTTAATATCTAATGTTCCTCAGTTATTGCCCTTAATATCTATTTTGCCTCAGTAACTTTCTCCACATATATATTTTACCTCACTAACTGCCCCTCATATCAATTTTACCTCAGTAACTCCCCTCGTACAGTACAGTAATTGCACTTAATATCTATTTTACCTCAGTAACTGCCCCTCATATCTATTTCCAGTAATTGCCATTAATATCTTTTTTGCCTCAGTAACTTTCCCCACATATATATTTTACCTCACTAACTGACGCTCATATAAATTTTACCTGTGGCTCATGTAACCAGCATGTTTTGTGCTAAACCCAGTAACGTAAATGTATAAATTCCAAGCATAAAAATGTGTTTTAAAGCCAAGGTCTCTGGACATGCATTGTTGAGAAACACTTTGTTCAGTCCACATGTCTGGCTGTTGCTGCGACTGGAGGAGGAGGGGTGTGTACTTCGTCCTGGGGACTACTTGCCATCCATCATTTTATATATATATATATATATTTTTCTTGTTGACTCTGGAGTTCATCCCTAATGCTCCCTGGTGCATGAGGTCCCATGTTGCTTGGAAATTAGACTTTACATATTCCAGTAAATAATACTTGTCTAAGAAAACAAATTAGCCGCCCTCATGTCTTCCTTGCAGACATGTTGGATTTTCCACCCTAATTTATACCTATAGATGTAGTAAGACTTACTGTTCTCTGTACCATGATCGCACGCAGCAGTGGTGTGGTCCGGCAGTCACACCAATTGCATCCTCGAAAACAGCAAGCGCCTCAACAGAATTAATTGTGTTAGGCTATCAGGAGAGAAGAAAAAACTATACTTACCTTGTGGAGGAGCTGCATAGCTGTCTCCATCTCTGTCTGCATTCCCCAGCAGCTTTGAAGGTAAGAAGCAATCTCCGTTTCTATCCAACCCTCTGGATGTTGTAGATTCCCGAATATGGATCTCTACATCATGAGGGGGAATTCTAAAGGGACATATTTGGTCATCTACATCATCAAGGGGGTTAGACAGTGTTAAAAGTCCTGTCCAGCCCTCTTGATAATGTAGATAACTGAATATGGTCGTATAGTTGTCCTCCTCATGATGTAGAGACCCATATTCATGTATCTACGTGTATCTACATGTATCTACGTGATCCAGGGGGTTGGACAGACTGGAGACTGCTTTTTACCTTTAGAGCTGCTGGGGATGACACACAGAGACTGGGACAGAGATGGAGACAGCTGCACCTGCTCCTCCACAATATTAGTATTCATTTCCCGTTATTTATGTATTGTGCATCTGTAATATCACCCGACCCTATAGTACTTAGGGGCCCGTGTCTGTGGGTGCCGGCACATAGTTGGAGCTCTTGTAGATAGTGTTACAATGTAGCAGGTCTGCATCCTCGCATGGACTTTGATAACATCTGCGTTATCCCGATCAAAAGCTGATTCCCAGATCATCATAAATCACCCTGGAGTTCCCCCAGGGTCGCAGAAGCTCTGCCCCCTGGTGCTGCATCAGGGACTCTTAAAGACTTCCCCTCGTTATCCCTCCTCTCCAGAGTCAATTAGCTGGGGCCATGTCCATCAACAAATCAGTTCCTGAGCACACCACGGGAAGAGGAGCAGTGTTTATTTCAGCTGTATACACTTCCAAGGGGGTTACATAAGTGTGAGAAAATCAATCTAAAAATCCCACCCGCCTGTATTATAAAAACATGGCAGAATAGAGTCAGATACTTGAGAGGTTGAGCCAATAAATAGTGAGAGTGTCACTAGCTTGGGACTCTTGGACAGGAAATACAGTAGCATCAGTGTAGTCTCTTTTTATTGGGCTATGCTTGTACATACCCCATCAAACAGATGTAGCCCGGTTCCTTTTCCCCATGTCCTGTTTTTTTTCTGAGAGAAAAGGATAATGGTAAGCACCAGATGCAGGGAAAGACGTCAGTTTGTTTGTAATGGCTGTCAAGTGCTTTACATCTCCCGTAACTCCATGAAATGTATTTTGTCCTGCGGCTACGAGGGGAAGTATGTCGGGTTACTTCTGTATGGTCATTTTACAAAGATTTTGGGCAGGATTGTACCTTTAATGTGTAAAGCTCTGTGGGAGGATTTTTTTTTTTAACAAATATTTACTTTGTACTGTATGTCTTGTGCTCTTATTCTCTTATCTCTGCATTGTATTTTTATTCTCTGTATTTTAATACATGTATTTTGAAATGAATGGCAGAAAAAAATAGCAAAATAAAAAAGCACTATAGATCCTAATATATGTGACAATTAATAATCAAGTGATATAGATGCATGAGAATAAATTAATGTGGGGAAAGGATATCCCTAATTTGCCTGGTGCATCTCATGTGAGGAGTTTTCCAACTCCTATCACAGAAATAGAATAAGTGACAGAGCACAAATAGGCAAAGGGAATAACATGTGCAGCACAATACCAGTGAAATGAATGTGTTAAACACAGATAACACTCAAAACAGTGAATGACGACCTACTCACATTAGGAGGTTAGAATTCAAACGATAAATGAATCCTTAACAGTAGGTTGGTAATGGATATGCAATGATGATCAGGATGAATACATGAAAAGACAAAATGTAAGAGTGAAGGGTGTGATATTGTATTGGATTAAAATACACAAGGCTGTACAGGTTACACTCACAATTAGCCCACAGTCAAAGGGCAGATACACATAGAACACAAAGGGTCTCACAGAAAGCTGACCGTTCCAGTCCTCCTCTCAGTGCTGTGGATACACGTCCTGAGTTTCGGCATGTGATGTCACTTCTAGTCATGACGTCAGCGCAGCAGTCGAGTTTCAGTCTCCTCCGTGTCTCCACAGGCACCAAACCACCAAACAGAGAATCACTGGGGGAGTCTCTGCAGTCTCTTAATGTAGCCTAAGGCCAGGTCCACAGTAGGCGCGCGCACACTCACGAACGAGTGCGTGATGTCACGTGCGCCTGTACTTGAGGAGATCCATGTCCTGAAGGGTTTTGCGAGGGGGAACGTGGTGAGGGCATGCCAAAGGCATTCCAGGGGGCATGCCCATGACGTTACGTGAGCGGTTCGCCCTCATTGGTTAAACCGCGCACGTGACCCGGCCTCACGTGGCAAATTCAAACAAGTTTTCTCGCCACACCTCAGCGCTCACGTGCACGTGCGATCTATGGACATGCGCAAAGGCCTCCAATTGTTTGTATTTGGCGCAAGTGAAGTCGCTTGTGCCGTCGGATCAACTATGGACGCAGACTAACACTTTTCATTACTCAGAGCTTCATCAGAAGCTGTAGTAGTTCATGTGTGTAGGTTCCTTGATCCTTATTGTCCCACAGCGATGACATCATCATGATAATTGTCAATCTCATTATATTAAACCCTGAGGGCTACAAAAATCAATACAGGCAATCCACTGATTTAAGGGAGCTTCAGCACAAGCATAGCACACCCTTCTCTCTTGTATTTTGTCTTTTCATGTATTCATCTTGATTATCATTGCATATTCATTACCAAGCTACTGTTAAGGATTCATTTGAATCCTTACCACCTAATGGGAGTAGGTCCTCTTTCACTGTTTTGAGCACATTCACTTCACTGGTATTGTGCTGCACATACAGTATTATTCAATGTGCATGTTTACGCTCTGTCACTTGTTCTATATATGTATTTTAAAACAACTAATAAATGGCGATCTATTTAAAAATAATTTATATGTATATTTCTTTCCTAGGTGTTTCCCAGGATAGACATCTGATTCACAGAAGAAAATGCCTGAACAAAGTAATGATTACAGAGTAGTGGTGTTTGGAGCTGGAGGAGTTGGTAAAAGTTCCTTGGTGTTGAGGTTTGTAAAAGGCACATTTAGAGAAAGTTACATACCCACCATTGAAGATACCTACAGGCAAGTGATCAGCTGTGACAAGAGTATATGTACTTTGCAGATAACCGACACTACAGGAAGTCATCAGTTTCCAGCCATGCAGCGTCTGTCTATATCAAAAGGACATGCCTTTATTTTGGTTTATTCTGTCACCAGCAGGCAATCCTTGGAAGAATTGAAACCAATCTATGAACAAATCTGTCAGATTAAAGGGGATGTAGAAAGTATCCCCATAATGCTGGTTGGCAATAAAAGCGACGAAAACCAAAACAGAGAACTGGAGAGCACTGAAGGAGAAGCTATAGCAAAAAAATGGAAATGTGCCTTTATGGAAACCTCTGCCAAGATGAACCACAATGTCAAAGAGCTGTTTCAGGAGCTGCTGAACCTTGAGAAACGCAGGACTGTGAGTCTACAGATAGATGGCAAAAAGAGCAAGCAGCAGAAAAGAAAAGAGAAGCTTAAAGGCAAATGTGTGGTTATGTGAAGATGCATAAGTAAAAAGGAATGATGTAGTACCACAACTCTTACAGCACTTCAAAGGAAACTAAAAGCAGCATGTACAACACTTTGCAATGCAGTCAATTTAAACATTCGGAAATAAATGGCAAACAAATAAATAATATTTAGCAGCTTTACCTCAATGGGTTTTTGGACTTTGGGTGTGCTCTAACAGTTAAAGGAGCAACCCTATCTTAATTACGTGCTGCCTGGTTTATTTAAGTGATATACAAATTAGATTTTTATCACATAAATTCCAAGTTCCATCAGGTCACATGGATAATTTAGATTTGAATGTTTTCATGTACCATTTCATAGACGTAATGAAAATGAAATGCATGTCCAATCATGCACTTTACGAAAAAGAATTCAAATAGAAAAAAAAATACACTCATTTGTGAGGTGTGAGCACAGAATGTGTGTGCTACAATTTCTCTTGCAACTGCCATGGCATCAGACTTGAATATTTAAAGAGAAATATGATCACTATAATTGTTCTGTACCTCCCTAGCATGATGCTGATTAGCACACAGATGTACTGTAGGTTGACATGTCTTGGTAATTGCTCTGACAGCTTTTTAAATCTTTCTTACCAGGCTGCCACAGTTAATATATTATAATTCTATTTGCTGTTACTTAATAACAGATTTTTATGACATCACCTTAGGAAAAAAAAATAATAATTCTTCATATCTATTAATAGCAGAATGCCTATGTATTTGGGAACAAGTTCTGGCATTCTGAAATGCCATTACGAGACTGAGTTTGAAATTTGATACCAGTGCAATATGTGATTTATAATTTATACAAATAAGTAATTCTGCAACTACTAATTGACACACCAGTTAGATGTATAAATGTATACAAAGACGTTGTACATCCCTTCGACAGTGAAGTGTTAATGTTGTACTATCCTCCAGGTTTGTTTTTTTCTATAAGGGTACATAATAAATGTGTTCACCCTGACTACAATGGCAAACAAACTTGTATTAAAATACATTTAAAAGCACATTCATTTTGTATATAACATGTAAATTCGACACTTTGCACCTTAATGAAATTGTTGAACAATATATCACGTTTTTATGGCTATGTGTCTTTCAAAAATGTAATGCTAACTAGAAGCTAGACTAGTAAGGTTATAATCAGCTTACTTGAAATGCATGGTATAAATACTGTAGCTTTTATGATCTACAGTATCAAAAAATATTAACTTTAAGAAATAAGAGGTTCTTGGCGAAAAATAATCTTTAAAAAAAAAAAAACGTGACCAGAATATTAAATCTAATTTTGATGGTTGTAGAATGTAAGATATGTTATGTACAATGTCCTCAATGCTTTTTTTCACATACACAGCACTAACACCACATATTTTTGCTCGGTACAGCTTTGCCTGTTTACTTCAGTAAGAGTATAATGTTCTAATTTTCTATTGCCATATCATTTAACCATATTCTACATCAGCTTAAGATATGAAAGGAAATATCAAAATGACAACAAAAAGTTACCAATGTATGCTAATTATATTGTCAGAAGTTAAAAAAGTGTTTTTTTTTTTTTAGAAAATACTTGATCTGAAATGTAATATTTATGTGAATAGCAATCAGTTATTTAATAAACTATTCTGTGACCAGTTAGTATAATGCATGTTCTGTAGCTGGTATACAACTACAATTCAATATTATAAAGAGGATGACTGCTATTCATAAAAATATTTCAATTAAGATAAATGCATCGGTCCTAGAGCCAATAGTGGCATGCTGTGTATGGCATGTGGCTAGTTAAAATGGTAATTCTGCACAATAAATATATTTTAGTAGGTTGCTTCACGTGCGGAACAGGCATTCTGTAGTTAAAACTCAACACTCCATAATCATGCCCTTCCTTGTGTAACCCCAATAGTGGGATCAGTGTTTCAAACCTTTCATTCTCAGTTTGGGAGCATATGTGATTACTACAGTAAGTAAGTAGGGTTTGATTTCTCTTGCAGAATGCCTGTTCCACATACTGTACGTATTAAAATAATCAGGGATTCACATCATCTGGTACTTACTTCACTGTAAACAGGCAAAAAAATCCAGTTACATTAAAGTGCAGTTGTAGACAAATTGAATAACAAAACTACTGCTATTTTGTCTGTGTTCATATCTAAAAGTGACTTATTGGAGCTGGCCAATCAAATTGTCAAAAACGAAATAGTTATGTCAATAACACCATTGTAGTCAAGTTGTATTTTGAGGCATAGTAGAATTAGTAACATGAGGTCGATGCAGATCATTCCTAATGCGGCAAACATCCTGTCTCAGCCACTAGCTGCTGAATGTTTAGTAAATATGTTTCCACACCATTTTTAGAAATGCAAACACACATATGCATTTATCAGAAACACTGTAAGGAATGTGGTCTTTGATTGGCTATAAATTAAAGCACAATAGGGGACAATCTAATTGTTACTCTAATACATTTTGTAGCCTATGTTTTATTAAAAAACGCTTTGCTGCATCCGGAGATCCGGGGACCGCGAGCTTTCCCATTCAGCGACTTACATTTTTTGGCCGTTTGCTGTGGCAGCAAGACCATGGCTTAACAAAGTCCTGAGAAAATATAATCAGGCTACATCTGTGCGTTCACGTAATGCATTCACCTTTGAGTATACAAAGCTATATGTGATAGAAGGTTGTCTACGAAATAAATGACAGCTGGTTTGTAATCCTTCTTTGAGACAAATTGGTAATCATATTAATTTAGAGCATGACTCCTGAAGAAGCATACTGTAACTTCCAACAGGAGGTGTGGGGTGTTTCTAATTCTTGGATCCTGTTGGACACTGCTGTTATAAAAAAAACACAGCTGCTAGCATTTCTGACTCCATCCAAATTATGAGCAGAGAAAGTTGTCCTCTATGCTATTAATTTATTCATTGTATACTGGTCAAGACTCTCTATTTACAGTATGGAGGAGACTCCCTCGCAATTAACTGAGAAATGTATACATTATTACTTTTTACCTGACAAATAAAATGCATCTAAACCCAATGCAAGTCAATAAAAGGTAAAGATACCTCCCATATTTTTTCTACCATGTGTCCGTGAGAAGAGATTGGACAGTATAATTAGTGTAGTATTTACTCTCTTTGAAAGGGGTCTTAACATTCACTGTAGCTTTATATATAAGAGATCTGATTTTTTATTTTGCACATTGATAAGACAAATGAGTGGCAGTATTTACACGATTTGTGTATCATTGGCAGAAAATATAACATATTTAATATTTATACAAACAAAAGCAAAATGTTGCAGTTAATACCATTAATATTTATTACAAAAGCCCTATAAAATCTGCATTTAATGTGGTTTACAAAATTAAATATGTATATAACTTTGAACATTTTTCTACTAAATAATTAATGAATAACAGATATTAAAACAATTGCAAAAAATAATATTGCTCAAACCCTCTTTTCATCATGCTAGGTTTCCACATAATCCATATCCCGGTGTGTATTTAAGTCATGATCGATATAATTGTCTTGATCAACACAAGAAAAAGCAGATCCTCAAAGACAGAACTCGCAGAAATTCCATAACGGGGCACTCAGGGTTAGTGAAAAATGTTACAAAGTGTATTAAATATATAGCAATGGTCAGACAGACAAGACAATAATAAAATAACTTAAAAAACATAAAACTAAACCGTCTCCTAAGCAATTAAAGTAAAGTCAGTAGTGAAGACAACAAGCTGAAAACTATAAGATATCAAAGGAAATGTAATAATACTCAGACTCCATGTAATAAAAAAAAACACATAAGGTAATTCTAAAGATGTTCTAGCGTCACAGTAATCCCTTTAAATCTAGGAGGGGTTAATGAATTACCTTTCTTAAACAATCGGATATCTGCCCAGCCGGCAAAAATTGGAGGAATAAATAACCTCTAGTAACAATATGTATGAACCTACATGAAGAGAAGTATATAGGTCTGTATATAGTAAACGATGGTGGAATCAAAAAACAATGCTGTCTATGATAGATACTGTAGTTATATTAGCCATCCCAAGCATTGAAAATGTAGTAACTCGTAGAATATCTAGGAAATGCCCAAATGGGCTACGACAGGCAATAATAGTAATATTGGTATAATGATTCATATGAGCCAACTCTAAAACTATAGAGTCCCATATTCATACAGACCAGTCACGTAGCTTTGGCTGAGTATCGTTGTGTCCCATTCAGTATGAGCCTGATAACCCTTTGTTGGTAAAACACACAGTAAAATGCTGACATAGACTTCAGTAGGTAAATGCTGAGATGTGCCACAGGTACCTTTCTATGACCATCTATCCCAATCACAGCAGTCAGCTGTGTTCCGTGTCAGCTGTGTTTCCATGTTAGCAGTCGCAATGTTTCCTGCACTAGCAGTCAGCTGCGTTCAACTGCGTTCACGTTTAGCCATGGTGCCGTGGAGCCGACCCTGTTACAAGTGATTCTACCAGCGGAACTTCTGTGCTTCCATGCTACACTTCGAGTCTGATCTGTACCAGGGGACTCCGTTTCGGATTCATTGGAGCCATGTTACACTTACGCTATCCTCCGGTAGACAGTGGGGTATTTTCAGGTAGTCGGCGGTACCTGCGGCACATCTCAAGCCCCTCCTAGATTTAAAAGGTATTACTGTGATGCTAGAACATCTTTAGAATTACCTTATGTGTTTTTCTTTATTACGTGGTGTCTGAGTATTCACATTTCCTTTGATATCTTACAGTTTTTAGCTTGTTGCCTTCACTACTGACTTTACCTTAATTGATTATGAGACGGTTTAGTTTTATGATTTTAAAGTTATTTTATTATTGTCTTGACTGTCTGGCCATTGCTATATATTTAATACATTTTGTAACATTTTTCACTAAACCTGAGTGCCCTGTTATGGAATTTCTGCGAGTTCTGTCTTTGAGGACTTGCTTTTTCTTGTGTTGTTCATGTTGAATTATTCCAGGGAGCACCAACTTTATATACTATTTAAGGTTGGGTTGTATTTATTTTGGTTGCAGTGCTTTTCTCAGCCCCTGCTTTTTCCCTATATAATTGTCTTGCATGAATCCAAGCAAGGCCAGTGAGCAATACTATATATGAAAGCGTAATTCCTATCCTATATTTTATACCCTTGTATTGTTATTGTAGTTTTATGAGTACTTTTTGCATAGAGTATGCTACGCAAAACAATTGTTTTGCTATCATTGGTACAAAATGCATATTTTGGTAGTAAAAACAATAACTTGTAGAAAAGATAAAATAATATACAGCTTTAATATATTTTCTGTTTTTTTCTGAAATGTATGCAAATGTACACAAGCTTTTAAAAAATGTACATAAATCACGAATGACAAATTTTAACACAATAGCATGGTATTTATTACAATGTACAGTGTAGCTATCAGATTGTATTTATTGTTGAAATGTCATATATTTTATTCAGAATACAGATACAAAAATCATCTGTGCCTACATGTTTCTATGTTTTCAGTGTTGTTATGAATAAAAATAATCATTCAGAAAATAAAGTTTTAAAGTACATTGAAATATGTTTGGAGAACATTATTTGAGCATTCTGTGCGATGAAACAGATTTGAGGTAACAAACCCCAAAAGACATACTATGGCTATGTGACATATTTCACATATATATTAAACTTTTAAGAATCTTATTCAACAAGGTCTGCCACAAGGAGTTAATGGTGATGCATCAGATGCTAAGCTGTAGTGACACAGAAGTACCGGTTCAGAGGAGGTATAAAGGAGGAAGTAGAGTGTTCTGGAAGTTAGGTTTCAGCATGGCAGAAGGAGAGGAGCCTCTAGAGTAGAGGTAGGGGATACGTTCCCTAAAATATAGTGAAGGTCAGGCCCCCTTTTTTTTTCAACTTTGATTTTATTGGTTTTTAACATGCATACATTATGCCACAAACCATTGTTCTGAGTGTCAAATTTTAACCACTTCACTTTTCCAACAACACTAAACACCTACAAGACATCGACTGGGGGCTACGTACGAACACACAACAAAATGAACAAGACATACCGGACCATGGACAGTAGGGGAGGGGGTTGGAGGTAGGGAGGAAGGGAGGGAAGGTGTATGGGAGGACAGCAGTAGATGTGGCTTTCTCGTTTGCGGGTACCTCCGAGGTTCCTGATGTCTCTTCCATTTCACGTAGTACTTTTCACCTTATTCCCTTATTCCTATCTATAACCCTATCTGGGGTGACTGTCTCGTGTGACCTACCTGTCTGTTTCTATGTGGTAACGGATCCTGTGTTATCAAAGGAGAACGCACTCGAAACTATCATTGTAATATTGCGGCGACATCTACCCCCGGGATATCTGTCTGTGCCAGCCATGGCGTCCAGACTTTTAGAAAATTTATGCCAGTGTCCTTGACCATACTCATCATTTATTCCATCTGACAGACGTGCCAAATCCGATTTCTGATTTTGGGGATTACTGGTAATTCATCCTGTTTCCACAATGCTGCGATCTCGCATCTTGTGGCTATTGTGAAATGTGCGATTAATTTATGCGACGCATTTGACAGACCCTGGATCCGTCTGCCCAATAGGAACACCCACGGGTCCAGGGGGCTCTCCAAATTGAGTATCCTTTGTAACCATTCTCTAATTTGTTCCCAAATAGGGACCACTTTTGCGCAGGACCACAGCATATGTCGCAAATCTGCTCTCTCCCCACATTGCTTTGGGCAAAGCGGGGAGTATCCTTTAATAAATTTAGCTAGTTTAACTGGGGTGTAATACCATTGCATTAGGACTTTATATGCGTTCTCCTTTAATGTGGTGCAGATCGAACTTTTGGCTGCTGCCTGCAGGATCCTATCCCATTCCTCGTCTTCTAATGTCTCACCTAAGTCTGTCTCCCAATGTCTCATGTAGCTCAGTTTTATGTCATTAGGAGTCTAAGGACAGATCACTTCCCTGTACATTCTAGATGCAAGTCCCCTTGTGTCCGTTCCTCTGGAACACAGCTGTTCAAAATTTGTTTGTGCTGGTCTGATTGGCGATTTGTTATAGAAATCTCGGATCTGGAGGTATCTAAATAAATCCTTGTTTGGTATATCCTTTGTGGACTTAATTTGTTCAAATGTTTTTATAAATTTTCTCCCCTCCAGATCTTTCAGTCGTGTAATGCCCGATTGTATCCAAATTAACAAATTATTTCTATTCAGCCCTGGAGCAAAATCTGGATTACCGATTATTGGAGTCATTAGGGAATGTTTGAAGTGAGTTTACACTTATTTTTAGTGGACTCCCACACCAAGGAATTGACCATGGTCTGGAGCGGCCATTCTATTCTGTTTACACTCTTTTTTGTAGCCAAATTAGGTTGTGCAGCTCTACTGGTGCACAGCAATGTGTCTCCAGCTCGACCCATCTCCGTCATTTCTGGTCTGTGTGCCACTGGATAATTTGACCTAATTGGGCCGCTTTATAATAAGCTAACAAGCAAGGTACCGCTAATCCCCCTTTCGTTGTAGGCCTCTTCAAGATACCTTTTGAAATTCTACGGCTTTTCTTGTTCCAGATAAATTTCATAATTTGTGACTGTAGGGAGAGGATGTCCGCATTCACTAAAGGTATAGGTAGACTCTGGAACAGATATAACATCCTTGGGAGAATATTAATTTTCATGTTATGTATTCTACCAACCCAGGAGATGCCACCTTTCATCCATGTCCTGAGATCCTCCCCCAATGTCTTAATTAATCTAGGGTAATTTGCTTTATACAATGTTTTGTAGTCCCTTGTGATGTACACTCCTAAATATTTGATAGCGGAGGCTTGCCATTTAAAATTAAAGTTTATATCTATCAATTTCTCCACCTCTTTGGGCAGATTGATATTGAGGGCTTCTGATTTGGTCTGATTGATTTTAAATCCCGAAATTTGGTTGAATTTTCCCAGGATTCCGAAAGTATTGGGCAGAGATGTGAAAGGTTTGGACAATGTTAAAATCACGTCGTCCGCGTACATCGCCACTTTATGTGACTGATCACCCGTTGGTATTCCTGCTATATCTGGACTGCGCCTCATGTGCGCCACCAGGAGCCCTATGCAGAGGGCGAACAGCAACGGGGACAGGGGGCAACCCTGTCTTGTACCGCTACGAATATTAAATTGTTCTGAGGGGAACACCCTTGCCGTCGCACCCTTGCCGTCAGGTCCTCGTACAGTGCTAAAATGGCTTTTAGCAGGCAACCTTCAAAACCAAATACATTCAGTGTCTCTTCTAAGTAGGGCCAGTCTATTCTATCGAAGGCTTTCTCAGCGTCCAGACTTAACATTAGGGATTGGATGTTTTTCTTTTTGGCCAAATCAATCAAATCTATTATCCTCCTGGTGTTGTCTGCCGCCTGTCTGCCTCCGATAAACCCTACTTGATCCGTGTGAATTAATCTGGGAAGGATGTTACCCACCATGTTTGCTATACGTTTGGAGTAAATTTTAACATCTGAGTTTATCAGTGAAATGGGCCAGTAGCTCTTACAGTCTGCTGGGTCCTTACCAGATTTGTGGATCAATGAAATCGAGGCATGTAGCATTTGTGTTGGGAAGGAGGCCCCTGCCAGTATCTCATTGAATAATTTCAGTAGCTGGGGTGCCAATAATTTAGGGTATTTTTTATAATATAAATTAGAGAAGCCATATGGCCCTGGCGCTTTAGCTGGTTTCAGGGACTTTATTACCTCTGCTAATTCTTCGTATGTGAAATCTCCCTGTAACGCTTCCTTCTCATCTCTGCTCAAGCTGGGTAACTTTGCCTCTGTCAGAAATGTTTTAAGCATCTCTTTTGTTTTGTGGTTGTGGGCGACCTTATTCCCATCATATAATGTTTCGTAATAAGTTTTAAATTCTTCTAAAATTTTCCTAGGGTTGGACGTAAGGTCACCCTTCTGTGTTCTGATTGTGAATGTGATAATTTGGAATCTTGTTTTTAAGCTTGTTGGCAAGTAAGGTATCTGGCTTGTTAGCTTCTTCGTAAAATTTTCGCCTAGACCAGGCCATTTCCTTCTCAACGTGGGAGGATAGGAGGGAGATTGAGTTTTGTTTTGGTGTCTAATAACTGTTTCAAAATATGTTCCTGTTTACTTATTTTGTGGAGGGCCGCGAGATCTGCTAGCTGATTTTCCAATTCTTTAATCTTACTCTCTCGCTCCTGTTTGCGTTTGGCAGCCAAATTCATTAATATTCCCCTGAGGGTGGCTTTATGGGCCTCTCACAGCGTGGTCTGTGACCCCACACTCTCCCCATTCTCTCTGAAGTAGTCCTTAATTCTATCACCCACTTCCCGTTCCAAATCAGGTATTTTCAATAGGAGCTCATTGAGCTTCCAGTTCGCTCTAGGTCTGTCTAGGGGTATTAATGTGCATCGCAGCTCTATAGATGCTTGGTCAGACCATGAAATATCATGTATCTCTGTCCGAGAGACCCTCGGGACTATTCTATTTGACACAAGAAACTAATCTATCCTGCTGTATCTGTTGTGAGGGTGTGAATAGAAAGTGTATTCCTTCACCCCATGGTGTTGTTCCCTCCAGATATCCAGAAGTTGACAGTCTCTCAACCCCTGTGATATTGTTAGTAGGTCCTGTCTGTGAGTTGTGTTAGTCTTTGTGCATCTGTCCAAGTCAGTGTTGAGTGTCCGATTTAGATCCCCCGCTAGAATGATATTCCCTTTTGCTACTTGACTTAATTTGTTAAAAAAGTGGTTAATGAAGTCGGCCTCCTGTTCGCAAAGGGCATATAATGCTGCTAACATGACTGTGTGACCCATTATAGTTCTTGTCACTATGACGTACCGCCCCTCCATGTCTGTGTGTGTTCCATCTACTAATAGTGGGATTCTATTATGTACCAAAATAGCTACGCCTCGTTTTTTTATCTGGGCGGATGCCAAAAAGCTCTGTCTGAAGTCTTTATCTAGGAATTTGGGATTGTTCGTCCTTGAGAAATGCGTCTCTTGAAGGAACAGAATTTCTGCGCCTTTACGTTTGTAATCTTTTAATGCTGACTTTCTTTTTGATTGGCTATTGAACCCTTTAACGTTATGTGAAATCAACACTAGTTCTCTACTCATCTGTAATCCTGTGTCTGTTACTCTGCTGAACTCTGCTGTCCCTTCTGTCGTTGTCTCCTTCGCTGGAGCCATACCCCGTCTCTGTTTTATTCTTTTTCTTTGCTGTCCCGTGGGAACCTGGGAAAAGGGGAACACACTAGGGAAAACAGGGAGGCACATAAACACCATATAACAAACAACGAAACTTAACAGTCCTTGGCGCCATACTTCTACCCCTATGACCCCGAGTCCAATGCCTTTGGGCTCTCTCCAATCCTGATGTTTTTGTCGTGCTCTCTTGTCATCGTTAGTCTTCCACCTGAGAGCTTTAGCCCAAAGGTCTTTGCTGGTAATCTGGAGAGCCCTCCTCTCCACACCCAGCCATCAGCCCATACGAACTTCAGAGGAGGTCCCTTCCCCTTAACTCCTGCCCCACTCTCCTGAGACTCTCAAAGTCCAAACCATCTATTAACTATCATTAACTATTAACTGTTATATTAACCCGAGCTCTATCCACTATATTATAAGGCTCCCAGCTACTCTATCTCTTTCGTAGCCCTTCACTTCACTACTGGTACTCGTGGTCAGGCCCCCTTTTATTGTGTTGTTGTCTTGGATAGTGTCCCATCAGTTAAGATCCCATAGTATAGCCAGAGAAGAAGAGCATGTCCCAGTAAAGGGAATGCAGACATGCCTCGGTGGGAAAAGCAGAAAAGCCACCAGGCTTTCTGGTGATCAGCCCTACAAGTGTATCCATATCCACAGTATTCAAACTCCCCTGAGGAAGTGGCAGTCTCAGAACAGGGTAGGAAAGTAACAGTAATGTTATACAGAACAGGCCAGGATCTCAGCAGGGGCCGCCAAGATCGTATAAAGGGGGCCAAGTCCACAGTATGAAGCCGCTACTATATCAAGGAAATATGCCTCCTACGAATGTTTAGTGGGCACTCCGGAAAGACAAGTATCAAGAGTGATAAAGCTGCCTTATATTTTAACCTGGTCTGTAACTGTTACATATGCCTACAACATGTATTATCTTTAGCTGTGCATACAATTTCTTGGATATAATAGATGTAGCCAGGTCCCCTCTGGTCCTCCGTTCCCCCCCCCCCTTACCTCCGCTGCCATGGGGGTGTTGTGGGAGGCAACGGGCTCTCCGACGGCTCCCTCCGCAGGACGCCGCCATGTTCTAGGTTCTTGCGCATGCGCGGAAGCTTGTGCATGCGCAGAAGGCCATTACAGGGATTGAAAAAGGACAGAATAGGCGTTCCGTAGTTCAGATAGTCCCCACAGTTGCACATGTGCAGTATAGATTGTGCACGCGGCAGCAATGTTAAAGAGGTCCTGCGGGGACTACAATACCCAGCAGCCACTGGGGCTGCTTAGCATGTGAGGCCACAGAAGCCAATTGGGCTTGGAGCTTCCCCTGAGGGGAAAGATACATTTTGGCGCACTCAGGACAGGAAATGCAGTTGGAGCTGGGTCAAGGTTAGGGGAGGTTGTGTGTGCAGGGGTCTGGGACCCACTGCACTAGGCCAGGTAATCCCGTAGGCCTCAACTCAAGAGCATAGTGTGTGGCTGCTACAGGGACAGACCCTTAGGTAGGGACCCTGCCCATTTAGTTGTTTGCTAGAACAGGGACGCAACGCTGCGTGGGCCCTGATGGTTGTGGTCTCAGACCAGACGCAATAAGAAAATAAGAGACTGTCTTCATGGTGGGACCGTCCGTCGGGACACCACCCCACACGGAGGCGGATTCATAACGGGATCAGCGGATCCATTCTATTTTTCATAACATACTTGAAAACGAGAGGTAACTCTCAATTTATTACCCCCTGGTAAAACATTTTATAAATAAAATAAATAAATAGTGGTAGGGATGAAATGAAGTATAACTTTGTCAATCTACATGTAACAGTGACTGCAATGTTCCTAAGCATGGGAACGTAAATATGGATTGAAGTTGTAGTATAAAAACTCCTGATGCCCATCATTTCCACTGTACAGCCGCCCAGAAGTTAAATCATTGCTGATGTCAAATACGCAACTCCCTCGATGTAATCTCCCTATGCAGCCAGGCAGGGAGGATTACATGCATAACATTCCGTTTTGTTATCAGGACACATGTAACATCAGAACAGAAATTGTTCAGTCCCAGAAAATTTACAGTAAATCAATCTCGATACAGTACATTAAAAACGTCACGTCATCTTAATATTATCTTGCATTCCACCTGTTTTGTGTTGAAGACTATAATAAAGAGTGGTAATACATTAACATTAATCACATTCCAAACATTACTACAGGAGTAATGTGTAACATTGGTTCCCCAAATAACACAACATATCCTGCTAGAATATCGCAGAGTTTCCATAGAATTCAATGACAGTGTTGATGCAGAATATCACATTATATCCCACCGTAATATAGCAAGCCAATCCATTTTAAAACCCCACATACACAGCAGCACAAAAGCCTTCGACAAGCTTTCATTAAACACATCCCTTTCCCTCCAATCTTTTATTACATGTAAGGACATTACATTTTCAATCGTTGCCTACCTTCAAGGATGACCTAGGGGATAAAACAAGATTTTTTATTTTTAGCTACGTCCTTATCCAGCCTAGTCACTAAAAGATGTGTATTACAATAGTTGTAGTGCAAATCCCCTCATCTAGAGATCTCTTCTACAGTACAGTACATGCTGCAGACATTGTTTTGTAGTAAGTTCACAAAGAGTGCCCTTTTCCCACTGTTATTCTGTAAGATAACACAGTATGCTACCAGTAGAACATATTTCTTGTTTTATTCAACATACACACACACACAGCTCATACAAGATCAGCCACATTCATACCCAGTTCAAATAACAGAAAAGTATTTTTACAAGGACAATGCAGAAGTATAAAAAAATGTATACAAAAAAACTCAATATTTGCAATGAAATCTTGTTCTATGACTTGAATGCATTAGGCATTACATATATATTTAATTACATAATGTAGACAAACAGGTTATTTATTTAAGTCCTCTGATTGCAAATCTGGGATAAAACTAGTGTTAAAAAATTGCACTAGATTTGTCAAAGAAAAAAAAAACTCTAATTGCTCTCAGTAGGGTTCCTTTTTCTGTAAAGTATGGTGCTTTTTTGCACTAGTTTTCACCCAATTATTGCAGCTGAGATATGTTTGTATATAGACCCCACCATTTCTATCACTTTACCGTCCTAGCCAATTGACCCTAATAGTCAGTCAGAATTTCTGGCATGAATTAGAATGCATAATTCTAAAGGCCATGGGGTCTAGTTACTAAAGTCTCCTGGCTGCAAAAGTAGGGCAAAACCAGTGCAAACAAAACAAAAACAGAGTCATGTTAATTACAGTAAAGGAATCCCATTGAAAGCAATTAGAAATTTGAATTTTATAAATTTGGTGGACTTCTTTTGCACAGACTTTGCCCATGTTTTGCAGTCTTGAGACTTTAATAAATAACCTCCAAAGTTATGACAGCCCAATGCATGTCAATGGAAAATGAGGATATCTCATTTTCCCTCCCAACTCTCATTGATAAAAACTTTTACATTTTGATCAGTAAATAATACTGTTAAAGGATCCATTACCTTACAGTGGATACAGTACAGTACCTCGACATAGAGTATGTTGCAGTGTCCCCTCTTACCTCATGTGCCGGGGAGGGGGATGGCTGCCATGTATGGGAGTGGCGGAGCTCCGCAGCGTACCTGGCAAGTGAGGCCACCATCTTGTAGTTCGCGCATGAGCACTTACAGCCGTGCGCATGTGCAGAGAGGCAAGAAGTTGCGGCGGACATTTTAGGTTTGCACATGCACAGTTGACTTTTGCGCATGTGCAGTCTCCAGAGTTGCGGCGGCCATCTTAGGAGAGGCTTCGCAAGGGAATACATGTCCCAGGAGACTGAGGGACATGCAGGTAGAATGTTGGCACAGTTGGGCAGTTACAGGCAGTTACTGGAGTTGCTGGCATTTACTGGCAGTTGAAAGGATGGGAGAACCGTTGAGGTAGTGTCCAGGGAGCAGTGCTCCCCTAGACTAGGACTAGGTTTGTCTCTTACGTCCCAGCTAGGTCCTAAGTCCACTTCTAGATTGTGAAAAACAGAAAGTGAATCCCTGCGCTTCTGCCTAATGGGTTAACAATATATGTGAAATAAATATATATACATGATGTGCAAATCTATGAGATAAAGGAGACTTTTAGTTACATCCTTTGATCAAATAATGCCCAAGCCTGCCACCAAACGCCAAGGTAAGTCTCATAGGCAGGTCCCTACACTGACTGCAACTAGTGTTATGTGAAAATGCCCCAACATTGGAGCGAACACCGGGGTTCACTGAAATCAATCCCAACAATTCCAAAATGGCCACCGAGATCGCAGGGTATCAGAGGAGACCGGCAGAAAGCAGATCGGGAGCTGAGTCTCGTCTCCCCCTGCCTGTGCCCGATATATCCCCAGAGGCAGTACTTTGCAGACACGAGAAGGGACGGAGACACCAACACCACTTTGTGCTCCCTTCCCCCCCCTACAC
Organism: Ascaphus truei; assembly: GCA_036426205.1. Lineage (NCBI taxonomy): Eukaryota > Metazoa > Chordata > Amphibia > Anura > Ascaphidae > Ascaphus > Ascaphus truei. The sequence continues at coordinate 131,164,255 of CM071567.1, read as the reverse complement.
CACGGGAGAGATGTACTATGGAATAGCACTGCAGTGAGAGGCCGCAGGTAGCATTGGGGTAAGGAACGGGAGAACCAGCAGTCGAAGCAGGTGTAACTTTCAATTTAAAGGTATTTCATCTTGAACTAAGAAAATGTTTCGCCTGCAGCGCATTTTTTTTTTTTTAAATGTGCTAAACGAAAAATATTTATAGCACGGTTCCCCCTCTGGGTATTCCTCCGGCTTCCCCCTTACCTCTGCTGCAGCTAGGGAGAGTGTGGCTGTGCAGTGAGGTTACACCGGACAAGCACATTGCTGGAGCTCAGTGGGGAGCGAGTGCTCAGGGCATCGCCATATTGATTATGCACGTGCATGCGCAGTGAGTTGCACATTCGCAAAGAGAGCTGTAAGGCGGCCATTAGCCAGAGAAGGCTCCGCGGGGACAACAGCCTCCAGCATGCATAGGGGTAGGTTGTCAGGCGCACTAGAATAGCCAATAGGGTTGCAGCTTTCCCTGCAAGGGGAAAATAGATACATTTGGCGCACGAGGACCACGACAGTCAGAGCTGGGACAAGGAAGGGGTAGGTTATGTGTGCCGGTGTTTGTGGCACCTGCAGTAGGCCAGATACCCCCTATTAGGCCCCAGCTAGGCTCCGGATCCCCTCAGCTTGTGGTTGTTGCAGGGACAGGCCCATAGATAGGGACATGATCCCTGTAGTACCAGTGGGAGGGACCCAGACAGGACATGGTTGTATCCTGTCCTCAGGTTGTCTGGGACCAGACACCTGCTACTACAAAGACTATTAAAGGTGGTACAATCCACGTGGGACCCACCCAACATTGTGACGGAGGCTTTGCGGTTATCTACTCTGGATCCATGGATCCATCTGACAACATCAGCATGCCCATGTGTGGGACCACCCGGCAGGTACCCTCCTCAACAAAGTGCACCAATTCACCTCTTCAATTTAGTGGAGCAGCGCTGTCTCACACACTTGGCTGGTGGTTGGGTGCCATGGGGCACCTCAGTATATTGGGGCTAAACCCTGCAGGGGTGTGGATGCGGTGTTGGGAAGACACGGTGAGGGGTTGGGGTCTTGCGAGACCTGGTGTTGCGGTAGTGGTATTACTGTTTATGATTGTTTCTATGCATGCAGTAAATTGCTATTGTTTTACTATATCAGAGTGTATTTTTCATATATGGTCCTGCACGGGGCTATCCCACATAGTTAGGATCCCGCGCAGGTGGAGACGCTGTCATCCATCAGATCAGGTACAACCCAGGCTCCAAGCAGCGGAGGTTCTGGTCTCCTGAGAGACACAGGTAACGCACCACACACACCGTAGCTGCCATATCTCCCAGGGGGTGGGGGAAAGTGCACTACATATTTAAGGGGTTCCATTATGTTATACAAAATATAAAAGGGTTCCGTGACTAAACTTAATTGGGAAACGCTGCCCCAGAGGGATATAAGTCCAGAAGGAAAATTATTCAGAAATGCATTTGATTTTCATCCGTATTACCCTAAGACAAAAATAAATTTCTACTCGGAGACTTCAATGTAGTAGCAGTTATAGTATGGGTCAATCACATATTTTAATCACTCACTCAAAAATAATTACAAATATGTCTAAAGAGGGAATTGTTGATGAATTGAAGGAGAAGTATTTAAATTTTTAATGTTTCTAGGTGAATTACGAGAACTAATAGAGATAAAAGGATTTCCTAAAAGCAGAGCAGTGAAAACTACAAAAGAATCAAATGAATAAACCAGAGAAGTATTATGTGTATTAATTTTTAAGTATAGCAATTTGTGATTATTGGATCTGACTCAACAAAATTAAAATAACAGCTGCCTACTTCTCATTCCAAAGATTTCCAATACTTCATCAAAACTACAGCAATCCTTTTTTTACTTTTTACTCTCGATTTTAGTTTTGTTTCCTGCATCACAATGAAATGTTGAGCTCTTTAAATACAGATGCAAACCAAATGTACTTTATGTAATTTGCCAAAACACAAATTAATATTTATAGAAGAATTTGAGATCTATTTATCAGAGAATGTGAATTGCCCAACCAAGGTGTATGTGAGAGAGGCAGAGAGAAATATGGATAATAGAGTCCTTCGTGATTAGGATTAACTTGTCTCTTGATCTTGTATAGACCAGAGCATTTGGGACCTAATTTGACCGAAGGCATCTTGAGGAACACATTTTTTGCGAAGGTCTTGTGTTTGTCAACGTGCGATTTCAGCCAATTGGGCACCTTGCATAGATTGGACTGAATCTCCTTCCAGAGTTCCTGGAGACTCAAGATTTTTTGAGAAACTGCTAGTACTCCTGAATTAGTGGTGGAAGCAGGCAGCGGTAGAGGATGGTACCCAAGGGCAGAAAAGAAATGTATTTATTGGGAGGATTCGTGACGGAGGGAATTATGGGCGAATACTGCCCAAGGGAGAAGGTCAACTCAGTTATCTTGTTGGTGAGCGACAAAGCGCCTGAGAAATTCTCTGAAGCTCAAATGAACCAGCCAATCTTGTCAGATTAAAATCCACAGAAAAAAATGTGCCCATCTCTAGATTTGACACCGTTTGAGTCCTGGTACAACTTCCAATCCCCAACCCTGATGGTCACCTCTATACTATATTTAGCAATACTCCCTATTTGAGGGGAACATAAAAAAGATAAATAAAGGTTGGCATGGGGAAAAGATCTAAACAACCTTCAAGTTATGAATGACTTGCAGAACATTTGGGAGGCAGCAGCCAAGAATTCTACATGTTGTAATAAAATATCTATAAAATGTTATATTGGTAGTATCTCACCCCTGTCAAGCTGAACTCAATCAATCCTGATTTATCTTCTCTATGCTGGCTCAAATGTGGCAACCTTGGCTCCATCCTACACATCTGATGGGAATGTCCCAAGATTAAACCCAAGGACAAATCCTCAGTTTGGAAGAAGATTTACAAAACATACAAGAAGATTTACTCAGTTTTCGTATACACAGAAACCCCCTTTGGTCTTGAGTGACCCAATCTCCAATTCAAGCAACCTTGAATCTAAATTTATCACTCACAATTTTAAAGCAACATGTTATTCCATAGCTCGTTTTTGGAAGCGTCATAACCCTCCTCCCTTCCAATGTGTCTGTAATACAATTTGGGACATAGCCTACAGTACCTTAATGACTCAACTTATAGGTTTATTAATACTTGGGAACCCTGGCTCACAAACTTCAACAAGCAGATCATGTTTTAAGATGTATGTAAATTCAATGATATCCTAACACACAACCCGGAATACTAAAATCCCAAGAGTTCCCCTACAAAATATATGTACCTCCACAACTGTTATGAATATTTTGTGCCAATTTCAACCTTTCCCCCATATATTATTTTACCCCTACTCCTCATTCTGTAAATTGTGATTTAATGCTCTGATTTTGTAATGATATCCTGATTTGAAAATGCTAAATAAAGAGTAACAAAACAAAAGGTGACAAATGTAAGGTAGCAGATTTACCCACTATGGTACATTTATATTTCAACACAGCCATCATCCATCTTTACTCTCACATTTTTTATATTTCTTAAATGTTGCTTTTGCTTGGAAGAAGATTGGCTAAAAAGAACTGATGGTGGTAGCTATAAATAATACTATTGTTATAAACTAATTTACTATTATAGGATTTCACAATTAACTATATAATAAAACAAATACATGTGATGTACTATATAAACAAATATACAAGTATTTATTTTGGATCACCAATGTTTTCATTATGGGCCCATAGTGTCAATGTAAAAATAATTGTGTCTCATTGTTACTTAGAGGGCTACAATTTCAGTAATGTTAAAATAAATTAGCAAACATTGTTTCTTTTTTTTCATCTAAATGCAAATAAGTAATATAATAAACAGAGCATAATGATATTAATATTCTGTCCATCATGTGTATTATTTAAAATCAGGAATTTGGAATATTGAATAATTAAAAATGTACCACAGCACTACTCTTCTGTACAGTGTGTAAATAATTTGCACACACAAATACCGAGAAGAAAACTTCTCTAGTTATAAATAATTTGATAACACCAAAAAATTGCAATCAAAGTACAGGTTAATTAAGTTACAGGAAAATGGTATGTCTCTTGCATCACTGTATTTGTTTGCAGTTGAACAAGCTCAGATTCCATGTGGTAAATAAACATTTAACTATACTGAAATACCCTTGCTTCTTCATGGCTTTCTACATTGCTAATTTCAGCTAGATAACACCCTAACATTACTTAAACGTTTTAATTAAATTCCTGTGAACTTTATACTTTATGATATGGAAGGGAATAATTTATATTATCTTGATATGACAAAATTTTGTTTTCTGGTTGGCTTGAATTGGACATAGTGATTGTGATGAAGTATGACTAAATTCCCCACCTGGCAACAGTGGTTTCCATAGAGATAATACTGTGGGCAGGAAAGTCTGTGACTCATTCTATTTTCTATGCTTGGCTTCATCAGCAGCAAAGAAGAAATAATGTGCGTTTGGCCTAGGATTACCTTTCAGGACTTTCTGCTATCTCTTTCATTGGCAGTCAGGAAAAATGAGCTGACTGCAGTCATCTTATTAAATTCAAATTGGTTTCAAAACATAATGGATGCACTATTTGTTTTTCCACCAACACAACAGATATAACAAAGAAGAAAGGCCTCAATATTGTGTAAATTGCATTAATGTCATGTGGTGAATATAATTACTTTGGTTAGTAATCAATGGCAGCGTTTGCAAACAAAAAGCAGCTAATGCCTTTCATGCCCTTTTATCTTTGATTTTTTGACAATGAATAGTGGATTGCTTTAAATATTTAGTTTTCTCTCACACTGGTATGATAAGATTGTATTTATTTACTCAGTTTCATAATTGTTTTATTTTATGCCCCACATATTATCTGGGAAGTGAGGTACTACTGATACAACGGCCGTTATTCGAACACTTCACACGTCATGTACTTTGGAATCTCGATTTGAAACCGTGGGATGAATTCCAGCCTTCCCGCACTAAGATGCGAGCGCGGCGAGTGCAGAAAAACGAATTTTAGTGTTCTGGCTTTTAAAAACATGAAATTGACACAGTAGCACAGTAGCACAATACTGTACACATTACAATTCATCCATTTTATGGCAAACGAAGAAACAGAATCCATGAAATTCAAACACAATATCCGTGATAAGCGCGGTGCCTGGGGCGATTGGCCACGTTCATGCTGCATGGAGAACAGCAGAGAACTCAAAATCGGTGCCGTGATGTGTTCGAATAACGGCCGCTGCATCAGTATAACATATGTAGTCCCCTTTCCCTATGACAAAGGGAACTATGCGTGCTGATTACCTGTTTGGCTCACAGGAGGCCTAATCCACCTCCACTGGAAGCCTGGGGTGATCTCTTTCATTCTGGTCACAGCGCCTCCTCCTGGGAGGGATCCCAGCACAGTGGTATAACCCCTCACAGGAACCAATCACATTGAATAATGCACACACAGGTATATATATATATATATATATATATATATATATATATATAATACAAGAAACAAACAGTGCAACTCCCAACAATTTGTTAATAGAGTTTAAATGCAAAACTGCAACTAGCCAATACAATTAAATAAACGAGAGGTATTAACCCTTGAGATACTGACTAACCCTATAAAATCTGCTGCCACTTAAGTCCACGGCTCCACAATTGCCGATAAAAATGTACAAAAAAGAATGACCTAGGCGCAAATAAAAAAGGGAGAGAAAGAAAAAAAGGGGAAAAAAATATCATAGGGTAATATGTCAAACAATTCAGATTATAAATTGGTGAGATATGCATTTACAGTGATTTCGGTAAGTATTAGCCTTTTATCCACTCTGGGATCAGGAACTCAGCTTTTGGGACTTTTAAAACTCTGCCTGGAACTCTTCGTTCTTCAAGGTAACTGTCAACACAGTAATCCACAGCAGTCGCGGTGCACCTATGTACAGGGATTACGTCTTGCAGACGGATCTCATAGAGAGATTAGGTAGGGAATAAAAAAGGAAAATCAATATAGTGTAAAACCTTTTAATTATAAAATTAGTAAAGTAACTAAATAGGTATCTAACTCACACTCTGTGAGTCATAACAGAGCATTTGAGAGTATTACACGAGTTTCTCACACTCGGTAGTAGGTGAACGCCGGCTCCCAGTCCAGCTATCTCGCGCGGTCACTTCCGCTTCACGTGACCTCAGCTCTCATGAGATCTCATCTCTGTTGTTGGAAATTCACTGCTCCGGTTCCGTGGTAAGGGATTAGCTTGTCAGCTTGTCAGCTTGTCTGTCTCTGCTCATAGAACGCCCACCCGGGCAGTGGTGTATCTGTACACGTGCAGTACCCATGACAACCACTGGTGTCTGTTGCCTTTGAAGAGTTGAGCACACATGTGGTTGCCTTGACAACTGGGCCTGCTGAT
>CM071567.1:131063065-131157739 GCA_036426205.1 Ascaphus truei | reverse complement strand
ACGATGCAGCATCAGTTTGTATACATGCAATCACACTGACAGCTTGGGTTTGATCATGGACTTGGATTCCACCATAGGAGTACAGACATGGAGTTGGAACATGATCTAATTAGATTGTATTATGCACAAGCTGTTTTGCGCCGATGATGATGCTTTTTGACGATGTGGAGATGTTTATGTCACTTGGGTGTTGGGGTATATAGTCACTCACGGTCTTGTGTTGTGCACCACCCTGGAGAAGATCCCCCTGTGGGATCGAAATGTTGGAGTTATGTGCAGTATTTATACATTCTTTCATTCACCTGAGTGCTGTCTCCTTTTGCTGCTATGCGGTAATGTATACTATAATTTTATATAGGAACATGCACCTATTCATTACTGAAATTTCTATTGGAGTGCCAGTGATTTTATCAATATTCTATTTATGCACTGTGGACCCATAGTGTGTACAATACTGCTTATCCAGCTGCTTTTTCATTATTGATTATCTACACTACTTTGAGACTCAGAGACTGTTAGATATGGAAGAATTGCTGACGCAGCTGAAATATTTGCTGATCTTTCTGAAACATTAGGCTAAAGGATGCAGATGTACCAAAATACGCTATACAGAATCGTTGATGTTATTTTGTGGACTGGAAGAACCCTCTGACGTTTATAATGATTTAATACGTTTAAAGAAGAGGAGAGTGGATTTCTACCTTCATGCTGTAATCCTATCTCTTACCACAAGGAGAAACTCCTTCCCCGTGGTTTCGGATAAAAAAACCACCACGATTTGACGCACAGGATCCGTAATTCTGTAAGAAGTGGGTGGCCATTTAAATAAATGCTCTTTGACTGACCCTGCTGGTTATTGAACAGTCCACGAAGGAAATAACGAAAAAAACAGGACATTGCTGACATCCAGGAAAACATGGACACATTCTGAAATCAGACTCTTCAACTAATTGGACTGATAAATTCCAGACCGCAGTTGATACACAGGGCCAACCTTATCAAATACAAATGGGATAAGATAGTTGAAGCAGGTCAAATATGATTATAAAGAACGCAAGTGTATAATGGCTTTTGGGGTCTTAGTGACAGCACTCAGGGTAGACCAGGGCAGCTTTTGGGAGGGTCAAGATACAATACCAGTGACACGGACACTATCTGACTCCAGGACAACACCAATACGGAACCTTTTTAGCAAACTCACGAATCTCGGCAAGAACCTCCGTACCAGATTCAGACACCGGGGACCAATCCGGAGGGGCGGTTGGAAATCAAAGGTCTCTACCACGAGAGTCGAAGACGAAAGGGCGAGGGGAAGAACACAGAATCTGTAATCTTTAATTATTGGACTATACCTCACCCCGGCAGAGGGTGGCGGTACTCAATAGAGGGCTCTTTTTTGTTTCCCACTAACGCACAACAGCCCTTTGACATTGGAGAAGTAGACCTACAGTATAAAGGATGCACCTGTCAGCTGAAATTGAAAGACTTTTTCTGCAAGAGAGATGAGTCTGCTACACTGGCAGAGATTGAGCGTCTATTCGGATACTAAGAAATTCAGACCCAGAAGTGTTTTGATCCGCAGATTACCAATCATAGCATTTTCCACCTTCATGGATATGGTTGATTGAATCAATACTTAAACCGCGAGTTCTGAACCATCAGATTAGCTATCACAAGCTCACCAAGAGTGAGATGTCTGGCATAAGATCCCTTAACAAAAGAAGGGAAATTATCATCAAGCCTGGCGGAACATTGGGAGGCATTGTAATACATGCCATAACTCCCATGACCGCAATGAGATTCTGGGTAAACTCGCCCACCAGGAACCATTATAAAAGCTAACCGCAGATCCCACAGCGAATCATAAGCGTGAGGGGGATCAATTATCAAATGGGACTAATAATGGCGGATCTCAGAGGATTTGGCTAAATTCTTGACACTGACTTTCGGATTATGCCCGGACTCACACCTTGCTAAGGTACAGTAAGTATCGCATAGCCCGCCGGGTAGACCAATAATCTCGGCGGGTCATCACTATGCCACCCTTCACAGTTTGTTGATTTTCACTACAGCTATGGTCCTACAGATTTCATCATATATTAAAGATACTACAGACTTCTAAACTAAACTGTCCGCACTATCATTGGATTAACAGATGTTTGCTTGTGACACTGACGGTCAAGCTTGTACACAACATCCCCCACAGGAGGGGATGGAAGCTGTCAGGAGCCACTACAATGTACCGGGCGGAGGAGATGGTCCTCCATCAAAGTTCCTTATGACTTGATAGATTTATATTACTAAGAATTACTCAGATTCGAACGGATGTACTATCTCCAACTCATGGGAACTGCTATGGGGTCTAATATGGCCCCATCTTAGTGCGAATATCTTATATGTACATATTGAGCAGACACACCTTCTACATGGATGCTCCACAACGCTGAGTCTATTTTATATTATGTACATTCATCGATGATGTGTTCCTCCTGTGGGTGGGGGCGAACATGATCTGTTGGAATATTATTCAGGATGTGATCTCATACCATCAAAACATATGCTCCACGTACCAGTACAGTGCACCACTAAATAGTGTTCTGGATACCGTGTAGAAAGAAAAATAATGGTAGTGTACTAAATACATACCAAGGACCAAGTAAGATACTCTCTTAGACGCTCAGAGTCTTCACTCCCCCTCTCAGAGGAGACTCCCCTTTTCACAATGCTCGGGTACTTGAGAACTACAAGCGATCCTACGCATGTTGAAGCAGCTTTACAGAAAATGGCCGATCGCTTCAGAGAGGGGCTACGATGCGACAGAAATTGATCAAGCATTAGCCAAAGCAAGTTTATCGGCAAGGGGTGATCTACTGAAACCTAACGTGACAAACCAAGGAACAATGATCGGTTCACATATAAACAATAGTAATGCCCAAGCCAGATACAATGCATTATAAAGCAAAACTGTCCATTTTGGCGGAACGATAAACGTATCGGAAAACATTTTGAGTCCCCACCCTCTTTTGCTAGCAGCGGCGGAATATGGGGGATTACCATAATAGGCGGACCCAGGGGATATATGCAGCGCAAACGACCTGGCTCCAAAGCTAACGGGAGTGCACAAGTGCAGAGGTGTGCGTTAAATTGCCAGTATTTAATGGCTGGGGCAACACATTTATGCATCCGCATAAAGGTTGTCCAATTAAAATTGTGGATTTTCTCAATGGGACTCGAAATTTGTAGTCTACAATATCAAAGCCCCTGTGGGCTTGTTTACGTGAGAAAGACATCGCGTATGCTTAAGGAAAGAAAGCAATGCATCGATCCACAATAGCAAGGCCCTTGCTGGACCCACCATTATGATGATTTAAGTTGACCAGTGGCAAGGCACTTTTTAGCTTAAACAGCACAGCGTTGGCACCTTTCGATGTACACTGGCGACACACAAGTGAGCACACAGGGCTCGGTTGCGTCCCACGAATTCGGGTATACCCGGTGTGTATTGAGGTTTGTGACTGTTTCTGGCACGAGTGCATTGAGGTATTTTCCAGGAGGATTGAAGACATTTATTCCCGCTGGCGTGCCAATACTGCCAAAGTATATATATATATATATATATATATAGATATATAGATATGATGATATATATAGATATATAATAATATAATATTATAGAGATAATAGATATAGATATATAATACTGCATTACAATTCAGGAATTTATGCCATCTGGTAGACACGCGAAGCATTGCAGCCTATTAAATTCCTAATCATTATCATTTAAACAGATCAGCCGCCCGTCAGCCAGGGGCAATAGAATAATAGTTTAGCCAAAAGAGGAGACCTATTGGATTCACAAAATGCAAACTCTCGCCCCCCTGGGACTTAATATAGATATTGATATTGGTGCCTTTTATCTTAGATTTCTAGTACTGGTTTCTTCTGCTTTTCTAACCTTTTAACTTTATACTGCACATTTGTGTTTTTATTGCACAGTCAGTTATTATGTTGGCTATTATACCATATTATAATACCATTATCTATTACTAATTTCTGTAATCTTAATTATGAACCATTATTTTACTAGTAATTAAAGTTTTTTTATCTCTTCTCCTCAGTCCACAATTTCCTTCTCCTTTGAATGTCTTCTCCTTTGATAATTAATCTAATTAATTCTATATTAATTATTTAATTATTTATATGTTAGCCACATATTGCATTATATTATATTATATGTTGTATAGAGATACATTGATTTTAACTTAATAATTATGTTTAATAAAGATGAATGTTTGTATATGTGCGGTTGGAACAGCACTGGGTTTTTTACACCTCGCGCTATTGTGTGAGCGTGCTGAGGGGTAAAACTGATATTCCGTAATTGATGGCCCTATAAATACCTTAGAGAATCCCCCATCTAATTAGAACTCTGACGAAGCATCTGGGCGAAACGCGTAGAGTTTACAGTGAGGGAACAAGCTCTGAAGGAATGGCAGAACTCGATCCAAGGACTCTATCAATTGGGAACTTCCGCCCATCAAGCCGTGACGCGATAGGGAAGGGAGTGACGCGACGGCTGTTACACACGCGGAAGAGAATCCTGGCTACTGTGAAGCTGCCTAACCTGCACCACCTTATTACAAGAGCGCGGCTCTCTCCTCCACATGATTTTTACATGGCGAATGTGAGCGTAATATACTAGGGTTACTTTGTTTGAATAATAAATATGGGGGGGGGGGGGGGGGGGGGGGGGGGGGGGGGGGGTTAATGCTGTGTGTGTTTGTGTGAGGTGATCGTGCGGTGTTGTGTGAGGGTGTGCAGTACCTGATTCTGCAGTTCTTTTCGTGGTAGCAGGCGGTGAGGGTTTTCTGTGTTGAGAGTTATGAAGCGTGGTCCCAGAGCAGTGAGGGTTAGGTGCAAATGTAGCTCTCTCAGAGCAGTGAGGGTTAGGTGCAAATGTAGCTCTCTCAGAGCAGTGAGGGTTAGGTGCAAATGTCTCAGAGCAGTGAGGGTTAGGTGCTGCAAAGCTCTCTCAGAGCAGTGAGGGTTAGGTGCTGCAAAGCGTTCCCAAAGCTCAGTGAGGGGTGGGAGAGTGTGGCAGTGGCGTAGCTGAGTGATGTGTGTGATAGTGTGGCAGTGCAGACCAATATGAGGTGTGCTGGGGTGGGCCGCAGCATGGCCTGAGGTGGAGTGACAGGCCAAAGGTGCAATGCGATTGTCCCTAGGGACACAGGAGATGCAGACAGGCATACAGTGCTTTCACAAATATAGTATAAGATATATATATATATATATAAATATATATATATATATATACATAATTTACTAACATACACACGTGGCATAACATTACAGTACAATATCCCCCAACACAATCAATACCCACACAATATTAACCACCGGTGGAGTTCCCCCAAAGTACTGAGGGTGCCCTATGCACCTAAACATTGGTGTCCAGAAGGCAGTCCCACCCAAAGTGTATGTGGAGTAGCTACCCCCGTGTGAAGTCGTTGGTGCATGTGGTACCTCTCCTGGTCTCAGGACAGACCAGGATATAGGTTTGGAAAAATACCCGGGCGCTATCTCTGTATGGTGTATATAGGATTGTTAATAAACAAAATAGATGAAAAATAAGAAGGGTATAATACAGCCTTTAGATTTCACGTGTTTCCTTTGTGGTGCCCTTCTGTGACTCGGAACCCCAACAGGATCTATCCAGGACCCTTAGTGGTAATGGAACATCAGCTCATCACCTTGGACAGTTGCAGCCACCATAGAGGAGCCGGAAGTGACGTCATAGCTCTCAATCCGGACGTGGAGAAGGAGACCACCTACCTCCCACCACTGAACGACTCCCTATGGCTTTTAGCACTTTCTTAAGTGCTCTATTGCTTTTAATATAAGCTTTAATCATTTTGTTTTTGTGTATCACTTTTGTTTTGTTTTGTTTATTTTAAAATAAAGCTTTTGTACGTCCTAGCCACCTATTGCACTCTGTGGTTTACATTCCATTATTGCATGAAGCAACCACATCTATACTGGACATAAGGAAGACAGAAGGACTCAATAATCGGAAAAGGAAGCCAAAGAAACCTATATCTGTGTGCACTCACACTGGCCCGTGTGAGTATTTGAATCTATTCTTATCTCATATCCCCAGACACTACCTACTCCCTCAGCTGCCTCCGCCGGACCCAGCGCGCGCTCCTTTCACGCCAAAGACACTCTCCTGCTCCCTGGCTGTACCCCTAAGGCTCCTGGGACATGTAATGAATGTAGATGCGTAATGCTAAAGACCAGTAACAGAAAAGTAAATATAAAGAATGGATACTTGTAGAATGACCCCCAGGTAATGCTTGATTAAAGACAGGTACTGGGTGTTTGGTCATGGATGGTAAACTCACCACTCGGGGTAAGGCTGTATACACAATAACACCAGAAACCATAAGCATATAAATCACCCTAGATTGTACCAAATGTCCTGAAATACATCATATGGAAACATGTAGCAAGCACAAAACTCACTTTTAGTGCTGCAACGTCCATGTATTCCAAAGTGCCAGGGGTCCAGGTGTGCCTCCGTCCAGTAGGTAGAATGTAGAAAAAGAAAAAATGGCAGAGCACTACAAAAAGTGTCCAATGTAAAATAAAGAGGAAAGTGCGTTTCCCATGAAAATATTATTTATTGGTCATGAAACACAAAAAAGGGCAAAGTGTAGCCCCACCAACGTTTCACGCTTCCCAGAGCGCTTTATCAAGGCATTGATAAAGCATTTTGATAAAGCGCTCTGGGAAGCGTGAAACGTTGGTGGGGCTACACTTTGCCCTTTTTTGTGTTTCATGACCAATAAATAATATTTTCATGGGAAACGCACTTTCCTCTTTATTTCACATTGGACACTTTTTGTAGTGCTCTGCCATTTTTTCCTTTTTCTACATCCAGGGACATGTAGTCCATTGCGGAGCTGTCTCCTAAGATGACAGCCACAACTAACTGTGCATGCGCGAACCTCCAAGATGTCCGCCACCTGCACCGGAGTGCTCCCCGATTGTGCTGGCCTGCGGCAGCTCTGAACCACCCTGCAGCCATACCCCTCCCTGCATAGGAGGTAAGAGGTGACCCAGCTACACATACAATATACAGCATTATCCGGGTAGAAAGGTACTATAACATACAATGCACAGCATTGTCTGCTTTTTCATCACTTCAGATTTATGCTCAGTGATGATATTTTAACTGAAATAATTGGAATCTCAAATGAGATATAGTAAGCTCAATAGCCATTGAGAACTAACCATTTTCCATTAACATTACTTTTATATTAAACAAACCTAATCGGGCTGTTTGTTTGATGTTTGGAGTATTTGAAACAGAACCTTTTTCAGTTCATGATTACACACGTAATTGTTTTACGATTCCATATGTTTTTGCTCTTCAAGTGCACTAGTTATTTTTCTTTTAATACTCTGGTCATTGCTCTGAGAGTAGCACAGATGAAAATATATTTCATTCTGCAGGAGATCATTGGGCTGCACTTTGTAAATGAGAACACACTGCATCATTGTTATCTGCAGATGCCACACTCAGAAGAAATCCTCCAGCTGCAAATCAAACAAAACAAAAGCTGTTGATAAGACTCAACTGGGATAACAAAGGGAACACCACAAAGTATTAAACATAAATAAAAAATACTTGCATCAGCAAACCCTATGTGTTGTAGTTGCATTGACCAAAAGATGTTAGTTGAGACACATCTAATGGTGAAATGGATTGATAGCTTTCTTCCCAACAGTTATTTCCCCTACTTCTGATAAATCTCAGCCAGTTTGGTAACTAATCTTTTTAGGAAATTTACATTAAATATACCATATTCTTACTAGCTTATTTGGTCAGTTTAGCTTGTCAGGTATTTGCACTGTTAGTAAGATATATTGTACATTTAGCAGGAGATGCACTAATTTCCATTGAGGGGGAACACACCCAATACAGAGTTAACTGCAAACAGGGATGCGAACAGAAATCTTGGGGCCCAGAACAAATAAAAGAAACAGCGCCCAATTTTCTCCAAAATCCTAGCCACTAGACAATAAGTTCTTGCCGGACCTGATCCACAATGATCAGGTTGGATTTAAACCAAATAGGCAGGTGGCAGACAACACACGACAGGGGATAAATATCATATCACATGCTAAAAAACAATGCCCCCATGATGCTGCTCTCTCTAGACGCAGAAAAAGCATTTGATAGGATTGATTGGATCTATATGAGAGGCATACTTGAGACATTTGGTCTACAGGGTGAGTTCCTTTCAGCAATTCTTTCACTATATACTACACCAACAGCCAAAAGTATGATGTCTGGGAGCGGCATCAGAAATAATAAACATCAAGGGAGGCACAAGACAAGGAGGTCCATTATCTCCCCTATTGTTCACCCTCTCAATGGAGCCTTTAGCTGGAAGCATAAGAGCTAACAAAGACATTAAGGGGTTTGAAATAGTGAATTCAGAATACAAACTGTCATTATTCACAGATGATATTCTCCTGACAATATCCAGGCCCCTGATTTCTCTCCCATCCCTAGGCAAGGAATATGAGATATTCAACTCCTTCTCTGGATATAAAATGAACAATAGAAAATTAGGGGCACTTAATATGAACCTCCCACCACACACTGCAAAACTTAAAGCTTTACATTTCAACTATAAGTGGAGAACTCACAGTATCTGATACTGAGGCGTGAACTTATCTCAGTCATGAGACCTTATATAAAGCTAACTATCTGAGCATTACCCAAATGATAATTAAAGACATGCAGCATTGGGGAAAGTTTAAAATCTTGTGTATAGGTGAGATACAATCCATTAAAATGAATGTACTCCCCCGTCTGTTATACCTATTTCAAGCGCTCCCTATTCCACTATAGACTAAAGATTTTATAGACCTCCAAAGACAAATAACTAGTTTTATATGATCGGGAAAAGACCCAGAGTAAATAAAAGACCTATGATTCTGCCAACTGTAAAGGGAGGTCTGGTCCAGCCATGTCTCCTATCCTACTATGTGGCAGCGCCATTTAGCCAATTAGTATTCTGGCATGAAGACAAGGCCCTCGGATGCTGGGTCCAGATCGAGTCAGACCTGTTGTTCCCATTACACACACAGGCCATCTTGTGGCTCCCACCTCAGGTTAGAAGGGAAAAAAATGTAATTCTTTCTACCATATCCCAAGATAAACCCCCAGGTTTTATTAAAGAATGGGAGAGAGATTTGGGTGAAGCACTAGAGGAGGAAGATTGGGAAAACATATTTGATTCAGTGTCAAAGAGCTCAATTTGCACCAACATTAAGGAGAATGCCTATAAAGTCCTATACAGATGGCACTACTCCCCCATTAGACGATCTAAGATGTCTCCAGGCACATCTCCATTATGTCCCAAATAATGTGGTAACCAAGGTACTTATGAATTACACGAAAGAGAAAAAACCCTACTAGGACACACACGAACTCTACTAATAGTAAAATAAATAAATGTTATTAATATTATAGGATGTAAACATCAACACAGATAAAATGCGCTTGAACAGCATATAGCTCGACTGCTAGTGTATCTATTGGAATCCCACCTCTATCCCTGATAATTGGCAGTGCAGGGATGTGGAAAGTGAGAAACTGGCAACTAATATAAGGATAAGCGACTGTATATACACAGTGTTGCTCCTGTCTGGGCTAGCTGGTATTGTTAGCCAAATACAGTAGAATATCAGTCCCTTAATCTACCAGAATAAAGTTGATAGGCTGTGTATATGGGGTTATATCATGAAGTGGGAGGTGTGTCACAAAAAATGGAGAAACTCAGTGGTCATGTAATGACCTGAAGGTCCTACTCATCTAATGATATTAAGGTAAGTACCATGCACCTACTCTAATCATGATATACACTCTGAACACCCCGCCCCTGCCAGACCAGGGGTTAAGAGTCAGCAAAGCAAAAAGGCAAACAGTCTACAAATACGTGGTATCTAGGGATTCCGTCAATGGAGATTGCCTCTTCCAGATCACCAAAACTAGCTTGCTGATCATAGGGTGTGGTGTAATGCTAATTAAGACATAAAGATTCACATATCTTCCCTATCATAGATATCAAGCAGAATCTGCTGCACAGAATGAGGGAAGGAAAAATAGTCAAAAGGTCAAATTAAATCAGTGACTCTGCTTTCTCAGTAAAATATAGAGGACAAATAATATATATCTGTTCCCAGTATAAATTTAACTGAGCAGCGCCCCTGTTCCCCACTTAAGGAGTGCTTCTATAAATGATAGTGAGTACATCAGCTGTTAGGACATATATTTTGCTCCTAACATGGGGTCAATATGGCTATTGAATGAGATACCCTCTGACACCTGTGGGGTCTCAGATTGAGATTGTGATGTGAGAAAATATGTCTTTTATATTAGCTCCTGTTACTACCATAAAAGTAAGTCACTAAGTATAGTCTATGTAGTTATGTATACGGCTGGTTGGTAACTAAGGATGATCATACATACTGCATCCTGCTGCCGTAATTCCACACAGATATTGACGAACCTATATTGCATAAGCCAGGTGAGTACCCACATATACACTCTATAGTATAGCTGTCTCAACAAGTGGCTATCACATATGGCCCACATCTTAGTTAAATAACTAGATGGATCGAGTTACTGCTGTTCATGAGTCTGAAGCAAACACTTCAGTCGCGCTGATGACGTGTCAACCACGTCATTACCTGACGCGGGTTTCATTCACGGAACTGAACTTCTTCGGGGGTAGGAGGTACAATGCAGGTTCCGGCTATTTAAGCTGTGCGGTTACCTAGGTAACCTAAACCGGTATGCAAATGAAGTGTGCACCGTTGCCGGCGGTAACTGCATTTTGTTTGTATGGTTTATTCACACAGGCTTTGCTATATTCTCTATTCAGGAACCTGTTGGTCATGATCTCAGATTGTTTTTCAAAATCTAGTGGGGTGGAACAATTCCTCCTAGCTCTAAGGAATTGTCCCGTCGGAATACATTCCACTAAAGGTCTTGGGTGGTGGCTTGTATAGAGAAGGAGGTTGTTTGTTGTCGTGGGTTTTGACTGTAAACCCCTTAGAAGATCTTTGAAGATTTCTAGGTCCAGAAATACAATCTTTTCACGGTTGATCTCACTGGTCAGCCGTAAGTTGTGATCATTCCTTTTCATGGCTGTAACAAACAAATTGAAGTCATCCTCAGTGCCATTCCACAACACAAGCACATCATCAATGTAGCTAGACCATAGGTCTACGTGCTGTGTGTGGATTTGCATCCCTGGGATGAACACTTTTGTCTCCTCTCACCATCCTAAATAAATGTTGGCATAGGTAGGCGCACAGGTACTGCCCATGGCAGTACCTTGAACCTGATGATAAAACATTCCTTTAAAGAGAAACTTCTGGCTTTCAAAAAGTGTGCCACTGCAGCCAATCCTATGGGAATTTGAATGCTTGTACTGTATATATACAGGTATGTATATGACAGGTCCCTGCTGAGACTTGTATACCATCAAAATGTTTTAATACATCAGTGGTATCTTTGGTATGTGATGTAAACTCGTCACACTTGAGTTGATAATAAAGAAAGTTTACTTGAGGCAGATCAATTGTTTTCCCTAAATTTAACAGATAATGTCCCCAGTACCCAGGAAGACATTAAAACATATTTCTCCAATTTAGAAAAAACGTGTAAAAAGGAGATTTGTCTATTCTGGGAAACTACAAGTCTAAACAATTAAGTTAAAAAATCAATTGTGGTTGGTCCACTAATACAGCGTTGTTTATATTGGATACCTCAGATCTTGTACAACTATAGAGCATTTATGCTACATGGTACCAGCAATACAAACATATGGTCCTGGGGTACAGAGCAGACCTAGTAGGTACACACTGAGTTTTCCCTAACATACGACCCTCCTGTACCAGGCTGCATTTTTGCTATCATTACCCTAGGGAGAAAACACCTGGTCTAGGTCCGTCAATAGCCTTCCTTATTTTAATTGGTTTTAGATGGTTTTTGTGTGTCTGATATGTTGGTTAATGTTACTGAATAAAATATTTTATTATCTATACTGGAGTAGCTATATGGCATATTAGTATTCCACGGATTGAATATTTCCGGCTACAACACCAGTTTGATTACTGGATTAATTGAGTGCAGTCAGGTGTCTTTGGGTTGGACTATATATTGGCAGGAAAAGGGGGAACGTGTCCTATCATAGGGAAAAACTTTGTACCTATATACCTGATAACAACAGTACCATTCATGATCTAGCTCAGCATATTCAAGATGCAAAATCCCAACTCTATGCAGAAGAAGGATGAACTTTCACCACTTGGTTTTCAAATGTATTTTTGTCCTGGGCAATGTGGTTTAAACAATTTATTGTTTTGTGGTTTGGCCATATTGTTCTGTATTATTCTGATATATCTGTTATTTAGGTTAGGATGTTGTATGTCCACTCATTCCCCACAGTTGGAGTTACCTCAGAAAGAACAAAATCGTAACATAGAATGTCAGTTAAAAAGAAAGTATGAGTCCAGGTTATTGGAAGAGATTAAAAAAATTGAACAGATAATGGAAATGCAAGTTTAAATTTTCAGTGACACTTTAATAGTCTCAAATGTTGGAATGTGGAAGTATAATATTTTTGATATTATTAAAATATGAATAATTAAAAGAAAAGCCATGTTTTGTGTTACAAGGGAACAGTGAAGCTGTAGAATAGACATAATGAAATAAGTTTTTTTCCTTCTCTGAACTTTGCCACTGTGAGGAATAGCCATCATGGCTGCCATAGACCGTCTCCTCACCTTAGAGACCATTCCGCGACAGACACCCAGGATGCGCCATCTCCTTGGACTCCGCATCTCTCTACTCTTGATCCGGCTACGAACGACCACTCTCCTGTCTCCAGTCCTGAGTTTGGCTAAGTACTCCAACGATCCGATACTCTCCTATCTTGAACCTGGCTACGTACCCCGATGATCCGCTACTCTCCAATCCTGAACTTGGCTACGCACCCCGACGATCCGCTACTCTCCAATCCTGAACTTGGCTACGCACCCCGACGATCCGCTACTCTCCAATCCTGAACTTGGCTATTCACCCTGACGATCCGCAACTCTCCTCTCCGGACCTGGCAAGTACCTTTAACTATTCTCACATCTCCAATCCTGACCTGGCTTGCACAACCAATCTACATCCTAGGCGAGCCCGCGTGGCTGTGGGTTGGCGCTACTCAATTCCCTACGTCAGCACCGCGGTCGCACTTCGTTTGTGGTGAGCTACGTGTTACAGTCATTTTATAATAGCCAACTCTGTTCTTATTTTCCTGAGGTGGGCCCCTCAAGTTCTTATCTGTTAATTGTCTCTTTGTAGAGTAAGTCAAGAGATATACAGCTATTAGCCTTGAAGGGGGAGATGAGATTGCCAGGCATCATAAGTTTTTCTTTCTGTTTAGTCAGCTAAAATATATAGCAAATGTATTTTCAATAATGACATCATATAAGATATGAAATGAGACGTCAAATGCAAGTCATAAATATAGTGACATATGAAATTATGAATGCCCGCCCCCTTTTAGGGTTTAAGTTAGACTGCTTTGGACCATCTCAGTAGTGCCATTTGTGTTAGTCAGATAGCAATGTTTGATTCATATTAAATGCAATTTTGCATAACAGCTGTTTGCAATAAAAGTTCTGTACCAAATAGCTTACCTTAAAAGTGACGTGGGAACTCAATTATTCCATGACAGGTGCAAGTTTCTACACTTAAACATTCATTAAAGATATCCCAACTATGATTGGCTCTGGTCGACCATTTGACAGAGACTTTGCTTCAGCCAATCAGAGTTGGGATTACGTTCCCACGCTCTGATTGGCTACCGTACCATGTGAGGGCGGCCATCTTTCTTTTCATGCCGTTATCTTAAAGGCAATTGAAGCACAGCCATTCTGATTGGCTGGCGTCATTGCCTTTAAATGACGTCATCAAAAAAAAAATTCCCTCCCAAATCACATGGTTTTGACGGCCCAATCAGGGCAGTGGGAACCATTTGACGAAAATGTGACGTCATATGCCTATAAAAGTCTATGTCGTCTCATTTTGAAGCCAGACGCCGAGGAGGGAAGACCTCCCCTTCTAAGAAGAGAACAAGGGCGTGGCGTAAGAAGATGGAAGAAGACGGAAGAAGATGAAGAATACCCCAATGAAGACCCCAAGACTGACGAAAAGGATTACAAATAGAAGAAAGAAGATACAGACGTGGATTGTAATGGTTTTTTATTTTATGGTTACCTTTGGATTTGGTCCGAGAGCTTCCGATTTCCATGGATTTCGGTGAGTGGGCATCTAATCGTAAGTAAACAAAAGAAAAGTTTATTATTTTAACTTTTACAGGTTTTTTTTATTTTTTATTCATGTGTATTTTTTTTTGTTCCATCTAATGCCCCTGAATTGATCTATGTCCCTATGGATATACATACATTCAGGGACACTGAATGGGTGTATTGTATGTGATTTTGGGATGTACTGTAAATGCATTGTTTATTATGCTCTTTTATTGCCCCTGTATGTTATATATATATCTATATGGATATACATACAGGGATAATAAATGATTGTTTTGCTAATGTTTATGTATCTCATTTATTTCTAATGTATTTAGCAGCTTTATTTATACATTGGTGTGTAATGTAATTTTAAATTAGTTACATGTTATTTTTAATGGCTTGTTTCTGGTAGTTAGATTTAAATGATGGTGGTTTCTTTCAATTACAGTAGAATTATTTTGGCAATGGTTTGGCTTTAGGAATTGAATAGGGAATTGTATAATTGATTTGGATTGTATTGTAATTGGTTTAGGAAATTGATTGATTGATGGTAAATTTATTTATGTTGCTGACTTTCTATTTGATTGTGTGGATGGCATTGGTGGTTAAGGGACTTTGTACATAGTGTATTTTATTTTGAAATTGATTTTGCATAGTGTTACATGAGGCACAGATTAATTGCATCACGTACACACTGAATGCAATTGTGTGACATTTGATATACATTTGTCTAGCTGCTGGTTAAATTGTAAGATGCATTGTGGTGATTTTCAGATTAAGATTTCATGTTTTTATTTACACTATGCATGTTTTATGTGTTTCATAATGGGCAAATAATCTATTATCCATATCTGGATAATAGTTATTTTGCACATTATTGTACTGTATGTTTTGGGTGTAAAAATGTATGTGTTGGGATTTAAAAATTGGATGTGTAAAAATGTATTTTACATACAGGGTTGGTTCCTTTTAGTCTGCAGGGGACCTCTGGAGACCACCTGAGGTCTCCTCGGGCACCAGACTGGAGGTGTCCATTCGGGATACCTGTGGGGAAGAACCGGTGGCCCCATGTCTGTTGGGGGCACCGCGGACCCGTAGGGACCACCCGTGGGCCCATAGAACCCCGTGGGAACCACTCAAGGCCCCTCAGACACCTGTGGGTCTGACACGGGGCCCCCCAGACAGCCGCGGGCCTACCCGTGGAGACCCTATTGTGGCCCACGTTGACCCGCGGAGACCACCTGGTGGACCACGGCACCTAGTGGGGACCACCCGTAGGCCTCCAGACTCTGTTTGAAACATGGTGCTGGGCTACTGTGAGGTCTACGGACACCCGTCAGGGCCACCGGGGACTCCCGTGGACCTTGGGTATTAACGCATTAAGTAAAATAATAAATCAATTATTTATGGGGGGGGCACAGGGGGTTGGTTATGTATTGAATAAATATAATGATGTTTATTGTGGGGCTATGTATTGTTTTTCTTGTGGGTACTGGGGGTGGGGGAAAGGGGTATTGGCCCCAAGGGTATGTGGGTAGGCCTCCCGCCTTGGTTAGTGGGTGAGGGTGGTTAGGCCTCACGGGATGGGTAGTGGGGGAGGGTATTTAGGCCTCCCGAGTGGTGGGTGAGGGTGGGTTAACCCCTTAATGACGGTAGTGGTTAATGACCGCTAAGGTGATTAAGGGGTTAGGGGACATTACATTGGCTATTTTTATTCTTGTGCATGTTTTGCAGCACCGGAGGGACATGGGCAGGATGAAGATGAGGATGACGACGGCCTTCATCGTGGGTGCCTGGAAAAGGTGTGTAATATGTATTTACTGTAATTTATATGTATTTAAAATGGGCAAATGCATTATTATCCATATGTGGATAATAGTAATTTTGCCCATTACTGTATTGTATGTGTTAGGGGGATGTATTTAGTTATTAATATTGTTTATTATTTTTGGAGTCACAACATTGGTACCGCAGGCCCGCGGGTACCCCCAGACTCCCGCGGGGACCCCGCACTCCCACAGAGACCCCTGTTTGGTGAGCTGGGGACCCCCGGACACCTGCGGGGTCACCCGGGGACACCCGCGGGACCCCCAGCCTCCCTCGGGGACCCCTGTGGGGTCAGCCGAGGACATCCGCCGGCCTGTTGTATGGGTGTTGCGCACGCAAAAATATAAACAAAGAAATTTTTCAAAGTCCAGCTTTTTTATCACCTGCCTTTAGCTGGCGAGCTTTTTTAAACGCAACTTTCGCGTACGATAACTTTGCGTAGCTTAGTGAATTCCGGAGAAGGGCAGAATTGAATGCAAACAGGTTATCGTATGAGCAAAGTTGGACTTTGAAAAATTTTCAGGAAAAAGTCAGTTTAAGAACGCAAAGTTGAAAAATGAGAGAAAAAAACGAAGCACTGGTTCCACTGAAAGCTATGAATAAACACAGAGGTGCGTTCCCACAATAAAAGTTTAATGGATCAAAATAGCACAAAAAACAGAACACCTACGCGTTTTGGGCTTGTGGCCCTTTATCACCTTGAACGCACCTCTGGTGGGAACGCACCTCTGTGTTTATTCATAGCTTTCAGTGGAACCAGTGCTTCGTTTTTTTCTCTCCTTTTTCTGCTTATCTACTTGAACGGAGGCACGTTATACCCCAGGAGAAGTGGACCACAAGGCTCCTCAATTGCGTGAGTTATACTCCTAAGTGAGCTTTTTCCTCTCTCCTTTCTCCACAAGTGGCTGCAAGGATTGTTGTTTATTACCCCATGTTATCACCATGATGCTGTTTTAATGCTGGACACCGGCAGGTGTATATTGTCCTTACCTCATTGCCTGTGGGACTTTATTTTCCAGTTACACATCTAATAGGTGTGTGGGTGCATATCAATATCCTAGCCTTATCTGTTGCTTCCTTTGGAGGGGTAATCCGCTTTAAATCCTAGCCCATCATCACTATGTTTTGCTGTGATTTTTGTTATTGAGCACTATGCAACTTTTTTTTTTTCTAAGAACGCAAAGTGCCTGTTTGCGCGGCTTAGTGAATATTGTTTAGCGGAACATCACGTTCTAAGAGCACTTTGCGCTCTTAAAACGACTTATCGGATCTTAGTGCATAGCCCCCAAAAACTTAAATGGATTATATTAAAATGGATAAGAAGCAAAATATGACACACTGAGTGCTCATTTGCATTTCCTTACCCAGAATCCCTGGCTGCAGAGGAGGCATTGTATGCTGAGTTATTATTAGGAAAGGCAGGCATGTGAATGTTCTCATACCTGTAAGTAGTATTTTAATTTGTGAATTTCTCTTAAATCACCATATTCACTAATTGCTGAGATTATATAAAGAACTTAAACACAATATTTCTCTCACAGTTTGGTGACATTTTACTGAAAGCTTACCATTTTGGCAACATTTTGATCCCATTGAAGCTTGGAGAAATGTTTTGCAACCAATCAAATCTGGAGGAAAAACGCTAAAAACGCAGCGACTTCATTTTGGATAGTTTTGCACATCTCTAATTTAGATATCAACACATAATAATGACAAAAAAATGATTTAAACAAGAATTTATAGTTTCTTTGAAGTCTGCCGAGTTTCAGATAAAATAAACATTTACATTTTTAACGAGAGTGCCAGCGGGTAACTTGTATCTTCTTTATTCTGTTTTTCATTTATTGATACACTGTATTGTGTGACACGCATTTGTGTCTTTTTATTCTATATATTTATATTATAATTTTTTGAACCACTCCATACTACAGTATGTGAATTTCTTGCGCTGATGGTTTCCTTTACACATTTATTTTTTCATACAATATATGTAAACCTTATCTTGGTTTTTATATTCATGTCATCTAATGGTTGATGTGCTTCATTCTCGTAAATGTTCCTTATAATATCAATGCATGCTTCTTAAAAATGTGACTACTTAATGCCTTTAAAGCAGCAGAACATGTGTTTTTTAAATAGGTGGTAAACGTGGGATCTCAAGAGCTGAACCCCATTCATTTTAGCTCTGAGGACCCCCTGCTTCCTGAGATACTTACCTGGTAGGGGGTGCTCTGGTTTAAATGTCCCGGTCATGTGGGCCAATAGGAATCTGCAAGGTATGAGGTCACTGCTTCCTATTGGCCAGCATAATGCAGAACATTTAAGCCGCCATTTCGATAGACCCACACAACCCATCCGGAGCTGCTATCGGCACCCTCTATAGAGGCAAGTATCTCAGTAAGCAGGGCTCCTCGGAGTTGAAATTAACATGGTTCAACTCTGGAAGACCCTCTGCTTCAAACCTATTAGACCCCAAAAAAGTAAATCAGGATTGCTGCTTTAAAAACGCTCAGGTTTAGAGAGAATCAAATGTTTTTTGTACGAATGCTGAGTTGAGAAGTAGATTCTTTTAATTACTTCAGGAAATCCCTTTTGTACAAGTTGTGTTGTGTCCACTGCAAAATCCCGTTCTCTAGGTTGGGCACATTCTAGGGTCCGTACTGCCAGTATCATTGTAAAAATACAGTACAGTATCTTCGTAAAAATCCTATAAGGGATTGAAGTAGACTGATTGATCTATAGTTCTTGATGTGTTCATTGTATCCTTTTGTATGAATGAACATACAGCAAGGCCCCACTTCTCGGCGCCTCGCTTTTCGGCGATCCGCTGTTACTGCGTCACCGAGAAGGGGGCCGCCATGTCTCCTCAAAGGCTGTTGCCGCCGGCACGCATGCGCAGAACGTAGCTTGCATGCGCAGAGCGTAGAAACAAGAGGGAAATTGCTGGGTTGCGTATGCGCACAAGGGGGAAATGGCGGGCTGCGCATGCGCACAGCTGAAAATCACGGTTCCGCTTTCCGGCGATTTTCACTCTACGGCGGGCCCTTAGAACGGAACCCACCGTATGCCCGGGGCCCTGCTGTACTATAACTATATCATCAAACTCCATCTTGGTTCCCAGCACTCATAGGTAAAATAAAGAATGATTGTCACTTGTGTATGCCAAAAGAATTTGTACTATGTTAAAAAGCAGCGGTGTGCAAACTGGGGGGCACGCACCCCAGGGGGGGTGCAAGATTGTTATGGGGTTGATGGTTACACCCACCTTCTTCCCCCAACGCATTTAAATTAATGCCGGGGGATCGCGTGAGGCCTCTGCAACTTCACTTACCTTCTCTTCGGGGACGCATCGCCATGGCATTGCAACATCAAATGACGCAGCGGGGTCATGTGACTTCACACTGGCATGGCAGCATGGCGTCACGTGACCCCGCAGCATCATTTGATGCAGAGAGAAGGTAAGGGGGGTGGGAGCACAAGCAGGGAGGGAAGCAGGCAGGGGGGCGCAGCAGAGAAAGATTGTGCAACCCTATTATAAAGTCATAATAAAGGACACTGAAAAATGCAAAGTGAATGTACAAAATCATTATGTATACACAGAGAATGTGATACTGGCTTAGTTTCTAGTAATACAGTACATCATTTTTATTATCGTTTTTTTCTACTAATTCTCCTGACTAATAACTCTCTTTAATCTTACAAATTGACTGTAGGGTAATACTAATTTAGTATGTCTTGGATGAAAACTATGACAATCTGTTGGTTGAATATCTATGTCTGTTTGTAACCAATGTTTGCCTTTAAATACCAAGACATCCAAAAAAAATTGATTTGCACTAAAGTAAATTGAATTGTCTTGAATATATTGAATATATTTTGACCGACTGCATATTTTTGGTATGTTTATTCTGTTTGATTTCCATAATGCTTAATATTTTCTATTAAGATTGTTTAACTTGCTCTGTTTGTTTAATTGTATTTTTCCTTATACTGTATACTTTGTGCGTCCTTTTATTAGTTTCTATGCTTACGGTATGTAGCGGTCATGTAAAATGCCTACAGTCATCTCTCCTGTTGGCAGCCCCTGTGGTCTAACCGGACCCCATTACAGTGTGGATATGTCATATGGTGCACCTGCTGGCTACGGACTCCTGAGTCTCCCCATGATGGTGTGTGGGGAGAACCCGTCAGACAGGCAGCTGAGGTAGTGTGCTGAGTCTCACCTAGTTACAGTGCAGCGCCTCCACCTCACCAGGGTCCCTGCGTCCGCATGGGGATGATCCTGGCGAGGAACTCCTCCTGGTGCTCCTCTCTGTACACTCATTCCAGATAGATACACGAGAGGGTTTTCTGGCTGAACTCATCTTGCTGGTGGGACCATAGTACCCACAGTGGAGGAGCAGGCATTCTTGGTACAGGAGTCACTTCTGTACAGGTCTCTCCTCTTCTTGTTCCTCGCACCTGACTGGTGGAAGTTGCTGGATCCGCCACTCCCTGCTTCGGCTTCCTCCCTTCTGACAGAGTTGGAACCCGCCACCAGGGGTTGCAATAATGGGCGGGTCCACAGGGGAATATCATGCACCCTTAACTAAGACCGCTCCTTTCTCAGTCCTGGTGGGCGCGGCTAGCGTTTTCGCGCCAATCTCCCTCCTCAGAGCTGGATTCCTTTCCCCGGCTAGTTCCGCCTTCTCCTTGCAGCAGCTTTTTTGCACAAGGTACGCTTTCTTGCAATTCACCTCCACGGCCGGAACTACTTTTTGTAGTGGCGCCGTCTGGATATCAGTCCTGGGCCCAGTGGGTGCATCCCCACAGGCCATAATTGAAAGGTCACTCCCCTGGTAGAAATCAGGGGAGGGTCCATAGACTCAACGGTTGACTCAGCACAGGGCTGAATTAGTCACTGTCCATCCCCGGCGCAGCCATAGCTTCCGCGCATGCCCCCCATCAGGGCGGGGCTCTGCTGTTCGCGCCATTCCCGGCCAGCTCTGGTGCAAGCTGCAGCAGCCATTTTTTCAGCGCCTGGCCCATGCGGTTTCCCTAGCATAGCGGGAACCGCCATTTTGGTTGACTTTTGAGAACCCACAAAGTCCATCGTCTGTTTGCTCTCCTCACGGGTTCTCCCCCAATTATAACAATTTCTTCACACTCTTCAAGGGTGGCCCCTCGCTGTCCCAGGGGATAAAAACGGGGCAGCCACGGCCTTTGCTCCGTCCAGAGCAAACTCGTTAAGGACAATCAGCGACAGTCTGCTCTTCAGTGGGTTGCACGCACGGTGCCCTCCCATCAGCCTTGTCCGCCAATTTTACGTCTCCCGCCCGCTCACGCGGATCCTCCACTCTTCATAACAGTTGTCGCTATGAGGCTCCACTTTGCGGGGCAGCCACACCCCACCACGGTACAATAAAGATTAGTTCAGATGCACCACCACATGTGTACTTTCTCTAGGCGTGACTCAGGGTCTGGCACTACCTCAGGCTAGGCTCACTCTCTCTAGTGTCTGCTTGTGACTCCTTCCTCCCAGTCTGTGCTCCCTACGGTGAGTGTCTGGAATGGCTAGGTACTCTGTGGTCTGCACACTGCAGTCTTGGGGTCGTCCTACTGTCTTGGTCAGCCTAGCGATAGACCCTCTCCAGACTCCTGACAAGTTAACAGGCTTCCCTTTCTGGCATTCCTACAAATAGCACTGCCTCAAGGTGACTCGGTCAGCTATAGCCCGCTCCAGACCCCCCACTCCCTTCAGGCCCTAGGTTGTCCCTGCGAACTGACAATTATCCCGTCAGCCCCCTGACCACCCCTAGGTCCGTCCCTACTCATGCACAAAGTGGCAGCAGCAACACTCTCCCTGTTTCCAAGTGACTCACGACTAAAAGCCTTGTCCGTTGACGGATCTGATCTCAGCAGCTCGCCTCCAAATGTAACGGTATTTCTGGGTCCTGGCACTGTTACCCACCCCTCCACATTGGCCCTTTGGTCTTAACCGGACCCCATTACAGTGTGGATATGTCATATGGTGCACTGCTGGCTACAGGACTCCTGAGTCTCCGCATGATGGTTGTGTGGGGAGAAACGTAGACAGGCAGCTGAGGTAGTGTGCTGAGTCTCACTAGTTACAGTGCAGCGCCTACCTCACCAGGGTCCCTGCGTAGCATGGGGTGATCCTGGCGAGGAACTCCTCCGTGGTGCTCCTCTCTGTACATCATTCCAGATAGATAACACGAGAGGGTTTCTGGCCTGAACTCATCTTTATTGAACACGGTAGGGCAACTGCCCTCCAACAGGAGTACTTCAGCCGCTCATTCGCCAGTGCTCCTTTAGTTAGGTTTGGCCCCAGATAAGGATTCACTATTCCCGCAGGAATCACTGTCCTGTGCCAGGTCCCTGGACACAGCCTCCCATGGAGTACTATTAACATACTGACAGAACTCTCTCAGCTCTGACAAGAGCTTTCCAGCAACACTCAGCAACCAACTACTTGCAACTCACATCAGAAATCTAATTAGAACACAGTGCTGTTGCCTTATGTAAGTTCTGAGGCTGACACATCTCTGACATCACTAACCATGGAGTCAGAGCATGTGACCAGTCCCAGCCATACACAGAGCACCCACAGGTGTGAGGGGAGAAACCTCCATTAATTACTGTGGCATGCCACACTTACCAGGCTACCAATGTGAGATTGGGTGGGTCAGGCCGGGCCAGAAATACCGTTACAGGTACATAAAATAAAATGTGAGAATTTAGATGAGATTTTTCACAATATTGCAATCAGACAGCTACAGTAAGAACTGACAAAGAAACCATTTCATTTAACAGCTGCAATCAGTGTTAACAACTGCAACTGCTTCCAGTTTATCACAATGTAATAATGAAAGTGCATCATGCAAAATACATTCAGCTGCATCTCAGTATATGAAACTTAATTAAAAAGGGATTCTTATTCATATATTATGTATAGCAAAATGTATAAAGTCAATATTTATGAGATAACTTTTGTTTTATTATATATAAAATAAAGATTATCCAATCCATGATTGAAATAAACATATTTTTTTCTAGGTAAACATAATACATAAATCAAAATTAATTGAAAAAATACAGTGTAAAAAAAAAAACAATATAAGGGCTAACTTTTATGCACACTTTTTCTGAGATAACACTGATCCACAAAGGTGTGCTAAGCTTTAGCACACATTTTCTCCCCTTCATAATTAATGGGACTAAAGGCTTGCTGAAGCTTAGCCCCCTTTTGTGGATATATGCCTTAGCAGCACAATTTGACAAAGGAAATAATTTACCAGAGAATATTGGAGCTCTTCAAAGATATATTGAGATTTAATAACCTTCAGATCTTGTCAAATTTGGGGGCCTATTCCATATCCTATCAGGCCATTTTCATCTGCTTTAGTGGATATAGAATTATGCCCATAATATTACCCTGAAGCAATAAAGAGTACTCAGACTTCCCCTAGGTGCAACTGGAGGGCATTACAGTTTTCTCCTAGTACTGTATAATAAGATCTTTCCCTGAAGAGTCATTTCGCCAGTTACTGTGGTCTATTCCTTTGGGCCATCTAGTATATGTGTGTGTTTTTTTTTTAAGCAATCTATTACTCGTAACTTATTTATGTTGGTCACAGCACCTGACAAATGTTTTCTGTTTAGCTGTAGATGAGCATGTATCAAATTACTGCCCATTATGGGCCAAAATAGATTTTACTATTATGTGGGCCTCCTGAATCGAGAACGTTAGACACCATTGTTATTAGAATTTGAAGCAGCTGGAAACAAACATACTTGTTGTCGATAATTTTGCAGCTGAGATCTGCTGTAATACAAACCAAAGATTCTGAAGTGATGCACTTTATTTTTTACAGTTTTAATTCTGCCAAAATACAGTGTAATATGAATTTGTTGCTGACTTGATGTAGCTTTGAAGGTATACAACTGGTAAGGTAGTTTGGACTCGTGTATGTGTGTGGTCCTTGGGAGAAAAACTCTAAGGGCCTCATGCAGTAAGCGTTGATAAGGATTTTTTCGGCATTTTATAGCCAAAATTGGGTTTGAGATTCAGTAAGCGCCGATAAGTGCTTGATTTCGGCAGGTTTCGTAGCCAATAATTTTGTTATGGCCAGTCGGCTGCCGATAAGCCTGTTTTCGGCACTGATCACCACTTTTTTAAATCGGCTGGATTCAAGTACCAAAATCAGCTTATCGGGGCTGATCGGCACTAGGAAATTGAGATGTTATGGCCAATTTCTCCCGCCAACTAAAGTTGGCAAGTTGGAGGGGAGAATGATCGCTAAGGCTGCCGGAACGGCACTTAGAAAAAAAAACTCTTCTGTACATCAATGGAGTTAATGGAGCGGGGACGTATAACAGTATAGTACTGTTTACGTTTCATTGCTCACAATACAAAGGTGATTTGCATTACAGTGTGGGGGGCATTCCCTGCATTGTGTCACAACTGACGTGTATTATTTGCATAACATTGTACTTTTAGATGTTTTCATCATTTGCGTGTCACATTACTCTTCATGTGATGATGTGTCAAGGGAAAATCCTATACTTAACTCTTAAAGGAGAACCTCACATCATATCACACATTTTACTGAACTGAGCGACAATTATTTATATGATGTTACACATGTCACACATCTAACACATACACCGTATATTCATGTTGCTTTACATTACACAATGCTTGTAATGTGTAACGCATCTTTAAACGTTCATGTACATCTTTCTTCTCATGTTTACATGTACTTTTTGGGTCCTCCCTTTTTTCATGACGTCACTTATTGGACACTCAATCACATTGCATGTTTACATTGTAAACGTTGCATTACAAGCACTTCAACCTAACTTCTACACACATGTACAGTAATTAATCATTGTGACACCTTTCAAACTGATTCTATAGCAACTATCCTCAGTACATAAATGCATGCATATGCACACGACAATTTATTGTTGTCAACATGTGACAATAACATGGCTAATTACACATGTTGCAGCAAACATTTTCCACGTCAATCTCAGGCTTTTTGTCTAATTACATGACTGACTGTTGCGTTCAGAAGTGTTACATGCATTGCACGTTAAACTAATTTTTTTCAAGCAATGTTTGTACAAAGCTTCACGTGACATCATTGTCAAATATCATGATTCCCTGCAGAATACACAGAACAAATACTTCTAAGATCAAGTGCAGACAGCTTGGGACAGAAGTACTTTAATATGTTAATGTAACACCTTGCATTTTGCTATGTCACCTGACATCATCACATACCTATTTAAAGGACGCCCATTACCTGCTCATTCACAGCTACTCATTTCAAAATGTTGCGATTGTTTAGGAGACGGAGGAACATTATTTTCCATGACATGCTTGCTGATCAAGAGAATGACATAGGGCAAGGGAGGGACAGAGCCAGGGACAGTGACAGGGACAGGCACGCGGATACGACAGGGACAGGGAGAGGGACAGGCCGAGGGACAGGTAGAGGGACAGGAGATCAGAGGAGAAGACAGAGGAGACAAGTTGTGCCTCGTCCGCGTGTGTACAGGGAGAGAACCCTGTTAGATGGGATGAGTGAGGAGGAGATAGTAAGTCACTATCGTTTGAGTTCAGCAGCAATCTTATCTCTTTATGAGGAGATAAGGGGAGATTTAGATTTTTTGACAGCCAGAGGTCGTGCAGTCCCTGGGCTTGTTAAAATGCTGTGCTCATTACATTATCTTGCTTCCGCGTCATTCCAGACAACTGTGGGCATAGTGGGCGGGGTCTCGCAATCTACATTCTCGCGGGCCTTTACCCAGTTTCTCTATGCACTCAATAGACGCGCTAGGAATTATATTCATTTTCCTACAGAGGCGACAGAGTGGCTGGAAGTCAGGACTGGCTTTTATAATATAGCAGGGATACCATGTGTGCTGGGTGCAATCGATTGCACACATGTTGCTTTGATTGCACTTAGTCAGAGTGAGCATGTTTACCGCAATCGTAAGCACTACCATTCACTCAATGTACAGGTGGTATGTGATGCCACGATGAGGATAATGCATGTGGTACCCAAATTCCCTGGTTCCAGTCACGATTCCTCTATCCTGAGGAACTCTTCAGTCTTCCATGCATTCGAAGAGGGACATTTTGAACATGGTTGGCTGCTGGGTGAGTACAGATTTAGATGTTCTAACACAAAACACATTTTTCTTTAGGAATGTTGTCATTGTAGAATCTTATCACTAATGTAAGCTTATGTGTGCTCCATTCATTATAGGTGACTCAGGATACGGAATTAGGCCGTGGCTCTTGACTCCGGTGCTAAACCCTCAAACTGAAGCAGAGGAGAGGTACAATGCAGCCCATATCTCTACAAGATCTGTTATAGAGAGGACATTTGGCATACTCAAGACCAGATTTAGGTGTCTGGACAGAACTGGTGGGGCTCTTCTATACAAGCCTCAAAAAGTGTCTGATATTATCCTTGCCTGTTGCATTTTGCACAATGTTGCACTCAGGCACAATGTACAATCAGACCTAGCTGAGCCTTTGGTAGA
The DNA here is from genome assembly GCA_036426205.1 of Ascaphus truei. Classification (NCBI taxonomy): domain Eukaryota; kingdom Metazoa; phylum Chordata; class Amphibia; order Anura; family Ascaphidae; genus Ascaphus; species Ascaphus truei. The sequence continues at coordinate 131,130,958 of CM071567.1, read as the reverse complement.
CGAGCATCCAACCCATGTAGCTGCTGAAAATGAACAAACAGCCAGTGGTGGCCAGACACGCCAGAATCTAATCAATTCCTTTTTTTCTTGTAAGTAAAAACATATATGTTCCTAGTACTACTTTTATAGATTAATTATGTTATATTTACAATAATGTTTCTTTATATAACCTTCTGTTAGGACACAGATGAATATGGGTTGCACACCTTTCTTTTCTCTGCTGTGTGCACAAAGGGATGTGGCAGCGGTATGTTATTGTTGCACAGGTTATATAATCCCTCTTCAATTGTACATTAGTTGTGTGTATGTGAATACAACTGGGGTAACAAAGCAGTAATATTTTAGCATTGTGTTGTTCCTTATGCTAACACAATACACATAGTATGGCCATAGTCATTCATTCTTGCAGTATGCTTACATACAATGTTATTGGTGCAGTGTAACATGTACATCCATATGATGTGTACACCAGGCTGCTTTACATTTTGAATGTGATTAAATATACATGGTGTTGCACATTTAACACCAAATACACACTTTGCTGTGTTGCTTACGGTACTGAAGATGGCATGTCAATGTTTGCAATTTATATATTGTTCCATTGCATTATAGGTATATCTCCAGTATGACTGATCATGGTATGTATATTTGCTGACATCTGGCATAAGATGTGCCTACCTCAATATTCGTATAATTATTTGAACTAAAAACCCAACATATTGGTTCAAAGAAAAATGTTACATATATGTACTTTCTGTATCATGTACATGCATTTACCTACTATTGAGGTTTCATAACACTCCATGCATGAATGCCTGTAATCACAACAATGCGTGGTACATCTTATATTTAGCAATGTAGGTGATTATTAATGCTACAAATTATTGGTCAACATTAATTAAAATGTGTCACATGTGTATGTATAAGTCACACGTGTGTTGATGTGACCTACATGTAACAAGTGTCAAAGTGTAAACAAAACCACAAGTGTGTCAAAAATTTTACTGTAATTTTGCATTTCTAATTTCCCACAATGACAATGTTGGTAATATATTTGGAATGTCATTGACGTCACTTCATCATTATCATGATGATAATTATCAAGTATTCTCAAAATATAAACGTCAATCACGTGCACATTAGCATAGGCACACTTTTTAAGACAACTGTTTGTGTCTGTATCAATTTGTGTATGATCCATGTATAACACCGACAAATGATAACAGCAGGTTTATTATGGTAGCTTATATCATCATATTGACTGTAGTATGTATGTGTTGAACGTTTAATAAACACAGTAAACTATAGTTAGTTTGGTACATGAAATATACACATAAACGTACTTCATTACATGATGTTGATGTAATATTCAGAACATCATGCATTGTAGGGGACCACAACATCTTGCCAATAACATTATTTGCTATAGTCCCAAACCATTTTATCAACATACCCATGTAACAAGAGATTTTTAACAAGAAATGGCTAGTTGGTTGTAAGTGTCCTTTACATTGGGAGAAGGAGTAGCTCAGTGAGTAAAGACACACACTGGCACTGAGAGTTTGAAGCAGGGGAGTCTGGTTCAATTCCCGGTGTCGGCTCCTTGTGACCTTGGGCAAGTCACTTTATCTCCCTGTGCCTCAGGCGGCAAAAAATAAATTGTAAGCTCCACGGGCCAGGGACCTGATTGAAAAATTATTATAATTATTATTATTGTTACATAATTTCGACAGTCATACGTTCCATTACACAATAGAATACACAAATGTGTTAGCAGAGTGGGAATGGTTGTTATATATAAAAAACACCATGGCCTAAAATGTTAGTAGTAATTAAAGAACACTCAAGAAAATTTCTAGCTGCACTCTTTTGAAACTCCCTTCTCGAAGACCTCTCATTTCAGTTTTTTAGGTATCCCAACATGACCACATGTGGTGCTTAGTCGGTGTATTAATCATAGTGTAGTGTTTTCTTTTTCCCCCCGAAAATTGTAATTAAATCGATGGTGCGTCTTACAATCGATGGTGCGTTTTACAATCAATGTTGCCTTAGAATCGAGGAAATACGGTAATTAAAAATATACAAAATGCGAATTGCATTTTTTGAGATTGATCCACTGAAATCCGCGGACCAATCGAAATGGTTGATCCACTGCATATTCAAATTGGCTAAAAAAAATCCCATCTCTAGTTTTAAGACATATGTAGCCCTTGCACACCCCCCCCCCCCCCCAAGTGTGATTGGGGTCTGTTTCTCCTGCTACTCCATATTTGTGGTGGTGTGTACCTGTGTGTCAACAAGAGAGCTGAGTGCTCCGCGGTGTTGTGGGGAGAACAGGACAGGATTTACAGGGTACCTTATTCTTTGTTGAAGCATCTCCAGTCAGCATGGGTCCTTTGGATGGAAGGAGAGTCCATACTGACAGCTTTCTTGGTCCTTAGACAGTGAATCCCACTGGTGATGGTACAATGGTGTTTATTGTAGGTTCTGATCTTACATTATTGCATAGCTTTCCTCTGCATGGTGATGGTGATCCTCCTGAGACCTCCTTGTGAGACCCAGGGTAGCTGGGGGAGGAAAGAGACACACCTACTTTTGTGAGAGTGCCAGTATTTATACCCTTGGGTGTGACTGTAGCTCCACCTCATAACAAGACAGATCTGTATACTGACAGACCATCACATCCAGTATGTGACCCAATCAGTATCCACACCTCAGGCTGACACTCTCTGGCTGTTGCTAGGCCCGCCCTTGGATACATCCAAATGTATCTAAGGCTTCAAAAGCACACAAGGCCTTTCTGAAGGAATTAACCCATCCACTGCCTGCACCTAACAGGACTTACACTGGTAGGGCCCAGGAAAATAGGTAGCGGCCGGGAGGCTATGCTACACATAAAATAGGGAGTGAAAAGATGTGGCACAAAGTGTAAGAAAACACTGGCATATTCTGCTTAATGATGAAGACCTGAGAGAACCCGAATCCTAACAGTGTAGAAAAGTGCTAAAACTCTAAAGGACATATTGGTACTGTACATAGCCGTTTTTCAAACCCGACTAATCTGACATGGTTACATAAAAACACAAAATGTTTTTAATGCAATAGCAGTAAAGCCAGCATTTTTTTTAAAACCAGCAAAAACTGATAAGACAGGAAATAAAGAGTTTTGTTATTAAACATCTAATTAACTGTAAGACAGTAGTAATCATCTATCTGGCCACATGTCAATGTGGCATTAATACAGTATGTGAGAAAAACTAGGAGGCAACTCAGAAGACAGATTATAGAGTACAGGGTATGTGGTCTTCATCCGAAACGGCCTTGATAAACCGATCTCACGCCATGCAAGAGAAGTACAAAAGGGAAATACTAAAGTGCAAAATTTCCAGGGAGTATACTGCATTCCACACAATATCAGAAGGGGAGATTTGGATAAAGCCATACTGCAGTGAGCAGAAGATGGATATACAATTTAGGCACCCCTCCCACATGGATTAAATGAAGGTTTCATGTACAGTATATTTCCTTCATTTAAAATAGTGGCTTTAAAATAGTGGCTTTACACACTGCTTTCCATGCAAAAGATAAGAGGAATAATTAATATATATATATATATATATATATATATATATATATATATATATATTGCTCTGCTATCAATAAATCAAAAAACACTTAATAATGCAAAAAATGGTATAAATAGTACAGCATATGTTATATCTAAGGATATTAATCCGCCATCTTTATTGCATCCCAATTTGTTTCCTTTTTAAGACCTTTTAAAAGTTTAGTTTCCTTTCACTTATTGACAAAAAAACAGACTCTGACATACTATGTTCAAAAGCATTATTTTTTTTTTGCACAGCATTAATACAACAGGCCCGCGAGGGTCTCCTGTGTGGTCTCCACGGGTGTCCGGGTGTGGTTCTTGCGGGTTTCCGGGGGTTCTCGGGTGGTTACCGCAGGTGTCGGTGGGTCCTCGGGTGGTTCCCGTGGGTCTCCCCGCTGGCCTGGGGTACCAACACTGTGCCTAAATTAAAAAAAAAAATGCATACATTCAAATAAATACACCCCCCCCACTCCCAACACATACAGTACAGTAATGGGCAAAATTATTATTATCTAGATATGGATACTAGCTCATTTGCCCATTATAAAAAAAAACATTAGCCAGCCAGCATAAATAATGTAAATAAACATCATACCCATATAATATGGGCATACTAAGTCATTATAGCAGTCAATGGTCACCTTAATAAAAAAGCATGAAGGCCGAAAAATACAAAATAATATAAGATACACAAGCACCTAAACACCCCAATTCTATCAATAAAAACACTAGCCAAATAATTAAATAGATATATAAAACCACTAACCAACCACTCAATTTAATAAATAAAAGCACAAACCAACAAAACAATTAATTAAGTTTAAACATTAGCCAATAAAACAAATTATTAATTTAAACCACTAGCCAATAAATCAATTAATTAATAAAACCACTAGCCAACACATCAATTGAAACCAGTAGCCAACAAAATAAATACTTAATTAAAAACGTTAAACAATCGTAAAATGAGATAAAAACAAGCCATTCAAATTGCAAACAATTTAAGCCAAACAATAAACAGAAAACTAAAAAACAACCACAGAAAAAAAGCATTTGCCAAAAAATGAATTGACCGTCACTGTAGTGATCTGTACCCTAAACGGCCACAGATTAATATTTTATCAGTCAATGGGCAATGAAAAACATAAAAACAAGAAAATACAATCAAAATCCTGTAAAAATAAAATTATAAACATTCAATATTTTTCTTAGCTTTAGACGCGTTGGCCCTCCAAAATCCTAGCGATTCTGCATGCTCTCGTATCGTGACGTCATCAAAATCAATCCAACGCTATCCACCTTGAAGATCCAGAACAGGTAACAACATTCTTCTTTCTTTTATCTTCTATCACCGTCTTCTTTCTTCATCTGTCATTATTTCTTTCTTTTCTTTAATCTTTTATTTTCATCTGTCAATCCAAATCCCAATGGTAAATCCAGAACAGGATGTTCTCTCGTCATCTTCTTCCTGTTAAATGAGGCGTCCAGGCCTTATATGGGGTTGTGATGTCACATTTTCAGGCCAGATGGTACAGCTCCAATCTGATTGAATGTTGTATCATGTGCCCGCCTCCTTTTTTTTTTTTTTTTGTATGTGACATAATCTCCAAGGGAGGTACGTCACATCCTACAAACCACATGGCTATATCACATGGTATTACTGCCAATGGTATTGAAGACAATCCCATTGGTTGCTGTACCATGTGATACAGTAGGTTACATTAGTTAAAAAAGATGTGACATCACTTTAAGGGATGACATCACATCCTATTGTAGAGAGTACCCATATTACACTCACTGTGCTATTTTTCCTGGGAAAGAGTGTGTTTATTAAAAAATGAGATGGGAGGCATTGGCAGTGCATGGTGAAAAGGAGAATTTGGGGCAGACTCTGGGACATGAAAAGATTGGTACAAATGTATTGTACAGTCATTTACTGCCTCCATTACCGCAAACCAACAGGGTGAAATATGTGGCAGGCTGCAGCTTACAAAAGCAGTACATGCTGCTGCCCGGGAGGATTAAAGCAGTGTTAATTATTCCGGGAAAGACAGCCTGCAACAGCTGCTCAAGGAGACACCGAGAGATATTTTCTGTCTGTGACTCCTCTGCGCAGCTATTACAGATGCATGGCTGGCCTGGTAGGATTAACTCTGTAGTGGTCCCATTCAGAAGCAAGAACACTGGCCGTGTTACTCATCCCGGGCAGTTTACTGCTTTCTTTGTCATGACTAGAGATGGGCGAATCCACCCAAATCCGTTTCCCAGATTTTCTCACATTTTCCCCTGAAAATCCATTTTGCTGTGTAATAGCCGCAAACGGATTTGGTACGTTTTAATCCTCGCAGATTAATTGAAAACCACCAATGGATACAACCCATGATGGAGTTATATCCAATTCACGGATTCTACAAATACATCCAAGGGTTGCGGAATTTGAAGAGTGTATTGGTAATAATAATAAGAAATCCGCAAATCGTGAATCGCCCTTTTTGAGATTGATCCACTGAAATACACGGACCAAAGGAACCGGCCACCCCGTTGCGGATCCAAATTTGCCCCAAAAACTCACCCATCTTTAGATGCAGCCCTGCCTCACTCTGGTGACACAAACAAATGTGCCCATGGAGGCAGTAGATATTGCTACATCTACATGTGGATAGGGCCAGGATTAGAGGACATGTCACCATGGACTAGGAAGAGAGACTGGGGGGTGGAGCTGCTGGATTTTTTGAAGGACAAGGATGTGTTGTGAGAAGTAGATGGCGTTATGGTTGCAGAATAAGAGGGATGACAGTAACAAATGGGAAATTAGGAATGAGGTTTTAGAGTAGAAAGTGTGGGGCAAGGGGAAGTGGCAAAAGTGCAAGTGAGAGACCATAGGTAAATAGAGGAGATCCAGTTAACAGTAGTCCAAAAATGAGATTGGGTTGAAATAATTATTTAACATGAATTGTAGTGTTTCTAGTTCGGGGTGTTGGTAGGTGCAGTGTACAAACAGCGGAACAGCAGCAAATGGCATGCAACCTTTGGCTACTCTTCAGCTGCCGCAAGAGGAATTTTTAAAGGTTTCGTTTTCTACCTGTACAATTGCCTATTTATGCCCACCTACAACTTTTTTTTATCCAATGTGCAGATTTTAAGTGAAGTATTTATCTACCATGCTCCCCTGCTTTAAACTCAGTGTCATTTTTTTTTTAAGAGTCAGTAGCCCTTATTCTGCAAGGTGTGGTAAGTGCAGATGATGTGCTATCGCAGGAAAGCCCCATTAAAGTCAATGCGATAGCACGTCATCTGTGCTTATCACACCGTACAGAATAAGGGCTAGTGTCTTTACTCACTGAGACACTGCTCCTCTGATGTTAACAAATGTATCACATTTCCTCAGTACTCCAATTACACTCACATCAAAAGTGCAATCTTATTCTTCCCTCTGAAATGGATAGAGTTGAAGCAGGATACCATGCTACTGTATGCACTATTCTCAGCTTTACAATATTTATCAATCATTGACTAATGTCCTTCAAAATGCTAGCAATGGCAAAAATGAAGCCCTCAAAGTATTCTTCTCTTCCAATGGTATCAATTATCCGATAATGTGATTACTTCTCTGAGACGTTCCCCCTGTGATGCCCATCTCTCTTTGTACTGTATGGTTTCATTTTGCAGAGATCAGCATGGAATTTTAATTTATCTTCCATAAAATAAAGCTTTTGTTTCCTTTAAAAACTGTAATAGGAATCATACCCACGTCGTGATCAAGTGCTTATGGCATTTTATGCTTAAGGAAAATGGAAAATAAATAAAAAAATTATGTAAAATATTCACGAAAGTACTTACATTTTCTTTGCATTTTTCATTTTTAGGGGCTGCTGCTATAAGGAAATTAAGCAATTTACAAGATCTCAGATACATTGTAAAACTGCCTTATTGGGTTTCAAAGAATTATCACTTTTGGTAACTGCTCCAAACATCATTCCTATTAGACTAGCAATTTAGGTACACAGAAAATTTTATATCTGTATAGCCTGGGTCACCCCTGGTCCCACGTCTGCCCCCTACCTCTGACTGCAGGTGCGTCTGGCAGCGGAGGCTGGGGGAGAGTGTAGTGAGGTTGCTGCATGCGACTCGATCGCCGGAGGTTACCAGTGGCTCCCCTTGCAGGGCGCCACCATCTTGTTCACAATTGCACATGCGCAAGATGCCAGGCATGCGCAGTATAGGAGCCAAGGCAGCCATTTGGAAGAATAGATCCGCAAGGGACTACAGCTCCCAGGATGTACTAGGACGACGGACCATATGAGCTGCAGCAGGCAATTGCGCGGCCGGATTCTCCTGTCTGGAGAATGATTCATTTTGCACACAGAGGAGCAAGTCAGTCGGAGCTGGGGTGAGGAAGGGGTAGGGTGTGCATGTGCAGGGTGTCCATGACCCCTGCACTAGGCCAGAGACCTCTTTGGCTCCAGCTAGGCCCCAACTCCCATATAGATTGTGGCTGTGCTAGGGACTGTCCCGTAGGTAGGGACATTGCCTGCTTAGCACACCAGTTCAGGGACACAGCCAGGACGCGGCTGCGGACTGGTGATCCCATGGTCTTGGACCAGACCACCATACAAAGAGACTATCTTCAAAGGTGATACACTACTCATGGGAAATCACCCAACGTGGAGGCAGACATCGTTGCTGACCACCGCCGTTGCTGGATCCTATCCTTCAGTGTGCCATTACCGGGTGTCAGAGCACCCGGCAGGTACTACAAGTGCACCAACTATAAACACGTTAGTGGGGGCAGCGCTGTCTCCTACATTTGTGCGGGTTACTACTCGTGGACATCAGGGTGGTTGGGTGCCCGAGGGCCCCCTCAGGACTTTGTGGGACTGTATCGCCAGTATGTGGACACTGGGTTGGTTGTTACTGGAGGGCACGGTCGTGCGTGATGTGTGTGTGGAGCTGTATATATATATATGTTCAGTATTTTTTCGCATGCAGTAAAACTGTTATATGTACCAGTGTGTGATTTATTGCATGGGGTTCCTGTAACGTAGTTATCCCAGATAGTAGGATCCCGTACAGTTGGAGGCGCTACCGATTACCTAATCAGATACACCCCAGGCTCCCAGCAGAGGAGGCTCAAGCCTCCTGTGAGCCGTAGGTAAAGCAGCACATACACTGTAGCTGCCATATCTCCAAGGGGGTGGGGGAAAGTGCGCTACATATGGTATATGACAGTAAAGTCATTTGTCTTCCTTGCCTGGTTAAGTGTAAATATGGGAAACTGTTCTAATCCCTTTCCCAAATTTTCCGAGATTTTTTTAAAATCATATCTGATCCCCCCCTGCAAAATCCACCTACAGATTGGTAAAAAAAATTGAGAGCGGATTAATCCTAAATGGTCATTTGATACAATCCAGGCGGATTTTTAAGAATCGGCACTCAAATTCCATATTGAATCCAAAATTCACACAGCGCTTTAATAATCTGTAATCATTGTCAAAAACCTGCAGTCGGACTCTCTCTTTCTCTTTCTCTCCTCGGATTGAATCCATGTGTGGATTGTTAATCTGGCAGTGATTAAAAAAAATCCACTTTGGATTAAAATCCGAAGAAAAAAATTGTCCAACTCTACTTAGGAGTGCACCATTAATTAACTGATACACAAAATACACTATAGGAAGTATTGCAAAGACTTCCAAAAATTGGAACATCCAGTTAGCTCTTCTATGCAAAATGTATACAGAAATGTTTTTGCATATCAAAACAATGTTGCTAGAGTACTTGATGATTAAAGTTACTTGCATAGAAATGAAAGAATCTGTGCTACTGTACTTGATTTGGAACTTATGTAGCCATGTGTAAAAATGGTGTACATATCTTTCTCATGCTGGCAGTAAGCCTGGTAAGTACAGTATGCAGGGTTGCCAGTAACGATCATGGAGGTTTGCCCTCAAACCCTGGTGAAGTGTCAAATGTAACAAAGGAAGTGACAACATGCTTTGTGTCCACTGTTAGTGACACAAAGAGTGGGTCTTTTCTGGAGTCTATATAAGACACAGAACTGCCAAAAGTGAGTGGGTTTTTAGTTGTTAACAAGGAGAGTTCAAGGTGAAGTGGCTGCAGCAGTTCAAGTCTGTCTGTCAGATACTTCAGTGCAAGCTGATTACACACTGTGACCAGGGACCTGGCACAGCTGGTGGATGTCCCTTAGGGGAGAGGTGGAAGCAACTCTATTAAAAGAGGAGGAACCTTCTGAATGGAGTACCTCATGAAAATGCTGGGCTAAGTGACGACCGCGATGAGGGGCAGTCTGTCTATGGAGATTACATTAAAGATGCCCTGGTTCAAAAGATCCCTCCTGTGTGAGTGTGGAGTTATTCCCCAGGAGGATGCACCAAGAAGGAGTTCCCCAGCAGATACTTCCCCCTGCTGCTGCAGAGATCCTGATGGGGTGGAGGCGCTGCATCGAATGTGAGTAGGACTCAGAACACTACCTCAGACGTCTGTCATGGTGATACTTCCTCAATACAAACCCAGCGGGAGACTCAAGAGTCCTGTTGCCAGCAGGTGCACCACACATACACATCCATGTAATTGGGGGATTTTCTTACATATGGGTGAGGATTAGGAGGGCCCAGGGAAATCACCCTTACACTTATAAAGCTTTACAAATAATAAAGTGATGCTTTAAATGAACAATATTTTAGGTACATTTCCTGATTACCATACTCAGCCAATTATTTGCACATTTTCCTTTCTTTCCTTTCGGTCATGATGAACTCTAAAACAAGCATGATTGTTTTGGGTGTAATTAAAATGTGCTGTGTTTCCTAGCTTGTTGTGGAGAATGCTATATTTTCTTTCTGATTAAATTGTGTTCTCAAAAACAATTTGTGTTTTCTTATTAAATTGTGTTCTCAATACTTAGTAATAAGATAGAATAGTGATGCTCAAACTCGGTCCTCTAGAGCAGCGGTGAACAAACTGGATTCGTCAGATTTGTTTTGGAGGGGGGGCGCGGGTCCCGCACTCTTCCCCAAGGCATTTAAATTAAATGCCGGGGGACCGCACAAGGCCTCTGCAACCTCTACTTACTGGAATTCAGCCGGCTTCAGGATGCTTGACCAAGGCAACACGGCGTCAAATGACACTGCGGGGTAATGTGACATCACAGTTGCGTTGGTAACGTGATGTCAAATGACTCAGAAGATCATGTGACGTGATGTCACACGACCCCGCGGTGTCATTTGTTGCTGTGCGAGGTAAGGAGGGGGGCGCACATGGAGAAGAGCAAGCAGGGGGGGGGGGGGCAGCAAAAAGAGTTTGCGCTCCCCTGCTCTAGAGCCCCAAAAAGGCCAGGTTTTAAGGATATCCCTGCTTTAGCTTAATCAAAATGACTGAGTTACTGATTGAACCACTTGTGCTGAAGCAGGGATATCCTTAGAACCTGACCTGTTGGTAGCCCTTGACTGAGTTTGAGCACCACAAAGGTAGAGGTTAAGGCTGCCGTCCCAGTAATGTCTGTGACAGGCGCGCCCGGCGGGGGGGGGGCTGCGCGTGTCACAGCGCTAACCGCGATCTGCGGTCTGACAGGGAGAGGGGAGCTTGCGACGGGAGGGGGCGTGGTCGGGGATTTGCGGGGCGTGGTCATTACGTCACGCGGCTGGTTCGCCCTCATTGGGTGAACCGCCGGTGGGGGCGTGGCCACGCCTCCGTCGCTAGGAGAAAACTCAATTTTATTGAGTTGTGAAAAACCCTGCCGCACGGCGCGGATGCACCTTCTGCGTGACGGTGCGTAGTGGGCCCAGCCCCATTAAGGGGCGGTGCTTACACGCACAGTGCACGCCGCGCCGTGCGCACAGGGTGTACTGGGACCGTAGCCTAAGGTGTTCTGGCAAATGTAGCAATATGTTCATATAGTTGCAAAGCTAAAAAATACTCAGGTTTCTTCTAGCTTTCACTTTGTCTACCATATAATTTAAGAAATGCTAACTTAATTCTAGATATTAAAATAAAAAATAACCATTTATCTTTCTCCATACAATACCTCAATCTGATGCTGAGGTCATATCTTTTGAAAAATGTTGTTCGGTATGGTAATACATTTTTAATACATATATACAGTGGTGTGAAAAAGAAAGTACGGCCTCTTTGAATTCTATGGTTTTACATATCAGGGCATAATAACAATCATCTGTTCCTTAGCAGGTCTTAAAATTAGGTAAATACAACCTCAGATGAACAACAACACATCACATATTACAACGTGTCATGATTTATTTAACAAAAATAAAGCCAAAATGGAGAAGCCATGTATGAAAAAGAAAGTATAACTTATGATTCAATAGCTTGTAGAACCACCTTTAGCAGCAATAACTTGAAGTAATCATTTTCTGTATGACTTTATCAGTCTCTCACATCGTTGTGGAGGAATTTTGGCCCATTCTTCTTTATAACGTTGCTTCAGTTCATTGAGGTTTGTGGTCATTTGTTTATGCACAGCTCTCTTAAGGTCCAGCCACAGCATTTCAATTGGGTTGAGGTCTGGACTTTGACTGGGCCATTGCAACACCTTGATTCTTTTCTTTTTCGGCCATTCTGTTGTAGATTTGCTGGTGTGCTTGTGATCATTGTCCTGTTGCATGACCCAATTTCGGCCAATCTTTAGCTGTCGGACAGATGGCCTCACATTTGACTCTAGAATACTTTGGTATACAGAGGAGTTCATGGTTGACTCAATGACTGTAAGGTTCCCAGGTCCTGTGGCTGCAAAACAAGCCCAAATCATCACCCCTCCACCACCGTGCTTGACAGTTGGTATGTGGTGTTTCTGCTGATATGCTGTGTTTTGTTTTCGCCAAACGTGGCGCTGTGCTTTATGGCCAAACATCTCCACTTTGGTTTCGTCTGTCCAAAGGACAATGTTCCAGAAGTCTTGTGGTTTGTTCAGATGCAACTTTGCAAACCTAAGTCGTGCTGCAGTGTTCTTTTTAGAGTGAAGAGGCTTTGTCCTGGCAACCCTTCCAAACAAACCATATTTGTTCAGTCTTTTTCTAATTGTACTGTCATAAACTTTAACATTTAACATGCTAACTGAGGCCTGTAGAGTCTGAGATGTAACTCTTGTTTTTTTTTGCAATTTCTCTCAGCATTGCACGGTCTGACCTTGGGGTGAATTTGCTGGGACGTCCACTCCTGGGAAGATTGGCAACTGTCTTGAATGTTTTCCACTTTTGAATAATCTTTCTCACTGTAGAATGATGGACTTTAAATTGTTTGGAAATGGTCCTAAAACCCTTCCCAGATTGATGGGCAGCAACAATTGCTTCTCTAAGATCATTGCTGATGTCTTTCCTCCTTGGCATCGTGTTAACACACACCTGAATGTTCTAAACCAGCAAACTGCTAAAACTTCGGCTTTTATAGAGGTGGTCACACTTGCTGATGATCAATTAATCAAGGGCATTTGATTAGCAGCACCTGTCTGCTACTTAGCATCTTAATTCCTATGGAAGCAGTAAGATAATACTTCGTTTTTCACACATGGCTTCTCCATTTTGGCTTTATTTTTGTTAAATAAATCATGACACAGTGTAATATCATGTGCTGTTGTTCATCTGAGGTTGTATTTACCTAATTTTTAGACCTGCTAAAGAAACGATCATTGTTATTATGTCCTGATATGTAAAACCATGGAATTCAGAGGGTGTACTTTCTTTTTCACACAACTGTATGTCTAAAGCATAAAGGAAAATGGAAAAGGAATGTCCAACAACAATTTAAACATAATACTAATTCAATGAGTGCAAGTATCTAAAGGGAAAAACCCTAAGCTACCTAAGAAGGATACTGGATCCAGAACAAAGAAGAACTGCACACCAGTAGAAGTAAAAAAAAAAAAACCCCAATGCTATATTAGAATAGAGTACAAAATAGTACACTATAGACAAATGTTGGAGCCGCAAGGCAAATAAATTTAGACAAAAGAGAAAAATATTAGAAACAAACAGAGTTGCAACATACCCTTGCTGTGCAGACCGGTATAATGTTGCCACCCACAATGTGATCCTGTTACTGCCGACAGATTTCCTTGGGTCCAGGACTAGAGTTTCGCCTTCCCTCCCTCACCCCCATGACGGTGCTGCCCCCCCGTGTCAGTAACCTTGCAAGCCCTCCCCTTTCACATCTGTATTTCATTCCCCCCTCTGTCTCTCACTCTTCCCTCCTCTTTCTCACTCACACTCCCCCTCCCTCTCTTACACCTTTTCTCTCTCCCCTCTGCTATCACTCAATTAACCTCTCTCACTCAATCCCGCTCCCTTAATCCCACCTCCTCACACTAATTCCCCCCCCCTCCCTCCCATGGCCACACAAAATTCCTCCCAATACCCATACAATTTCTCCTCTCAAACTGTCAATATGTCCACAACCACCCCTCAATAAATGCGTAATACCCTTCCCAAAACAAACTACCCCCCCAAAAAACAGACACCACTGCACCCCCTCAGATATATACACCACTACGCCCCATAGATACAGACACACTAGACACACCTCCAGATGCAAACATCCCCCAGATGCAAACACCTCTACCCCCCCAGATACAATTACCACTACCCCCCAGATACAATAATTACCACTACCCCAGATACAATTAACACACCGCCAGATATAATTTCCACCAGCCCCCCAAACACAATTACCATACCCCAAATAAAATACTCCCCCCATGAATACAATACTCCCCACCACAAATACAAAAACCCCCACCCCGACCACACATACAATTACTCCCCCCCCATACAAAATACCATTTACCTCTAGTTGCTACTGCCTGGCCCCAGCTCTCCCCAGCTGTTGCTGCCTCTTTCCACAATGGGTCTGCCTCTTTCTCCCACATGACTTCCAAATGCACCCAGCTTCTGGCGTGCAAGAGAGAAAGATCCAGCATAGGAAGAGGCAGATAGCAGCTGGGGAGAGCCGGGGTCCCGGTAGTGGTAACCAGAGGCCAGATAGCTTGGCCCGGCCTCTGGTTACCATCGTCAGGCCCCGGTTCTTGGCTCTCCCCAGAGGCTTGGTGTCTGGATGCAGACGTTGGGCCTGGCTTCTGTCCGGGCCCAACTTCCGGCAATGACAAGCTGGGCCTCCCCTCAAACACAGGCCCAGGACACTTGTCCTAGCTCTCCCCCCCCCCCCCCCCCCCCCCGTCGGCGGCCCTGCTATCAAGCACGGGAAGCAAATACCAACAAAGACACCGTACTTCTCTTCTTGACGTCATCACGCAGGAAGCGCCGTCTGCCCCTCTGACGCCAGTGACTCATCTTACGATGAGAACAACAGGATACCTCCCACACCATCCACACACTCAATTCAACTGGAACACTGTGCCCCAAGCTCCAACGTCTCCATGGCAACCAAATCCTGACAGCGGAAACTACAAACCCCTCCCTAGCATAGGAAAGGATTATTTAAACATTCAACTAAAGACTACTTTTATTTATGGTCGCACGATTTTAAATGCTTCCTCACAGCATTTTATTTATAAAGGCTGAAACATTTATAACACAATATTTTGGGTGTACTGTAATTGCACCCTTTTTTATATGCTTGTTGTTAAAGCAAAGTTAGAGCAACTGGACAAGAGATGTGCAAACTTTTTGCTGAAATTTGTAAATCTGCCTGTTTTTATTTTAATAAATATTTCTAAAAAAAACCATCAAGATTTGCAAAAAAAAATGTTTTGCCAAACATTAAGAGTCAAAGAGCATGGTCACGGGGCCCTTCAAATACTGCCATTTACTGCAAGGTTTCCTAAATTCGAGCAAAAACTGACAACTTGCATTGGTATATTGATGGCAGTGGGATTGTAATACCAGAGCCGAACAATTTCTCTGCTGTGATCACAGGACTAGATTTGTGCAAGCCACAAAATACAGGTGGTTTCATTTGCTTATTTGTTTATTTTCCCTGAGTTTACATAGTGTAGCTCGTAGAGTCCTTTCTATAAAACCCACAATAACTATAAATAATGCAGTGAGCAGTAAAACATCTGAAACGTGTGTATGTACTGTATGTATAATTTTATTTATATTGTGCCAACAATGTACACAGCCCTTTACAAAATTACAATACATGGTAAATACATTACAAACAATGGGAATACGTGCAACAGGTAAATGACAACACAATGCGTGTTTATTATTATCTGTTATATGTTGTAGCAATGCAATGCTGCTTCAAGTAGGGCAGAGAGACACCGAATAGCTATCAAGACATTTTAGAATTGTATAGATCCTGTTCTGTCTGTCACATTGCTGAGTCATCTTATTAAGCAGCATCTCAAAAGAGCCAGAGAGGATACTAAGGCCTGGGACATAGTGCCTCTCAAACGTGTTGACGCACGCTGAGGCTCAGGGAAAGCGGTACTTTCCCTGGCCTTACACAGCGCGCCATCAGGGGGCAGGCCGGGGGTGGGCCGGGGGCGGGCATAAGCGCTGACCATGTCCCAGGCCTAAGGGTTGGGGAGGGATTGATCCTTAAAAATCCATGCAACTGATTATATTTATTATATATATTATATATAACAAGCATATTAAGCTTTTAATTGTTTAACTACTGAGATTAGAATTTATGAGTTATGTATCTGACCAGACACATTAGTTTTATACATCAGGGGTTAACAATTTAAAGTCCGTTTTCGCGGGCTTTTTTAACTTTAAATACACAGGCTCAGACCACATCTCCCCACTCCAAGACGAAGCGCTGATTCAAGCGTGAAACGCGTTGAGGGGGAGACTGTGGTGTAGCCTGCTGTGTTCGTGTTCAAGATACCTCAATAAAGATATGTTTCTTATGGATTTTTTTTTAATGGAAATGTCTTAGAGTATAAAAATAATCCATGCATTTCTTTCCTTACTTTCTAGAAAAATGTTACATAGTTACATAGTAGTTACATAGTAGTTACATAGTAGTTACATAGTAGTTACATAGTAGTTACATAGTAGTTACATAGTAGTTACATAGTAGTTACATAGTAGACGAGGTTGAAAAAATACATATGTCCATCAAGTTCAACCTACTGTATGTTAAATTTAGACATATTCTCCAAAAGGTTAGGGGAACTCCCCTTACGTTTTGGAGAATACATTTAAAGAAGACAACTGGGATAGTCTTTTAAAAAAGGTTGAGTGAAAGGATTACACCTCTTCTATATACAGTCATGTGAAAAAGAATGTACACCCTCTTTGAATTCCATGGTTATACATATCAGAACATAACAACAATCCTTCGCAGGTCTAAAAGTTAGGTAAATACAACCTCAGATGAACTGCAACACATGACATATTACACCGTGTCATGATTTATTTAACATAAATAAAACCAAAATGGTGAAGCCATGTGTGAAAAACTAAGTACACTCTTACTGCTTCCATAGGAATTAAGATTCTAAGTAGCAGTGTGACCACCTCTATAAAAGCCGAAGTTTTAGCAGTTTGCTGGTCTGGAGCATTCAGGTGTGTGTTAACAAATGCCAAGGAGGAAAGACATCAGCAATTATGTTAGAGAAGCAATTGTTGCTGCCCATCAATCTGGGAAGGGTTTTAGGACCATTTCCAAACAATTTAAAGTCCATCATTCTACAGTGAGAAAGATTATTCAAAAGTGGAAAACATTCAAGACAGTTGCCAATCTTCCCAGGAGTGGACATCCCGGGAAATTCACCCCAAGGTCAGACCGTGCAATGCTCAGAGAAATTGTAAAATACCCAAGAGCTACATCTCGACACTATAGGCCTCAGTTAGCATGTTAAATGTTAAAGTTCATGACAGTACAATTAGAAAAAGACTGAACAAATATGGTTTGTTTGGAAGGGTTGCCAGGAGAACGCCTCTTCTCTCTAAAAGAACATGGCAGCACGGCTTAGGTTTGCAAAGTTGCATCTGAACAAATCACAAGACTTCTGGAACAATGTCTTTTGGACAGACGTGACCAAAGTGGAGATGTTTGGCCATAATGCACAGCGCCACGTTTGGCGAAAACCAAACACAGCATATCAGCAGAAACACCTCATACCAACTGTCAAGCACGGTGGTGGAGGGGTGATGATTTAGGCTTGTCTTTGCAGCCACAGGACCTTGGAACCTTGCAGTCATTGAGTCGACCATGAATTCCTCTGTATACCAAAGTATTCTAGAGTCAAATGTGAGGCCATCTGTTCGACAGCTAAAGCTTGGTCGAAATTGGGTCATGCAACAGGACAATGATCCCAAGCACACCAGCAAATCTACAACAGAATGGCTGAAAAAGAAAAGAATCAAGGTGTTGCAATGGCCCTGTCAAAGTCCAGACCTCAACCCAATTGGAATGCTGTGGCTGGATCTTAAGAGAGCTGTGCATAAACAAATGCCCACAAACCTCAATGAACTGAAGCAACGTTGTAAAGAAGAGTGGACCAAAATTCCTCCACAATGATGAGAGTGACTGACAATAATTTTGAAAACTCTACATAATGTTCAGAGTGTTCTAACAGAAAGTACAGTCAAGTTCAAAATAGCTCAGATTATTTTTTCCCCTGTTGTATAATTTTATCTTTCAGAAAATAAATCTATCCCTTGCACAATTACAGGCCAATCATTCTGACACAACCCCCCAAGCTATACAGTTTCAGATGCCCTAGGTGATATCCATTCTTAAAGCATCACTATAAAGATCAATATATTTTAAATATGTACTGCAAAGCATGTCAAATAAGCTAAATATGTAATACTTAATTTTAATGTTTAATTATTATGCTTATTTGTCTTAGCATTCAATTTCTTCGTAACTTAGATTCATGTTGTTGGTCAGGTTACTAGCATGAAAGAATAGCCTTGGGTGATGAATCATGCCTGATCTATTTGTATGCTTCCACTCTGTTGTTTTTATCTCACAGCATGCATACAAATGCTAGTCTTATATTTGAGCTGTATGCAAGCAATAAAACACTGTTTGTATTCTTTATTTGCCAATGGTGAGTAATAAATGGCTGCCCCCGCTGAAGCATAGATGATGCAGTTTTGTGATTGTAGCATGTACTGTAACAAGTATTCCTTCAAGTATTTATGAAAAAAAACAATATATGGTCATACACTACTATTACTAAAAAATGTATATATTTAATTTCTATGCATTTGACTAAAATATGAGGACAAAAAATAGGGCTTCCAAAAACATTTAAAACATGCCTAAGTGCATTAAGATACTTTGTTCCTCTTTAAACTCCAGCTTCTTGTGTGTAAAGATTTGGACATCGGTTATTAGGGCAGGATGTAGCTGAGGATGTACAGTACTGTATTTTATGCAGTATTATAGATTGAAACAACAGAGAAACAAGTAAGTAAGCAGGAAACTATACGTAGAAAAATCAAAAGTAAAAAAAATAAATAATCAGCTTGCACATACTTTACACATATCGTCCATATCAGTAAGCAAATCACTGCAAATGTCCGCTGTCTCAATGGGTTATAAACAGTAATTCGGGATTGCTTTTCATAAGCACTAAACTGAGACATCATAGCTGTGGCAGTCTGGCGTGTACTTACAAGTCGGACATCAGAACATCAGTGCTGACCTGCATTTTATATTTCAGGCTAATAATTAGTTTCAAAAGTAAGAACATTTACTACACTTGAAATGGATGCAAAGAACAAAATACACCACTCAGTTGTAAACATAGAAACATACGGGGTGATGTATAAAAGTAAATGTAGAGCAAAATGTATGCAAATTGTATCACTTTCATCCTGTTTCTCTTTGCATCAATGTATCAACGTTTTTGATCCAATATTTGAGCTGTTTGAGTCACCTTGCAATTTGGGGAGTGACAATAGGAGGAGTTATGGAGGAGTTACATGACTCACAGATTGTAATCGGATGTAGCAAAGTCCACATTTAGTGTAGAGATGAATCCGCGCTCGTGCTTTCAAGGGTGTTAGTAGATGAGATTTATGACTTGCACTCCTTGCAGCTGCTGTGTGTGGGAGCCATCCCAGCAGGGCCGCCAACAGGGGGGGACAGCAGGTGCTGATGTCCCGGGCCCCCTGCGCAACTGTGCTCGTTTAAAAAAAAAAGTTACAAAAATAGTGGCGACCCACCCCCTGTGCG
Organism: Ascaphus truei; assembly: GCA_036426205.1. Classification (NCBI taxonomy): domain Eukaryota; kingdom Metazoa; phylum Chordata; class Amphibia; order Anura; family Ascaphidae; genus Ascaphus; species Ascaphus truei. The sequence goes on along the minus strand of CM071567.1, from coordinate 131,111,211 downwards.
CATGCGCAGAATCGAGGTCCCGGCGCGCATGCACAGGGAAAGCAGGGTGTCTAGTCTGTGCCTGTGGGCCCACATTCCCCCTGCTCCCCCCTGCTCCCAACGTTGGATGGGAAGAAACGCCATGGTGGCCCCGCTCGCGCCAACCCAGCTTCCCCCGCGCGTGCCAATCTCACTCAACCCACCCACCCATTCACTCACCCAGTCACTCAAGCCACTCAGTCACTCAACCCAGTCACTCAAGTGTCACTTAGTCACTCAGTCATTCACTCAGTGACCCACCCACCCAGTCACTCACCCAGTTACTCACCCAGTCACTCAGTCACTCACCCATCCAGTCACTTAGTCACTGAGTCACTCACTCACCCACCCACCCAGTAACTCACCCAGTCACTCACCCACCCAGTCACCCACCCACTCAGTCACCCAACCACTCAGTCACCCACCATTTGCCCACCCACTCAGTCACCCAGTCACTCACCCACCCAGTCACTCAAAATCACTCACACCCAGCCACCCACCCAGTCGCTCACTCACCCACCCACTCACCCAACCACTCACCCACACACCTACTCACCCACTCACCCACCCGCTCACCCACCCAGTCACTCGCCCAGATCGAGGCTTGCTAAATAAGATTTATTTACATTAGAAAAGAGGCATCTAAGAGGGGATATGATAACTATATACAAAAATATTCAGGGACAATACAAGGAGCTTTCAAAAGAACTATTCATCCCACGGGCAGTACAAAGGACTCGGGCCATCCCTTAAGGTTGGAGGAAAGGAAATTTCACCAGCAACAAAGGAAAGGGTTCTTTACAGTAAGGGCAGTTAAAATGTGGAATTCATTACCAATGGAGACTGTGATGGCAGATACAATAGATTTGTTCAAAAAAAGGTTGAACATCTTTTTAGATGGGAAATGTATACAGGGATATACCAAATAAGTATACATGGGAAGGATGTTGATCCAGGGATTAATCCGATTGCCAATTCTTGGAGTCAGGAACAAATTAATTTTTCCCCTTAATGGGGTTTTTTGTTTGCCTTCCTCTGGATCAATAAGTAAGTATAGATATAGAATAAAGTATCTGTTGTCTAAATTTAGCATAGGTTGAACTTGATGGACGTACGTCTTTTTTCAACCTCATCTACTATGTAACTATGTAACTATGTAATGTTTTTTTTGTATTACAATAAGAAGAAAACAGTTAAGTAAAAGTTGTGCGCTAAATTTTTTTTTGTGGTAGGTGTGCTATGGGTTCTGGGGGGGGGGGGGGGCTGCTCCTTTCATTTATCCTGGGACCCATAATTTCTGTTGGCGGCTCTGCCTCATAGCTCCACGAAGTAACACAGAAGAAAATCCTTGAGGATCAAAACAGGAAAAAGAGAAGCACACAGAGCGCATCAGAGGTAAGTAATTGATATATTTATGTAGATAAAATAAGTAACTAACAACTTACAGTATAGTGGGTGAATCACAATGCATTATGTATTTGGCCACACGAGATGAAGGCTGGGACTAACTTGATGATGCACTGTCGGGTTGCATCTCACCTGAGGAACCCAGCATACAGAAGACTGATGTGAATCCAAGATGCTCTGTTAGGCACTGCGGCAGACACTGATTGAAAATAAGATGTGCCAACACCGCTACGCATTTCAAACAATTCTGTTCTTCATCAGGAGTTCACGTTATAGGTCAGTGTCCGGTCTTATATACCCCCGCACAGCGGGGGTCAATTATTACTAATACATCCATAAAGGTGGATATAAATCACATTTAAAGTCCCACATACATTAAAAACAAATACAAAATATCTATCATCTGGTATTTGGTTGGTGTATATGTTGATGTGAATATGTTCACACACACACACACACACACACACACACAACAAACACAAAACACACACACACACACACATACACACACACACACACACACACACTATTGTGTCCACTATTGAGGATTTTGGGCCTCGACATCCCCATGGACCCTTGGCTATTCCTATTGAATAGACCAATACAGGGTTTATCCCCAGAACTAATTCCAAACTAGTTGCCCACTTTGCAATGGCAATGAGGTGCGAGATTGCAGCATTATGGAAACAAAATGATATTCGACTCTGGCCAAAATTAGGAACAGAATTTGCTTTGTGTGTCAGATGGAGACGTTAACAAGTCTAGTTAATGACATTGGCAATACATTCCAAAAAGTCTGGTTGCCATGGTTGGCCCAGAGAGACATCCCAGGAATGAATACCTCCACAATATTGCTATGATAATTCTAGATGCGTTCTCCTTTTCTCCTTTGACTGGGCAGGAACACAAGGGAAGCAGGGCAGGAACAGGGCCGCAAGGGAGTTAGAGCAGGCTGATCATGATGAAATGAAAGGGTAATACACTGGAAGACATCAAAAGAGATTGAAAAAGTGCCTTCAATACACCCCCCCCCCCCCCCCACACACCCGCCCCCTTTTTTTTCTCCTTCATATGACTTGTATGTACCATTTGCTTTGTTCAATGTTACCATCGTATGTTACCAGAATGGATGTATTGGAATGTCATGTATTCATTGTTCCAAAATTTAATAAAAATGTAAGTTATAAAAAAAAACAAAAAAAAATAAAAAACACTGTCTCCTCCCACCATCCAAGATACAGGTTCGCGTAGGTCAGTGCACATCTAGTGCTCATAGCTGTACCTTGGATTTGATGGTAAATGTGATTATTAAAATGGAAATATTTGTTAGTAAGAATGAAATCAAGCAGTGTAAGTGGGAAGTAATTGTTCAGGTATGTTCCTCTGAAATGCACATAGTTTGAGGAGCGCACAATCCGGTGGGAGCAAGGAGAGGATTTTTTCACGGTTTGGCGCGAACGGGATACAGGTAAGAAGGGTATTTATAAGGACTGTTTACAATGTATGTTTATCCTTGATAAAGAACGCACACATGTTCGAATCGCGTTGGATTTTATATGTCTTGATGACTCAATAAAAGTTTAATATTTTTTGATACCTGAGGTCCTCTCCTTGTTCCCACCGGATCGTGCGCTCCTCAAACTATCTGTATCTTATGTACGTCATCTTGGAAGCTGCACATCCATCCAGCCACACCGAGGAGCTGTGAGTAATAATCTTGGTTTGCTACAGGGGAACCTTCCAATGAGATTGACGGTGGGGGGTTATCTTTTCTCCTTACTACCTGTCTTTAGGAGGATTACCCCCATTATTGCTAGCTGCATTACCACTATACATTGTTGTTTATATTGATTCTCCCCGGATGGTGGTTCTGGTGTTATTAAATATTTCACCTGGTATTTGAGCACTCCATATACTCCTATCTATCTGTGTTCCTCTGAAATGCAAGACATGTGATGATGCTTTTATCCCTGCAGTATGGGGAATGCTGCTGTAAAGGGCCTCAACACCAGCCCTACCAGTAAAGTCTGATCATCAACTGAGAAACCCTCTAGACACAGCAAAATATCTTTGTTTGGAGTGAGAGAGCGGCCTTTCTCGGCCAAAATAAAAATATTTTAATTTCAATTTTATTACTAGTGTAGATGAGCATGGGGTCTCCGGAGCAGAATCGCATTGATTTCAGGTCCGGGGACCCCCCTGCTTCCCAAGATACAGGCCCTGTTATGGGGTGCCGGTATCTCCTATGCATTGAAATGTCCCGGTCACATGACTGGAGACATTTACAAGCATAGGAGATACCGGCACCCTATAACGGGGCCTGTATCTCGGGAAGCAGGGGATCCCCAGACCTCAAATCAACAAGGTTCTGATCTGGAGACCACCTGCTCATCTACACTAGTAATAACATTTTCATTAAAATATGTAGTAAAAACTAATTCACAACCCACCCCCTGTGCCCCCACATAAAAATATATATATTTTTTTTACACATTATTAAATGATTATACCACAGGCCGGTGGGGGTCCCCGGCTGGTCCCCACGGGTGTCTGGGGGCCCTCGAGTGGTCCCCGCTAGGCTACGGGGGCCTCCAGGTGGTCCTCACGGGTGTCCATGGGCCTCAACGGTGTCCATGGGGGGTCCCTTTGGATGTCTGGGGGTCTCTGGGTCATCCCCACAGGTGTCTGGGGGTCCCGGGTCATCCTCACGGGTTTCTGGGGTCCCTCGGGTCATTCCCATAGGTGTATGTGGGCTCTCGGTGGTCCCTGGGGTGTCCGGTAGACCCACATGGGTCCCCGGGTGGTCCCACAGGTGCCCATGGTATCCTCAGTTGATCCCTGTGGGCATTTGGGGGTCCTCGGGTGTTCCCGTGGGCATACGTTGGTCCTCAGGTGGTCCCTGTTCATCCCCGCTGGCCTGCGATACCATTCCTGTATTTAAAAAAAACAAAAACATGGCCTATATTTCAATAAATACACATCCGCCCCACCCCCACCTAACACATACAGTACAGTTATGTGCAAAATAACTATTAACCAGAAATGGATAATATATTATTTGCCCATTATTAAACACAACATTAGCCAGCCAGCATAAATAAAGTACATAAAAAACATTCTACTTACCACTTCCAACATGAAGGGCGTCCTCGTCAGCATACTGCAGGGCCATGTACTCCTATGCCAGCAACAATACATACAAAAATACAATCTAATGGCCCCTAACCTCTTAATCACCTTAGCGGTTAATAACCACTACAGTAATTAAGGAGTTAACCCACCCTGCCCCACTACCAACCTGGGAGGCCTAACCACCCACCCCGGACCCACTATACTCTCCCTGTACCCATTGAGTGGAATAATATATAATATGGGCATGATAAGCTACGATAGCAGTCAATGGTCACACTAATACAAAAGCATGAATGTCAAAAATGCACAAGAATAAAACAGATACAACAAGCACCTAAACACCGAGAAACAAAAATTAAAACCAGTAGCCAACTAAGCAATTAACTAAATAAAACAATAAAAAAGGAGTCCTCCGGTGCGTGGTTATACTCGTGGTTCCCAAGACATGTAGGGAGAAAATTAAAAAACAAACCACAGAAAAGGGGTGGTTAAAATGGAATTAATATGCAGTCTAATGTTGATTGGTATTAGACAGAAGAACACTTACATACACTGCAGATTTTTGAGAAGGATATTCTTCTTAAATGTGCCTCAAAACATAAAGGAGAAGGATATAGTGTAAAAATGTTTAATGAAGAAATAAGATTTTTAAGAGAATGCTCACTCACAAACGACCATAGGCATATGGCATTGAAAGGGTTTTCACTCTGTACTCCACAAGCCTCTCCCTTGTATCTCAAGGCGTCGGTGCGGCATCTATCTCGGCGTAGGAAGTGACGTCAGCTGTCGTGTCAGCGGGGGACTCACCTGGGCTCGTGCACAGCCCTTGTTGCTCCCTTCACTGACTTCCTGCTTCAGCTCTGCTCCTGCACATGCGCATCGGCAGTAGTTCAATCCTAAAGCCGGGAAGAGCTTTCTCCTTCCAGCTATGGTGGCCTGGAATGTCCAAATTCTGTCAAACTATTTTCGCCTTTGGCTTCCTCAGTGACATTTTTTTCTTGATTGACATTGTGTGGAGGACTTTAAATCACCTCTATGAACTCTGGCAGCGGGACTTCTCTGTGTATTTATTGAATATCTGCATTTGAATCAACACACGGTTGGCGCTACTATATCCTTTTTTTCCCTATTTAACTAAATAAAACCACTAGCCAATCAATTAAAGAAATAAAACCACTAGGCATTCAATAAAATAATTAAAACCACTATGCAATCAATTACATAAATCATACCACTAGCCAAAAAATATATTTAATACCTAAAAGCAGTAACCAACACAAAAAATAATTCAAACAACCACTAGGCAACACATTAATTAAAAGCAGTAGCCACCATAATACATCATTAAATAAAATCGCTAACCAATTTGTAAAAAGAAATAAACAAACCATGACAATTCAAATCAATTTAATCTAAACAATAAAAAGACATAGAAAATAAAACAGTCAATAGAAGAAATGCATTTGCCAAAAAAATACATTGTCTCCCACTGTATTCATCTGTACCATAAACAGACACAGATTAATACATTAGCAGTCAATGTGCAATGAAAAACATAAAAAATAAAAATCCAATAAAAAAATCCTGTAAAAATAAAAGTACATACAGTACATTCAATATTTATCTTATGTTTAGAAGCGTTGGCCCTCTGAATCCTGGGGAATCAGCAAGCTCTCCTACCATGACATCACAAAACACAATTCAACGCTCCCCACCGTGAAGATCAAGGACAGATAAAAAAATTCTTCTTTCTTTAATATTCCATCGTCTTCTTTCTTCATCTGTGATTATTTCTTGTTTATCTTTATCTTCTGTCTTTATCATCATCTGTTTATCCAATCACCCCATGTTAAATCCACGATGTTGAACGGACAGCCTCTTGAGCTCAAATGAGACGTCACGGCCTTTAATATAGCCTGTGACATCACATGTGGGCGGCAAATGGTTCACACGCCATCTGATTGGCTGTGAAAACCATGTGGCCTTTTTTTTATTTTTTATGTGACGTCCTGAAAGGGACTGAAGCCAGTCAATCAGAATGGTTGTGCTATATTCCCCTTTTATTAATGGATATCAGCTCCGGAGTGTAGCAAGTGCTCACCACAAACAAGACAGGACCGCAACTGGGCAGCCATGTCCGGAGTGCAGAGTGGTAGTCGTGTAGCTGGGTATGGGTAGGAGAAGTCAGAATGGTCGAGGTACTTGCCGTGGTCTAGGATTGGAGAGACCGGATAGTCATTATGCGGTGCCGGGGTCCAGGGGTATAGAATGTAGAAGTCTAAATGCACGCAGAGTCTAAAGTCAGAGAGGCAGAGGTTCAGATATAAGCCGAGGTCAAAACAGGAACAGGATAAGCAAGACAAGTCAGCAACAGGGCAGCAGGGTGTTTGAAGCAAACGCTAGTACACAAACAGAGGTTTATGCTCTGCCAGTTTGCAGCAGGGCTGTCTGAGCATTTAAAGCACAGGCAGCCAATGGTAGGGCAGCACACCGCTGCAGGGTAATGAACAAGAACTGCACCTAGACATATTCAGTCCACTGGTAAACAGTGGCGGGGAGAAGTGCAGGTGTGGAATAATTGCTCATGCAATTAACACTTTGTGTGTCCAAGGTAGCGCAGCGCCTGCGAGTAGCTGGTTTGCGGTGGCCTCACCCGTGACATCCTGTGGGCGAAGCCTGAGCAAGGTCCGTGCAGTGTCCCCCAGCCTGGCAGAGCTTCGCGCTTTAGGCGCTTCGTCACAGGACGTGTCACGGGGCGGAGCCTAAGCGCGGGGCATGCGATGTCCCTCAGCCTGGTAGTGCGGTGTGCATCACCCGTCCCGTCACGGGGTGTGTCACGGGTGCGGGACCGACGGACAATCCTCACACGGAGTCTCCCGGCAAGAGTCCGATGCAGGAAAAATGCATTTATTTTTCTTGGTGCCACCTCGTCGATTCTCGGCTGCTTCTCCTTACCTTCTTGCCAACTTTTTGTGGCGGGATGATTTGGAGAGGCTACTAGAATTGAGCGAGTTTGAGAAGCTGGTAATATGCTGCGATACGTGGCTTATTGGCGCACATTTGGTGGGGTTTTTTTCCAGCAAAAAAAAAGCGATTTTTGCTCTTATCGCCAGCTTATCGGGGCTTACTGAATCGCTGTAGGCTTTTTTGTCGAGAAGCTGTCAAATTAATGACATTTTTATTACCTCAGTAAGATTTTACATTTTCTCTGGCTTCCCACAGCATCAAACAAGTGCGACACGTAGTGTCTCACTGTTAAGTCTTCAATCCTACCTACTGGGAGGCTGTGTTTCCACAAGTGTGGACTAGAATAACTTCTGATTGGTAAATTAGAAACTGTATTTTGTAAATAGAGTTTTTTAAGTTCTATATCAAGTTTGATTTCCTTTGGACAATATCTTACATTAAAGAAATATAATTTTGTAATAAAAAAAAGCCAATCACCATGATTTACTTAATTAGTCTATTACAAAAAGCTACAGTGTAATCAAATTAACAAGCAATTGCTTTCCTCTAATGTAACCTGTAATCAAGATGCCTATTTAATCACAGTAATTTCCTGCCAGACTACGCATGCTACCCCTGAACTGAGGAAAAGAGACCTAAAGCTATTTGTTAGCTAGATAACCAGTGTTCAAAGCTTGAGCATAAAAAATTAAATGTATGTAATATTCAGATTTTCTGTGTAACTTATATATAATAATATTAACTTTTACAATGTCACAAATTCGGCACCACCCCAGTGTCACTGGTCCTCTGGGAACGCAACCATGCTTTGGTAGTAGTGACGGAGCTGTGAACTTGATCTGCCCTTAGTAAATGAGCAAAAACAGCATGATGTGTAGAGATGGGTGAAACAATAAAAAATCCCATCTGGTGTCAGGCCCAACATGATCATAACCTCTGCTATTCAGGACAGTTGTTCTAACAGTGTAAGCTAAACCAGCTGCTTGATAGCACCACTGTCATAGCATACCTTTGAGCTCTAATTCTCACTGCTCATACCTGTTGCCAACTCCGCTAGGCTTTCTTAAAAATCCAGCACTTATTATATTCGTCTTCCTCCAAGATTTAAGTGGACCAAGGATTCCTCTTTTCTGCCTACATTTGAGATCAATTCTGCCCGAATTTGGCATCAATTCTGCCTGAATTTGACATCAATTCTGCCTCAATTTGACATCAATTCTGTATGCCTAGATCGCGACTTCAGGACCCTTACTTACACTTTACAGAATAGACAATGTTCTGTTCTTATCTCTCCTTTGCACTGTAGGTTTGTCCTTCCAAAGACCAGTGCGTTGACAGGCAGAGCCTGGACCCCTCACTCCTGGCTTTGTGAGTAGGGACAAGGGTACGGAAAAGAGCTGTACAGTATTTACAGAAAGCTTAACAGACTGATCTGAGCTTAGAATGCATAAGGCCGCACGCTGTCAAGCCTGCCTCTGAGCCCGGATCTGAGTGGCTCATGTGGTGATGTTGTCTCTTCTACATGGAACAAGTTCCTGAGGCTCCAGACAAACAATGTAAGGACCCATCAGATAATTGTCCCCGCCACATATCATACTTCTGTGCTTTGCCCATGAAAACCTGCCACCTGGTCATCAGAAGTCACCCGCACAAAATCCCATCTGAATTACAGAATTTCTACTGGCCAAGGATGGCACAGTCAGTGGCAATGTTCTGCTGTGCCTGTAAAACCTGCCAGAGACTGACAGACATGGCGATTGGCCAATAGCACTCTTCCGTCCACTACTGGTGATCAGGGAAACCTTTCAGTGGGTAGCGATTGAAATCATAGAGTCCCTAGTGATTTTTCCAGTCAGTTCATTAAAAGGTTTATCCTCCATGGTGGACTTTGCCACAAATTACCTTGAAGCAGTAGCACTTTCTTTGATAGAGGTCCACAAGGAAGCGGGTGCGCTGATAGACTTTCTGCTATGGTAGCTTTCCCTAGTGAGATCCTGACCGATCAGGGGATGCAGTTTATGTTGGAACTGCTACAATGTCTCTGTTCTAGGTGCGGGGTTAAGCAACTTTCACAGTCCCCTACCCTCTACCCCCACCACAGACTGTGCGAGTAGTGCAAAGGCACTTTGAAGCTGATGCTGATGCTTCGGGTGTTCATGTAAGCTGAAGGAGGAGACTTGAAAGCTCATCTACAGCACCTCCTGTTTCCTACAAAGAAGTGCTATGGGAGTCTCCCTTTGAGCTTCTTTATACATGCCGGGTGCGGGTACCACTCGAAAAGTTCCATGAGGCATGTCAAGGGAAGACCACCACACCACCATCATCTCGGGGGTGAGGTACATGGTGGAGCTCAACGAGTGGTTAGCCTAGTATTTGTCTACCATGAATCTGAGCCAGGGTTATTGGCATATTCTGTTGACCCCAGAGGCTAGAGAGAACTCAACATTCATCACCACTTTTATGAATTTTTGGCCATGCCATTAGGGATGAAGAATGCTCTGGCCACCTTCCAACGCCTAGTCAACTGGTTGCTGGAACAGATTCATGGTATGATCTTGGATGATCTAGCTCTGTCAAGAAGGACCTGGGATGAGCACTTGGGGGATGTAGCTGCAGTCTTAGACCAGATCAGCAAACCGGTTCTGACTCTGAAGCCTACCAAGTGCCTGTTCGGCATGGCAGAGGTGCAGTATCTGGGACACCCGTTGTTACGTTTGCACATCACTTTGCATTGTCCGAGAGACAGACCCGCTAGGTAGAGGTGGGGCATTTAGACTGACCCACACTGTACCTGGGATCTATATCCTGAATGTGTAAGAATAGTGGGGTTCCGGGGTCAGGGCAGGGTGCAGCGGCTGATTAGAGGTCACAATATCGAGGTCAGGGAAGGAGAAAGGCAGAAAGGTCATGGTCACAGTTTTGGGGTCTGGGCTGGAGAGAGGCTGAATAGTCCATAGGCTGACAAGAGTCGAGGCAAGAGAAGCAGCAATCAAAGGATCCAACAGGAGACAAGGTAGGGAGTACAAGGACTGAAACACAGGAACACATGATTACGGGGAGAAGGAACACATGAACTACTCAGGGTCCAGGAGCACAAGGATAAGACTACCTTGAACAGGTAATGAGTGAGTGATATGACAGTCTCTTAAAGGGCAAAGACAGGAGTGAACAATTCCACCTCAAACAGGGGCTGACTTTCTGATTAAGAAGGGAGGACAGGATTTGCCATTACGTAAGATTGCTGCGGTTGCATCAGTGTGGGTGTGAGATCACTTCCTGTTGACAGCCATCTTGCTAGAGGTGAAAGGAAAGCATCCTCAATTGTCGGCCATGTTGTTTGAGGCAATGAAACCTGAGATGTCAGAATTTCAGTGATGTGCCAGTGCCCAATAGGAGCGGCTGCAATGCTGGATTCTGAAACATGGCAGATGAGACTACCTGGTGGGCATGGGACAGCTCAAGCCTAAAAGCCCGAGCCGGCCAAAGTAGATATCATCCCCCACACCGTGACCTCATGTCTCGACTGTGAGACCACCTTCCAGGTATCCAGCACTCCTTTTCAGGTTGATCCCCTATTGTAACAAGCGGTTTTTGGTGCAGACCAGTGCCTCCATTTACGGATGAACCAACTTCAGCAGGCTACACTGGGTCTCAGATGAGAAGAGCAAACTTTTGGAGTGTAGTCTGGCCCTTCAGGAGTATGATTTCTCTGTTCAGCACAAGACGTAGAGTGACCTGTCTCCGTGACAGTGGCAATGGTTGATAAATGGAATGAATGCCTGATAAAACCCGGTGCTGTCAGTATCAACGTGAGAGATGAATATCTTCAGGCTACACTTTTAGACCCACGCTTTAAAGGTTGCATGAACTACATTTTGCCCCATGGTGAAGAGACTGTGGCAAGTTTCAAGGATATTATGTCCAGGAAGAGTTGGAAAAAGAGGAAAGGCAGAGATAGGAGGGCAATGAAGGTTCCCAGAGGGTAGCCTCAGTCGCCATATATTTCACACAGAAACTGACAACACGTGGTCGTCATCACCACTTTATTCTTCTCAGACCTCGTCAAGTGACATTTTGGTAGTGGTGGTGGTGTGTCTATGGCAGTTGTTGTTGTGATAGTGGTGGTGTGTGCAGTAACAGCAGCAGAAGATGTCGCCCTCACTATGATGAATGCTAAATCACTATGACATTGTTCACACTACCAAAAAAGAAGCAGACTCTTCTAATAATATAAGTGCTATGGACATGGTTGAGCTGTATATTGGTGGTAGTTCATTCCTGCCTCCAGACTAGAGATGGACAAATAGTTTTTCTGGTTTTGGATCTGAAGCAGATCATTGGGTTCCTTTGGACCGCAGATTTCAGAATATCAATCTCAAAAAGGGCGATTCACATTTTACGGATTTGTTATTATTATTACCAATACACTCTTCGTATTCCGCAACCCGTGGACGAATTTTTAGAATCCAATGTACAGATTCAGCAATCCACCAACTGATTTCTGAATACGTGGATTCTACAAATCCATCCATAGGTTACAGTCTATCCAATTGTGGTTTTGGATGAATCCACGCAGAGTAAAACTGACCAAATCTGTTTGCAGATTTTAAACCGCAAGCCGGATTTTGGGGGAAAATGCAAGAAAATCCAGTAATTGGATTTGGGTGGATTTGCCCATCTCTACTACTGACTTTTTGAATAGTGAGCTGCTAAAACAGAAACATGGCCTGCTCTTCAAGATGAATGAGCATGGGTATAATCACCACTAGAATTTGCTTCTCAGAACCGCACCAGCTCTAACATCAGAAGCATCAACTTTGACAATGAATGGATGAAAAGGATCAGGATGCTTCAGGATTGGAACAGAGGAAAAAAGTATGTTAAGCTTTAGGAAAGCTACCTGCACCTCTGGAGACAAATTCACATGGTCCGCCCCTTTTTTGTCGTGGCCATAATGGGAGTATCGATCTTTGAAAAATTCTGAATAAAATGTATTAATTTGAAAGTTCAAGGAACCTCTGGGTGGAATTCAGTCATCTGAGCAATGGCTAATCCAGAATTGCAGAGACCTTGGCAGGACCATCGCTGGACCTTGGACGGATATAGTTAAGCCTTGACTTAAATTATCCTCAATGTATGCCTTCATGGCATTAGTAAAGACTAAAAAAAATGCGCGCATCCAGATGGAGGAACCTGCCAGGGAGCAGATCAATGGTACAATCAACAGAATGAGGCAGCTCCTTCACCTATAGTATTCTTATCAAAAACATCCCTGAAGCTGGAATATGCTTGAAGACAAGCCAATACTTTATGCTCCAGGAGACGGAGGCTCCCAACTGGATGAGAATGAGAAAAACCATTTTAATGACATGAGGATCCCGAGGCTTTGACCTGTGTTGAAATCTAATTGATTTGTGGATTGTGGATAAATAACCAGGGGAGTTCCAGAACAACATCAATAGCTAGGGACTAGATAACATTTACCTGAAGAAGTTAATTGTGCAGTACACTAACTGTGGCTCCGACTTACTGCACTGACACACTTTATTCGAGCAAATACCCAGTATGTACCTGGCAAATACCTGGAATGCGCCGCTCCTCACCTCTGACAAGCCCCGTTGCGTTTGCCTTCCCAGCCTGGGTTCATGCCTGGCTGACGGGCGGCTGATCTGTTAAATGATAATGATTAGGATTTAATAGGCTGCAATGCTTCGCGTGTCTACCAGATGGCATAAATTCATGAATTGTAATGCAGTATATATATATATATATATATACTGTGCAGTATTGCAGCCAGCGGGAATAAAATGCTTCAATCCCTGCCTGGAAAATACCTCAATGCACTCGGGCAGAAAACAGTCACAAACCTCAATACACCCGGGTATACCCGAATTCGTGGGACTAGCCGAGCTCGAATAAAGTGTGTCGCCAGTGTAAGTCGTATTCTGAGAGATGATTCCGAATCCAAATGGTCTTCAATTGATAGCCACAATAGCAAGTGGCATCAGCTTCTTCTGGAACTAACTTGCAACTCAGACCGCAGCTCTCAAATCCATTAAGGCTTGAGTCAACATGGAGTGGCACTCCCAACAAAGACAAATAGGAATCATATGAAAGGAGGGTTAAGAAGTGATGGTGGATACCCCCAGAGGAATTCCTCCTATATACTCTAGTTTCAGGCATTTTACCAGCTTATGTGGGCAAATCCATGCCAGGTGACCTTTCTGGACACCATAGAGGCACAACCCAGAAGTGCGCCAGTGTTACAGCTCCACTTCGGCAAGGCACATAATCCCCAACTGCATGGATTCCTCAATATCTACCACAAGCTCACTCGCAATTCTCTGGAAGTGCGGTGCCAAATGGAAAGAGAGAGAGAAAGAGAGAGAAAGATAGAGAGAGAAAGATAGAGAGAGAAAGAGAGAGAGAGAGAGAGAGAGAGAGAGAGAGAGAGAGAGAGAGAGAGAGAGAGAGAGAGAAAGAGAGAAAGAGAAAGAGAGAAAGAGAGAAAGAGAGAGAGAGAAACTGACTTCAGAGTTTCGTCATTTCAGTCCGTTTCCGTAGCCAGTATCCTAAATTTGATTGAGTACTTGCCCATGGTGCAGTGATCTTGCTGGATTCACAGAAATGCTGCATTAGTTGAGGCCGTATGATCGGCAGTATAGAAAACCATCATGAAGGCCTGTATGAAGGGGACTGAATCATCTAGGAGGAGGAGTTATTTTCATAAAGTGGCGAGGCCCCCACCAGAGCTTCAACGGCCAGTAGAGACAGGATCAATGCCACCTGGGAGTGAGAGTAGAAAATGATGAAGGTTGTGTATCCAACCAAAACAAACTATAGTAGAAATCTTGGTTTCCTTCAAGGGTTATATATTTATTTTAACACAGGATTGATAACAGAGGCAGCGGGTGTCCCCGGGTGGGCCCCACATGGTCTGGGGGTCTTCAGGTTGTCCCCGCGGGTGCCTGTGGGCCTACGTGTAGTCCCCTCGAGAATCTGTGGGCCTCCAGATGGTCCCCGCAGGTTTTCAGCGGGCCCACAAGGGGTCCCCAGGTGGTCACATCGGGTGTCTGGGGGTCCTCAGGCGGTTCTCACAGGTGTTTTGGGGCCCTCAGGTGGTTTTCACATGTGTCTGGGGGCCAACGGGTGGTTCCCATGGGTATCTGGTGGCCACATAGGGATTCCCGGGTGGTCCCCATGGGCATCCGGGGGTCCGAGGTTGGTCCCCATAAGCGTCCGAGGGTGGTCCCTGCGGGTCCCCGCTTCCCTTTGGTACCAACCCTTTTGTAAAATAAATAAAGATGTATGTATGTATGTCTTTATTTATATTGCGCCATTAGTGTACATAGCGCTTCACATTAGTACTACACGTGACAATCACATAAATATTATTTATTATTTAATTTTATTTATAAAATATTTTACCAGGAAGTAATACATTGAGAGTTACCTCTCGTTTTCAAGTATGTCCTGGGCACAGAGTAAAACAAATAGTACATGGTTACAAGTACAGTTACATAAATGAACAGGGTATACATTATATACAAGACATTGCGTGCACAGTTAAAGAAAATATATATTATGGGCGTATGAAACAGTTACAGACCAGATTAAAATGTGAGAGAGCCTTAGATTTGAAAGAACTTAAACTGGTGGTGGATGTGAGAGTCTCTGGTAGGTTGTTCCAGTTTTGGGGTGCACGGTAGGAGAAGGAGGAACGTCCGGATACTTTGTTGAGCCTTGGGACCATGAACAGTCTTTTGGAGTCTGATCTCAGGTGATAAGTGCTGCATGTGGTAGGGGTGAGGAGCTTGTTCAGATAGCTGGGTAGCTTGCCCATGAAGAATTTAAAGGCAAGACAGGAAAGGTGAACTTTGCGCCTAGACTCTAGTGATGACCAATCTAGTTCTTTGAGCATATCGCAGTGATGTGTGTTGTAGTTGCATTGGAGAACAAAACGACAAATTGAATTGTAGAGGGTGTCAAGTTTGCTAAGGTGGGTTTGAGGTGCCGAGCGTATACTATGTCTCCATAGTCAATAATTCGCATTAGCATCTGCTGTGCGATACGCTTTCTGACCAGGAGACTTAGGGAGGATTTGTTCCTGTAAAGTGCCCCTAGTTTGGCATAGGTCTTGGTTGTCAGGATATCAATGTGCATCCCGAATGGGAGTCAAACCATAAGCCCAGGTATTTAAAACTAGTGACAGGGGTTAGGGTGGTGTTAGTGTTGGTTCTAATCAGGAGCTCAGTCACTGGAAGCTTTAAAAATTTAGTCTTGGTCCCGAATACCATTGTTACAGTCTTGTCAGTGTTTAAAAACAGTTTGTTTTGGGAAATCCAGTTTTCGAGTCTCAAAAAGTCAGACTGAAGTATGTGTTGAAGGTCAGAGAGGCTATGGCTGTGTGCATACAGGATTGTGTCATCTGCATACATGTGTATTGAGGCTTCCTTACAAGCTGTGGGAAGATCATTAATGAACACTGAGAAGAGTAGGGGCCCCAGAACAGAGCCTTGCGGGACACCACAGGTGATATCCAGGGGGTTGGAGTTAGAGCCTGAGATGGACACATGTTGGGATCTTCCTGATAGGTAGGACTGAAACCAGTTTAAAGCAAGCTTCCCTATTCCAGAGCTCTGGAGTTTGTTGAGCAGGATAGCATGATCAACTGTGTCAAAAGCCTTTGCAAAATCTAGGAATACTGCACCAGTGAGTTGTCCCCGTTCCATTCCACACTGGATTTCATTGCAAACTTTTAGCAGGGTAGTTACGGTGGAGTGTTTGAGACGAAACCCAGATTGGAATTGGCTAGGGAAATTTGTCTTGGTATAGAAATCGCTTAATTGGGAGTGGACACATTTTTCCATGACTTTGGATAGAATTGGGAGAAGTGAGATTGGCCTGTAGTTTGAGACAGTGTTTTTGTCCCCACTTTTGAAGATTGGGACAACTCTGGCAGTTTTCCAGGTCTTAGGGATATGGCCTACAGACAGGATAGAGTTGACTATGGACGCAATTGGTTTGGCAATGGCTGGGGGGGCACCAAGTCGTAGGAACCTAGATTGTAGTAAGTCAGGTCCACATTGGCTGCTTAGTTTTAGTTTGAGGAGCGCTTGTATAATCTCCTCTTCAGATACTGGGCCAAATTGAAAATTGTGGGCAGTGTTGGGAGGGGGTGGGACTATAGGGGTACTCACAGGATGAGATTCAGGTTTGTGGTTTGGGATGCGTTTTGCTAATAAGTTAGTGGCGCACCCCACAAAGTAATCATTGAATGCATTTGCAATGTCAGTGGGGTCTGTCAGAGTAATATCCCCCTTAGTGATATTAGTGATATTACTTATATAGTCGATTGTCGGCTGTGAACGGAGCTAACAGCTCACACGTCTATGCAGTCCGACGTCGTGCATGCGCCCCCGAAAAAGCACTTTTAAAAGCTGATCTGAGGGATCGTACCAGCCTCCTACATAGTGAAAATTCCAACAGCGAGAAGAAGGGCAATATTCGAACAATAATTGTCTGTTTATTACAAAACACAACCGAGGTGCCCAAAAGTTTTGAGATATAATAGGAAAACATTGGAAAATCCTTACCAATGATCCACTTTTGAAAAATACGATATCAAAGAGACCCGATATTGTCTTTAAGAAAGCTAAAAGTATTAATAACATTGTGGCTCCCAGTGCTTTGAGCTCCCTAAAGGTTGATAATCTACGGGTCATACCAGCTAAAGGGGACTGGCTACAGGGGCCCCCGTCTGGCTGCTTTAAGTGTGGATATAATAAATGTTTAACATGTCCACATATTACTAATAAACTAAAATAATTTAAATCAAATACAACCAATGAAAAATTCAAAATTGAGAGAGAGCTTCATAAACTGTAATACTCCCTATGTGGTATATCTCTTGTCGTG
Source organism: Ascaphus truei (assembly GCA_036426205.1). NCBI lineage: Eukaryota > Metazoa > Chordata > Amphibia > Anura > Ascaphidae > Ascaphus > Ascaphus truei. Next base: position 131,093,769 of record CM071567.1, on the reverse strand, counting down.
TGCATGTGGTAAACAATACTGTATATACAGTAGGTCACACACAGAGACCACTTAAGGAAAGGTTTAGGGAACATAAGCGGAATATTGTAAAGGGTGTCACAGGGCATGGAGGGTCAAGACATTTTTTAAATAAACATAACAAAGATCCAGCAAGTCTTTTAATCACAGGGATTGAACAAATAAGAATGCGTTCCCTTCGAGGAGGTTGGGTAAACTTAGACAACAGGAAACTTATTGGATTTTTAAATTGCAACCAATGGCTCCAGACGGTCTTAATGAAGATCTGGATCTCCTTGCTTTCCAATAAACAGAAATTTTCTGAAATGAAATTGTCTATTTTCCCGCCCATAGCTCCAATGGGTTCACTGTCATTTTTATCTTTATTTTTATTTATATGCATTCTCCCTGGTCTGTGTTTTATACTCTACCTGTTTGTACTTAATTAATATTATGTGCCATATAGACATACATGTTTTCTATATCTCATCTCCATCTACCTACCTGTGCTGTTCACCCATTGAGTAGTATAGGTTTTTCCTATGAGTCCCCTGTATTCTTGCCAACACTTAGGGTCCCTTATACCCTAGGAATTTGTAATGTTATTAACCCATCCAGAATCTAGGAGGTTAATTCAGAGATCCAGTTATCAGGATATCTGATCCTCTTCTCTGTCTCTCTGTAACATCCCTAAGAGTTCATAATTATACATTTATAATTAAATTACATACAAGATATAATTCTGTTTGAAAATTAAGCTCCATACATCTTGAATGAATTATTCCTGTATATAGTAATATCTATTTAACTTTTAAATGTAATTTTAACAATTTTATATAATCATGTATAATATGTTTTTTAATAACATGTATAATATGTTTTTAATACTTTATAACACTGTTTAATCATTTTTCATTCCCATTTTTACATTTTACATTTGTTATACAATTGCTTCTAATAACCATTGATAACCTCCCCCACCCACCCCTTTGATGCAGACTAGTGAGAGCAGACAACGACCAAAGCAATTAACTAATCAATTGTTTCTTTTTGAACCTGAGCTGCTCTGCACAATGTGTATATATAGGGAGGTAGGGGGAGGTGCATCCCTATCTCTGATGAAGTCACATCACGTGATGAAATGCGTAGGAGGAGCCAGCATTGAGTCCAGTGTACAGAGTGACAGAGGAAGCCATGAGGTGAATATCCTGCTGCCTGCTGCTGATTAAGCTGACCCGCCTGCTGCCTGTCCTTACCGGAATCTAGTGACTGTGGAAGTCTAACCGGAGGGGGTAACCTGTAGACACCCAGGACTGTACATCTGACGGCGCATGCCAAGGAGACCCACAACCCCTGCTTACTCACGGAGGAAGTGAGTCCCAACAGTGTATACGCCCGATCCAGCCCTGAAGCAGGAACTATCTGGTGTTAACCCCAGAGGAAGGACTTTGCAGGAACTGACAGCCAACAGCTGCAATCCAGACAGCATCCACCCAAACAGGCAATATCTCTGTCCTTTTACACACCACTATCGGTTAATTTCTTGAACTGATCATTATAGCAATTCCATTTATATCAGAACTACTGTACATTTATTCTATGTGGTTGTTTAGTTTGTGTTTATGCACTAGTGTAATTTATGTGCAATTGTCATGTTTAAATGGCCCTCATAGGTTAATATAAAGTTGAATTTACTTGTTACTGCGCCTCCACTTAATTTCTTTTCATAACCAAAACAGTACCCAGCCAGCATATAGTAAATTAAACTTGTACATACCCCTGCACATATGAACACCGTCCTCCTCATATTTCTCTTCATCCTCTTCTTCTGTGGGCACCGATAGTAAACTAAAAAATCTAACTACTGACCTGCAATGAACAAAAAGGGGGGTTGCCCCTGCTCAGCTTAATATGATGCAATTTGAGGGGTGCAAACTGGGATTAGATATATAATATATGTTAAGGGAAAATTTTCTTTTTTTGTCAATACAGGCATACCCCGGTTTAAGTACACTCACTTTAAGTACACTCGCGAGTAAGTACATCTCACTCAATAGGCAAACGGCAGCTCACGCATGCGCCAGTCAGCACATCCTGAACAGCAATACCGGCTCCCTACCTGTACCGAAGCTGTGCGCAAGCGGGGAGACTATAGAGCCTGTTACAAACGCGTTATTTATATCAGTTATGCACATATATGACGATTGCAGTACAGTACATGCACCGATAAGTGGGAAAAAGGTAGTGCTTCACTTTAAATACATTTTCGCTTTACATACATGCTCCGGTCTCATTGCGTACGTTAATGCGGGGTATGCCTGTACTGACCTGCAGCCCCTTAATCACCTTAGAAGTTATTAACCATTATAGTAATTAAGGGTTTAACCTACCCTCCCACTACCTACATGGGAAGCCTTATCACCCTTCCCAGGGCAACAACCCTTACCTCCAACCCCCTTTATGCATTGATTGGCCCAGTGGTAAACCATGCCCATAATATGGTTTGCCAAAATGGCAATAAATGGTCAAGCACTGAATAAAATGTGTTACATTTCAATAAAATAAAACATTTACCAATAAACCAATTAATTGAAACAGTGGTTAACCAGGCCCATAATATGGGCATGGTTTTCCACAATGGCAATGAATGAGCAAATAAACAAACACAGAATAAATCACATTACATGTCAATTAACAAAAATGGCAATAAACCAATTGATTGGTACAGTGGTACACCATGCCCATAATGAGCATGGTTTGCCACTATGGCAATGAATGGGCAAGCTACAGTACAAATATAAAAACAAGCACATAATAAATCACATTCAATTTCATTTTTTTTAAATGCCAATAAACAAAATTGATTCCCACTATGACAGTCAATGGGCAACCTAAAGGAATATACACAATAAAATAAAATACAATCAATGTTTTTCTTACCTTTGCTGTCTTCACCCTCCTACTCCAGCAGCAACCTCTTTACTGATGACGCAATGCTCCTCAACAGCCGATGGTCCTCCGGTAAGTTCTTTTCTTCTATCTACATTCTTTTCTTCTGTCTTCTGTGCTGTATATTGTAATGTAACTTTTTCTGTGTTCAAACTCCTTCCTTTTTGATATGCACACTTACAAACCCATTTGCCCTTGGGAAAACAGCTGCTTTACAGAGTGAGTAGAGCAGAGTGAGCAATCATTCTACAGTATATTATTTACTGCTTAAGAATTAAGTAGGCCTTGGCTTCAACTTATTGTATAATATCTATTGCTAAAACACTCCTCTAAATAACTCCTCAGCTGACTTACATCTGTACCGTATTACACAAAACAGATAACATTTTGTAACAGTTTGTTTAGAAATATGAGAATAAAAATTTCTTCATGAACTCAGTCCCCCTCTCAAGTAAATGACTTAACTTGGAGTGTATCAGTAGAGATGAGCACGAATTCCCCTTAGAATTTGTTGTTTCAAGGCATAAGTGGAGCAATTATGGGGCAAAATAACTGTACCATATCATGTATCAAAGATAAAAAATATATTAGAATCAATGGAATTTTACATTTGATATACATGGTGAAGATTATTTTCTCCAGAATAGGACCATATTTGCCTTGATACTGTACATAGACAGTTCCTAATACTGCACAATACTGTATGTTGGATTATGGCAGTTGTTTTCTAGGCACAAGCCTGATGTGGTGGTCTTTATTTCAGACATACTGTATTAGAGTCATTCTGAGATGTTAGTAAAATGACCTATGGATCTTATGTGCGTAGATTTCTAATTATAATCATTCCATTATGTAATAAACAGAAGACACGAGCCGAACAATTTCACAGAAAAGTTAATGGTGTTGTAAAAATGGTTGTAATTAGAAGATCTATCTTGTAAGTTTTCAAGCTGACACAAAGAGATCCCAAATTATTCATCTTTTCTTAATGGCTATTTTTTAAATACTGTATGGAGACACAAAAAAACCCACTAGAAATGTAGAAATATAATCTACAGTATGTGCTATTAAATGCCCTCCTGTTTTGTGCCTTGAATTAACTGCTTTACTTTTTCTGTTATTCTATAAAGATTGCATTGAGAAGTGCACACATGTCATATTAATATAGCTTATGGACTTAACTAATTAACACTTAGTTGAAATGTTTATTGGTTACCCTTTGTTACAATATGCAAGTTAATTTACTTTCCAATTCCAAGCCTGAAACACATAATAAACTCAATAATGCATGTACAGTAGCAAATTGCATTGCTGTGCCTACAACAACCAAAGATTCTCAAAGCAGAACCATTTAGCATTAGGGATATGCCTTGTCCACCATTCTGTAGATACAGTATGTTCCTTATTAAAAGTTCAAAAAAGCAACATTGCCTGTGTTGTTGCATGTTCCCTGCTGTGTTACACAAGTTTACAAATAGTTATTGAACTGTACTGCTAGTACTGTACCTTCAAGTCTTATGCTTGGAGTGATTCAGTGAGTATTTATTAAAAGGAATGTTATGTGGCTGTGTGCTGTCACTTATGGTAGCTCCACAAAAATATGCACCAATATTACAACACATTTTCTAAAAGCTTACTTACTTCTGTAAAAGACTTGTTCTGTCAGTATTCAAAAGAAGCAATTATTAGGAGCACCAACTGTTCAGTACAATACTCAAAATGGCACATTGACATCTAAGAATGATTTGCCATTTGAAAAAACAATGCTGAAACCACTTAAAGATTTTAAAGTGTACTTGGCACATTACACAGCATGAAAGTGTTCTGAACTATTTGTGTAAATTATAATGCTTTAAAGGCTTTCCAGCCTTCCAGTGTGATACGGTTGGTACATTGAAGGGTTCGCTGTGACTGCATGATGAATCGTACCATATTTCTTGCTTGGCCATGGATGACTATGGCACTGTAGTTATGACTTGGCTTAGGTGGGAAATTATTTCTTTGAATGTTTCTATGTGAGATTAGCCCCCAATGGAGGTAACAGCTATTACAAACTAAATTTGCATAATCACAAGCCACAAAAGCAAGTAAACTACTAACCTTATTATGTAGGTAAACATATCTAGATATAGATCTACTTACCAGGATAATTCAAATGTACATATTGTAATGAGCCCTACCCAAGGTCAAAGAGTAACGCCATCAAATGGATTCTTTTTTTTTTCAACTTAAATTTTGATTGATTTTTCAGGCCGAGATATACAGAAATAAAACATTGAGGGTGGGTGTGGGGGGTGGGGGAGTGGAGGAGTGGGGGGTGTATACATAAAAGAAGAAGGTGTATATGGGGGGGGGAAACAGCACAATGTTGATTCAACAATTCTCGATACTTAACATAGTTTTATCTTAGTATGTGGGAGTATTCTGAGACTACCTGAAAGTCTGTTAAGGAAAGCATTTCTGGGGGATCAGGATAATTGTGAGAAAACATACAGTATAAGGTGAAAATTCGGGGAAATGCAGGGGAGACTCTCTAAGCTATGGTCAGGACCCTTCCACACAGTTCTCCTACTAATCTCATATTTCTACCGTCCCTGTCTACTTTCTTAATTTTGTGTGTGAAAATGATCTGAATGTGGAATAGTATTGCCACACCCCTTCTTTTGACTGTTGCGGAGGAGAAGAAAGCATCCTTATAGCATCTGTCTACTGTATATAGCTTGGATTATCTGGGGAACTAAGATGGGTCTCTTGCAGGAGAAGAAAGTCAGCCCAGTTTTTTAAAGCTCGTCATTGCCATTCTTCCCTTTTTAGTGCAGTTTAAATTTATCACATTGAGCATGATTAACTTAAGTGGCATCGTGAGTTTGGACTAACAACACAGACATATATGAATACCAAAAACTGCACCGCTGTCTAGCTGTTGTACTCATCACCTGATGGCTATTCATGGTTAGGGAACAGGGGTGGGGCTGGGGGAACGAACAAAAAAGGGGGGGGGGGGGACAGGAAAAATCAGAAAAGAAAAAAGAGTAAGCATCTATGTGTCTCCGGAGAGACAGTCCTGATGTTTACCTGCCTTGGGAACAAAATATGGGATGGGGGATGGCGGGGGAGGACAAAAAATAACAATGGCAACTGTGTCTCAGACATGGTTGGGGGTAGTGGCCAGGACCTAGCTGGCCCGACTACTAAGGCTCCAACCCTGGTATTTCACTGAACTCTAGGCCCATTGCAAAGATGAGACTAATCTATGCTCATGCCAAGGGCGTAGACTTTGCTTGTAAACCAATATTAACCTTATATTAACTTGGAAAACAAAAAGATGCTTTTGCCAAAGGGTTTAACAAAATACCCTTTTTCATGAGATTATTATTTTATTTTAGCCTAATTAGTAGGAGCGCAGGAATCGTTCTTTTTGTTTTTCTATAAATAAAAAAAAAAGCTGTGTGTGCTGTGCACGCACATCGTAAGTGAAACGTCTTTGACTTTTGTCACAGAAATTGTATTTGTGTTTGTGATGTTTTAATTAAAAATCAAAATACAATTTAATTGACAAAACGCAAATAAATTTGACTTAGAACGTGCGTACACATCCCCTGTATTTGCACTAAGCGTGAATTCCTCATGTGTGCGTGTGACTGTGTGTGTGCGTGTGACTGTGTGTGTGCGTGTGACTGTGTGTGTGCGTGAGCGTGAGAGCGTGCGTGTGAGTGTGTGCGTGCGACTGTGTGTGTGCGTGCGACTGTGTGTCCCCGTGTGACTGTGTGTGCGTGTGCACGTGTGACTGTGTTTGTGCGTGCGTGCATGAGAGCATGTGAGTGCGTGTGACCGTGTGCATGCGTGTGACCGTGTGCATGCGTGTGACCGTGTGCGTGCGTGTGACCGTGTGCGTGCGTGTGACCGTGTGTTGTGCGTGCGTGCGAGCTTGTGCGTGTGTGTGTGAGCTGTGCGTTCGACCGTGCGCATGCGTGTGAGCAATCGTGTGCCTGTGTGTGCGTGCGTGACGTATGCGCAGCCCCCCTGCACCTCACATATCCCCCTGCACCTCACATATCCCCCTAACCTATTCACCCCCAATACAGCTCCATGAATCCCACCCCAATACCCCCTGCCCTCCCCCTAATGATACACCCGAATAATCCCTGTCCCCCACCCCAAATGATATAGCCACACCAATACCCCCTGCCCTCCCCCTAATGATACACCCCATCTCCCCAGTCCGGGCATGCACTCACCGGGTGGCAGGAAGAGGCTGCTCCGGACCCTTCCCTCCTGCACCGGGCTCTGTGTCACCCCCTCCCGCATGAAGCTCCTCTCCTGGGCAGCTGTGGCCAGCAGGCGGCCGGACGGCTCGTGGGACTAGTACAGAGCGAGCTCCAGGCGGAGGGGGGTCTGCACATCCCTCCGGAGCAGCCTCCTGAAGGGAGTCCGCGGCCGCAGGGACCACAGGAGCCCCTCGGGCTCTACCCCACAGAAGCTGCCGCCCTGCAGGGCCGGGGAGCGGCTCAGCTCCAGCAACCCGCCCGGTACCGGCCCAGGGAGGTGAAGGTCTCCCCGCCTTCATCAGTCACAGAGTCACCTCCTGCCCGGAGCTCAGGCCTGAGACTGACCTGCAGCGGCTCATCCCACAGGCAGCGGCCGGGGGAGGCCTGAAGGGACACGGCATGCACCAGGAGGAGAGGCCGCGGGAGATCAGGGCCTGCATAGGGCCCCGGGGAGCAGTATGGGCTGCAGTGTCCCTGTGAGGAGAGCCACGGCGTCTTGAGCATCGCCATGACTACCGTGCATGCGCGGCATGTCAATGGGCAGGGAACGGCGGCAGTTAGGAGTGGCTGTATCTCCTCGGGCTGCGGTCCGGCACCGGGTCTCCGAGCCGTGGCTTCCAATGTGGAAGCGGGTGGAGGGAGTGGCGCTCGTTAGGAGCTGTGGTGGCGGCGAGTAAATGTTGAGCAGGTGGGGAGGAGCATGTAAGCGGCCGTGTGGGGGGAACAACAGCGGTTAGGAGCGGCGCCGGCGGCTATCGACGCCGCCGCCGCCTTCATGTGATTTGCCAGAACACAGCCCAGCCTCAACTGCCAGCACTTTGACGTCAGCATTTTGACGTCACATCCGTTTCATTTTCTGTCCCCACAATCCATTTTTGTCCCATTACGAATGAGGTGCCACTAAAGAAGTTTCACTTCAATAAGGCCTATCATTTTACCTGCAGCAAACTTCTATAGGGAGGAGCGTGGTATTCTGTACAGTTTTTCACAAATATTAGGCAATCCTTTTCCTTGCTGCATACTCCCATAGGGAATTTTAAATATAGTATGTCTGAAACGTCATAGGGGTAGGTTTATTGGCTCATTTGCTTTGCATAGCAGTTACTGAGCCCCTACCAATTTTCCAATTAGTGCAGGTATAATACACCCCCCGTGTCAGTCTGGAAATCACCCTCCATTGAATGGTAGGTGAATGTGCAAGGCTGACAGAGAGATATTATATATGTAAGTTTTATTATATTCACACATGGGAATTTGTGCACCCAGTTTACCTCCATAGTAAAGGTAAGTAGGATACTGGCTCTAGCCAGATTTTAATTGCACTACCCACATAAGCTCATGCTTTATTTAACCCCTTCAGGGCTTTTACACTTTTTTTCACCAGTCCATTGGACAACTATTACATATATATATATATATATATATATATTTATATATATATATATTTATATATATATATAGTGTAGGTACCTTCATTAAACGGGTATGCCTTGACGTGGCATGCAGGCTTACAAATGCTTTGGCCAAAGGGTTTAACAAAATACCCTTTTTCATGAGATTATTATAACAGGAGTTAAATAGAACAGACAGCCAATCAGACAGAGCTGCAAGGAGGCAGCAAGAAGCAGGCTGCAGTCTAATTGCAAAAGCAGGTGATTCCTGATTGCAGGTTCAAGGGAGAGCTTCCTAGAAGCTTCCTTTTCAGCAAAACCCAGGAGCGGATTCCTTACAGGATGTAATTAACCGCTGATTGAGCAGGGATTTTTAAGGCACGAATTTGCCTGAAAAAGAGAGACTGTTTTTCCCCAGAGAGGGGAAATGAAACTTCTCCCAACAGGAGGGACCCTGGATTTTCTGGACCCTAGGACTGCAGGAAGCAGGTTTGCGGGTTTAAGCTGCCTCCAACCTTGGCCTGTGACCCCGACCACGCCATCTGCCTCCATCCTCTGCCTGTGACCCCCGACCATGCTATCTGCCATCTGTCTGCGACCATAACGAGCCTTGCCAGCTCTCTGCTGTTCTGGCCACAGAGGTCCTACAAGATACTGAAGTCTCCATCGTGACAGAAAACAAAGGCCATTTCTGGACCTTGCTGGAACAGATCTATCAACTGCCTGCTTTAGCAGACACCTCCCGCTTGTTTTGGGTTGAAGATAAGTACTTTTGTTAGTGTTTTTAAGACCCATTTGGGATCCTGAAGTTTTTTTTTACTGCAAGTGTTCTGTAGGATTATTGTGCACTTTGTCCCTGAGAAGCGTTCCCTTTTTTCTTTTTGTTGTAATTTCACTTGAAGAGGCTTTTTCAGTTTCCAAAAGAAAACTCTCCACTGTACTCTCCGTAAAGATAGGGAAGACATATTGCATCTAAGACTTTTCTGCTAAGGCTTAAACTGTTGCTGCAGAGACCAGTGCTCTTTTCTTTGAGTTTTTTGCAGTGCCTGGTTTAACCCCTGCTTATGCTCTTATTCCCTTTTCCAAAGATCAGCTTGTATTTCCCTGCAGTACCTGATGCCACCACTTCAGACTCTCGGACTTGTATTTCTAAAAACAGACTTGTGCTACCTTGATTTCTCTGCTTACTCTGGTTGGACCACTGCTGTTTCACATGGTTGCCATTTCAAAAACAATAGTACTCCCATTTTTTTCTGTATGCCATGATTTCTCTGTAATCTGTGATCTTCCTATGTTTGGTTTTTAAGGTTTCAGATCTAACTGCAAGTTTCTCTGTAGTTAGTTTCCGGCAACCTGTGATATTCCTATGCCTGATTCTAAAGCTTCAGATGTAACTGCAAGTTCCTCTGTCTTTAGTTTCTCGCTTCTGTGACATTCCTATGCTTAATTCTAAAAGTTTCAGATGTAACTGCAAATTCCTCTGTCTATGGTTTCCCCTGCGATTTATGATATTTCTGTGACTGATGCTAAGGTCTCAAATCTAAGGATCAGCTCTCCTATCTTTTGTCTCATTGCTGTGCCTAATATTTCTGTTATTCCAATGTTCCTGTTTTAAAGACGCATTTCCTCTTTACTCGTTTTCTTGGGAAGTTTGGGGTCCCCATATCTGAAGCTATGGCTCCCACTTTGAAAACCATCTTGAGCCATAAACCATAAATGTGAACAGAGTACCACTGATTCTTCAGAATTTCTCAAAGCAAAGACAAAGAAAAAGAAGGGAGTTTCTCCGATTACCGTGAAAACTGCAGAAAGAATTAAGGATGACCCTTTAACATCAGGAAAGCCTGTGTTAGAAGGGAACAGAGATATGCTGCAGCCTATGACGACTTGCAGAATCATCCCAGGAATAGTGGAAAAGAAAGAAGACTCCTTTAACAAAGTTAAAGATGCCTTAACTCAGGCACTTCAATCTGCATAGAATGAGATTGATTGACACTATGGATGACTTTATGAAGAGCAAGAGGCCAAGGCTGCACTACAAAAGTGTCTGTCCACAGCAATTGCTAAGTGTGTACTCTAGGAAAAAGAAAAGCATCAATTTGAGAGTGACATGTGATCATGTATTTTTTTTATTCTCTATTTCAACTATTTGTTTAGGGATAGACTATTTGTTATCCATTTCTGGGAAACATTATACATCTGACTTCCTCAATGCTCAATGTTGAAAATTACATAACTTTCACAAGGATACAAATACACAAGCCATGCTTCTTTATTCAATTACAATCAACATTTTTTTGCAGTCACATAAAAAAATATGTTAACATTTGCAAGACTATGATACTCTGGCCCTTAAAAACCTAAATGCCAGAAGCTCACTTGTAAATTGTTACAGTACACTCTGTTAGTGTATATTATCTGTATTCAGTCAACTTCAGCTAGCATTATGCTGGAAGAATACATACTGCAACCTATTCAGTAGCAGGATCTTATTGGAAAGATTCCCCTAGGTAAACAGCTATAATAACTGCAGGACATTTGTAGTAGGCTACTGACTGTGTGTTTCTTGGAGATGAGGAGGAGCGCAGGCAGGTGTAGCAAAATATGCAAAAGAAAATAACATATATAGTGCAGATGGTAAACACTGTGCAGATAGGTGTAATCTATAGTATAGAACTCACATAGATCGCAGAAAATATCACATGTCAGAGATCCTTCTCTCTCTGACTGGAGCCCTTTGAATGGTAGCAGGGAAATCCCTCAAGGCACGGATATGTATGGATAAGAAGAAAAGCCACAATAGTGCATACTATTCCAATATTGTATTATTCAAACAAATAACACGAGTATATTACACTCACATTTGCCATGTAAAAATCAGGTGGAGGAGAGAACCGCAGCTCGTTGTATGGTGGTGCAGGTGTAGGCAGCTTCACAGTATCCAGGATTCTCTTCCGCGTGTGTCACAGCCGTCGCGTCACTTCCGCTATCGCGTCACGGCTGAGGGCGGAAGTTCCCAATGGAAGAGACCTTAGATCAAGTTCTGCCAGTCCTTCAGAGCTTGTTCCCTCACTGTAAACTCTACGCGTTTCGCCAGATGCTTCGTCAGGAGTTCTAATTAGATGGGGGATGTCTCTTGTATCAGGAAATCTCTTTAGCAGCAGCTTACTCCTCTCTCATATCAATGGTTGTTGATGAGAGAGGAGTAAGCTGCTGCTAAAGAGATTTCCTGATACAAGAGACATCCCCATCTATTAGAAATCCAGCGAAGCATCTGGCGAAACGCGTAGGTTTACAGTGAGGGAACAAGCTCTGAAGGACGGGCAGAACTGATCTAAGGCTTTCCATTGGGAATTCCGCCCTCAGCCGTGACGCGATAGCGGAAGTGACGCGACGGCTTGTGACACACGCGAAGAGAATCCTGGATACTGTGAAGCTGCCTCACCTGCACCACCATACAACGAGCTGCGGTTCTCTCTCCACTGATTTTTACATGGCGAATGTGAGTGTAAATACTCGTGTTATTTGTTTAATAATACAATAGGGATAGTATGCACTATTGTGGCTTTTCTTCTTATCCATCATATCCGTGCCTTGAGGGATTTCCCTGCTACCATTCAAAGGGCTCCAGTCAGAGAGAGAAGGATCTCTGACATGTGATATTTTTGCGATCTATGTGAGTTCTATACTATAGATTACACCTATCTGCCACCAGTGTTACCATCTGCACTATATATGTTATTTTCTTTTGCATATTTTGCTACACCTGCCTGCGCTCCTCCTCATCTCCAAGAAACAATCTACCCTTCTGGGACCCGGAACTGTCCCATCAGAGGAAGTTGAGCTGCACTTTACACTTATTTATTTTTCACTATTGGTGTTTATTGTGTGATATTAGTTGTATTCCCAACAACATTATTGGTTCACTTGGGAGCGCCCAATCCACTTACCCACCCATCCCCTTCACCTTTCCCCACATCCCATTGTTTTGTACTGACTGTGTGAGCTGTTTTAGAAAAAATCCGCTAGACTGCAATTTCATGCTGACGAAAACTGAGGCAATCAGTTTTGATATTTTATCTACAGATTTACAAAACTAGTTTATTGCTGATTTATCTTGCAGATTCAAGAAATACTTTAAAATCATACTAATTTAAAAATTCACATAAAAGTAATAATCCATTTACATTTTTTCTTTTCCATAATTTTAATACCATGGCCTACAGAGATATTAGCCATCTTTGGCAAATAGGCTGGTACCCATTGTTTGTTTGAAATTTATTTAGGTACATATGTTGGGGTGGAGATTGTGGGTGTAGGTAAGGATGGTACAGTAAGAGTCTTGGACCGAGAGGTTTAGCCCAACAGAGGGTACGTAGGAGGTGTTAAGCTCTTATATGCCACAGTGGTTAGCAAGACATTGCATGGCAACCAATTCAGACCAATATATACTACCACAAACTCCAAGCTCAGTCTGTCTCTCCCTGCCTCCCAACAACAATGACACACACTGTCTAAAATAGCAGCTTAATATAGTGTATGTAATGCATGAAGTGTAAACATTATGAATAATTGATAATTCCATTTCAAACCAAAACATATTGTAATAGACATAACAAGATATGATGTAAATGATGCGATTTATATTACAGAATAAAGTTGTCAAATTTTATTTCATAACTTATGACAATGTAAAACTGAGCGGTTTGACAAGGCCAAACTATGTGAATACCCACCAAAGACATACAATATCTGTTTGACTAGTTACATGTCTTCAAATCTGGTTTGCAAAATTCCTTGCAAAAGTTTACATTGCTCAGGAATGTGCAAAAATACTCTTAAATTTAATTTTTTTTTCAGGTTACTATGACATTTTGTGACTTTTTCCAGGAAGGCATATATATAATGGGCCATTTTACCCTTTGCCATTTGCTTTTATGCTGGAATTTGTGATGCACTTGGCACAGATTACAGCGGCTCATTAACTCAGTATTAATAACAAATATCAATATAATACAGTCCTAGCGAAAGGTTTAAACTTTCACCCACAAAAGAACCAAATAGCTTTCTGGTAATGATTTTCAGACGACATTCATTACTAAACACAACAGGAAGGCTGGCGAAATTAAAAATGAAGCTACTGGCACATTCTAAGGGGGCTATGCACTAAGCTCCGAGCTTTCGCGCCGGCCTGAAAAAAAATTAGCACGCCCGATAAAAAATATAGCCGGCGGCGCGATTCACTAAGGCCCTCAGCCCATTTTTTATAGGATGTGCCCAAAATTGGCTTATCGTGCGTGCAATTTATTTTCACTCTGCTATCGCACCAATCGCAAACATTTTATTACATTAAGCATGAAAAAAACAAACAATGACATCCACATAATAAACTGTAATAAAAAAACAACAGCAATACCAAGCCAGAAATGCCCCCCAAATATTGTCATAATAATGTATTAATCTGTACCCTAAAGTGGTACAGATTAATATATTATCAGCCAATGTGACTCCCCCAAAAAATCAACAATCACATCCAATGAAAATACCTGTAAAAAAAGACATTTACAAACATTCAATATATTACTTACCATTAGAAGCGGTGGCCCTCCGACTCCCGGGGTAACAGGAAGCTCACGTACCTTGAAGGCCTCAACAGCATCCGATGCCATCCGCCATGAAGATCCGGATCAGGTACCCAAATCTTCTTTTTTTCTTTCTTTGTCGATATTAAGGCCATGGGGAGATAGAGTTTTCATTTTTAAGATCCCAAAATTTTCCCATAGATTTTTCGACATAGATTTAGCCGCTTTTTTATGAAGTTTTATGATATTTTTTAATTATTCATTCATGACTTTTAACTATTTATATAGTTGGATGTCATCTCTATACCGTATCCATTGACAGATGACTTACCTACCTCCATGTATATAGTATTGGGTTTTAGTGTATGATTAAAGGGTATACTTGGTACTAATCTTTTTTTTCTGAACTATGTATTCGCTATTACCATCATATATGTTGTTATATCCTCTCTTGCTTATAGTATGACCATTTACTATCTATCATATTTTTTAATTTTTTGTTTTTATAATTTTGTTTCAACATTTTAGCATATGTGTATTAAACTATTTTTGGATTTATGTATAAATTATGTTTCATTTAGTGTATGAAATATTTGTGCCAGTTGTTATATTGATTCACTTGCTTAGCCACTGAGTTTACATAGCGCCCTATTCCAGCACACAATAGGTGTATCAGTCAAATTAGCTGGTTTGGAGGCTTGTCCGACCATTTGTATCCTGATTTGGATAGAGAAGGATACTTATGAAGACCAACCAGTGCCTAGGAAGCGAGAGAGAAAGCGGGGCATTTAGATCAAAACAGGAGGATAAGGCATATTTGTAGTTCCTGACCAGGTTGTCAGGGTTTGGAGCAGAACTGAGAGAGGAGAGGGAGGAGCGTAAAGTGGAATCAAAGTCTGGTAGGTTAATAGAGCACAGGTTTCTGCAGAAACGAGGGTTAGATGGAGATGGAGAAGAAAAGCGAGAGAGAAAATGAGATGAGGTTATGGTCATAGAGAGGAAAGAGGGAAATGGAGAAATCAGAGAGAGAAAAGTTTTTTAGTGAAAACTAGGTCTAGATAGTGGCCATCCTTGTGGGTGCTGACTGCAGTTCACTGTTGAAGGCCAAAAGAAGAGGTTAGAGAGAGAAAGCAGGAAGCCCAAGGGAGAGGGGGGTCATCAATGTGGCAGTTGAAGTCACCAAGGAGAAGAACAGGGGAGTCTGAGGAGAGAAAGAAAGAGAGCCAGGATTCAAAGTGAGAGAGAGAGGCAGAAGGGGGATGAGTAGACGTAGGTGTGGGATAGATGACCGCCACGTGGACAGGGAGGGGAGAGAAGATATGAACAGTGTGAGCCTCAAAGGAGGGAAAAGCAAGAGAGGGAGGAATAAGAAGGGTTCGTAATGGCAGAGAGAGGAGAGGAGGAGCTCCACACCTTCACCCCTGTCATCAGGGTGCAGAGTGTGGGAGAAAGGCCACCATAAGAGAGGGCAGCTTCCACAGCAGAGTCAGACTGAGGGAGCCAATTCTCAGTTATAGCAAAAAGGAGCAGAGAGTGAGAGAGAAAGAAGTAATGCACAGAGAGGAACTTGTTAGAGAAAGAGCTAGCTTTCCAAAGGGCACAGGAGAAAGGGAGAGAGGAGGGTGTCAAGGGATGGGTATGAGGTTAGAGGAGTTGGCACCAGATGGAGTAGAAGTTGCATTTGGCAGGTGAGGATGAGAGCATGTAGAAATAAGGCAGGGTCCAGGATTGGGAGAGATATCCTCAGAAGCAAGGTGGAAAAGCATGGATAGAAATAGAATGTGTGAGGATGATTTGTAGGGGTGTGTTTTAGTGCAGGGGGTAGAGCTGTGTAGTGTCAGAGGGCGCAGGTAAAAAGTAGTTCATGTGAACTGAGAAGTGGCGAAGAGAGGAGAGATAGAGATATATGAATAGAGTTGGCGACATAATGAGGCTGTAGAAGGAAGTGCAGTGAGGCCATAGCAAATATAAATAGTAGAGGTGGCATCACAGCAATAGCAAACTGCAGAGATGTGCAGTATGGAGTAGATAATATCCTCCTTTCCAGCATAGATCAAATGCAGGAATTAGGACCAGCAGGTGTTGTCCACTTGTTCACTCCTTTTGAACTCTCTTTTAAACTCCACTATGCTTGATGGACATATGTCTTTTATCGGAAGTGGAATCCCATGTGGAAAGAGATAAGCGGTGCACTGTTTGAATGCAAAGATGGAGGCTGGATTGCTCAGAAAATGTTACAAATATTTAATAGGCTATTGGCAATATGATTAAAATCAAGTTAGGTGAACATGCGGAGAGAACCTCTGACGCGTTCCGCGCATTTATACACTTTGTCAAAGAGTGTCAACTCTAGCAGTAGCCGCTAAGGCAATGAAGTGAATAAACCAGAGTTTTTGCGGGGGTAGAGGGGGTAGGTAAAGAGGGTTGTGGCCCCAGGGTCGGTGGAAAGGCCCATCGGGAATGTTGCGGGAGGGGTTAAACTCTTCATTACCTTAGCAGTATTAACTGCTATGGTAATGAAGGCATTAACCCTGCACACTACCCACTTGAGAGGCCCAACCACCCACCCTGGAGAAACTACCCCCTTCACTCACTCCTCTACCCCAATTAACATTAAAAAAAACAATACAGAGGCGTGGCCAGGGAGGTGAATGGCAGCTTAGAGTGTGAGCTCCATCCCCTCCGGCGTTTCAAAACGACATAACTCCAGCAAAAACACAGTAACTGCATAATTCAGAACCTGCAGAACGTGTCTAAATATACAGAGATGGCATCAACCAAAACTTTAAGGAAGAAAACACAGCCGGTGTCTAATTATTTTAAGAACAAAGAGACTGCCAGGGCGGACATACCTGAATCTTCAGTGCAGACAGCATCAGCAGACCCAGAACTGGACTCCTCACCTGAAGAACCAGACGATTTGGCTGTAGTGAGACGTAAGGACATGAAAGAGTTCTGCAGCAATATGAAACAATTCTTTAGGTCTGAACTTTGGGCACTTCGGAAGGATGTGGACGCAATAGGGGAGCGTACGGCCGCTTTGGAATCCAGGGCAGATGAGACAGCTACAACCACAGTACAAACGCAGACTCAAATATCCACCCTAAAGGCACAGATAACTTCCCTAGAAGATAAAATTGAGGACGCGGAGAACCGCGATCGGCACTGTAACATACGGCTGAGAGGGGTCCCAGAATCTATCACAGATCCAGAGGAATTCACCTCGAGGTGGCTAGAACATTTATTCCCAGACATGGCAGCCAGAGACCTGGTTCCGGACAGGTGCCACCGGGCGCTGCGGGGAAGACCCCAGCAAGGAGATACCCCGAGGGACGTGGTGCTTAGATTCCACTGCTACCGCACCAAGGAAGAAACATGCCGGAGAGCAAGGGAACTGAAGATGGTGGAGTTTGAGCAAATAAAATTTCAAGTTTACCAGGATCTGTCACCGGCCACGCTAGCAAAAAGAAGAGCATTAGCCACCGTTACCAGAACACTGCACGACCAAGAAGTAAGGTACCGCTGGCTATTCCCGTGTGCTTTAATGGTTTTTAAGAACGGGGTGACACATATCCTCAAAAAAGTGGAGGACACTGAGGGATTCCTGCGGAGGGTCCTGGGATCAGTACTGAGTCCCCCTCACCATGCGGCGGCACAAGATGGCGCTCCCGCGTCCCCATAAACCGAGATGGTGACCCACAGCTGAGACAATGAGCCCTCCATAAGCCGCCCCTGTTTATACACAACCACGGGAATATACTGTTCCAACCAAACCCAATGAAGCCCCTACTGACCCTGTGACTGCACCGGACCCCTCTCACAGCCCGTACCAATCTCTAGAAAGGAGATACAGAACCCAGCAAGGCAGAAGGATCCACTCACGTTTTCGGAGCAGCGGCCATCTTGCCTCGCTCCATCCCCGAGAAGCGCGGGACCTACACTGCTCTCCGCGGGCTTTCCCAGTGACGTCATCGTCCAGCGTCGTCCTCTCGCGAGAACTGGTACCGGGCGCCTGCGCGGTGGGAACTAGCAGCGGTGGCGCATGTAGACGTCTCAGATCCTCCCCAAGCTGGCCAAAGAGGAGCGCTGACACAGGGTTCCCCCCGAGGACGCAGAGAGCTACGAACCTGGAAGGAGCGTGATCGCGACGAGACCACTCTGCGGGAGACTGGACATGGCGGCCCCAAACTGGAGTTACCCCCCAGATCGATGGTCTTTTACAAACCACCACACACACAATAAAAAAGTTTTGAGGGAAGGGGGGGGGGGGGGGAAACGGGGGGGGGGGAAGAGGGAGGGGAGGTGAGGGTGGGAGGGGGGGGGTAGAGGGGGGCTGGGGGATGACATATAACCCCTGAAGACAGATATCTCCCTAAACTGGATAGTTTAACAGGTATGTGCATCTCCTACAGGTATTGCGCCTATAAGCCCCACACTTAGATCCTAACCCCACCACAGGGATCACTATGAACGACATTAATAGAGAGGTGAGCTCCATGGCCAATCATTAGAGATAACAACCCGTATCATTATCTACCCAGTACCAGATGAGGGGATATCCTCCCAGCTTGAGTTACCAGGGTATATAGCACAGGGTCAGCTATGTGACCCAACAATGTAGACGCCGGAGGTCTATAGATAGTGAAATACTTAAGTTGGGAGTCATATCATTGCCGTTGCGCCTAAAGAGTACATATAGAGGGGTCT
Source organism: Ascaphus truei (assembly GCA_036426205.1). NCBI lineage: Eukaryota > Metazoa > Chordata > Amphibia > Anura > Ascaphidae > Ascaphus > Ascaphus truei. Next base: position 131,074,875 of record CM071567.1, on the reverse strand, counting down.
CTACATACGGCCACGGGGTGACTTGCAGATCACTATCCAAAGGGGGATAGTTAGGTTAGGTAGTACAGACTGACAAGGGCCAATCGTTCGGCCTGAAGGGTTCCAAATTGCAGGGAGGGGGGGGGGGGTGGAGGGGTAAATAGGATCACCTATGTAAATACTCTAATGCATAATAGTGTTTCCAAATAAAAGAGGAAGCCTATGGCCATGACCGCAACAGACCAGAGGACTAGGAGCTAGTCGGGGTTAATTAGTTAAGGGGTTGGTTGTAGAGCTCCAAGTTAGAGGAGTGGCATAAGGAGGACGAAAGAAGATAAACGCAGGGTTAAATTTTCTATTGTGTTTATAATATGCAGTTTCTGTTTCAGTTTCCAACGTTGAGAAGTTATAAGGAGTTAAATATACTAGCTGATTAATAAAAACGCGCCGGCGGGGTTTCCCATGTCGGCGTGCATGCGTTTCCAGATACGGTCCCGGAGACAGAGGGATCGCAAACAAGTCCCAGGGGGGCTCACAGCAAGAAGGGGAAAATCCCTTTTAAGACTGGACCAAGAGACCAACCCCTGGGCGCAAGAGACACCCTCGGGGGCTCCCGGGGTGGACTCTTGTCTTCTTATTATTTGATGTCATTGTAATGTTAATGTTATGTATACACTCTCTTTTTTATTTTTTCCCCTCTGTTTTTACCTTCGTGTGGTCCCCTCTCCCCCCCCTCCCTCTCCCCCCCCTCCCCCCCCCCGCCCCCCCCCCCCCCCCCCCCCCCTCTCCCCTGCCTCTCCCTCCCTCCCCCTTCCAGAGGTACATCAGCCAGACCGGCGAAATACAAAACAGGTGGAGTGGGTGTATTTCGGGGCAGGGAGTCGGATATGTCCGAAGGACGGGGACTTGGGTGAGTTTCAAGTTACCCAGACGCTGACTTATACACACATTAATAAATGGCGTTGATACTTATTTCTCGCAACGTGCAGGGCTTTAACAACCCAACCAAACGGAAGTTGGTTTTTTCAGACTACAAAAGGAAACACGCTGAGGTTCTTTTCTTACAAGAGACACATTTCAGCAGATCTAGCGCCCCCAAACATCTTGACAAAGATTTTACTCAGGTTTTCTCAGCTGCCGCAGCGGTTAAAAAACGCGGGGTAGCTATATTAATTCGAAATAGCATTCCATTTGAAGTGCAGTTAACTAAGCGCGACAGTGAGGGCAGATACATCATAGTAGTGGGGGCGATTAGGGGACAGAAAATTACACTGGCTTGCATAATGCCCCCTGTGAAAAGAGTACGATCTTTTTTGATAAGTTTTTCAGAACCTTGAGCTCAGTATCTCAAGGGAGCGTCGTACTATCGGGTGACTTTAACATGGTCATGCAACCGCACCTAGATAGGTCAGGGGTTGCAGGTCAATATAACAAGGGAGCCTCAAGACCACCCAGCTTACAGATACACTACCGACACACTTTATTAAAGTGTGGCCGGTACCGCAAGCCGGGAGATTTCCCGGCTTGCTAGTGGCCGCCCCTCGGCGTGCCGCGCGTCTATGACGCGCGGTCACGCGTCTTCGGGAGCGTGCGCCCCCTGCACGCACGTCCAGGGGCTCCCCGAGGGAGCCCTGGTGTCCCGCGATCGCGGGACAGCGGCAGAGGGTTCCGGGGGACCCAGCGGACCCGGCAGCGGTAGGGAGAGCGCCCCGATCGGAGGGCGCTCTTCCGCTGCTTCGGCGCGCGCCCGTCACTCTCAGGCGCGCACCAGGCTACTGCTGCGGCCAAGAACGGGCAAATGCTCGAATAAACTTGGCCGCAGCAGTATATGGCGAGAATTACATCCATTTTTTGTGTTTACTTTATTTTACTTAGTTTACTTTATTTATTGTCCCATAGATTGTTTTATACTTTTTATGTTCCACAACATGTTTGTATTTTTTATGCCCATGTCTCCGCTGTATACCCATTAAAGACCTTGTTTCATTGTTGTTTACCCTGGGTTGCATACAATCTTTTTTGGTCATCTGGGAAACGGGGAGAGGAGACACTCACACACCATACCCATCGGGGGATATTTCTGCTGAGACAACCAGACACCATCCATACAGGACATCACCCTCTGAGGACAAGGACTCACATTAGGCCGTGTGAGTTTTATGTATATTGAGACTCCAGTATATGAGTCTGTATTAATCCACTACAGTCAGCGTTGAGGGAGAGATACCACACAAGCCCGTGTGAGTCACTGAATCCATAAATTTTATGTATTCTTTGATTAGATAAGTGGAAAACCATCATCAACCCTTCCAGCGTTATCCTCCTCCCTTACCCATCCCAACCCCCCCCCACCCCCATCCCCCACATGTGTATATAATACACTGATACTGTGTTATTTTCATCAATTCTTTATTCTCTTTATTCTCATTATTTTATTTTATTTTATTCTCATCATTTTATTCCTTCCGGTTCCATCGACATCGAGAGGTCCATGAGGTTTGCGCTGACCATCTGCACACCACTACTGCCACGCTAAGAAGGAGACGGGGTTCCCTTCTTTAAAGTCAAGCAGCAACCGCAAAATCATCAAAAAGGGCCAGTATATATTTTTATATACTCTTTTACACCACAAACACAACCACATATCCATATAATTCTATTATTTTTAATTAAGTTAAGGCGTTGTAACATTTTTCAAGCCACAAAATCCAGGGAGCGCCCCAGTTCAAATAACCTCGAGAATTACATCCGGCAGACAGGGATTACACATTCTTCTCTCACCCTCATGGCTCATACAGCAGAATTGATTACTTCTTCGTGTCCTGTCACCTGGTTCCTATGGTTACCCGAGCTGGGATCCATGATATTTCATGGTCTGACCATGCACCAATAGAGCTAAGGTGCAATAATATTCGTACGGATAGACCTGGGACGAACTGGAAACTAAATGAATCAATCTTAAAAATTCCCGAGATCTGTGATATTATTGGCAACGAAATAGACCAATTCTTTAATATAAATACAGGCTCTGTCGACTCACCGTTAGTTCTTTGGGAAGCTCATAAAGCAACATTACGTGGCACGTTAATAAATATCACAGCCAGACGAAAACGAGAAAGGGAGTCCAAAATTATCACTCTCCAAACCAAATTGCAGACTCTCTCCTCTAAACATAAAAAAACCTTAGACCCTAAAATTTTGCAGGAGGTAAAAGACGCCAAAATTGAACTTAACATGCTCCTAGCCTCCAAGGCGGACAATTCACTGAGTTGGTCAAAGAGGAGATTTTTTGAGAAAGCGAACAGGCCGGATACAATGCTGGCCCGCATGCTAAAGGATAGGCAAGCTAAGTATAACATCCAAGCTATACGCTTAAAATCTGGTACCCCCACTTCTAATCCTCAGAAAATAGTAGACGAATTCGGCTCATTTTATGAAACACTATATAATGGTGGAAAAGTGGCACATAACATCAAAACGAGCGGTGCCCTAAGAGATTTCTTAACCAGCTCAAATCTAGGGAGATTGACGGACACAGACAGAGAAGCCCTTGACGCTGACTTCACTATAGAAGAACTGTCACAAGCCATTAAAGAGTTGAAACCATCAAAGGCCCCTGGGCCAGATGGATTTTCAGGGCTTTATTATAAGAAATTTATAGAGCTACTCGCCCCAAGGTTGCTCCGCATGTTTAATGCTATTTTAGCGGGAGCCCCCATCCCCAAAGAGATGTTAAAGGCGTCAATATCACTAATACATAAAATGGGGAAAGACCCGCTAGATTGCAAAAGTTACCGGCCTATATCATTAATTAACGCTGATGTCAAATTATACGCTAAATTACTGGCCAATAGACTTAGTCTCATCCAACCCAGACTTATACACCCAGATCAAGTCGGATTTATCAAGGGCCGGCAAGCAGCGGATAATACACGACGATTTATTGATCTGTTGGATTTGGCAAATAGTAAGGCAACTCAAAGCATGTTGTTAAGTCTGGATGCAGAAAAAGCTTTCGATAGGATAGACTGGCCATATTTAAAAGAGACGCTTGCAACATTTGGCTTTGGAGATCGGGTGAGCGAGGCGATTCTGTCGCTGTACTCTAACCCCTCCGCCAGGGTCATACACCAAGGCTACCCCTCTCTGCCATTCCAAATAAAGAGTGGCACGAGACAGGGCTGCCCATATCCCCACTTTTATTTGCCCTATGTATCGAACCACTGGCGGCGCAAATCAGAGGAAACCCAGACATCTCAGGGTTAAACGCATACTCCCAAACCCATAAAGCGGCCCTGTATGCGGATGACATCCTCTTGATTATCACAAAACCCCTTACTTCCCTACCAAACCTATTCGCCCTACTAGATCGATTCGCTAAGGTCTCCGGCTTCAAAATCAATCAATCCAAGTCGGAAGCCCTCAATATCAACTTCCCTAGACACACAGAGAAATTACTAAAATTAAATTTCAAATTTAACTGGCAACAAAACCACATAAAATACTTGGGTGTCCACATCACCAAAACTGTAAAGGACGTGTACAATGCAAATTACCCCAACCTGATTCGGACCCTAAAATCTGATTTACAGAAGTGGACATCCAAAAGGATATCCTGGATTGGACGTATCCACAGTGTGAAAATGAACCTACTCCCCCGTATATTATACCTCTTCCAAACTCTTCCAGTGCCACTCAGATTGAGGGACATGCACTCACTTCAATCTGACATTTACAAATTTATCTGGGGAGGTAAAAAGCCGAGGGTAAGTAAACTAAATATGACAAGACCTGTGCTGGCTGGTGGCCTAGCAGTACCCTGCCTGCTATCATATTACAAGGCGGCACAATTAAGCCAAATTGTACAATGGCAATCTAACCCGAAATCGAAGAGATGGGTAGAAATAGAAAATGCCGCATGCGCACAACTTTGGAGCTCAGCAGTTTAATTTGGTTACCTTAAACAGCGCAAAAATTTGCCACAATGCCGCTATCCTCAATGACCAACTCACTGTCAATCTGGGAGGCTACAAAAACCAGGCATTCCCTCACGACAAAACACTCCATGGTGACACCCATTTGGAATAATCCTGAATTCGCTCCGGGTCTATCGGTCGGTAATATCTCAATCTGGAGGCAGAAGGGTTACAATCGGATTAGAGATCTGGAGGGACATGATAGAAAAATCAAAACATTCGACCATATCAGAGAAGAAAAAGAGATGCCCCACTCAGAATTCTTTAGATACCTTCCGATCAGGGCTTTTTATAATAAATTTGCCCTATACCCCCTATTAACATCTTTCGAAAAGCTCTGTCTAAAAAGATATAACAGATAGAAACAGATACAACACAAACAGTGATTCCCTGGCGCACTATCAGATATTGAACCTGACAGAAGGAAGTAGTCCCATGAATCAATTGATGATATGGATGAGATCCACAGTCCACAATGTCCCGTTCTTTTAGATTGGAGACTTGTCTGGAAATACAAATGAAACAACCATTGCGCAGTACCCTATGGTCAGTGTTCCACACCCCCACCGTTGCTATCTACTTACTTAAAAATAGATAAAAATGGGCCTCAAAAGGTTTCTTTAATTCTCCTCACGGTTGGCTCCGACTGATTCCTGCTACTGGTAACACGATTTGCACTTCCAGCATCAGCAACACCATAACCGAATGGGAACAGAAAAGGGCGCCAATAGTGTGATACTATAAACATTTAATATTGAAAATAACAGGCGTAAAAACATGCACTGACATGCTGAAATGCCCTATGCGTGTCCTACAACGTGCCGTCCGCTTCACATGCAAGGATGCCGAGGGATTGCAGGAGGAGGCTGGAGTCGGCGTGATTCCCCGTTTCGTGGCCGCGACTCGGAGCGCCTGGTCCCTCCTCCGATGACGTTCCCCGCCAATCAACCTCCTTTCCTTACGCACAACTTGGAGCTCAGCGTTTAATTTGGTTACCTTAACAAGCGCAAAAATTTGCCACAATGCCGCTATCCTCAATGACCAACTCACTGTCAATCTGGGAGGCTACAAAAACCAGGCATTCCCTCACGACAAAACACTCCATGGTACACCCATTTGGAATAATCCTGAATTCGCTCCGGGTCTATCGGTCGTTAATATCTCAATCTGGAGGCAGAAGGTTACAATCGGATTAGAGATCTGAGGGACATGATAGAAAAATCAAAACATTCGACCATATCAGAGAAGAAAAAGATGCCCCCATCAAATTCTTTAGATACCTTCCGATCAGGCTTTTTATAATAAATTTGCCCTATACCCCCTATAACATCTTTCGAAAAGCTCTGTCTAAAAAGATATAACAGATGAAACAGATACAACACACAACACGTGATTCCCTGGCGCACTATCAGATATTGAACCTGACAAGGAAGTAGTCCCATGAATCAATTGATGATATGGATGAGATCCACAGTCCACAATGTCCCGTTCTTTTAGATTGGAGACTTGTCTGGAATTCCAAATGAAACAACCATTGCGCAGTACCCTAGGTCAGTGTTCCACACCCCCACCGTTGCTACTACTTACTTAAAATGATAAATATGGGCCTCAAAAGGTTTCTAATATTCTCCTCACGGTTGGCTCCGACTGTTCCTGCTACTGGTACACGCATTTGCACTCCAGCATCACAACACCATACCGAATGAACAGAAAAGGGCGCCAATAGTGGTGATACTATAAACATTTAATATTGAAATAACAGGCGTAAAACATGCACTGACATGCTGAAATGCCCTATGCGTGTCCTACAACGTGTGCCGTCCGCTTCACATGCAAGGATGCGAGGGATTGCAGGAGAGGCTGGAGTCGGCGTGATTCCCCGTTTCGTGGCGCGACTCGGAGCGGCCTGTCCCTCCTCCGATGACGTTCCCGCCAATCAACCTCCTTTCCTTACACAGGGTCTGCACGTCGAGCACGTCCTGCAAGCTCCACCCACTACGCGCGTTTCGTGACTGGACGTCACTTCTTCAGGGTAATGGAGCTGTGGGGGCACTTGAGGTAATTTATACCTTTTGGGCATAGCTGCCGTGGGGTTCCCATTGGAGGATTTCCTAATTGGGAACTCCTACTGATTGTCCCTTGTTAGCTGATAACAGGCAATTCGTGTATGGCAGGTTTAACCACTTCATGCCTGGACAGCAAATAGCACTAAATATTTACACTTTAGCATGCTATGATTATTTCATCTTACAAAGGACAGTAAGATACATCAATGCCAATGCATCTAAAAAAAACAATACATGAATAAACTCTAATAAATGTAGAAATAAAAAGTAGTTAGCAACCTTGTGGCTTCTTATTTCAATGTGCAAGATAGCTATAGTACTAGCTCCCTGCCAATGTCAGCATATAGGACCCAGAGGTGGAAAGAGAATACTTTTGAATACAAAGACAGATAACCTGGTTAGGTAATATTCAACCCAGCATTATACAGACCTAACTATCCCTCAGAAATGCTGCCAGGTTCAAATTCAATGTTAAGTCCTCTCGGGGTCTGGTTTTGAGGGTATATATCCAGTATTTCGCGTCTGGATATAAGATTAATTTTATCACCCCCCCCCCTCCAATTCTGCTTGGGACATTCAATCCCTTTGCAGATTAACCCTTCCGGATTTTGTCCATGTTTTTTTAAAGTGACTGGAGACACTATGTGTCTCCAGACCCCTTTTAATATTATAGACATGTTCCGCAAGACGTCGTTTCAATGGTCTACCTGTTCGCCCTACATTTGTAGTCCACAAGGGCACTCTAACAGTAGACCACAAAAGGTCTTGCAGGAAATAAATGACTAATGGGAATTTTAATACCCTGGACATTGGATTGAATTGCTTGCATTTAGTGCGTACCTACACGCCAATACATTTATCACTGTAAAGAATCCGTCCAATTCCTTGACATTTGTTTATTCTGTGCTTTCATGATTAACGGACAGCTCGGGGATAGTTTAGCTTTAATTATTGGCCCTTTTGACACTATCTGGGGGTGTTTGGGTAATATTGATTTAAGGATTGTACCCCGTAATTACTCCAATGTTTCCTAATTATTTGTGTTATTTTGTTGACATCCCATTATATTTTTGGTTATGAAGGGATAAACTCTACACCATCTGATTGTTTTATCTCTTATTGTCCATACAGATAAGGTCATTCCTATCAATACTCTTTACACTCTCTAAGGCCTTCACAACCATATTAGGATTATATCTCTCTCTTGATAAATTTATCCTTAAGATCATTGGCCTGCATCTCAAATAACTCTGGTTGAAGCAGTTCCTTTTAGTTCTTAGGAACTGCCTTGGGAATATTATTAATCCATCTATGTTGTGATGGCTAGATGCCAGGAGATACGTGTTGGCATCTACTTTTTTATAAAAAGTCTTAGTCTCAATGGACCCTCTCTCTATAACAATGTGAGATCTAGAAAGTCTATCTCGTTGGGCTGGTGTTGAAAGTGAATTTTAAATTCATATTGTTATTGTTCAATATGTTTTGGAACTCCCCAAGTTCTTCGTGTCTCCCCCCCAGATACATAGCACCTTCATCTATATAACGTTCCATAGTTACAAGGTTCGCACCGCAAAGGGCCGCCGGAATGGTAACTCATCCTCCTCCCCACTGCCCATAAAGATGTTAGTCATAACTAGGGGCGAACCTTGCACCCATGGCAGTGCCACAATCTGGAGGAAGAAGCTGTTGTCATAACTGAAATAATTATGCGTTAGTATATAACGTACCCCTCTATTATTGAATTCTCTGAATCCCTGTTCAAGACTATCATCTTGATTTAGCAACAACCCCTTCTGATTGCTCTATACCTAGTCATTGATTTATGACGGTATCCAGAGACGTCACGTCAACACGTGACCCAAATGTAATGTCTTCCCATTTCAGGTCCCTAACTAGATTCATACGTGTGTGGTGTCTCTTAAAAAACGGATTTGTGGGGACATATTTCTGCAGATGTGAGTCGATAAAACTGCGACAAATTGGATGTCAGTGATTTGATCCCCGATATTATGGCGTCCAGGGGGATTCCAAAGATCTTGGTGGATCTTTGGAATAAATAGAAAATTGGAATCCTTGGCTGTAATACACCAGAATTCCAATTCACTTTTGGAAATATTTCCATCCAAGATCCCTTATGCAGATATCCTGGAGTGCTGTCTTAAACTCTATGATGGATTGCCCTCAATTTTTTATATGTAGTTCCCTCGCTTAGGATTCTCAAGACTCTTGTTTGTATAGTCAGAGTCATGATGACAGGCCTCCCCCTTTGTCTGCAGACTTAATTACAATTTGTTTTATGCTTTCTAGACTCTTAACTGCAATCTTTTTCTAATTTGCTCATTATATACTTGGGATTTGAACTCACTGGTTGCCTTTTCCATATCCTGAATGACTAGTTCAAGAATGTTTCTCGGAAACTACCCTTAATGTTTTTGGGAATAAAATACTGAGGGTCTTTAATTGGTGGTGAGATCGATCTATTCCACACTTTTACTATACTCTGAATGGTCTCCCTACTTACAGCATCTTTTATAAAGTACTTTTTTAATGTCAATCGTCTCACAAATTTTTGGGTATCTATAAACAAGTCAAAACTATTAGGTCCCACAGGTCTGGGCCACGTCGTAGCACGTCCTGCAAGCTCCAACCCTACGCGCGTTCGTGACTCTGACGTCACTTCTTCAGGGGTAATGGAGCTGTGGGGGCACTTGAGGTAATTTATATAACCTTTGTGCATAGCTGCCGTGGGGTTCCCATTGGAGGATTTCCTAATTGGGAACTCCTACTGATTGTCCACTTGTTAGCTGATAACAGGCAATTCGTGTATGGCAGGTTTAACACCACTTCATGCCTGGACAAGCAATAGCACTAAATATTTACACTTTAGCATGCTTGAATTTCTTACAAAGGCAGTAATGTACATCAATGTCCAATGCATCTAATAAAAAACAAATACATAAAAACTCTAATAATGTAGAAATAAAAAGTATTTAGCAACCTTGTGGCTTCTTATTTCAATGTGCAAAGATAGCTATTATACTAGCTCCCTGCCAATGTCAGCATATAGGACCCAGAGTGGAAAAGAATACTTTGAATACAAAGATCAGATAACCTGGTTAGTAATATTCAACAACAGCAGTATACAGACCTAACTATCCCTCAGAAATGCTGCCAGGTCAAATTCAATGTTAAGTCCTCTCGGGGTCATGGTTTTGAGGGTATATATCCAGTAGTTTCGCGTCTGGATATAAGATAATTTTATCACCCACCCCCCTCCAATTCTGCTTGGGACATTCAATCCCTTTGCAGATTACCCTTCCGGATTTTGTCCATGTTTATTTTTAAAGTGACTGGAGGACACTATTGTCTCCAGACCCCTTTTAATATTATAGACATGTTCCGCAAGACGTCGTTTCAATGGTCTACCTGTTCGCCCTACATATTGGTCCACACAGGGCACTCTAAACAGGTAGACCACACAAAGGAGTCTTGCAGGAATAATGACTTAATGGGAAATTATAATACCCTGACATTGATTGAAATTGCTTGCATTTAGTGCTGTACCTACAGCCAATACATTTATCACATGTAAAGAATCCGTCCAATTCCTTGACCATGTTGTATTCTGTGCTTTCATGGAATAACGGAACAGCTCGGGGATAGTTTGGAGCTTTAAATTATTGGCCCTTTTGAACACTATCTGGGGGGTTTTGGGTAATATTGATTTAAGGATTGTATCCCCCTGTAATATACTCCAATGTTTCCTAATATTTGTGTTATTTTGTTGACATCCCATTATATTTGGTTATGAAGGGATAACTCTACACACCATCTGATTGTTTTGATCTCTTATTGTCCATACAGATAAGGTCATTCCTATCAATACTCTTTACACTCTCTAAGGGCCTTCACAACCATATTAGGATTATATTCTCTCTTGATAATTTTATCCTTAAGATCATTGGCCTGCATCTCAAATAACTCTGGTTGAGAGCAGTTCCTTTATTTCTTAGGAACTGGCCCTTGGGAATTTATTATCCATCTATGGTTGTGATGGCTAGATGCCAGGAGATACGTGTTGGCATCTACTTTTTTATAAAAAGTCTTAGTCTCATGGACCCTCTCTCTATGAACAATGTGAGATCTAGAAAGTCTATTACTCGTTGGGCTGGTGGTTGAAAGTGAATTTTAAATTCATATTGTTATTGTTCAAGTATGTTTTTGAACTCCCCAAGTTCTTCGTGTCTCCACCCCAGATACATAGCACTTCATCTATATAACGTTTCCATATACAAGGTTCGCTCGCCCAAATGGGCCCCGGAATGGATCTTAGAGGGAGCAAAGTTAAGGCCCCTGGACAAAACTTTTTCCTCAACCTCAGTGGTTCTGTAACTGCTGATATTGAATATATTACTAACCTCTACCGGTGGTTTGGCTGCTCTGACTTTTTTCTCTTTCCTTCTTCCACCTCTTTTTCCTCTGAATCCTCTATTCTTTTGCGTCTCGCCGACCTGGGGGTGTCTTGTCTCCCCACTGGGTTTTCTATCTCGCTGTTTTTCCGTATAGGGAAGTTGTACTCCCTGTCGTGGTCTAAAAAAGACAATTGATGTTGGTTATTTTCATGATCGAAAGATGGTGCATTAAAGGGTCTGAAATTGTTAGATCTAAAAACACTATTGTCATACCCTCTATATGCCTCTCTGGGTCCATCATGGTAATATTCATGATGCCCATACCCACCGTTACCATTGAAATACCCTCCTCGTGGTGGGCCATGGTATCTATGGTG
>CM071567.1:130676921-131063021 GCA_036426205.1 Ascaphus truei | reverse complement strand
ATCATCCCTTATACCGTGCTTGTGGCCTAGCTCCCATGTAGGGCCATGGGGTCCCATCAGTTCGTTTGATGTTTTATACCCTATTTTTCATTGTCTTTTTTTAGGTTTTGATTTGATTCTTCTTCTTTGAATCACTCTTATTAATGGGTGGATTTCACCTCAGCGATGGATGTATCCTCTACATGTTACACTTTCTTCTTCGGTTTCTCCAGTCTCTCTGTCTTGTCTGTTCATAATCTTTTTTTTATCTCCCTGTAAAGTTTTTTCTGTTTTGAACCCTAAGCCTCTTTCATCTATTTCTATTCTCTGAGAAATCTTTTCACTAGTACTTTATAACGTCTTTGAGATCAGGAATTGGGCCAATTTTCTTTGGATTTCAATAATCTCTTTATTCCAAAACTTCTATAGGGATTTGTTCTGTACTGAATAGATGATGTAACTAAACCCGAATGCCACATTGTCAGGAATTGTTCCACTCTTTCATAAAGATCCTCATTCTCATTCCAGATTGGTACCTTGATGGACCCTAAGTCCCCTGGTATTCCTCTTGTTTCTATATATTTCCTCAATGATACCACTTCCTCAGCTTCTGCCTTCATTTTCTTTTGTTGAGGTAGTTTTTCTACTTTATTAAAGAGTTTATCTACATTCCTCAGTTCTATCTCTATGTGTCTACCACTACATTGTGTCATCTGAAAATAATTAATCTTTAGAGGTACAAACTCGAAGTGCCGACTAGAAAAAGTGACATCATTAGTTATATGTGTTGGTCTCTGAGTTGAGGAAAAGTTTTGTCCAGGTGCCTTAACTCCTTGCTCCCTCTAGGACAATATGTTTTGACTGTTTATAATACCACACCCAAAATTTGTGAGACGATTGACAATTAAAAAAGTACTTTATAAAGATTGCTGTAGTAGAGGACCTTCATAGTAAATAGTAAAAGTCAGTGAGCATAGATCGAATCTCCACCACCCATTTTAAAAGAGACCCCAGTATTTTATCCCAAACACATTAGTAGTTTTCCTAGAAAACATTCTCTGCACTAGTCATTCAGATATGGAAAAGGCAACCAGTGAGTTCAACATACCCCAAGTATAATCGAGGCAAATTAGAACAAGATGCAGTTAAGATCTCGAAAGCATAAAAACAATTGTAATAAGGTCCTGCAAGTACAAAAGAGGGGAGGCATAGTCATCATGGACTCTGACTATTAACAAACACAGAGTCCTATGAGAATCCTAAGCGATTGAACTACAACTATAAACAAATTGCAGGGCAATCATCCATAAGTTAAGACACACTCCAGGAAAGTCTGCAATAAGGGATTCTTGGATGGAGAATATTCCAAACGTAATTGATTCGTGGATGTATTACATGGCCAAGGATTCCAATTTTCTATTTCCAAATTCCAAAGATCCCAAATCTTTTGGAATCCTCCCTGGACGGCCCCATAATATCGGAGGGATCAAATCACTGACAAAATCCAAGTTGTCGCAGTTTATCGATTCTCCACTCTGCCAAATAATGTCCCCTAAAATCCCGTCTTTTTTTAGAGACGCACAGGGCCACACACTTATTGAATCTAGTTAGGACCTTAAATTGGAATGATCATTACATTTTGGGGTGTCACGTTGGACGTGACGTCTCTGTATACCGTCATAATCCAATGGACCACTGGTATCAAGCAATCAGAGGGAGGGGTGGTTTGGGCTGAAATCAAGATGATATTCTTGAACGAGGGATTCAGATAATTCATAATGAGGGGATACGTTATATACTAACTCATATTATTTCAGTATGCACAACCGCTTCTACGCCTCCAGATTGTGTCACACGGCCATGGTGCAAGGTTCGCGACCCTAGTTATGCTAACATCTTTCATGGGAAGTGGTGAGGAGGAGTAATAATCCATTCCCGCGTCCCATTTTGGGTGCACCTTGTACTATGGAAACGTTATATAGATGACTGCTATGTAGCTGGGGTGGAGAACCCGAAGAACTTGGGATTCAACTCACTTGAACAATAACAATATGAATTTTAAAATTCATTTCAACACCAGCCACCGAATAGACTTTTCTATATCTCACTTGTTTCATAGAGAGAGGGTCCTTGAGAATAAGACATGTTTTATTAAAATAGTGATGCCAACACGTATCTCCTGGCATCTAGCCATCACAAACCATAGATGGATATAATCATCCCAAGGGCATGTTCCTAAAACTAACAAGGAACTGCTCTCAAACCAGTTATATTGAGATGCAGGCCAATGATCTTAAGGATAAATTCTAATCCAAGAGAGACTAATCCTCTTGGTTTGAAGGCCTTAGAGAGTGTAAAGAGTATTGTTAGTATGAACTTTCTGTATGGACAATAAGAGGCATCAAAACAATCAGAGGTGTAGAGTTATCCCCCTTCATAAGCAAACTAATGATGTGTTCAAACAAAATAACACAAATAATAGAACATGGAGTATATTATACAGGGGGATACAATCCTTAAATCAGAATTTAGCCCACACAACCCCCGATAGTGTCAAAAGGGCCAATACTTAAAGCTCCAACTATCCCCGATCCCTGTCCGTTTAAATTTTCCATTCAAGCACGATAACAACATGGCTCAAGGAATTGGACGATTCTTGTACATTGTAAATGTATTGGCTTAGGTACAGCACTAAATGCAGCAATTTCAATCCATGGTCACGATATTAACATTTCCCATAGTAAGAGTCATTTTATTTCCGTCTGCAAGACTCCTTTTTGGTCTACCGTTCGAGTGCCCTTGTGGACTACAATATTAGGCGAACAGGTATAAAGACCCATTGAAACGACGTCTTGGCGGAACATGTCTAATAATTTAAAAAGGGTCTGGAGAACCATATGTCTCCAGTCAGCTTTAAAAATAAACATGACAATAATCCGAAAGGGTTAATCTGGCAAAGGATTGACATGTCCCAAGCAGAATTTGGAGGGTGGGTATAAATTAAATCTTATAATCAGACGCGAAAGCTACTGGATATCAACCCTCAAACCGATACCCGAGAGGTACTTAACATTGAATTTGGACTGGCAAGCATTCTGAGGGATAGTTTAGGTCTGTATACTGCTGTTGTTGAATATTACCCTAACCAGGTTTCTGATCGTTGTATCTCAAAAGTATTCTCTTTCACCTCTGGGTCCTATATGCTAGACATAGAAGTCTATGGAGGAGGCTACTGTAGTAATTGAAGATGCTGGTTCTGGTATGAGCAGTGGGGTCTCAACGAAGATTGGACACCGTTAAAGGAAGCTCGGATTCAGAGGAGTGCTAGGAGGAATATACTTTATTTCTTACATATTATTATAGTTTTCAGTATCATCGTATTTGTTTTTGAGTATTGATATGCATGGGCATTGACGAGTATTGCATGACTTGTGTCCTGTGTTGTAAGGATAAGTTAGCAGGATAGGCACACTAGAGAAGGACTAGAAAGGTGTAATATTTAGTGCTATGTGTGCATGGTCCAAGTGCCAGCTCTGTAACATGAGAAGGTGATAGATAACACAAGTTGAGGAACAACTCAGCCGAGAAAGGTTGAGACCGAGTATACGAGAGCTAAGTAGCAAGAATTGTACAGAGAAAAGTGCGGCGGAACTGGACAGAGATAGATAACCCAACATTGACTGGACATCCTTTGGGCGCAGCGGTGGGGTACCGGCCACCAACTGGCACACGCCTTATGCCAGCGACCACAAGGTATAAACTGAACCGATTTGCAGAAAGGTAGGCGCACCACCCATCGCTCTCTATTGAACCGCACTAGAAAAGCAAGTGACGGTCAAGAAGGCAGCATCGCAACAGACACGTTGAGTGCGAAGGTGGCGCTTGCGAGTGACATTGCGTATGCGACAGTGCAGAACGCGCTGTTATAGGGAAAGGGAGGATTGACTTTGGGGCGGGACCGTCAGTTCGCAGGAAGGTACCCATAATCGCTTACCTAAGTCTCATGCCACTAGAACGGGAATCACGGCCGGCCGTCACATCCTCACTCCTGCGATCCCTACGCGATCACTATGCATGTTTCAACAGTGGTCGGAACGGCACGTTGGTAGGAACAGCTGCAAAATTAGGAGCTGCATTTCAGCTTCGTGCATGTTTTAAGAGCCTGTATATATCTCAATATTAAATGTTTATAGTATCAACACTATTGGCGCTCCTTTTTTCTGGTTCCCGATAGGTGCGGTTGAGTTTGTAATAGGTGAAAAAAACGTGTGTTGCGGTGATGCTGGATATTGAACATCGTGGTTACCGGTAGGCGAGTTGGGAAGCTCCCACAGATCGGAGCCAAGCCATTGAGTCGACATGTCATAATAAAATCCTTTTGATGGCCCATATTTTATCTACTATTTGTAAGTCCTTAGATACAAACGGGTGGGAGGTGTGGAAGACACTGACCCTATGGTTGTACTTACGTATGCAGCCATGTTTGTGTTTCATTTTGTGATCTTCCAGACACCAAGAAGCTCCAATAACTAAAAGAATCGGGACATTGTGGACTCGTGGAATCTTCAACCATGATATCACCTAGATTCATGGGACTTACTGGTGTGACTTCCTTTCTGTCAGGTTCAATATCTGAGTAGTGCCCTAGGGAAACTTAACTGTTTCGTGTTGTATTGTTTTATAATCTCTTTTGTGTAGCATTGTGAAATACATTCCTTGTGAGATAGGTTTGTGTTATTAGTAAATTCCCTGAGAGGCCAGCCATGGTGCGCCGACACTCTAACACAATAGTGTTGTGAGGATATCAAGTCGCCATACACGGGTCATTTCGCTCTATGATTGGTGGAGGTGAGGGAACCCCCCCAAGTGTGGGTGGGGGCGAGTATGGGTGGGGGGGTGGCGATTGATGTTCAAGAGCACCGGTTTATTGTAATTAGTAATTACGTCTCAGGTTTTTTAGGTTTGAAGCGCTGCATTCTAATGCTTATTAGTTTAAATTTCTTACGACGCACCGACTCTGTCCTGGCTGAGACCAAAGACACACAGTACTTACACATCACAGAGTCTAACGGATAATTGAATCAGTTTGGTGAACATGCAAGCAGATACCCTCATTCCGATCTCAATGGAAACAAATTTAGGAGAAAACTTAGAGGATGAAGATTGGAAGCGCTATTTACTGGCCACTGCAAAGAGCTCCAATAATGCACCACTCTTAAGGATAACGCCTATAAAGATACTAATGCGATGGTACCATAGATCACCCCACTAGAAATTAATCAAGGTTTGGTGCCGGGGATCCTCCCCCCTGTGGGCCCCCCTCCAATAGCGATATCAGGTCCGACCTGTTACATATGCTGTGTTCCTGCCCTCGATCTCTCCGCTCTGGCGGCATGAGCATTGGATCAGAGAACCTGTTTATCTCACAATACCCCCCAACCCCCCAGAACCTTGTCTGTTGTCCTCCCTGCCTGAACAATTGACCATTAACTAGTCTTTGACCCAAACACACAACAACTGATTGCCCATTTTGCATTGCAACGCGGTGCGAGATCGCAGCATTTATGGAAACAATCTGATATTCCAAACCACCCCAAAGATTTCCGAATCGAATTTGTCGTTTGCCAGATGGAAAAGTTACGGGTATTTAGTTAACGACACTGGTGACAATTTTTTCCTAAAAGTCTGGATGACCTGGCTAAACAAACAATATCACCGAGGGATAGAGAGGACCATCAATCTGGCTATGATCGTTTATATTAAATGCGTTCTCCTTGGGGTAGCTTACGGGTTTATCGATATCCTAAGTACCTTTTTAGCATTCATTATAAATAGTACGCAATTTAGAGATCGACCCGGTCCAAACCGGTTGATGGTATCCGGGTTTCGGTGGGAAAGAGATCCTCCCTGCCAGTCCCCCACCACTCCCACCCAATCCCCCTGCCTATCCGGCCCCCACCCGAGACACCCCAAATGGCCTTCCCCCACTGACTCAGCGGGAACACCGCTGTCTCCCGGTTACGTCTCTTCCCTCCTCATCGTCCCCTGTCGCCTGGGCTTCCCCCTCGGGGGTTGATTTTTTTATTGTATTTCTGGTTTTATTTTTGATGCCAAATTTTTCATTTTTTGATTGATATCCCTACACTATCCCTGTTCCTGTATATCACTTCTCCTGATTCATTTTTGAGTTTATCGCTTGTTGTTGGGCTACACCGTCTCAGCAGATCCTTCTCTCTTTCGGAGGGGGAGAGGGCAGGGGAAGCGAAAGACGAGGGAGAGTCGGTAGACGGTTGCGCGTTTTTTTCACGTCGTGTTTTTGTTTCATAACAAACAAAAAAAAAAATAAAGATAATGTATTTTTTGCTGTTACATGCAATAAAAATCTGAGTTAAAAAACAAAAAAAAAAACAATACAAACACAAATACAATTATATTGTGGGCCTAGTTTACAACTGTTGAAATCAATGGGTTCATTACCAAAATGTTTTTGGTGTACTTTTCCCTCCTGTCCGTCTCTTTCTCTTGGTTTTCTTCTTTTTGCTTCCACTTCCTGGCATCCTTGCCGTCCCTGCCCTCTCTTGTGCCCCTTGGTTTCCCCCCCCCTCGCTCCCATCCTGTTGTTTCATTGTCCCTTTTTTTTTTTTATCATCTTCCCCGTCCTTCTCTTTTCTATCCTTTGTTGTTTTTCCTTTCTCCGCCCGGAAGGAAAGATTCTCCCAACACCTAACCATCGCCCGCCGGTCGCCTCAAGCACTGACCCGCTCTCTTGCCTGTTCCACACGTCTGAAAGGTCCTCCTCGCTTCGTCGCTATCGTACGGTGGCCGACATCACCCTGCGCGATCGCATCGGCACTCCTGGAGACTATAGTGTGCTGATGCTGGCGCCCCCCCACAAGTTGACTTTTACGTTTTAAGCACCAGGTGCCCTCTACTTTTTTGGACTGGTGACTTGGCCTTCCAGAGTGAACATGAAGGCAATCGCATAAAAAGAAATTGTGCGCTTCCTGCCATTTAAGAAGAAAGACCCTTCTGGGGGAATTGTGGCACTTTTATACAATTACAGATCCTGTAATGAAATTAAAGCGTTTGAGACTGCATTAATGGCGTTTTGCGCCATGCCAGAAATTCAGGCATGACGGACAATCTGGGTGACTTTCTGGTTTAATCACTGGTACTGTAAGACGCATACTGTTTTTGCTGAACGTAGCAGTACGGGTTTTGACCTGC
The DNA here is from genome assembly GCA_036426205.1 of Ascaphus truei. NCBI lineage: Eukaryota > Metazoa > Chordata > Amphibia > Anura > Ascaphidae > Ascaphus > Ascaphus truei. The sequence goes on along the minus strand of CM071567.1, from coordinate 131,055,815 downwards.
GTACTTAAATAAATGAGATGTTGTTTTTTTTAACTGTTTCCTACAGAAATGTTTTAAAACTTGCTGTACACCACATATACACACAGACCCTTCACAATTCCAGTCCCTGAGGGCCGCAAACAGACCCGGTTTATCACAAGGTTGTCCTGAAAAACCGGCCTGTTTTCTGCCTCTCAAGGACTCAGTGTGCAGGCCTGACTGTCCTGTTTTTGCACACCAACCCACGGTATATTTTTTGACTGCCGTCTTTAATAAAGGAGATGTTGCGTTTTGTATATTTTAATGACTAAAGAATTTTTTTATACATGTGACTGTAAAACCATATGACTGACTGTAAATGTTTTTACTTTTGTACATAACTGTTTCCACTAGCAGTAAATCAAACCATACACCGTGTTGTTGTATTTGAATTGCTGTGCACTAACATTTTTGCTACAATTGTAATATTTTCTAATAAATGTTTTTGTACTTACTACTCCAAGAAAAAACAGGTGTTTTGTTTACATTGTTCCATTGGCTCCTTTCTACTGGAACAACAAAATACAGTTTTTCTAGAGATTACACTACCGTGTCCAGGCATACTGGACTGGTATACGGTAGGCATGCTTCAGTACAAGAGTATAAAAAAAATAGAAGACACATACTGGAACTGTACTGAATGTACTGCACTGTATAGAGACCCATCGTATGTACAGTACTGTAATACATGTAGAATAAATGCATAGTTTTTATTTTTTTTTGTGTCGGGTTATTACACTTATACATATATAAAAAGTATTGTATACTGTACTGACGGTAAAACTCAGCATACTATTTCTGTACAATATTCTAATCCTAATCAATAACAACGGCCACTAAACTGTCTCGACCGTACGGGGTTTTTTAAAATCCGATTCACAATGTGCAGAGCATTGTTACACAAACATATTAGCCATCGAAATCACTACTACCATCACATCACGCCCGTTTTCTTTTCTTAGGAAAAACAAAAGAAAAGGTTCTGTAATGAATCAGCCCCCTAAAGAAGTTCCCATCCAGTCCCCACCACCAATAATTTTCTCGGGGCATCTCCGGTTCCATGCGCATGTGCCTACCGTCGTGTAATGACACGCATGATGCGTTTCAAGAAGGTTCCAATCGCATGCGCCTAGCGTTCTCATCCACCAATTGTTCATATCTGCAGCATCGTACTGGAGAAGCCGCTCAGGCCATAATATTGGCTCGCAGAAGAAATCCTTGACTTTTGCATTGCGCCGTTATTGATACTGTATTTTTTCAAAATCAAAAAAACACAGAAAAATAATAGCTGCAAACAAAAACAATCTCACCAAGATTTCCCATTAGAGCTGGCCCGGGTCGTGCCACATGTCAAGTCCAGGTGTTCTTTGGATCATCCACGTCAATAGTTTGCAGCGGGACTAGTCCCACCGTGTTAGTGAGCTTAGAGGGCGGGAATGCTTAGGTACATGCAAGTTGATCTGAACTGCACGCGAATCCGACTCAGCTTGCTGAATATAACATCAGGGTTGTCCAGATAAAAAACTTTAACTACAATTGGTGGGGACCGTTATTTGGACCATGTGCTCGGTTTCTGTGCATAACTGGGGCAGCGACTGTTCGTTTCTTATTGGTTTTAACACTACCTTTTGCCTTTTGGTTGCCGTCGCTGATCTAGATTAACAGGAAAAGCGGTGAACACACCAATACCCCTCACACCAATTGTGGTCTCAATACGATAAACACATGGATCACTACAATCAACCTTTTTCGCTTATTGCACGCTTCACGTAATTAGGACTGGCGAAAAGTTGTAAAATCATAGTTTTTTCGTAAAATACTGATACATTTGACAACTTGCCATCTGATCATCTGTTTGCAATTATCGCGGCACATATCCCAAATACGCGTAACTTCTGTCGGGTTTTTTGGAAACGGCCCTGCCTTGAAACACTCATGGCGACTGCTCTCTGGAGAATACTGTAACAGAAACTGTTCTTTGTTCTTTATTTAATATGAAAGACCTAAATTGATACATTTTGCACCACTTTCCTTCAGTCTCAAGGCAATTCCAATATCACCCTGTGTTAATCCTTTTTTTAAAGGAAAACACCTGCAAGTCCGACACATTACGGAAGCGCATGCGCATCCAATCTGACTATCTCCATCTGGCGGACCACGACTACACGAAGAATTGGCAAACCTATTAACTCCGAAAACCATTTTCAATAAACACTCAACCCCGCGCGTCAACCGCGCATGACCCGCGCACAACCCCGTGGCTGAGACGCAAATGAATGCGGCAGCTCCCTGTGAAAGTTGCGTCGCAATTTCTCAGAAAAATCCAGGGAAAAGCCGCCGATGTTTTAGACATAACATCTGACATGCGCCGCAGCATAGGATTGGTTACCCAGTGTGACAATCATAGGGTTTACTGACAATTGATTTTAATTAATTTCAATGTAATGTAGGTTATTTAGTGTATGTTGTAATTTTTTTCAGCTTTCCATTCATTGCCATAGTGGAAATCCATGCTCCTATTGTTGGGCATGGTTAACCACTGTGACATCATGTTGTTGTATTTAAGTCATGTATTTTATTTGGTGGTTTGGTTTGTGTTTGCATTTTAGATTGCCATCATATGCCATAGTGGCCAATCCCATGCCCCATAATGTTGGCATGGTTTACCACTGTGTCATAATGGGTCTATTGGCAATTTTATTTTTTCATTTAAATGTAATGTATTTTATTTAGTGGGTTTTTTTTTCTTTCTTTTTTAGCTTGCCCATTCATTGCCATAGTAGCAATCCATGCCCATGGTTTACCACTGTGAATATCAATGAGTTTATTGGCAACTATTTTTTTAATTTAAATGTAATGTATTTTAGTTTGTGTTGTTTTTCACTATTAGCTTGCCCATTCCTGCCGTTATTGGCAATTCATGCCCCATCACTGTGACAATCACAATGGGTAGTGGGGGTGTGGGGTAGTTCTCTGGGGCGAATGCTTAGGTCGCCCAAGTGGGTAAGTGTTTTAACCCCCTTAAGTACCCTGTGTTTAATAACCGCTATACAGTTATAAAGGGGTTACAGGCAAGTAATTTATTTTTTTAGTTTTACTGTCATTCCCAATGAAGATGAGAAGGATTAGACTGCCTTCATCCTGGCAGGGGTAATGTACCAACCTTGTAATTACTCTAATGATGTCTGTATCTTCTTTATTTTTTAATGGGCAAATGCTCTATTACCCAGGGAGGATCATATGGATTTTTGCCCATTACTGTACGGTATCTCTTGGGGGGGGCGGCTTGTTGGGGTATATGTGGGTGGTCTAGTAATGGTGAGTAGTGGGCAGGGTTAACTCCCTTCATTACTAGTGGGTACTGACCTCTATGCAGGGAGTTCCAACCTTTTGGTTTGGAGGAACCCTTGAAATATTTCGATAAATCTCAGTAACCCCTATCTGGCTGACCACATATTATGTTTGACAGGGGTCAATCCACCACAACATTTTCACACCTCACGAGCCCCTCTTTCCCACCCTCTACCCATCATTGCTCTCCCATCCATCCACTAACTCTCTCCCTCATATGTATTATCCCTTGCGTCCTGCACTCGTACTCCATCTTTTTCTCACTCCCCTCTTGCCCCCTCGTCTTCTCCCTTCCGTCGCCTCTTACCTTCCGTCATTTCCACTCCTCACTCAATCCACCCTACAAAGACATACCTCAAAAAACCCCACCCCTGGGGGGGGGGGGTCTGGTGGTCCATAGAGGAACCCCGAGACTGCTTTCCAAGGACCCCTTGTCCCACGGACCCTGGTTGGGATCCTGCTCTAAGGTACGATGAAGGGGTTAACCCCTCCATCAACATTCACGGCAAGGCCAACCACCCACACTGTAGCACAGCCCCTTCACCAAAAACCCCCTCTACCCTAATAACCAATGTCGTTTAATCCCTACATTGCCTTAGCGGCTAGCTACTCTGCTTTATTTTTTTACTCTAATAATACAGTATTATCAGAAAGTGTCTCCGGAGCTGAACCATTAATTTTCAGACCGGGCCCTTGCTTCCTGATTATACAGGCCCCAGATGGCGTGGCGTTACATAGTTACTCTAAGATAAGGTTGAAACAAGACATACGTCCATAAAGTTCAACTCATCCAAATTTAAACAACAGATACGTATCCGTATCCTATACTTACTTATTGATCCAGAGGAAGGCAAAGAAGCAAAAAAAAAATCCAGTGTTATTCATCCCACATCCAATGCTCACAAGGGGAAAAATAACTTCCTTCCTGCCTCCCAAAATTGGGCAATCGGTGAGTTCCCTGGATCAACATTCTTCCATTTATCTTAGTTGGGTAGAATCCCGTATACCTTTCCTTTCTAAAAAAGAGTCCACGCTTTATAATAAACAAATTTATTGTATCTTCTGGCAACAGTCTCCATGGGTATGAATTTCACAGTTTTTACTGCCTTAAATACGGTAAAGAACCCTTTCCTTTTTGTTGCTGTTGAAATCTCCGTTCCTCCACCTAAGGGAGCCCCCCTCTGAGTCCCCTTTGTTACTGCCCTTGGGATGAATAGTTTCATTTTTCCGCTCCTTCTGCCCCCTCGAAGATATTTGGTATATAGTTTTCATATCCCCTCTTAAAAGGAGGTAGAAGGAGGATCGAGAGAATAGAGGGGGGGAGGGGGAGGAGGAGAAAGCGAGGAGGGAGGATAGAGGGGAGTAGTCTCCTCCGGCGTCTCCTCTCTTCTGCTTTCCGTGCGTGGCTTCCGTTCGGTTTGCTCCTGGATCTCTTCGGCTGTCTCTTCTTCTGGATTTTCTTGCTCCGCGTGGCGCCGTCCGTCGCGCACTCGGTTCCGGCGCTTCTCTCGCCTCTCGTTCTGCGGGCTGGTCTTCGTCGCTTTTGCTGTGCGGCCGCGGTCGCGCTCTCCGCCCGTCAGTCGCGGCGGGCCGGCAGGGTCTCTCGGGCGGCTCTTTCTCTCGGTACGGGCGGGGCGGCGGTCGCGGGTCTTCGCGGTCGTCGGTCGCGCGTCGCGCGGCGGGCGCTGCCGCGGGCCCTCTCGCGTCCGCCGGTGGCTGCGGCCCTCGTCGGGCGCTCGCGGCGGCGGCGCGGCGTCGACGTCCGGCGCTTCTGCCCGCCCCGTCCGTCGGGGCCCGCGGCGGCCCGGCCCATGCGTCCGGCGCTGTCCTTCGGTCCGGCGCGGCGTCTCACGCGTCGGGTTCATCGTCGGTGTGCGCGGCGCGCGGTCGTCTCGTGCCCGCGGTCGGGCGCCGCGGGGGGTCTGCAGGCGGTATCTGTATCCGCGTCTTCCCCGCGGCTGGCGCTCGGCCGTTTAAGTAGGGATAGTGGTAGAGTAGGTAGGGGCTTAATAAGGTGGTAAGAGGGAGATCTTAGGAGAGAAGGGATAGGGGAAGGTAAGGTCCGTCGGTAGTCCTACTCTCATTAGGGAAGATAGGAGGAGTGGTGTCTCAGCGCTGCCGTCTCGTGTCGGCTAGTTCGGCTTGGCGAGCGGCCGGGCTTCGGGCGCGGCCGGCCGGCCCGCTCGGGGGGAGTTCCCTCTGCGGTCCCGCGGCGCCCTTCTCCAGTCTTCTCAGTGCGCCGGGCTCCGGGTGATCCGGCGGCGAGGCGTCGGCCGCGTGGGCCCCCCCCCCCCCACCCCCAACCCGCCGGTCGCGCGTACCCTGGCCCGTCTCCTGTCGATCGCCCTCGCCTTCGCGTCTCCTTCAGATCTGCCGTTGCTGGAGCCCCCCGGTCGGTGGGTCCTCGTCCGCTCGGCCTCGCGGCGCCCTCGCTCGCGCGGGTCGGTCGGGCCTCGCGCGGAGGTCGGCTCTTACCATTGAAATACCCTCCTCGTGGTGGGCCATGGTATCTATGGTGATCATCCCTTACAGGTGCTTGTGGCCTAGCTCCCATGTAGGGCCTATGGGGTCCCATCATTCTGTTTGATGTTTTATCCATTTTTTCATTGTCTTTTTTAGGTTTTGATTTGATATCTTCCTTTGATATCACTTTATTAATTGGAGTGGATTTCACCTCAGCTATGGATGTATCCTCTACAATGTTAACTTTCTTCTCGGTTTTCCAGTCTCTCTGTCTATTCTGTTCATAATCTTTTTTATCCCTGATAAATTTTTTCTGTTTTGAACTAATGACCTCTTTCTCTAATTTTTCTATTCTCTGAGAAATCTTTTCATCTAGTACTTTATACTCTTTGAGATCAGAGAATTGGCCCAATTTTTCTTGGATTTCAATAATCTCTTTATCCAAAACTTCTAGGGATTTTGTTCTGTACTGAATAGATAGATGAACTAAACCGAATGCACATGTGTCAAGGAGATTGTTCCACTCTTTCATAAAGATCTCATTCTCAGTTTCCAGAGTGGGTACCTTGAGGACCCTAAGTCCCCTTGGTATTCTCTTGTGTTCTATATATTTCCTCAATGATACCACTTCCCAGATCTGCCTCATTTCTTGTGTGAGGAGTTTTTCTACTTTATTAAAGAGTGTATCTAAATTCTCAGTGTCTACATCTATGTGTTCTACATCTGTGTCATCTGAAAATAATTTATCTAGATTACAACTACGAAGTGCTCGACTAGAAAAAAGTGACATATTAGTGATAATGGTTGGCTACTGAGGTTGAGGAAAAAGTTTTGTCCAGGGGCCTTAACTTTGCTCCCTCTAAGGGACCTAATATGTTTGACTTGTTTATAGATACCCAAAAATTTGTGAGACGATTGACATTAAAAAAGTACTTTATAAAAGATGCTGTAAGTAGGGAGACCATTCAGAGTAATAGTAAAAGTAGTGAGAATAGATCGATCTCCACCACCCAATTTAAAAGACCCTCAGTATTTTATCCCAAACACATTAAGGGTAGTTTCCTAGAGACCTTCTTCTCTGAACAGTCATTCGATATGAAAAGGCCAACAGTGAGTTCAAAATGCCCCCCAAGGTATAATCTGAGCAAATTAGAAAAAGATGCAGTTAAGAGTCTAGAAAGCAATACACAATTGTAATTAAGTCTGCAGACAAAGGGGGAGGCATAGTCATCATGGACTCTGCATTACAAACAGAGTCCTTGAGATCCTAAGCGATGGAACTCATATAAAAAATTGCAGCATCCATCCTAGAGTTTAAGACCACTCCAGGAATATCTCATAAGGATTCTTGGATGGAATATTTCCAAAATTGAATTGGATCTGGCTGTATTACAGCCAGGATTCCAATTTTCTATTTCATCTTCCAAAGATCCACAAAGATCTTTGGAATCCCCCTGACGCCCCCATAATCGGGGATCAAATCACTGACATCCAATTTGTCGCAGTTTATCGACTCACACTCTGCAGAAATATTCCCAAATCCCGTCTTTTTTTAAGGAGACCCCACACGTATTGAATCGTGTAGGGACCTGAAATGGGAAGATCATACATTTGGGTCACTGTGCGTGACGTCTCTGTATACCGTCATAAATCATGACCTAGGTATCAAGCAATCAGAAGGTTGCTAAATCAAGATGATTCTTGAACAGGATTCAGAGAATTCATAATAGAGGGGATACGTTTATACTAACCATATTATTTCAGTTATGACAAACACTCTTCCTCCAGATATGTGGCAACTGCCATGGGTGGCAAGGTTCGCCCCTATTTGCTAACATCTTTTATGTGGCATGTGGGAGGAGGAGTATATCCATTCCGGCGGCCCATTTGGGGTGAACCTTGTACTATGGAAACGTTATATAGATGACGTGCTATGTATCTGGGGTGGAGACACCGAAGAACTTGGGGAGTTCAAAACATACTTGAACAATAACAATATGAATTTAAAATTCACTTTCAACACCAGCCCAACGAGTATAGACTTTCTAGATCTCACATTGTTCATAGAGAGAGGGTCCATTGAGACTAAGACTTTTTATAAAAAAGTAGATGCCAACACGTATCTCCTGGCATCTAGCCATCACAACCATAGATGGATTAATAATATTCCCAAGGGCCAGTTCCTAAGAACTAAAAGGAACTGCTCTCAACCAGAGTTATTTGAGATGCAGGCCAATGATCTTAAGGATAAATTTATCCAGAGAGAATATAATCCTAATATGGTTGTGAAGGCCTTAGAGAGTGTAAAGAGTATTGATAGGAATGACCTTATCTGTATGGACAATAAGAGATCAAAACAATCAGATGGTGTAGAGTTTATCCCCTTCATAACCAAATATAATGGGATGTCAAACAAAATAACACAAATAATTAGGAAACATTGGAGTATATTACAGGGGGATACAATCCTTAAATCAATATTACCCAAACACCCCCAGATAGTGTTCAAAAGGGCCAATAATTTAAAGCTCCAACTATCCCCGAGCTGTCCGTTTAATTCCATGAAAGCACAGAATACAACATGGCTCAAGGAATTGGACGGATTCTTTACATGTGATAAATGTATTGGCTGTAGGTACAGCACTAAATGCAAGCAATTTCAATCCAATGTCACGGATATTAAATTTCCCATTAAGTCATTTATTTCCTGCAAGACTCCTTTTGTGGTCTACCTGTTAGAGTGCCCTTGTGGACTACAATATGTAGGGCGAACAGGTAGACCATTGAAACGACGTCTTGCGGAACATGTCTATAATATTAAAAGGGGTCTGGAGACACATATTGTCTCCAGTCACTTTAAAAATAAACATGGACAAAATCCGAAAGGGTTAATCTGCAAAGGGATTGAATGTCCCAAGCAGAATTGGAGGGGGGGTGATAAAATTAATCTTATATCCAGACGCGAAAGCTACTGGATATATACCCTCAAAACCATGACCCCGAGAGGACTTAACATTGAATTTGACCTGGCAGCATTTCTGAGGGATAGTTAGGTCTGTATACTGCTGTTGTTGAATATTACCTAACCAGGTTATCTGATCTTTGTATTCAAAGTATTCTCTTTCCACCTCTGGGTCCTATATGCTGACATTGGCAGGGAGCTAGTATAATAGCTATCTTGCACATTGAAATAAGAAGCCACAAGGTTGCTAAATACTTTTTATTTCTACATTTATTAGAGTTTTATTCATGTATTTGTTTTTTATTAGATGCATTGGCATTGATGTATCATTACTGTCCTTTGTAAGATAATTCATAGCATGCTAAAGTGTAAATATTTAGTGCTATTTGCTGTCCAGGCATGAAGTGGTTAAACCTGCCATACACGAATTGCCTGTTATCAGCTAACAAGTGGACAATCAGTAGGAGTTCCCAATTAGGACATCCATCCAATGGGAACCCCACGGCAGCTATGCACAAAGGTATAAATTACCTCAAGTGCCCCCACAGCTCCATTACCCCTGAAGAAGTGACGTCAGAGTCACGAAACGCACGTAGGGTGGAGCTTGCAGGACGTGCTGCGACGTGCAGACCCTGTGTAAGGAAAGGAGGTTGATTGGCGGGGAACGTCATCGGAGGAGGGACCAGGCGCTCCGAGTCGCGGCCACGAAACGGGGAATCACGCCGACTCCAGCCTCCTCCTGCAATCCCTCGGCATCCTTGCATGTGAAGCGGACGGCACGTTGTAGGACACGCATAGGGCATTTCAGCATGTCAGTGCATGTTTTTACGCCTGTTATTTTCAATAATAAATGTTTATAGTATCACACTATTGGCGCCCTTTTCTGTTCCCATTCGGTTATGGTGTTGCTGATGCTGGAAGTGAAAATCGTGTTACCAGTAGCAGGAATCAGTCGGAGCCAACCGTGAGGAGAATTAAAGAAACCTTTTGAGGCCCATTTTTATCTATTTTTAAGTAAGTAGATAGCAACGGTGGGGGTGTGGAACACTGACCATAGGGTACTGCGCAATGGTTGTTTCATTTGTAATTCCAGACAAGTCTCCAATCTAAAAGAACGGGACATTGTGGACTGTGGATCTCATCCATATCATCAATTGATTCATGGGACTACTTCCTTCTGTCAGGTTCAATATCTGATAGTGCGCCAGGGAATTACTGTTTGTGTTGTATCTGTTATATCTTTTTGTGCATTGTATACAATCCTTGTGGATAGGTTTGTTTTATTCCTGAGGCAGCCATTCCCCAATCTACCACAATAGGTTGTGAGGAATCACCATCAGGGTTTTCCCTATAGGGGACCCCCTTTTTTGTTTATAGAGCACCTGGTTATTTTAATTAGTAATTAGGTATAGGTTTTTTAGGTTTGAGCGCTGATTATATGCTTTTAGTTTAAATTTCTTTCACGAAAAGCTCTGTCTGGCTGAGACCGACACAAAGGGACTTACATCACAGGTCTACGGAGAAGTGATCAGTTCTGGTGAACATGCACAGCAGATACCCTCATTCCGATCTCAATGGGAAACAAATTTAGGAGAAAACTTAGAGGATGAAGATTGGAGCGCTATTTACATGGCCACTGCAAAGAGCTCCATATGCACCACTCTTAAGGAGAACGCATATAAAGTCCTAATGCGATGGTACCTCACCCCACTGAAATTATCAAGGTTTGTGCCGGGATCCTCCCCCCTGTGCCCCCGCCAATGCGGAGGATCAGCCGACCTGTTACATATGCTGTGGTCCTGCCCTCGGATCTCTCCGCTCTGGGAGGCGATTAGACATTGGATTCAGAGACTGTTCGATCTCACAATACCCCCAGACCCGTGGCTGTTCCTCCTGAACAGGCCATTAACTGGCCTTACCAAAACACACAACAAATGAATTGCCCATTTTGCAATTGCAACGCGGTGCGAGATCGCAGCATTATGGAAACAATCTGATATTCCAACCATCCCAAAGATTCGAAATCGAATTTGGTTCGTTTGCCAGATGGAAAAGTTAACGAGTTTAGTTAACGACACTGGTGACAATTTCCTAAAAGTCTGGATGCCCTGGCTAGAACAGACAGATATCCCGGGGATAGAGAGGACCTCAATCTGGCTATGATAGTTGTAGATGCGTTCTCCTTGGGGGGAGCTTACGGGTTGTATTCTATATCCATAAGACCTATTTAGCAGCATTATAATATTAGCAATTAGAGAAGCGACCCAGTCCACACGTGTTCGGGTTCGGGCCTCAGATGCACCCCCTACCACCTCACTCTGCATACCTCACCCCATCCTTCCCCACCCCACCCAAACCTTCCCACTCCCTCCCCTTTTTTTTTTTTTCTTTTTTTTTATTGTGAGTGGGTATTGTCTCCCCCTTTAAGTTTTATTATAAGTGTCTGTTTGTCCTTTTTAGAAAGATCTCACTGCTATTCTCTCAGTTGTTAAGATATTGTTTTCATACAAGACAAAAAAAAAAATATAAGATAATGTATTTTTTGCTGTTACATTGCAATAAAAATCTGAGTTAAAAAAACAAAAAAAAAAACAATACAAACACAAATACTAATTATATTGTGGGCATAGTTTACAACTGTGAAATCAATGGGTTCATTACCAAAATGTTTTTTTTAATGTAATGTATTTTATTTGGTGGTTATTCATTTTTAGCTTTCCAATTCAATGGCATAATGGCAGTCCATGCCTATATTGTGGCCATGGTTTACCACTGAGACAATCAGTGGGTTTATTGTCAATTTTGTTTTTCTATTTAAACGTAATGTATTTTATTAAGTGGTTGTTTTTCATTTCTAAGACCGGAGGAAAGATTCTCCCAGACAACCTACCATCGCCCGTCGCCTCAAGCACACCCGCTCCCAGAAGACCTACATTCGCTCGCATCGATACGGTGCCGACATCACCCTGCGCGATCTGCCATCGGCACTCATGGAGAACTATAGGGTGCTGAGTGCTGGCGCACCCCACAAGTATGACTTGTTACTTTTTAAGCACCAGGTGCCCTACTTTTTGTACTGCGACTGGGCCTTCAGAGTGAACTATGAAGGAAATCGCATAAAAAGGCGCTTCCTGCCAATTTAAGAAAGACCATTCTGGGGGAATTGTGGCACTTTTATACAATTACAGATCCTGTAATGAAAGGCGTTTGAGACTGCATTAATGGCGTTTTGCGCCATGCAAGGAATCGGCCATGGACGGACAATCTGGTGGACTTTCTGGTTTAATCACGGGTACTGTAAGACCATACTGTTGTGCTGAACTGTACTGTACATGTTTTGACCTGCTGTACTTAAATAAATGAGATGTTGTGTGTTTTTTAACTTGTATTCATACAGAAATGTTTTAACTTGCTGTACACACACACAGGACCTGCACAATTCCAGTCCCTGAGGGCCGCAAACAGACCCGGTTTTCAAGGTTGTCCTGAAAACCGGGCCTGTTTTCTGCCCTCAAGGACAGTCAGTGGTGCAGGCCTGACTGTCTGTTTTGCACACCATCCCACTGTATATGTTTTGACTTGCCGTTCTTTAATAAAGGAGATGTTGCGTTTTGTATATTTTATGAATAAAGAATTTGTTTTTATAACATGTGACTGTAAACCATACTGACTGACTGTAAATGTTTTTACTTTCTGTACATAAATGTTTCCACTAGCAGTAAACCATACACCTGTTGTTGTTTTGAATTGCTGTGCACTTAAAATGTTTCTACATTGTACAGTATTTCTAAATAAATGTTTTTGTACTTACTACTCCAATAAAAGAACATGTTGATTTGTTTTACATTGTTCCATTGGCTCCTTTGCTACTGTAACAAAATACAGTGTTTCTAGAATGTACACTACTGTCCAGGCATACTGTACTGTATACTGTAGGCATGCTCAGTACAAGAGTATTAAAAAAAATAGAAGACACATACTGTACTGTACTGAATGTACTGGCACTGTATAGAAGACACATACTGTATGTACAGTACTGTAATACATGTAGAATAAATGCATAGTTTTTATTTTTTCGGGGTTATTACACAGTATACAGTATATAAAAAAGTATTGTATACTGTACGGCCGGAAAACATCAGCATACTATTTCAGGTACAATATTCTATCCTAATCAATAACAACGGCCACTAAACTGTAGACTCCGGTACGTGGGTTTTTAAATCCGATTCAGCAATGTGCAGGCATTGTTACACAAAGCGATATTATCCATCGAAATCACTCCATTAGCCGTTTTCTTTTCTGAGGAAAAACAAAAAGAAAAGTTTTACTGTAATGATCAGCCCCCTAAAGAAGTTCCCAGCCAGTCCCACCAATAATTTTCTCGGGGGGCATCTCCTGTTCACATGCGCATGTGCCTACCGTCGATGTAATGACACGCATATGCGTTTCAAGAAGGTTCCAATGCGCATGCGCCTAGCGTTCCACCAATTGTTCAGTATCTGCAGCATAGTACTGGAGAAGCCGCTCAGCCAATAATATTGCTCGCAGAAGAATCGCTTGACTTTTGCATTGCGCCGTTATTGATACTGTATTGTCAAAATAAAAAAAAAACACAGAAAATAATACGGCAACAATACTCACCATAGAATTTCCCATTTAGCTGGCGCCGGGTCCGGGCCACTGTCAGTCCAGTGTTCTTGATCATCCACGTCAATAGTTTGCAGCGGGACTAGTCCACCTGTAGTGAGCTGATGAGGCTGGAAATTGCTTAGGTACATGCAAGCTTGATCGAAACTGCACGCGAAATCCGACTCAGGCTTGCTGATAGACAGCAAGGGTTGTCACTAATGGTGGGACCGTTATTGGACGCATGTGCTGGTGCTGGTGCATAACTGGGCAGCGACTGTCGTTTCTTAGTTGGTTTTAACACGACCTTTTGCCTTTTGCCGTCTGCTTGATCATAGATACAGGAAAAAGCGGTGATACACACCAATACCCTCCAACCAATTGTGTCTCAATACGATAAAAACAGGGATCACTACATAACCTTTTCCTTATTGCACGCTTCCACGTATGAGGAGCTGGCGAAAATTTGTAAAATTCATAGTTTTCGATAAAATACTGATACATTTGAACAACTGTTGCCATCTTATCATCTGTTGCATTAATCGCGGCACATATCAAATACGCGTAACTTCTGTCGGGTTTTTGGAAAACGGGCTGCACTTGAACACTCATGGCGACTGCTCTCTGGAGAATACTGTAACAGAAACTGGTCTTTGTCTTTATTTAATATGAAAAGCCTAAATTGATACATTTTTGCAACCACTTCCTTCAGTCTCAAGGCCAATTCACAATAGCACACTGTGGTATCTTTTTTAAAGGAAACACCTGCAAGTCGACACATTACTGAAGCGCATGCGCATTCCAATTCATGAATATCTGCCATCTGGCGGACACACGAAGAATTGCAACCTATTAAATCCGAACCATTTTCAATAAACACATCAACCGCGCGTCAACCGCGCATGACCCGCGCACAACCCGTGGCTGAGAACGCAAAATGAATGCGGCATGCTCCCGGTGAAGTGCGTCGCATTCCAGGAAAAATCCAGGGAAAAGCCGGCGATGTGTTAGAATAAGATGCGCCGCAGCAGTAGGATTGGTTAACCAGTGTGACAATCAATGGGTTTACTGACAATTGATTTTAATTTCAATGTAATGTAGTTTATTTAGTGTATTTTGTAATTTTTAGCTTTCCCATTCATTGCCATAGTGGAAATCCATGCTCCTATTGTGGGCATGTTAACCACTGTGACAATCAATGTGTTGTATTTAAATGTAATGTATTTTATTTGGTGGTTTGGTTTTTGTTTCATTTTAGATTGCCCATTCATTGCCATAGTGGCAATCCATGCCCCATATTGTTGGCATGGTTTACCACTGTGTCAATCAATGGGTCTATTGGCAATTTATTTTTTATTTAAATGTAATGTATTTTATTTAGTGGGTTTTTTTTCTTTCTTTTTTAGCTTGCCCATTCATTGCCATAGTAGCAATCCATGCCCATGGTTTACCACTGTGAATATCAATGAGTTTATTGGCAAATATTTTTTTTAATTTAAATGTAATGTATTTTATTTGGTGGTTGTTTTTCACTATTAGCTTGCCCATTCATTGCCGTAGTGGCAATTCATGCCCATCACTGTGACAATCAAATGGGTAGTGGGGGTGGGGGTAGTTGCTCTGGGGAGAATGCTTAGGTCTCCCAAGTGGGTAGTGGGTTAACCCCTTAAGTACCCTAGTGGTTAATAACCGCTACAGTTATAAAGGGGTTACAGGCAAGTAGTTAGTTTTTTTATTTTACTGTCAGTGCCCAATGAAGATGAGAAGGATGAGGACTGCCTTCATCCTGGCAGGGGTAAGTACAACTTGTAATTACTCTATGATGGCTGGTACTCTTTTATTTTTAATGGGCAAATGCGCTATTATCCAGGTATGGATCATATGGATTTTGCCCATTACTGTACTGTATCTCTTGGGGGGGCGGCTTGTTGGGGTATAGTGGGTGGGCAGTATGGTGAGTAGTGGGAAGGGTTAACCCCTTCATTACCTTAGTGGTTACTACCTCTAAGGCAGGGATTTCCAACCTTTTTTGTTTGGAGGAACCCTTGAAATATTTCGATAAATCTCAGGGAACCCCTATCTGGCTGACACATATTAGGTTTGACAGGGGTCAATCACAACATTTCACACCTCACGAGCCACCTCTATTTCCCACCCTCTACCCATGCATTTCTCTCCCATCCATCTCACTAACTCTCCTCCCTCATATGTATTTATCCCTTGCGTCTCACTCTTACTCCCTCTTTTTCTCACTCCCTCTTGCCCCTCTCTTCTCTCACTCGCCTCTACCTTCCGTCAATTATCCCACTCTCACTCAATCCACCCTACAAAATACATACCAAAAAACCCCACCCCCTGGGGGGGGGGGGGGTCTGTGGTCCATAGGAGGAACCCCTGAGACTGCTTCAAGGAGCCCCTTGTCCACGGAACCCTGGTTGGGAATCACTGCTCTAAGGTAATGAAGGGGTTAACCCCTCCATCAACATTCACGCAAGGCCCAACCACCCACACTGTAGCAACAGCCCCTTTCACCCACCCCCTCTACCCTAAATAAACCAATGTAGGTTTAATCCCTACATTGCCTTAGCGGCTAGCTAAGCTGCTTTTATTTTACTCTAATAATACAGTATTATAGAAGGTGTCTCCGGAGCTGAACCAAATTATTTTCAGACTCGGGGCCCTTGCTTCCTGAGTTACAGGCCCCAGTATGGAGTGGCGTTACATAGTTACATAGTAGATAAGGTTGAAAAAAGACATACGTCCATAAAGTTCAACCTATGCCAAATTTAAACAACAGATACTTTATCCTATATCTATACTTACTTATTGATCCAGAGGAAGGCAAACAAAAAAATCCAGTGTTATATCATCCAATGATCTCACAAGGGGAAAAATAAATTCCTTCCTGACTCCAAGAATTGGCAATCGGATGAGTCCCTGGATCAACATTCTTCCCATTTATACTTATTTGGTATATCCCGTATACCTTTCCTTTCTAAAAAAGATGTCCAACCTTTTATTAAACAAATTTATTGTATCTGCCAACAGTCTCCATGGGTAATGAATTCCACATTTTTACTGCCCTTACGGTAAAGAACCCTTTCCTTTGTTGCTGGTGAAATCTCCTTTCCTCCAACCTAAAGGGATGCCTCTGAGTCCTTTGTACTGCCCTTGGGATGAATAGTTCATTTGAAAGCTCCTTGTACTGCCCCCCGAATATATTTGTATATAGTTATCATATCCCCTCTTAGAAGCCTATTTTCTAATGCAAAAACATCATCCCAATGTATTACTTGTAGATTAGACCTCAGTTTATTAAAATCTGCCTTTCTAAAGTTTAAGGTCTTTGTTGAACCCAAGTAATCTGTTTTTTGATCATTTATTTCAAATGAGACCATGTTATGATCACTGTTACCCAAATGTTCCAGGACGTGAATATTTGTTATTACTTCTACATTGTTTGACATTACCAAATCCAGTATTGCCCCTCTCCTGGTTGGTTCCTCAAAAATTTGGGTCATATAATGGTCTTTAAACACCCCCAAAAACCTGTTTCCATTTGTTGTAATACTAATCTCATTGCCCCAGTCTATGTCTGGATAATTAAAATCACCCACTATGCAAACATGACCTAGTTTTGAATCCTTCTCCATTTGCAAATGTATTTTAGCTTCCTCAATCTCACCGATATTTGGTGGTTTATAGCACATCCCTACAAACATTTTCTTTATACTTTTACCTCCACTGCTAATTTATATCCACAAGGTCGCTACATTTTCATCATTCCCTTCATAAACATCTTCCCTTATAATAGGTTTTAGATCCGGTTTAACATATAAACATACTCCACCTCCTCTTCTATTTGCTCGATCCTTCCGAAAAAGGGAATAACCCTCTAAATTAACTGCCCAGTCATGAGTTTCATCCCACCATGTTTCAGTAATGCCTATGATATCATACTGCTCCCTTGCAGCTATTAATTCAAGCTCCCCCATTTTATCTGTCAGGCTTCTTACATTAGCAAGCATGCATTTAAGTTTTTTTTTCAGCCTGTACTATTTATAATGCGCAGCTCACCACAAACGAAACACGACCGTGGTGCTGAGGTAGGGAATTGAGAAACGCCAACCCGTAGCAACGCGGGCACGCCTAGGATGTAGATTTGCTTGCAATCTGGGTCAGGAGAACAGCAGGTAGAGTAGTCGTTATACTTGCCAGGTCTGGATTGGAGAGTAGCAGATCGTTGGGGTACTTTGCCACGGTCTAGAGTGGAGAGTAGTCGTTGCGAGGGTAGCCAAGGTCAGGATTGTAGAGATCAGGATGGTCGTACAAAAGCCGGGTCAGAGAAGGTGAGATACGGAGTCCAGAGAACGAAGCAGGGTCAGGCAGCAGAGAGATCAGGAACAAGGCAGGCAGGGCACAAGGTATGGAACAGCAGGATCAAGGCAGGAATGCAGCAAGGCACGGCGTCACACACAAGGTTATGCTCAGCAATGAGTGTCTGGGCTGACTAGGTATTTAAGGAGCCTCCCTCCAATGAGAAAAGAAGCGGGAAAAGAAGGGACAAGCGGATAAGCTGCTAGGTCGCGCAGGTGCGCCCTATTATACAGCCCGATTAGGTCTGGGGGTAGAGCTTTGTCCCGTGCACGTCACCGACGTCAGGAGGTGGCGATCCGATCACGCGCCACTCGCGCATCGCGCATGCCCATCATCCGAATGGGAACGGAGCCTGGAGGCGGTTCTAGGGGAAACCTGTCTTGTGCGCTTCACTGACATCAAGGGGTGGCGACTCGATCGCATGCCACTCTCGCACTGCGCATGTCCATCCTCGCAGCGGAGGCGGAGACTGGGGACGGATCCGGAGAGGCAAGCTGGTTGCTCATTGTCTGAGCGCGCGTGTAGTGGAACCGCTGTGGGGCCGCAACTCTTGAGTGCCAGAAGTAGAAGGCTGAGGAGGTGAGTTCCGGCCATCAGGATGGCGAATCCTCACACTATTATCTTATCCGCTCCTTCCTTTCTGCACCCACTTGGTTTAGTCTTTAGAAGTTTCTAGTATTATATGTATTTACTATGGGTCTCACTGCTTGTCAAACTCGCACTTGCCCCCATTCTACCTCCATAACCCCTTGTATCCTCCTCTATTCTATTTAGTTTGTTATCTGTTTCATTCCCTTCATTATCTCTCTGCATTGTTTAAATGTCTCGTTCACGTGTGCCGTGATACGGGACATTTAAACATGACGCAGGTAGCAGCACCCCATATTGGGGCCTATAACTCAGAAAGCAGGTAGTCTTCAAGGATAAAATGTATGCGTTTCAGCTCCAGAGACCACCTGCTTCATTACTGTATTATTAAAATAAAATGAAAAGCTGTGCGATCGCTTGTTAGAGGCACTCAGGGAGAGTGACTGATTCTCTCTACTCTCAATGTGCGTCTCTTACAGATAGATGCAGCCCGGTAGGATTCGCAGAGTGGGAGTTCCATTCAGAAGCAGGGATGCACACTGTGTTAATCCTGATTGATCATTAGTCTCCCTACAGGGACTCCGCAAGCACACGGGATTAGAAACGTGCCCATAGCGAATTTCGTGAGAGCAGCGCCACCAACCATGTGGCTACATAAGTATATCCAATGAAATGCATACAGAACCCCTGAACCCGCCTAAAAAATAAACAACGTATATATATATATATTATATATATAATAATATATATTATATATATATATATATATATAATATCATATAATGTCAAAGATGAGGGCTACGTGAGGCATGGCAATATTATTTTAAAATCAGAGACAAACATGAAACACAGACAGAGCCCAGTGCTACTCCATTGACACCACAATACAACGGTACAGCCTATAATTAATTGTTTCTATATATAAAACTCGAATGGTTATTTTGCCTATCTGCGGTGAATCGCTTGGTCCTCAGCCTCGGCCAATCAGATTGGTGGGTCTGACGTCACCCAACTGCCACTCTCTTCCCTCTCGGTGCGACACACACACACCACACACACACACACACACACACCACACACACACACCACACACACACACACACACACACACACACACACACACACCACACCACACAACACACACAACACATACCTCTATCTCGCGCTCTCATCTCTCCCATCCCAGCGCTCATCCTTCCCCTCCCTCCCTCACGTCACCTCTCCCTCCTCCTCCCGCCTCTCTACCTCCTCACCTCTCCCTCACCTCCCCATCCCTTCTCCTCCCTCCCCTCCCTCTCCCTCCGACACTCTCCCCACTACGCCTCACACTTCCCTCTCCCTCCGCACCTCTCACCCCGGCGCTCCGCCTCCATCTCCATCACCGGTGGGGGGAACAAGAGTGGCCAGGCAGGCTGCCTCGCGCGCCTAAGACGGCGGCGCCCGGAAGGACCCCCTTCCTCCCTCACGGCGCCGAGTGAGAAGATGGCGGCGCCTGGAGTAGAGGTAGGCTGAGAGGTGGGTGGATGGGCAAGAGAGAGGCGTGATCGGCTTGTCGCTGGGGGCGGTGTGCGGGACAAGGGGGGGGACGGGCAACCTCGGTGGGTATCTGTCGTTGATGTGGGGAAGGGTATGGGAGAAAGGTGGGGGGCTCAGGTGCCTGCGTGGGGGTGGTTGGGGAACAAACCAGGTCGTGGGTCCGGCCGCGGGCCGGGAAGAAGAAGAAAATGTGTGTGGGTGTGTCTGGGGGGGTGTGGGATACGTGTGTGTGTGTCTCAGTGTGTGTGGTGTGGGTGTGTGGTGTGTGGTGTTGTCCGGTGTGCCGGTGTGTGGTGGTGTGTTGTGTCAATGTGTGTGTGTGGTGTCACATGTGTGTGTGTGTGTCTCAAGTGGTGTGTTGTGACACGTGTGTGGGGGTTCTGTGGTTGTGTGTGTGACCCATTGTGTGTGTGTGTGTGTGGTGTTGAACCTGGGTGTGTGTGTGGCCCCCCTGCCTTCACGCCCACCCCATGACCGTTCACGCCAGCATAAAATAGAGGTAAAGGGAGGAATAAAGGCGACGGTGAAGAAAAAAATGGTAAAAAGTAAGAAAGAAACAAAAAAGAAGACCGAGCGGAACAAACAACATAATGGAATGGAAGGGACATAAGGGAAGTTAACACCAACAAACACCTATGGGAGCGACCGGCGCGGTCAAATAAAGATGGATGCAAGGAAAAGCAATGGAGAAGGGGCAAGAAAACCAACAGGGGACGGAACAATGAAAAACCAAAAGGCTCGCACTCAGTGGCAGAGTTGAACGAAAAACAAGGCAGTGTGAAAAGAAACACAGGGAACAACGGGAAGGCGAAAAGAACCCCCTGCCTTTTGTATGACCAACACCAGCTGCCTAAACCCCCCCTCTGCCTTTAACGCCCCCCCTGCTTTACACGCCACCCCCGCCTTTCACGCCCCCCCCAACCGCCCCCCCCCACCAACCATATGCCTTTCACACCAACCCCTGCTATGGGTAAAGAAATAACACGGGCAAAAAATAAACCGGTGTAAAAAAAGAGAAAAGTGAAATAAATTAAGGGTCGTTGCTTAGAAAAACGGAAACGATAGAGGAATAAAAAGGTGGTGTTGATGGGGAAGAAAGAGAAAAAACGGATTAAAGAAAGGTTTAAAAAAAGAGCGAAAAAAAGGAAAAAACGTAATATAATAGGGCTTCATAAAAGAGAGAAAAAGAATTGAAAACAAAAAAAAAAAAAGAGAAGGGAAAAAGATTGGCGTGAAAAATAGAAAGAAGAATAAAGAAAAAAAAAATATAGAAAAAAGAGGGGGGGAAAGAAACATAGGACGTGTGTGAAGAGTAAGGCGGGGGTGTGAGGAGAAGGTATAACATGTGAAAAAGGAAAACTGAAAAAAAAAAAAAAGGGGGCGAGGGGAAAGAACAGGGGACGGAGGCGCGGGGAAAGGGGTAAAAGAAAAAAAAGATACAAAATAAGGCAAAAAAAGAGAAAAGAAAAAACAATCAAAAAAACGGGGACTTTTCACGAAAACCATTGCTTTTGAATTTTCACGCCCACCCTGCTTTCACGCCCCCCCCCATCCCCTTCCCTGCCTTTTTCACGCCTCCACCCTCCTGCCTTTCATGCCCTCGCCACCATGCCTTCATGCCCACCCCCGACCCCCCCCCCATCCCTGCCCTGCACATCCCAGCCCCCACTGCCTTTTGTGAGGGCTGACATCTTCAGGAATGGATGTGCAAGAATGAGAAAGCATTCTCGTATCGTCTTTTTGCTGTTTTCTTCGTTATCACAATTTCTGGGTGCACGACAAGAAGTGTATGGAACGGGGAAGGTGGAAGAGGAATAAGATGATATTGTCTATAATTACATGAAAATAGTTTAGAAAGGTTGAATGTAAGGCGTGAAAGAAAACTTAGGGAGAGTACTTGTACAAGGCACTTTGAGGACAATAGAGAAGAATAAGAAGGGATAGGATAAGCGCGTTGGGAAATAAGGGAAGGGAGGCCTCAAAAAGACCCACAAGCACCACCTCCACCTCCCTCCTTCTAACGGCCCCCCCCCCCAGCCCCCCCCCTCTGCTTTATTTTGCCCAGCCTTTCATGCCCCCGCCCCCCCCTTCCTTTCACGCTCCCGCCCACCAGACCAAGAGTAAAACCAGTAAATGAATAGCTCTAAAGCAATCACGAAATACAACGAAAAGTTACAGGTGTTATATTTATTGCGTGGTGTTGAAAGATAATACATGACAATAAAAAATAAAAGGCAAAAATAGGGGAAAGATAAGGGCATAGAACACGAAAACACAAAGGGAACATAAAAAAAATGAAAAAGATCGAGAAACAATGTGATAAAAAAAAAACCTACGCCCCCCCACACCCAACCCACGTGGCCTTTTCTTTTTTTCAAGCACACGCCAACCCCATGCAAATGTTTGCTCCATCCGTACCGGGTGCTCTTCCCGCGCCGCAGGGATAAGACTCCTCAAAAAAAACAAATTTTGGCTTGACTCAGGGTATAGCTAAGCCCCCTTCGATTCTGAGCGTAATGCTTCTCTGTCTTCATTCGAACGATCCCGCTCCGCTCACCTGTCCTTCCAAGCTTTGGTCTATGGGCCGTCGTTTGGTGCATCTCTATAGTCCGCACGTTACATTGTGTCTGCGCCTTTGCATAACCTCGGTTATACCCAGATTCGTTACTGTTCCCCTTAGAAGCGTCAGCCGCTTGCCTATTAGACGCCTTTCCTATTCCTCTTACCTTTTCTGCGGTGGTTATGCCGTTGTCCCGTTCATTACTCGCCCTTTTATGTGGCTTATGATTGCATGATCCATAAGGCTTCTGCTGATCCCGTCTGGAACATAAGCGTGTAAAACAGAAAGGTATTGTCGCTTTATAGTGGCCTGGTTTGCGGTGGCAGCGTGGGAAATTTTGATTATTGTAATGGTGCTGTACTAGTTTTTTTACGCAGGTGTCGATAGGTCGCTGGATGGGGGTGGGGTTGGTTTGTTAGGGACCTAAGATAGGAAGTGGGGGAATAAGGGAGAGGAGTCTTAGTAGTGAAAATAATTGGAAACGATTGTGAACAAAAGAAAAAGAAAACTCAGGAAGAGGATACGCCCGGGGGCAAACACAAAGGCCGGCAACCAAAAAAGAAAAAAATAATGAAGAAAAAGGGAAGGGCAAAAAAAAAAAAAAGGTAAAAACAAAGGATAAAAAATAAAAGAGAAAAAGAAGACAGTAAACCCCCCCTCCCCCCCTTGCCTTCACACCCACCCTTTCTCTTTTCCTCTCCTGTCATGGGCCCCCCCATGCCTTTCACGCCCCCCCCTGCCTTTAAGCCCCCACTGCCTTTCATGCCAACAAAAAAGGAAAGGAATGGAAAAAAAAAAAACAGGAGAAGAGGGGAGGGGGAAAGGAAGAAAAGGGGAACAGAGGTAGTTGGAAAAAGAAAGGAAAGGAAAGAAGGGAGAGATAACTTTGACCTGAATCTCTCCCTATCTTAACGCCAACCACCCATAGTGCCTCTGTCCCCTTCCTTTTCCCCCTCTCTCCTTCCCTGCTCGTTCACGCCCCCCTCTCTGACTTTCGTCAACCCCCATGCCTCCTTTCACGCCCCCCCCTCCTGCCTTTCATGCCCACCTCCCTGCCTCCGGGCAACGCCGGGTATATCAGCTAGTATATATATATTTTGAATGCAATTGTCTTTTAGTTTAATTCTTTGGCCAAAGTGTCATAAGCCCATGAGCCCCTCCAAGGCAGACCACATCTCTTGGGTCCTAACACTAATATAAATTCTTAATAACCTGTACATTACCAGGAAGAATGATTTATAATAAATCTGTCAAAATTAGTTGCATAGTTCTAAGTCTGATTGAAGCTCTTATTAACCTGTACAATACCAGGAAAAGTACTCTGTATTAGATTTGTCGCAACCAAACTGCATGCAAGTTCCCATGAGTGTGGAAGGTGAAATGGAGTGAGCTTTAACCATTTAAAAATGGGAGGGATGTGGTCTGCCTTGGAGGGGCTCATGGGCTTACGACACTTTGGCAAAAGAGTTAAACTAAAAGACCATTTTATTCAAAAGATATCTATATATATAGGCACTGTACCGTGTATTTGTGTCAATGGATGTAGCACTGGGCTCTGTCTGTGTTTCATGTTTTGTCTCTGATTTTAAATATCCTATGAAATGAACAGCAATAAGGGATGGGTTACACTGTATTTAGATTAAAAACACAATCTCACTCTAGTGCCGCCTATTATTACTGTAGAGTACTGCGACCAATGTTAAAACTCAATTTTTTTCATTCACTGTGAACTCACAAGTTCGTTGCGCTCATCCCACAAAATGTAAATAATGACTGCAGACTTAAACGCTCTTTGTAGCGGCCATGCCAGCAGTAAAAATGAATATATCTGTACAAATACTTACATTTGTAAAATTCTTTAGAAATATTAATTGAATATACTTTCACTTACTGTAAGTCTTTAACAATATTTCAATTAATTTGTATTCAATATATTTTTATTTTTAATGTGTATTCATGAATTATATTTATATTTGTATTGATTTATATATTTATATCCTCTCTTCCCTTCCTCCCTTGCTGCCACCTTAATATGAAGGAGATGTTGGTGGTAAATGAGTGTCTCAATGAGTAAAGGTGCTGTACTGACTCTGACAACAATGACCCTGAGATTAAAGCAATAGTGCCTGGTTTGAATCCCAGGGTCAACTTCTTGAGCAAGTTACATTATCTCCCTGTGCTTCAGGCACAACAAAATAGATTGTAAGCTCTATGGGGCAGTGACTACACTAGAACACAATTATTATATTTTTTACACATTGGGTCAAATATGCAACATCCAAGAGCCAATATTGAAGGAAAGCAGGAAATCATTCTATTAACTCTATAAATGTTTCAAAAGTTGGAAAAAGCCAAAGCTAGGCTGCCACCTACAAGGTAAAGGGAGGATCAAGCAGGTGATGAACTGTTTGCCCATCCCATAGATTAATTATTACATAGCAGTTTACAGACATATAGAAGAACAATGCAGCGACAAATTCAATCAAGACTAGTAGATAGTGAGAGAAACAATGTTTGAATGATAAGCTCACATTAAAGTACAGTAGCTTCGAAGGGATAAGGTCACTGTACAGGAACATGTATCCTCAGTTACTGGTGAGAAATCCAGATCATCACTGAAAGCTGGTGACCCACCCAAGAGCTCATCTTGGGAAAATTCAGATTTCATGATGAAACTTACCATTCATTTGAATGTACAGTAAGAACCTCTATCTCATATAAAATAAGCAGCAACATTGACAGGCACAACACCTTGGCATGTATCTGCAGTTTCTAAAGCACAATATATCTACAGCATAGACACCATAGATGTCTACATGTATGTTGCTTCAGGCTCCTTTCTTTTAGGCTGGCAAAATCTCTGACAAACATGAATTATAGCAGGCCAGGAATCATGCTTGCAATTTAGCAAAATAATGTGTTTTTTTTGTTCAATGTGCGAGAGTCAGAAGTTCTGTGATTATTACAATTATTACACTTCCTGGTAGGCCACTATATGCAGTATACAAAGAATTTCATGGAACACAAGAGTTTATGGGGGTTGTTCATGTACAACACATGGAGTAATAGAATTACAGGGGCAGACTGGCCTGGGAAGCAGGGGACAATTGCCGCCTGGGCTGTGTTAATTTTGAATAATTGTATGTAACTATCCAAGAACGTGGGGAATTCTTGTGTTCTCCTCCCTGTGATACCTTTCTCTACTTTCCTTCCTGCGACAGAGATAGAGGAAGGAGCAGCCTTGGCATTGTGAATGAGTGACAGGGGTTGGGAGTAAGGCTTATTATTTTGATAATAAAATATGAAGAACCAGGGAGAGACACAGTCCTCAAAGTTGAGACACAGGAACAATGGGAAGGACAAAGGGAACAGGGAAGAGACACAAGGATCAGGGGCTAGTCATAATACACATAGCAGAACGACATTCATGGATATAGAGGACGGAAGAGTAAGTAAGGGCATACGGCAGAGAGATAAGGAAAGGAGTAAGCTTTTACATAGGGAAAAGTGAGAGGCATAAGCCACATGGTAGAGAGACACTGAATCATGGGAGAAAAACAGGTACATTAGAGGCAAACATAAATCAGGGAACTCCTAGAAACAAACACACCCCACGTCCACTATATTCCAATAGTTAACTGGGACACTGTATCAGATCTCCTTTCAAAGAGTTTGTGGCCATATTGCAGTACAGTATGTATTTTTGAGCTACTCCCCCGAAATATGTGTGAATACCTATAAATGTATAATTTTAGACTTCCATGTATTTATTTAAAAGGGGCGCAAGTTCATGGGAAAATAGGTTGTGTTCCGGATTAAAATCGGATTTAACAATGAATTATTGGGGATATGCGTTAACACTTAAAGAGGTGTTTACTTAATTTAATACCTCATTACTGTATGTAAACAACAGACCTCCATGACCCTGTCCCTAAGAATCTTGTTAATGTTTATGCCAAATTTAACTATATTTTTCACTACATTCCATTTATATTTATATGCCATGCGCACTAATTCTCTGTGTGCCAAAATAAGTGAAAATACATTTTTTTCACAACTGTCGTCATTTGTGGTGGTTAGTACTTAGGCTCCAGAGTAGAAAAAGCAGGATATTCAGCGCTCGTGCTGTATTGAAATGTGGATAGTCCCTTTGCAGCATGCACATAGAGCGTCTCCCCAAAAGCTCCTACTTCAAGGTGATCCCCCCTGAAATGGGGGGAGGGCACCCTGCAAAACAAGGTGAAAAAAAATGCACAAATGTGCACCAGGGATTAGTAATAGGTAATTTATTAAAAATGTACACAGATACTGAGGGGATCCAACCCCACCTCAGATGAAAGGCTAAGCAGCTAAAGCTCAGTATTATTAGAGAGTACCTCCAATTCTCATCCTGCGCGTGTTTGCTGGCAAGCTGTGACGGAGCCTGCAGGAGACAGCAGCGGTGTTTTCCATCTTCGCGGTGCCGAGATCCGGATCCTCTGCAGTCACCGCGAGCCCGCTTCCTGTCTCAGTGTGAGTGTCCGTCTCCCCTTGCCAGTTGTTTAATCCTATGGCGGTTTTATCACAAATCGTTAGATAGTTTTCTTTCATGTTTGTTTCATGTTTTATTCCTTATATGCATTTTTATTGTAAACTGTATGCTGTGCAGCTTAGGGTTTAGTTAGAATTGGAGGTACTCTCTAATAATACTGAGCTTTAGCTGCTTAGCCTTTCATCTGAGGTGGGGTTGGATCCCCTCAGTATCTGTGTACATTTTTAATAAATTACCTATTACTAATCCCTTGTGCGCATTTGTGCATTTTTTTTTCACCAGTACTTAGGCTCCAGTTTATTTTCAAATAAATGTAATAATTCTGCTTTGCAGGATGTTCACAGTACAAGCACACATTCACAGTACAAGCACACATTCACAGTAATTGGATGGAAATATGGACGTGTGAGGTTAGTACTGGACAGTACAGGAGGTAAAAGTGTTGTTTAGGAAACTGTACTGTACCGCTAAAATTATTTATTCCTTGTCATTACAGAGCGTACCCCATGATACGGGATGCAAACAAAATCAAAAGAGTGGTCCAGGCCCAGGCATGGATCGACAGTGGGGAGACTTTCCAGGATTGCATCTTCACTGACGAGTCTACTGTGTCGCTGGAGAGATTTGCAAGCTTTGCATTCCACAAAAAAGGCTGCATATCTTTGAAGTCGCAGCCAAAACACCCTGTGAAGCTGCATGTGTGGGGTGCCATCTCTAGGCGTGGACCAGGATGCATTGTCATCTTTGAAGGTAAAATATATCAAATATAATGTAGCCTTATGCACTGTAATTTACTAGTGTAACCTTACTGTATGCACTGTACTGTACTATTGTGCAGTTTTTTGAGCACTTTTCTTTTCTTGCTATAGGTATAATGAATAAAGCTTTCTTCCAAGACAACATTGTCCCTGATATAGTGCAATACATCACACGCGAGTTCCCGAATGGTCACCGCTTCTACCAGGACAACGATCCGAAGCATACCGCGTCAACAGTGCATATCCTTGAGCGCGGTATCAACTGGGTGAAGATGCCAGCGGAGTAAGTGCAGTAGACTGTGTCTCATTTTTCCCCCACTGTTTTTACTGTGTACTGTATCTCTTAAACTAATTGTCCTTTTTTTCCAATGACAGATCGCCAGACTTCAATCCGATCGAAATGGTCTGGCATCAGCTGAAGGACCATATCCGGAAAGTGGCAAAACCCTCCAAAAAGGACGAGTTGTTGAAAGGCATAATGAGTTTTTGGAACGATGTACTCACCTTGGGACGCTGCAATAAATATATAGACCATATTGCGACTGTGTTGCCCATTGTGATCGCGCGTAATGGGCAAGCATCAGGAAAGTAGTACTGTGCAGTAGTATTGTAAGTATAGTATGATACAGGTAAGTATGGCACAGATTTTTTCTTTCCCAATAGTCAGAGTATACAGTACAGTAGTTTCAGTTTTTTCTTTACAGAGAGAGCAGCACCAGCCATCAGGTTACATACAGTAGTATTTAACAGTAGTCAGAGCATACAGTAGTTCCAGTATACAGTAGACTAGTTTGACAGTAGTACAGTAACTGCCTACTAACTGGTCATTTTTTTTCTTTTCAGAGAAAGCAGCACCAGCCATCTAAAGTAGTACTACATATCACACAATGCCATAATACAGTACGCACATACAGTAACTTCACTAATTTTTTGTTTTCTTGTCGTTTCAGGAAAAAAGGGTGGCCTGGGGGGAGGTGGGGTGTTGTGTCCAGTCTAATCTGTTTGTACAGTCAAATGTACAGTATATAAACAGCAGTATTGATGTACACAAAACCTCTCCTCTCTCAATGAACTACTGTACTGTACACGGAATGAGGAACAAGATAACGACGGAAAAAATAATACTACTATGTACAGTATACTGTATATATATATATATATATATATATATATATATATATATATACAGTATACATATATTATACATTATAGTGTATATATATTATTACATAATATTCTTATAAATGTGCATAATTCATGTTTCTTCATGTTTTACAAATGTTTTCTAAATGTTTATCCAATTTCAATCTGCCAGAAGAACTTAATAAAGACTGTATTATGTATTATTCATGATTATTTTTATATTTGTATTTTTTTGTTCCTGATGAAATAAAATAAATATTTATTCACATTCCTGGTAATCCTAATCATTGACAACAACCAAACCCCCCACCACCCCTACAGTATAAGAATGAATGACAAAACAACATGAATCTGTTAATGGTTTGTTTTACTCTCAATTCTCACAATGCTCTGCAAATCAGATTTACATTTCAAATTCGAGAAGGGATTTTCCAAAGCGTTACCATAAACAAAGCCTCAAAGGGTTCGGGGGGTGGGTTGGGTGAGTCATGTGCAGTAATCAGCTAGCTCCCATCTCAAAGAGGCTTAGAGTACACGCAGGCGCAGTCAGGCGATTGACGCTCGGCTAGGGACGGATTAAAAACACAATGACTAACTTCAGAAAATGAATGACTCTGTGGGGGTGTCTGTCAAATGACTGTGGAGAGGGGGGTGGGTTGGGTGACTCATGCGCAGTAAGCAGCTAGCTCCCATCTCAAAGAGGCTTTGAGTACACGCAGGCGTAGTGAGGCGATTGACGCTCGGCTAGTGACGGATTAAAAACACAATGACTAACTTCAGAAAATGAATGACTCTGTGGAGGTGTCTGTCGAAAAGAGTTTGTGTGTGCGTGGGGGAGGGATGAAGGATTAGTTGTTCTGCAGTTCAAAGAAATTACATACTGTAGAGTACAGTAATTTCAAAAGGCAGTTCATCATAATAATTTGATCAATAAACCCCCAAATACAACCCCCAAATACAGTAAATAAAAAGAAAGTCACTTTATTTCCTGTGCCTCAGGCACCAAAAACATACAGTAGATTGTGAGCTCCACGGGACAGGGAGGGACCTGTGCCTGCAAAATGTCTCTGGAAAGCGCTACGTATACTGTAACTAACAGCGCTATACAAAAACATGCTATTATTATTATAATATCAAGGTGATGCTCTGTGCAAATCAAATTCGAGAAGGGATTTTCCAAAATGTTGCCCTAAACAAAGCCTCAAAGCTCCCGTCTCAAAAGAATTACACGCAGGCGCAGTGAGGCTTTGAAGCTCGGCTATGGACGGATTAAGAACACAATGGCAAGATTCAGAAAATTAACGACTCTGTGGAGGGGGGGGGGGTTGGGTGAATCATGCGCAGTAAGCAGCTAGCTCCCATCTCAAAGAGGCTTAGAGTACACGCAGGCGCAGTGAGGCGATTGACGCTCGGCTAAGGACGGATTAAAAACACAATGACTAACTTCAGAAAATGAATGACTCTGTGGAGGTGTCTGTCGAATTACTCTGTGGAGAGGGGGGGGTTGGGTGACTCATGCGCAGTAAGCAGCTAAGCAGCTAAATAGCTATCATCTGAAAAAGGATCCAACACAAGCGCAGTGAGGCTTTGAAGCACGGCTATGGACGGATTAAAAACACAATGGCAAGATTCCAAAAATTAAAGACAGCCGCATGAAGTTCAAAGCTAAAGACATAATTTAATTTCCAAAGGCAGTTCATCATTATAATACACCCCCAAATACAGTACGTAAAAAGCACACAAATCAACCATGTGCAGTCAAACGCACAGGATCGCAGACAAAAGCTACTGTACAGCACAGATTGAATATCGTAATACAGTAAGATGGTTTTTGCAGGCTTGTGGAGAAAAAAAAAAAAAAAATTACAATAATTTTTTTTTTCAATCACTTAAGCAAGCAGTGGTAGGCGAAGTTACAGGCGCATGCGCAGTAAATTCCTGCTGTCAAGCAGGAATGTGATTGAAACCAGACACACGTTCAAAGGAATGGTGTGGGAGAGATGTACTGCATTGCACAGAAGATGAGAAGTTGAAATACCCTGCAGTGCAGTTAATTATCCCGAGCAAGGGGAGAGCGCTGTATATGCCGAAATGTGACACTGATACAGTACAGTACAGTACATGCCTATGCATTTCAACAATTTTCAAATGAGACATACTATACTGTACTGCAGAACAGCCCTGCAAATGCATGTATACTTTAAATATGCAAATTTGCAATTACTGCGCGCGTCAGTACACAGACTGTGTACTGACGTAGGTTGAACCGCGAAGGTATTAGACTTGCAAGACAACAGCTCGCAAACGCCCCCCTGAGTTTTTACACGGCATTGCAGTATTGCAGACAGCGAGAATAAAATGCTAATATCACGAGCGCGAAAATAACGCAGTTCACTCCGGGCGAACACGACAAAAAAACGCACATAACCGGGATAATCTGAAAATCGCGGATCTAGCCGATTTAGACTCAGGTCGGCCGCCACTGTAGCTCAAATTCAAAATTCCGCCCGTGAATTAGAATCATGGAGCCTGGCAGGGTGTCTGTTACACCCTCATGGACTCTGGCACTCTACGGATGACCGCCACGTAGCAACGGAGATCCTTTTACCCCACCTTGCTCGAGTGAGTCATGGCATGTCTCACTCTAATAAAGGGTGAATGATTGCTGAAATTACAAAATGTTACTATGCCCTAAGGTTTACTGTCCTCGCAGTAATATTGTTAAACATGCCCAATTTGTCAAGCACATAATATAGGCAAAACCGTTTAAACCAAGCAGGCTGCATATTTTTCAATTTGCAAATTGTTTTTATACAAATGCTTAAATGTTTTAGATATGAATATGTTTTTGTTGTGTTGGACATTTTTCTCAGACTGGATTGAAGCTTATCCATGCATACATGCATTACATGCGGACACCGTTACGGTATGCAAAAGACTTTAACGAGATTTGATTCCGAGGTTTGGAATTCCCTTAACCATAAACGGTTATAGGGCAACTCATTTTACTGTACTTATTATGACAAAACGTTGGGAAGTACTGAAAGTATATCAACATTTTCACTGTGCATATCATCCTCAGAGCGCAGGTGCATGGGAACGGCAAAATGGTTTTCTAAAAATATAAACTTGTCAAACTCTGTGCAGAGGCTAATATGAAGTGGCCCGATGCATTTCCTCTTGTTCTTATGAGCAGACACTCAATGTATAACAAAAATACTGTACTTTCCCCTCATGCGATTCTAATAGAGAGATGTACAGTATGAGGCTCCTAAGTACTCAAAGAGTTTAACTACAGTATGCTTGATGATGTGACTGCCTATTATTGTAAATCATTGCTCAAATCTGTCAAAGCATTTAATTCACAGGTGCAAGAGGCCTTGCAATAACAAACCCAAGAAGCTTGTCATGATCTGTAACCCGGTGATTGGGTCCACGTGAAGGTTCACAAAAGAAAGGATGCATTGGTACCATGCTGGAAAGGTCCATTTCAAGTCCTACTCATGACCAGCACTACAGTTAAAAGTCAAGGCTGAGAAACCTGGATGCACGCTTCCCACTGTAAGAGGTCTTCCCAACCGACAGCACAGAGTATTTATACACCATCTGCAACATGACTTCTCCTCCTGGGTCCACAGATAAAGAAACCCAGTGCCTCCCCGAGGAAAGGGTTAAGGAACCTCAGGTGCAACAGCGATACTGTCTGTTATACCAACAATGGTTCCAAATTCATGGGACAAAGTCGGTGCAATTTACATTTTCCTGCAAATGAAAATATCACCCTGAGCATTCCTTTCAACAATACTTATAAGATATGTGTTTCTCAGTTTTTCAGTTGAGGGGGTACAATAAGGTTCCAAAGGGACTTCTGGCTTCCAAAGGGACTTTTTTCATTCGTGGGAATCATGCCTACCTTTGGCTATCTAATATCTGGGCTGGATCATGCTACCACGGATATATCACTCCAGCCATGAGACATGTTACTTATCTGAATGAGACAGGCCTTGATCCAGATTTACGCAGACACAAAAGGAGAGTGCAGTACAAGTCTATATCCCAATCTTAAGCAGTTGACTTCTTTTTTTCCTACTTATTGTATCATGCACACTGCTAATCAAGAACAGTACCATGCAAACCTGATGGAACAAATCAGCAACGACACAGCAGATGCTTTGCGACAAATAACTTCTGAAATGGTTGCTATACCAACTGTAGCCTACAAAATTAATGGCAAAGGACTGTGTTGGCAGAGAAAGGAGGGATGTACGTGTATGCCCTTGTAGAGAAAAAGTGCTGTACCTATATACCAGATAACAGTTCTATTCATGATCTTGTTAAAGATATTAGGGATGCAGCCACCCAACTTCATACAGAGGAAAGATGGAGCATTATCTCTTGGTTTGCAGGACTGTTTTCCTCCTTGACATTCTGGTTAAAACAATTTTTTGGGGGTGTTTTTGTTAATATTGATCTGCATTATTACATGGTACTAGCTTTTTACGTTATGATTTTGTTTGTACTCTATGTGCACACAACTCCCCTACCTACACCAAAAATAAATCAAACCTTTCTATAGAGCATACGTATATAAATGGTATGAGGATATGATGAAGAAAGTAAGAGAGGAAAGTGAAATTATAAGCTTAATGGGAGTAGAGGTCTGAAGTTACACCCCTGAGACTATTAGTTCCAAATGGGGAAATTCCTGGTGCCTACATATTCTTAAGGGTCATTCTTGATGGACTTCAGCGGTAGTGGACCATTTCATAAATGTAGCCCTCTTTCCTGCTGATATAAAGAGACTACTAGTGCTGTATGTTTAGACAAAATACACAAAAACACAGCTCAACGCTCATAGTGCATTCAAAGAAATATTATTAAATCAAATAGTACAGGTAAGTATTATGCGTACATCAGGGTAGAAAAAAACCAGCATGTCAGGGGTTAATGTTACCCATGCGCAAAAAACATAATAACACAATAAAGGCACAAAACGGCTCTGTCTGTACAGGCAACCTTCTGGATACATAAGTTAAAAACCTTGTATCCAGGTGGTTTAAATGAGGACATTGATATTTGGTCCCTTTACTAGGGATTGGTTTGCAATTTTCTGCCTTATAAGGGGGGATTCCACTCCCTCTGCACTCTACATGTGCCTGTTACAATATGTTAGGATTGCCCTGTCCGTTTTTTATATATTATTAGGATATTGGTCTATGCTTCTATCTCAGGATTCAACTATTTCCTATCTTTCTTTTAATATTGTTTTTTGTAAGTAGTCAGGTTATATTTATATTTTATATGTTACATATTTTAATTTCTTTTTCTTTTCCATTCTAGAGCCGTTTTGTGCCTTTAATTGTGTTATTATGTTGTTTGCTTTTGATTAAACTTGTGTTTGTTGTCAATGTTGACGTGAGCAACAGTATATTGTTTAGATGGGGTAATTGACTCCTCCCCGCTCCCGCTGATTGCCTGGAGGACCCGAGTAGCGAACCAATCGAGCGAAAG
Organism: Ascaphus truei; assembly: GCA_036426205.1. Lineage (NCBI taxonomy): Eukaryota > Metazoa > Chordata > Amphibia > Anura > Ascaphidae > Ascaphus > Ascaphus truei. The sequence continues at coordinate 131,021,388 of CM071567.1, read as the reverse complement.
CGTGGGGTATTTCAATGCCTATGTCTCGATCATGTATTAATCCCTGATGAAGAAACCGTGTGGTTTTGAAACGCGTTGGAAGGTTTTTAGGCAATACTTTCATTTGAACTGTTCATTCTACTACGGCGGACCCGGTTTCCCCCATTGGAGAGGAGATCATAGCGCGAGTTGTGGCGTCGCTGTTTTGTGACGTCAGAGGTCCGGAAGTCAAGGATCGGAGGGCTGCGAGTGTGTACCCTACTACTGCAGGAGATTAATCCCTACAGCGGTTCTCTCCCTCACTCACCACAAGTTTTCTGGACTTTCTACCCCAAGGAGTGGGACTATCCAGGATTTGGCTTGTGACTGAGAGATCCAAAGACGGGAAGCTGCACTTAACTAGATGACATCTTATCTGGAAATCTGTCTGGCGCATGGGTAACATTAACCCCTGACATGCTGGGTTTTTTTTTTCTACCCTGATGTACGCATAATACTTACCTGTACTATTTGATTTAATAATATTTCTTTTAATGCACTATGAGCGTTGTGCGCTGTGTTTTTGTGGATTTTGTCTAAACGTGTATGGGGTGTTTTAAGCCATCCCTGGTCTCACGGCTGCAGACGCTCCAATATTTGTGTCCAAAGGTCACGTAATAATTTATTTTATTATCACTTAACACTTCACTTTATGTGATTGATTGTAGTTGCGCACTTCCATTCACCTAGTATGTACCTGCTGGCTCAGCGAGATCTGGGCCTCCACTAACTGAGAGCCTGGGGTAATATTAGGGTCTTGGCAGCGCCTCCACTTACCCAGGATCTCCAATAAGTGAGATTCCCCTAGGTAAGAATTATGATAACACAGCTCAACTTTGTAACCTTTAACTAACACGTAATTGCATAACCTTAGCTTACACCTATTAGGGATAACACACATATAGTACAGTATATGAATGGCTGATATTCAGTAATATACACCTGTGGCCTGGCCACTCTCCTCATAGAGTAATGTCACTTCCCACCACAGCGTGCACCCCACACTGTGTCCATTGTATAACTTAGTCCCTTGGTCACTCAACCTAAAGTCCCCAAAGAACCCTCCCCCAAGGCGGGATCAGCGCCTGACGGTACCGGTGTTGGTGCACTTATTAAATACCTTCCGGCTACTCCTGCAGCCGGCAACAGACTTCAAAAAGGATCCGCCGATCCAGCGTAGTCTCTCACGAGTTGGTGATGTCCAGCAGCTTGAGCCAAAGCTACTGTTCACACACCGCAGCTCCGGAAATACTGTGTCCCTATCTGCTACTACAGTAAGGGAATAGGATGTCTCTTTCTCTAGGGCTTTCCCTGCAGCACCACAAGCTAATGGTGACTCAGGGTCTGCACTGGGCCTGAGGGGAAATCTGGCCTACGCAGGTGGGTCACTGATCCCCTGCACACACATAACCTCTCCCCTTGCTCCTCCGGTGCCCTCTGGCTAGCGTGGTCTCTCCCCCACGCTTCCCGTTCCTGCCTGCCAGAAATTCCTGCAGAAATTCGTTCCCTGGTGTCAGGTGGCTCTGCTGTGGCTCCTGGGAATTGTAGTTTAACCTCAGAGCCTACTAGTGATTGGCCAGCCATTTGTGCGCTTACACTGCGCATGCGCGAACTCTCTCCGTGCCTCCTTGTCACGCCTGACTATTGCGCAATGCCCAACAACATGGCGGCGCCCTGTGCTACCGGGCCGCCACGGAACCTCCGAACGCTCCTTCACAGCACCTCTCGTGATTGCACCCTGCAGCGGAGGTACAGAGGGGAAATCAGAAAACCCCTACATAAATGAGCCACTTCATCCCTAACATGGCTCTCCTGGCTGCAGACAAGACTGCCAAACAAATAATTCAAGAAATCTTCCATCTCCACGGGGGTACCGGAGGAAGTCATATCAGATAGGGGGGTATAACTCACCTCCAAGTTCTGGAAGAGATTCAGCACCACCTTGGGAATCAGGATAAAATTAACAGTTTCCCTTAAAGATGCAATATTGCAGTGAAATGTGTAGGGCGATTGGAATGGACAGAAACTCAGAGGCAGCATCGTGCACCAAGGATTCCAACATCAGACCCAAGAAAGTCAGGGGGGCTGTAGGAGATCAGAGCAGAAGCGCCATAGTGAGTGTCAGGAGAGCAACGCCGACACCACAACTAAACTGATCAGAGGTTCTTGGCGACCTTTATCCATCCTAATGCTTCTGGCTCACCTATTTTTGTGAGTTTGTTACTTGCGTTTTATTTTCTATTTTTGAGTAAACTATCTTAAACTGGACTTTTTTCTATTCTGATTTGTTAAGCATTTGTAGAGGACATACCTGATACTGAAGACAACGTGATGTTCTTCACCCCTGAAAAGGCTTGGCCTACCTCTGCATTTACCCTGAGATTATCTGTGCCCTAATTCACCTTGTAAAAGCCTATCCTCCCCTTACCATCTATCGAACTACAACTAGACAGAAAGAACAAACCAGATTCTGGAGCAATACAGATGAAGTCCTCCGTTCCATCGTATCCCCCACACGGCTCCCACACAGAATCCCCACCCGCTCCACGTGCTTGAAAAGTGTGCGTGCACTTCACCCGGCTTTTTAAAATCCATAGCCGGTGAAAGCGTGCCATGGGAAGGCACAAATCTCCCCATGGGTGAGCCAATGGACTGCCCATGAAGAGTTCCTGGAGGCACGATGGAAGAGAAGACTGTATCTGGGTTGTAATATTAATTACCTCCACGATAATTGGATGGAGTTTCTATCACTCATGGAATTTTCATACAACATTCCAACACAGCTGTACAGAAACTTTCTTCCTTACAACTAGTTCAAGGAAACATCAAGGGAATGTTTTGGGAGGCACAAGAACAATATACAGTTTGTAATGTTCATCAAGTTAAACAGGCAAAATTTAGCTTCCATTATATTTTTGTAATAATTGTATTTGTCAACCCAAGTGGAACAGTTTTTTTTTACATCACTACAGTATTAATATTTTGGCAAATTTGCATAATTGATTTTCATTTCCTTTTTTTTATTATTATTATTATGCTGTGTTTTTATTTTCTGTTGCAGAGATTTGAGAAACTTCCACATGAGATTGCAAACCATGCAATATTTACCATTTTTAGTTACACAAAAAGCCACGACTCAGTCAGGGTTCACAGAGTATTAGCCATACAGTACATTAAGTTAATAGGCTTAGCTGATATCTCATTTAGATTTCATCCAAATGATCTATTTGCGAAAATTCAAATATCAGGATTTTAAATAGGGCTCACACACCGTGTGCTTCTGCATTTGGTAGGGAGCTTAGGGTTGGAGAGTGAGTGCACAGATGGTAATCTGTGCTTAATGATCAATTACACCAACAGAAGTACTGTATAAGACAATAATTATGTCTATAATTCTCAAAAGAGTGCACTGGTTTTATACAAATGGTGGCCATTTACGTCTGTAAATCAGTGGCAGGGAATTTGGTTTCAACAACATATTTATTCACACTCTAAAATTCCGAGTTTGGAGGTTTTTTTGAGGATGAAAGTGCAGTAACCTGCTGTTTTTGCACTGACATTGTGAGGTGGGAGAATGTGGAGACTCATCTAAGTACCCCTGCACTTATAGTCCATCTGGTGACTCCACCAGTTTTAGTTGGAGTGGGGATGAAGAAACTCATCAACATCATGATGAAGATGAATACTTTGTGTTGGTAATAGTAGTGATTATGAAGCTGATAATGATCATTTTGAGTAGAAGGCTATGGGGCCGCTCTTGCATGAGCTTCTTCTAGCTGTAGGTGCAAGGGGGGAAGGGACCCCTGTCCTGATGTTAAGACAAGCAATCATGTCTAATAATCCATCACATCAACCCACTGTTGAAGTTTACAATAGGATGTGCATTTAAAGGCCCTTTAGCTGAATAGCAAATTGGTCAATACACTCACAGTCAAACACTAACACTCAAATATCAACAATAAAAATACAATCTCACTGCCACACACTAATAAATCAATACACAACAATCAAACAGGCAGTATCAATAATCACAATAGGAAATAGTCTCCAAATCTCTATGTCCTCTACTCCTCCTGCTTCTCAACACACCAACACCCCTTATTTAGAAGCAAATGCAGCAGGTCACATGACTCCTTTATATATTGTAACTACTTCCATTCTGGCAAAAAAATGAAGACGCTTTCCGGTTCTGGGAAAAGTATATGCTGGTGATTCGCTAGCTGTCTCGCTAAGAGCTTTCAAATTTGGCAGCTTTATTAGCACATTGGGATTTGTGAAACTAAATTTACACATCTTGGATAAACACTTAATAGTTACTTTCAGTAAAGAGGTGAAGAACACCACCTTTGACAACATCAAAGTAAATAGTTCTTATAAAGTTATAACTAAAGGGCACTCATCTTCTTTTATTGTACAATGTTTTTGGGGTCTCTCCTTTCACATATATTTTATATTAACCACACAAAAATATATTTTATTTTTTTCCTAAAGAAGAGCATATTCACAATCAATATTAACACAACAATACTCATTAAAGCATATAATTTTACAGCATGTAGTGTTACAACATTTCCAGATACTCATAAAGTGGATGGAGGGGGGAGGAGGGGTGCATTACAGAACATTTCATCAAAATGTAAAATGAACATTAGACAAAATGTTTGAGCAATAAAGTTAAGAGGGTAGATAGGAGCCACTGGAGCTACAGTAGATTAACAATTATCTGAAGCAAGCAAAGTTTATATCTAGAACATGGATCTGATAAGCCTCCCTTCTCAGGAGGAGTTTCATTCTATTCCCGCCATAATTTGCAGTTTAACTTGCTCTAGTATTAAATTGTGACACCGTATGTCCTGCTTCATTAAAGGGACATATGGTGACACAGAATGCATTTATTTGATGATGTATTCTTAATTTGGAAAGGCATGGTGTTGGAATTGCAACATACTTTTTTAATGTAATGGGTTACATGACACTATCAAGTTTACAGGTGTATATAAAATTAACTAGATGCCTTTTTTAAATGTATAAGTGACTAATGGACTAATGGTGGAGTAATGATACTACAATGGAAATTATTTATTAAAAAAAAAAAAACTACTGACAGTAATAACTAGTTATTAGTTTTTAGCTTTCATCCGAAGCATATGATTGAGTATCCAATTTTCTTAGCGAATTAGTGTACGCATAATTCCAAGTACAGATGAACGCTTTGAATAAGAAGCTAAAGGCATGATCGAGAATTTTGTAGCGAAAGTTAATGAGCAGGAAGAGCTACTTGACATTAAAAATTAGGTTAAAAAATGAAAAGTGAAGATTTGCCAGGTCGACCATCATCAAATAACACAATAAAAATATGGGCAGAATACCCTTTGTATCTACAAAGTTCAAAGTTCATTCCAAAGAATTTAGAGACATTTATCAAAGGAAAACTTTCATTGCTTTTTTTTTTTTTATAACTTGTATTTTATTATACATAAATGCATGATATACATAAAAAAAAAGACATCAGGTGCATATTTAGCATATCATATACAATAACAAAAGCATAATAAACTCACGTAGTTTTTCGAGCCCTACTTAACCACGTGAGTGGGAATCGTCATGTGTAAGGTACTGAGGTAAATAATAATATATAAACAAATAAACAAAAAAAAAAAAAAAAAAAAAAAAAAAAAAAGGGGGGGGGGGGGGGGGGGGAGGAGGTAAAGGGGGGGGGGAGGGGGAAGGTGTATCCAAGGACAAGGATATATCTGGGGAACACCAGGACAGCGTGAGGATTATGTATCAACTAGTGAGGCCTTTCTGTAGAATAAGTGATTGGGCGTAAGGAGTATGAGGCTCTAGGCGTGGAGTTGGTTCTCATGCCCCCAAAGGAGAACGCATTTATTACTATTATAGCCAAATTGTGTTACGCTCTACCCCAGGGATGTCTGTTTGGGCAAGCCAGGGGGCCCAAACTTTTAGATAATTGTCGCCAGTGTCATTAACTAAGCTCGTTAGCTTTTCCATCTGGCAGATAAACCAAATACGATTCCGAATCTTTGGGATAATTGGAATATCGGGGCGTTTCCATAGTGCTGCGATCTCGCACCGCGTAGCTAGAGCAAAATGTGCAATTAGTTTATTGTGTGATTTTGATAGGCCCTTTAGGGGTCTGTTCATGAGAAACAGCCAAGGGTCTGGGGGAATAGTGAGATCAAATACTCTCTGGATCCAATTTCTGATCTTTTCCCATAGCGGGTATATCAGCGGGCAAGACCACAGCATATGTAACAGGTCAGCTGTTCCTCCACATTGTTTAGGGCACAATGGGGAGGACCCTGGTACAAACTTAGATAATTTGAGTGGGGTGAGGTACCATCTCATAAGAACTTTATATGCGTTCTCCTTCAGTGTGGTGCATATAGAACTTTTTGCGGCTCCTAGGAATATAGCATTCCACTCTTCGTCGTCCAAGGTCTCCCCCAGGTCCCTTTCCCATTGGGTACGGAATGTAGGTGATTGGTGCTTTGAGATTGCAGGTTCGACTACCTCTCTGTATATCGTAGATATGAGTCCCTTAGTGTCGGTTTCTGCCCGACAGAGCTTTTCAAAATTCGTCAATGGGGGGTATGGGGCAAATTTATTATAAAATGATCTGAGCTGGAGGTATTTATGGAATTCAGCGTGGGGAATGTCTTTTTCTAGTCTGAGATGGTCAAAAGATTTAATTTTTAGATCATGGCCCTCCAGATCTTTGAGTCTAGTATAGCCTTTTTGTTTCCAAATTGAGTGATTATGACCAATAAGACCCGGTGCAAAGCTGGGATTATTCCAAATGGGTGACATCAGGGAATTTGCTGAAGTAAGTGAGTTTTTTAATCTTGATGCTTCCCAAACAGATAAGGAGTTAGCCATTGAGGTGAGCGGTAAAATAGTGTTTTTCCTTGATGTTTTAGGTAGCCAAATCAAATTGTTAAGCTCTAAAGGGGAGCAAGCCGCATGTTCGAGCTCAACCCATCTTTTTAATTTGTGGTCGGAATGCCATTGTATGACCTGGCTTAATTGAGCCGCTTTAAAATATGACAACAGGCAGGGTACCGCTAGGCCACCCGCTAAGATAGGTCTCTTCATAGATAATTTATTTACTCTCGGTTTTTTACCTCCCCAGATAAAATTAGATATTCCAGACTGAAGTGAGAGTATGTCCTTCAGTTTGAGTGGCACAGGTAGTGTCTGGAAGAGGTATAGGATACGGGGAAGTAGATTCATCTTAACGCTGTGAATCCTTCCGATCCAAGAAATCTTCTTGGAAGACCATCTGATTAGGTCTTGTTTTAGAGTCCAGATCAGTTTGGGATAATTTGCTTTATAGATGCTTTTTGCATCTTTGGTGATATAGGTCCCCAAATATTTTATCGAGTTCTTTTGCCAGTTAAAATTGAAATTTAGTTTCAGTAATTTCTCTGTATGCCTAGGGAGGTTGATATTCAGAGCTTCAGATTTGGATTGGTTAATCTTGAAACCTGAGACCTTGGAGAATTTATCTAGTAGGTCAAACAGGTTAGGTAATGACGTAAGGGGTTTGGAGATGATTAATAGGATATCATCAGCATACAGGGCCGCTTTATGTGATTGGGAGTAAACGTTTAACCCTGAGATATCCGGGCTATCTCGAATTCGTGCCGCGAGGGGTTCAATACATAGGGCGAACAGGAGGGGAGATAAAGGGCATCCCTGTCTTGTGCCACTCTGGATTTGAAATGGGACCGAGGGGAAGCCCTGATGTATGACCCTGGCGGTTGGACCTGAGTATAGTGACATAATCGCTCTACTCACCCGATTTCCGAAGCCAAATGCCGCGAGCGTCTCTTTTAAGTATGGCCAGTCTATCCTATCAAAAGCTTTTTCTGCATCCAGACTTAATAGCATGCTTTGTGTGTTATTTTTGTTAGCCAATTCCAACAGATCAATAAATCGTCGGGTGTTATCCGCTGCCTGCCTCCCCTTAACAAAACCGACCTGATCTGGGTGTATTAGTCTGGGTAGGATATGACTTAATCTGTTGGCCAATAATTTCGCATATATTTTGATATCGGTATTAATTAGAGATATTGGCCTATAGCTTTTACAATTTAGCGGATCCTTGCCAGGTTTATGTATAAGTGATATAGACGCCCGCAGCATGTCCCCAGGAATAGGGGCTCCTGCTAAAATAGCATTAAACATTTGGAGCAGCCTCGGAGCAAGTGATTCGGAAAATTTCTTATAATAAAGCCCCGAAAAGCCATCAGGGCCTGGTGCCTTTGATGGCTTAAGCTCCTTGATGGCCTGCAACACTTCTTCTAATGTGAAGTCAGCGCCCATAGCTTCTCTGTCTAGCTCTGTCAATCTCTCCAGTTTTGAGCTGGCTAAGAAATCTCTTAGTGCGCTGCTCGTGTTGTTATTGTGTGCCACCTTCTTACCGTCGTATAGGGAGCCATAAAATGAACCGAATTCTTCCACTATTTTTTTAGGGTTGGCCGTAAGTACACCCGATTTTAAGCGTATAGCTTGGATATTAAACTTAGATTGCCTATCTTTCAGTGCGCGCGCCAGCATCGTATCCGGCCTGTTAGCTTTTTCATAAAACTTCCTCTTAGACCAACATAGGGAGTTATCTGCCCGGGAAGTCAATAACATATTTAATTCAATTTTTGTATCTTTAAGTTCCTGTGTCGTAAGTGGATCGGGATTGGTCTTATGACTCGCTGAGAGGGAATGCAATTTGGATTGGAGCGTCCGAATTTTGGAATCCCTCACTCGTTTTCTTTTAGCAGTGAGATTAATTATTATGCCCCTTAGCGTTGCTTTATGAGCCTCCCATAAAGTCATATGGGACTCCACAGAGCCTGTGTTTATCTCAAAGAATTGAGTTATTTCTTGACCTATCGTTTCGCAGGTTTCGGGTATTTTAAGAATAGATTCATTAAGTTTCCAGTTTGCGCCTGGTCTATTGGTCTGAATATTGTTGCACCTGAGCTCAATTGGTGCATGGTCAGACCATGAAATATCATGAATCTTTGTATGATTGACCTTAGGGACCAGGTGGCACGAAACGAAGAGATAATCGATTCTGCTATATGAGGTGTGTGGGTGGGAATAGAAAGTGTAGTCCCTTGCCGTAGGGTGGAGCTCCCTCCATATGTCTACTAATTGATTATCTTTCAGGGCATTGTGCAGGGAATTTTGAGCTTTTTTATTATCGGAGTCATTTCCCCCTGATCTGTCTATTGAAGATTGCATTGTGATGTTAAAATCTCCTGCTATTATAGTGTATCCCTTAGCTGCTGAGTTTAGCAGGTGGAAGAATCTGTCAAAAAAGGACGCATCCTGTGTACAGGGCGCGTAGAGGGAGGCCAACGTAATAGGCTGCTCATGTATGGTCCCTGTTACAATGATATAACGACCATCTACATCTTTTTTGATTGTCTGGAGAATAAATGGGATTGAGTTGTTAAATACGATGGCTACCCCACGTTTTTTGACCGATGCTGATGCTGTATAAAATTGGGAGAAGCCCCTATCTAGGAACTTGGGGGAGCTATTATTACTAAAGTGTGTTTCTTGTAGAAATAGCACATCCGCTTGTTTTCTCTTGTAATCTGTAAAAGCAAGCTTTCTTTTGATTGGGCTATTAAAGCCCTTCACATTGTGAGAGATTAATGTTAGCGCCATGTATTACGAAGCAGGGAATGATATATATAGTGATCTGCATACTTACTTGTGAAATTATATCTGAGGTTTCTGGCGGATGTGTCCCAAACTATCGTGTCGGCTAGACGCTCTGGGTGGAATCTATGCTCCCTGGAGAGGGAAGGGAAAGGGAGAGGGCAGGGAAAGGTAGACAAGACAGGGGAAGCGACAAGAGGGCTAAAACGGGAAAAAGAAAATAATAATAAAATTGTAAAAAGGGATAAACAAAAAACAAGGGCGTATCTCGGGAGCCCCCGAGAGTAGCTCCTGTGCCCAGAGGGTGGGTCTTCTGACTCCATCTTAAAGATGGGCCAGTCTCCTGTGTTGAAGACATCCCACCCTGGGTCTTGGAATCGGTCCCTCATATTTGGGGACCGATGAAGGGGACACATGCTCGAAGGGGAGTATCTCCCCCGGCACTTTTCAAAAAGGAAAAAGCAAAGCATATTTTGTGAACTGCAACATAAAATGATAGTGACATCAACTCAGTGCCACTAACAGTGACCTTAATGACCATGAACCTTGAATCCCGATTGTAATCTAGATAGTGCTATTACTGGCAATGGGGTTAGCGGGATTAACCTTGGCAAAATAACAGTAACCTTAGGCCGTTGAGCCCTTATGTTTGTAATCTTATCTAATGTGAACAGCTTCTAAACAGCTTTTATTAAGCTAGCTTATGAAATTTTAAACATGTATATATATGTGTCTGCACATCATCTTCCCGAACATATATGACAGATATGACATGAGAAACATTAGCATATGGATACAATACATGTGGTAATTTCAATCCGTAGAGACAAATAATATGTCAATTGTATTGTATGTATCCTCCATATAACCCGCTTCTTCATATAGAGATATCTAAATATATTTATATCGAACGAATCCGCATGTGTTGGAAAGTCTCCATCACTGATGTAGTCCTTATGACGTGACATAATAGACCTTCTCGTAGCACACCGTATACAGTCAAACCGAAATAGCAGATATTTGTCATAGCGGAATCTTATATAGCGTATATAGTAATATGTAATAACACACATATACACAAACATATGTACACCTACACATACATATATATACATATGTACTCAACATAACAATAATATACCTCTAACCCATATAACATATCTTCTCCATATATACTACTATTTTTTAATAAAATGTTAATCATCCCTGTTATATGGGATCATATGGATTTAATTTCTTTCATGTGTGATTCCCAGACCCTGTGTCACCCTATGTGGGGCAATGTTTAACATGGAGATGATCTTTATTTATTTATGTTTGTTGGGTGTTGTGTATTGTGTGGGGGGGCAGGGACATGCTTGGTGGTAACTAGACCCATACATATCCTCCAGGTACCCCAGATGAGCGGGCCGAGACCCGTGAGGAGGGAGAGGGGCTCGACTTCCAAGTCTCCCTCTCCCCCTCTTATTCCATCTGGGGCTGTGGAGGAACCGCTTATTGTAGAGAAGCCCCCGCTGCACTGACGTCACTAGGAGCTTGTGGATGCACCGTGCGGAGGGCAACGATCTGGGCGGTGATGCTGGAATGTGTGTGTAATGTGTGTAATGTGTGTGTAATGCTGGGCTGTGCAGGTGGTGCTGAGCTGGGCTGCACAGGTGATGTTGAACTGTGCTGTGCAGGTGATGTTGGGCTGTGTTGTGCAGGTGGTGTTGGGATGTGCTGTGTAGGTGATGCTGGGATGTGTGTGTAATGCTGGGCTGGGCTGTGCTGGGCTGTGCAGGTGGTGCTGGGGTGTGCTGTGCAGGTGGTGCTGGGGTGTGCTGTGCAGGTAGTGCTGTGCACATGATGGTAATGCTGGGCGGCGACGCTGGGCTATGTGACCTCCCCGGACCCCTCAGGAAAGCGGGCCGAGACCCGACAGCAGGGAGAGGGGCTCGATCTCCCAGTCTCCCTCCCACTCCATGCGGGGCCGCGGGGGGACCGCCTCCTGCAGAGAAGTCCCGGTCGCTCTGACGTCACTAGTCCGCGACCGAGATCTCGCGAGAAGGCGGGGAATGCAGGTTATGTGGGGAAAGGCTATGGGTGATGATGCTGGGGCACGCAGACGCTGGGGCACGAGCGCGCAGATGCTGGGGCACGGGTGCGCAGACGCTGGGGCACGGGCGCGCGCGCAGACGTTGGGGCACGGCGGCCCCCCCCACCCCGCCACCAAAGGCGAGCAGGCCAGGAATTGAGAGCAGGGAAACAGGCTCGAACGCCGAGACTCCCTCTCCCCCTCCTACCCCACCGGCAATGGAGGGGCCGTCTCGTGTCCCATAGTCCCGGTCTCCCCGACGTCATCAGTCTGCGGCTGATATCTCGCGTGAAGAAGGAACCTCCGGATGACGTCAGCGATTCATTCGCGCCAAAACCCCTGCTACTACCGCCTCACACAGAGGAGGATGGGGCCAAGATGGCTGCCGCTCCAAAACTGCAAACAGATCTGCTCCAGGCTATAGCTGACATCTGGCAGAGGAGGTAAGTCTGGGTGATATCTGGTACTGGTGGGACAGTGGGCTTGAACAGGGATTCATTCCTTGAGGTCTGGGAGGTTGTAAACTTGTGTTGTTGTGCTGATTAAGATCAGTTGGAGCCTGAAGCCTCCCGCACCACATGCTGTTTAGCACGGGGGGTCCCTGATTTGTTCCAGGAGGGAGTGAGGGGGTTGGCGATGATGGATGGTGGCTGTGCTGGGTTAAGTATGGCTCCAGTGACCCCGAGTTTGGCGAGGAAGCCTTCTCCGTTTTCTGTTTTTTTTAAAGTGTGAGCAACACCATTTTTAATTGAAAGGAGGGCACAGGGAAACAGCCATCTGTATCTGATGTTATGCTCTCGGAGAACTTTTGTAATTGGAGTCAGAGCCTTTCTTTTAATCAAGGTGGCAGGGGCTAAGTCCTGGTATATCTGGAACTTGACCTCCTCGAACTCAAGGGTCTTAGCTTCACGGGAGATCCTGCACACCTCTTCTTTGGTACGAAAATGGTGGAATCGCGCCACAATATCTCTGGGGGGGTCACCACTCTGGGGTTTCCCGCGCAAAGCTCTATGGCACCTGTCCAGCCGTATCTCAGAGTCTGGTTTATCCGGAAAAAGGTGCTCCAGCCACCTATTGGTAAAATCTTCAGGGTCATTTATATTTTCAGGGACCCCCCGTAGCCTGATGTTGCACCGCCGGTCGCGGTTTTCGGCGTCCTCTGCCTTATCTTCTAAAAATCTGACTCTGTCGTTTAAAGCAGTGACCTGGTCGTGTGTTTCAGCTATGGCGGTGGTTGTCTCGTCCATTTTAGTTTCAATGGAGTCAGTACGCTCTCCGAGAGCATCTAGGTCTTTTCTAAGCGCCCAAAGTTCTGTCATGAAGAATTTCTTCATATCTGCGCAAAATGCTTTTAGGTCTTTGCGCCGGACTATATCTTCATCCCCCTCCTCCTCCACAGGAGGATCCACAGCAGGGGCCTTGTCTGATGTCTGCCCAGGGATCTCTTTATTTTCGGGTGGGGGCGCTCCGTTTTTCTTGAAAAAAGTGGTAACCGGTTGGCCTTTGGATCGAGCTGTTTTGCTAATCGGCATCTCTGGATGTTTATAAAAGATGTGCTGTGTAGTAATCAGGTAGAATCACGCTTTTGCCGCTTGTAATTGCTTTAATAGTGCCGGTGGGAGAGGAGCTCTGAAATCAAGTCTCCATTCCCTCCAACAGCCAGCAGGTGTCTCTCACTTTCATTGCTTTTAATGGGATTCCTTTTCTTTGATGATTATGGCTTGGTTTTTTTCACCGGTTTTGTTCTATTTTTGCATTAGGGGAAACTTTAGTAAATAGACATTGTATGTAGAAATTGGCATATCTTGCAACAAAATCTCGAGTTTGGAGAATTACTGTATTTAAGGATAAACATTTTTTTTCATACAGAAGGGCACATTTAGTTATGAATAAATTATTAAAGGCTGATTTATTCCAGATGTCCAATGGGACTAAAAGGGTAGACACTTTTCATTGTCTGCACTCTGGACATTGTAAGTGTTATTTATGGTGACACTGGTTTACATCCATTAATTGGAAGAAAAATACCACTGAGAGATGATGCTACATTTGATTTTTCTCATGTGTTTTATATTCTGAAATGCACTGCAGGAAGGAATATGTGGGACAAATGAAAAATCTCCTCACACAATATTATTATAATCATAAAAGTGACATTAGACTAAAATATATTGATGCACCAGTTGCCAGGCATTTTAATGAAGAAGGACATATAGTACGGTGTCACTGTTGAGGTTTTTAATATCAGATCAAGCTAAAATCCTAAATTGTGTGTGTCAGGTATAGAACAAAACTCCTCCTGAGACCTGAGGCTTATTGGGTTCATGTACTAGAAAGCATGCATTCATAGGGGTAAATTAAGCAAACAGCTTCGGATAATTGCTAATCTATTGTAGCTCCAGTGGAATCCTATCTACCCTCTTACTTTATTGCTCAAACTTATGTCAAATTTTTATTTTATTTTGATGAGACTTAGAGTGTTTCCCCCATGTCCACTTCATGGGAATCTGGACATTTTGTAACAAAACATTCTGTTACAACATAAAGCATGCTTAAATGAGTATTATTATGTGGTTATGCTCTTCTTAAGGAAAGGGGAAAAAATGTATAAGTTATGTGTGATTTATATAAAAGATATGCAATATAATGGAATTTCCATATTATATGATTGATGTTTTGTTATATAAAGAAAGATTAAATCTGACATCATTGATGAGGTTGTGTTCATGAGTTTGGCCTGGTGCCGACATATTAGTGTAATGAAGGAGAAGACCCCTGAAACATCATGCTCTTTTTTTTTTTCCTTGCTGTTCATGACAACAGCTTTATTATGTTTTAATTAAATAATAAAGATGTTGTAATTGAACAGAGTTGAGTGCTGGTTTCCTACAATTTTTCAGAGGAGGATTGGCGAAACTATTAGCAATGAATCCATTTGTTTTTAAATGTGCAATTGCCCTTCTGATAGTTTTGTATATCTCTAGTCTGCTGCATTACCTTTAATAAATCAGCTTGAATATAATATATTACATACAAGTTGTAATCTGTGAACTTTCAAAAATGGGAATATGAATGTAAATAATTCTGTTGCAGGGATCATTTAAAATAATTGTGTACAGTATGTACTCTCTTTAACTCAGTTACACAACACCGAGCCTGCAACTGGGTAATTGTTTCTGACTCAACTATTTTGTTTCCAGAGAAACCAGTCAAAAAGTTTCAGAACTCAACATTTCATAGAAACAACTTTAACTACAGCCATGTGTACAAAGGTTAAATTAAGTCTGAAATTGCTCTCTTGAATTCCCTCTGAGAGAACAAAGCATGCTGCCAGAGGATATCAAGCAGAGTAAGTATAGCACCAAGCTGAACTGCATGCTGAGCAATCTTTTGCACTAGAATGAAACTATAAATTCTGGCAAACGGATTACATCAGGTTGTCTGCACTGCAGCACTTACTGTAAATCCATTAAAAACCTATTAACTGACTACAGATTTCAATAAGCAGATTACAGAGGTACTAGATATTTTTCTGGTAGTAAGACATACAGTACTTCATGTAGCTATAAATAATTGGTATACAGTAGATTTACAGTAATAAAAAAGTGAAGAGAAAAAAAAGAATAAAAATAAATATTGTTCTGTGATGGCATAGTTTTGAAAAAAAAATATGATCAATAGGTATTTTGTCTGAAGAGTCTACAGAAGCTTCTAGATGATATTGGAGATTTGTGTATGTCTCACGGATCATTTCTCAAAAATGTAGAGGGCCTATTCTAGTACTGTAGCTTCGATAAGTGACTTATCGCCAGTTTTGAGTACTTCTCGAGCGAGTTTGCAAGTGCAGCTATTCAGAAAGCTCCGATAACATGCCAAACTCATTTGAGAACTGCTTCTTCTCGATTGGTAGCACTCTCAAACCGATCGGTAGCTCAAAAAATGCTCAAACATGCATTTGTGAAAATATTGAGCTATTCAGGTAGCTTCAATATGCGCATCGCGGCTGAAACTCACAGTTCTGATCTCGCCACCTCAAGGGTGGTGAGATGGGATCCACAATGTGACCCTGAAGAATTATTTTTATTTCTACTACGTCGGATTAAATCCGGGTGTCTCCGGAGCTTACCAGCATTAATACCAGCTCTGGAGACCCTCTGCTTCAAACCTATGTAATAAAAATAAATTTACAGTCAGCTTCATTACCCTAGCGGCTAACTGATAAGGTAATGAAGGGGTTAAATACCAGTGCCCGGTTTAATGGGGGTGGGAGGGCTGGGTGAAGGTGGTATTTGGCCCATGGTGGGTGTTTAGACCTACCGGGAGGGTTGCGGGAGTAGTTACATAGTTACATAGTTACATAGTAGATGAGATTGAAAAAAGACTTCCGTCCATCAAGTTTAACCTATGCTAAATTTAGACAACAGATACATTATTCTATATCTATACTTACTTATTGATCCAGAGGAGGCAAACAAAAACCCCATTAAAGGGAAAAATTTTCTTCCTGACACAAGAATTGGCAGTCGGATTAATCCCTGGATCAACATCCTTCCCTGTATACTTATTTGGTATATCCCTGTATACCTTTCCCATCTAAAAAGATGTCCAACCTTTTTTGAAACAATCTATTGTATCTGCCATCCCAGTCTCCATGGGTAATGAATTCCACATTTTAACTGCCCTTACTGTAAAAAACCCTTTCCTTGGTTGCTGGTGAAATTTCCTCCCAACCTTAAGGGATGGCCCCGAGTCCTTTGTACTGCCAGTGGGATGAATAGTTCTTTTGAAAGCTCCTTGTATTGTCCCTGAATATATTTGTATATAGTTATCATATCCCCTCTTAGATGCCTCTTTTCTAATGTAAATCCATCTAATTTAGCTAGTCTCTCCTCATAAATTAGAATGTCCATCCCCTTTATTAATTTGATGGCTCTTCTCTGCACTCTCTCTAGTTCCATAATGTCTTTTCTTAGGATTGGTGCCCAAAATTGTACTCCATATTCAAGGTGTGGTCTTACTAATGCTTTGTAAAGGGGCATAATTATGTTTACCTCCCTTCCATCCATTGCCCGTTTGATGCAAGATAAGATCTTGTTTGCCTTTGCAGCTACTGCATGACATTGGGCACTATTGCTAAGCCTGCTGTCTACAAGCACTCCTAAATCCTTCTCCATCAAAGATTCCCTCAATATATCTCCATTTAATTTGTAAGTCGCCTTTTTATTCTTGCATCCCAAATGCATAACCTTACATTTATCTGTATTAAACCTCATCTGCCATTTACCTGCCCACGTTTCCAGTCTCTCCAAGTCCTTCTGAAGAGAAATTACATCCTGCTCTGATTCTATTACCTTACACAATTTAGTATCATCAGCAAAGATGGAGACTTTGCTCTCGATGCCAACCTTAAGGTTATTAATAAACAAGTTAAAAAGCAGGGGTCCCAGTACCGATCCCTGACGTACTCCACTCACGACTTTAGCCCAACCTGAAGAAGTTCCATTTATGACAACCCTCTGTTGTCTGTCCTTTAACCAGTTTTCAATCCAGGTGCATATATTATTACTGAGTCAACCCATTCATTACACTACTTATTACTACCCTCTAAGGTAATGTCCCGCTAACCACCCAGTAAGCATAAACACCTACCTTGGACAACTCCAACCTTCACCCACCCCCTATACCCCCAATAAACTTTCAAATGCAATATTGTATTGTATTGTATGTCTTTATTTATATAGCGCGATAAATGTACATAGCGCTTCACAGTAGTAATACACATCATATAAATAACAAATAATATAAATAACAGGTATGGGGAATAAGTGCTTCAGACATAAAAGTAACATTAAGGAAGAGGAGTCCCTGCTCCGAGGAGCTTACAATATAATTGGTAGGTAGGGAGAACGTACAGTGAAAGCAGGAGGGAATTCTAGTAAGTGCGTCTGCATGGGGCCAAGCTTTATGTATCATGTGTCCAGGATTATCCAGTGCTATTCATATGCTTCTTTAAGCAGATGTGTCTTAAGGTGGGTCTTAAAGGTGGATAGAGAGGGTGCTAGTCGTGTACTGAGGGGAAGGGCATTCTAGAGGTGCGGGGCAGAAAGTGAGAAAAATTTAAGGCGGGAGAGAGATTTAGATACAAAGGGGGTAGAAAGAAGACCTCCTTGAGAAGAACGCAAGAGTCGGGATGGTGCATAGCGAGAAATTAGGGCTGAGATGTAAGATGGGGCAGAAGAATGTAAAGCTTTAAAAGTGAGGAGGAGATTTGAGTGTGAGATACGGGATTTGATCGGAAGCCAGGAGAGGGATTTCAGGAGGGGAGATGCAGAGACAGATTTAGGAAAGAGTAGAGTGATTCTGGCAGCAGCATTTAGAATAGATTGTAGCGGAGACAGGTGAGAGGCAGGAAGGCCGGACAGCAGGAGGTTGCAATAATCGAGACGTGAGAGAATGAGGGCCTGAGTCAGAGTTTTAGCAGTCGAGTAACAGAGGAAAGGGCGTATCTTTGTGATATTACGGAGGAAAAAGCGACAAGTTTTAGAAACGTTTTGAATATGAGAGGAGAATGTGAGAGAGGAGTCGAGTGTAACCCCTAGGCAGCGTGCTTCGGCTACTGGGTGAATGATCGTATTTCCAATAGTAATGTGGAAGGAGGTAGTAGGGCCAGGTTTGGGAGGAAGTATAAGGAGCTCTGTTTTTGCCATGTTAAGTTTCAGTCGGTGGATGGCCATCCAGGATGATATTCCAGAGAGGCATTCAGAAACTTTGGTCTGTATAGCAGGTGTAAGGTCAGGGGTTGAAAGGTAAATTTGTGTGTCGTCAGCATAGAGGTGATATTTAAACCCAAAAGATGTGAGGAGGAGGTGTTAGCAAAAGAGACACTGAAAGTACGATGGGAGAGGTAAGAGGAGATCCAGGATAGAGCTTTATTCTGAATACCAAGAGTATGGAGAATGTGAAGGAGAAGAGGGTGGTCCACGGTGTCGAATGCTGCAGAGAGGTCGATTAATATGAGCAGAGTGTAATGACCTCTGTCTCTGGCAGCATGGAGGTCATCAGTTATTTTAGTGAGGGTTGTTTCAGGAGAGTGAGCAGTGCGGAAGCCAGATTGTAGAGAGTCTAGAAGAGAATAGGTGTTGAGAAAGTGTAGCAATCGAGAGAATACATGACATTAAAGGAGTTTGGAGGCAAAAGGCAGGAGGGAGACAGGTCGATACTTAGAAGGACAGGTAGGGTCAAGCTTGCTGTTTTTGAGTAATGGTATAACGGTTGCATGCTTGAAGGAGGATGGAAAGGTACCAGAGTAGAGGGAAGAGTTAAAGATCTGTGTGAGCATAGGGATTATAGAAGGAGCAAGAGGTTTTAGGAGATGGGAGGGAGTGGGATCAAGAGGGCAAGTGGTAGAGATAGAAGAGGAGATCAGCAGAAAGGCAGGAGGAGAGTTGGGAAGCAGTGTTGGATGGGAGGAGGCAACAGATGGGATGTTCTGACGTATAGATTACACCTTTTCCTTAAAAAAGTCAGAAAAGTCCTGAGGTGAGATGGAGGAAGAAGAAGAGGCAGCCGAGGGTGGTCTGAGTAGAGCGTCAAAGACAGAAAAGAGTCGGCGTGGCTTAGACTTGTGTGTGTTGATTAGTGATGAAAAGTAGGTTTGTTTAGCCTGAGAGAGGGCAGAGTTGAAAGAGGACAGCATAAATTTGTAGTGAATGAAGTCTGTGAGTGTATGAGATTTCCTCCAGAGGCATTCAGAGGAACGAGTGGAGGAACGCAGCATGTATGTGTGGGAGTTTAGCCAGGGTCTGGGGTTAGAAGGGCGAGGACGGCAGAGAGAAAGCGGGCATGAAGATCAAGAGAGGAAGATAAGGCAGAGTTGTAGTTTCTGACCAGGTTATCAGGGTCTGAAGCAGAACTGAAAGAGGACAGGGAGGAGCGTAAAGTGGAATCAAAAGCTGGTAGGTTAATAGAGCGCAGGTTTCTGCAAAAACGAGGGCGAGATGGAGATGGAGAGAAGCGAGAGAGAGAAAATGAGATGAGGTGATGGTCAGAGAGAGGAAAAGGGGAAATGGAGAAATCGGAGAGAGAGAAGTTTTTAGTGAAAACCAGGTCTAGGTAGTGTCCATCCTTGTGGGTGCTGGCTTCAGTCCACTGTTGAAGGCCAAAAGAAGAGGTTAGAGAGAGAAAGCGGGAAGCCCAAGGGAGAGGGGTCATCAATGTGGCAGTTGAAGTCCCCAAGGAGAAGAAAAGGGGAGTCTGAGGAGAGAAAGAAAGAGAGCCAGGATTCAAAGTGAGAGAGAAAGGCAGAAGGGGGATGAGTAGAGGTAGGTGGGCGACAGATGACCACCACATGGACAGGGAGAGGAGAGAAGATCTGGACTGTGTGAACCTCAAAGGAGGGAAAAGCAAGAGAGGGAGGAATAGGAATGGTTTGATAGTGGCAGAGAGAGGAGAGCAGGAGCCCCACGTCTCCACCCCTGCCATCAGGGCACGGAGTGTGCGAGAAGGAAAGGCCACCATAAGAGAGGGCAGCTTCCAGCAAAGTCAGTCTGAGTGAGCAGGTCTCAGTTATGGCAAATAGGAGCAGAGAGTGAGAGAGAAAGAAGTCTGCACAGAGAGGAACTTGTTAGAGAGGGAGCGAGCATTCCAAAGGGCACAGGAGAAAGGAAGAGAGGAGGGAGGGTGGCAGGGGATGGGTATGAGGTTGGAGGGGTTGACACCAGAAGGAGTAGAAGTTGCATGTGGAAGGCGAGGGCGAGAGCAAGTAGAAATAAGGCAGGGACCAGGATTGGGAGAGATATCCCCAGAAGCGAGGAGGAGAAGCATGGACAGAAAGAGAATGTGTGAGGATGATTTGTAGGGGTGTGTTTTAGTGAAGGGGGTATAGCTGTGTGGTGACAGAGGGTGCAGGTAAGAAAGGAGTTCATGTGAACTGAGAAGTGGTGAATAAAGGAGAGATGGAGAAATATGAATAGAGTTAGAGACATGATGAGGCTGGTGGAAGGAAGTGCATAATTTGAAAATAAGTGAGGTTACAGCAAATATAAAAAGTAAAGGCGGCATCACAGCAATAGTTATGTGTTGAGATGTGCAGTCTGGGATGCTATCCTCCTTTCCAGCGTAGTTCAAGTGCAGGAATCAGAAGCAGTAGGTGGTGTCCACTTTCCACTTCTTTTTGAACTTCCTTTTTTAAACTTCCTCACTACTTTAAATATAACAACAAATACTATCCAAAACACCCATTGATTGCCAGTGTGGTTACCTACATATGTCCTCAATGGGAGCAAAGATAACTCCAAGGGCAATCAATGGCCACCTACTACCCACCCTACTACTCCCCCCCAAACAAAACCACCCCGCCTATACATACAGTACAGTAATGGGCAAAATCCCTATTATCCAGATCTTGATAATAGTGCATTTGCCCATTAAAAATAAAACAGTACCTTGCCTGCATATAGTAAGTTAAAGTTGTACTTAACCCTGCCAGGATGAAGACTGTCCTCATCCTCATCTACGTCTTCTGAGTTTTTGGTGGGTGTGCAACATTAAAATAAAAAAAACTTCTGGCCATTAACCCCTTAATTATCTTAGCAGTTAGTAACCACTATAGTAATTAAGGGATTACCCCCCCATACCCACCCAGGAGGCATAACCAACCTCCCCAGGTCAACCACCCGCACCCCCTCTACCCTCATCACCACACATATAAATGGGCAAAGCCAACAATTGCCAATAGCACCTTTGCCCATTTGCTTGCAAAACAAAAGAATTAAACAATAAAACAATAAAATAACATTGACTTATACAATTGCCAATAGCACCTTTGCCCATTTGCTTGCAAAACAAAAGAATTAAATAATAAAACAATAAAATAACATTGACATTATAGTGCAATAAAAAAACAAGCATTTGCCAATAAACCCATTGATTGTGACTGTTGTAAACGATGCCCACAAGATGGGCATGGATTGCCACAATGGCAATGAATGGGCAACCTAAAAAAAACAACAACCAAATTAAATACATTACACTGAAATAAAAACAAGCATTTGCCAATACATCCATTGATTGTCACTGTGGTGAACAATGCACACAATATGGTCATGAATTGGCACAATGGCAAAGAATGGGCAACCTAAAGAAACATACCAAAAAATACAATACATTACAATTAAATAAAAACAAATATTTGCCAAAAAAAACATTCATTGTGACTGTTCTTATCTACAGTATTCCCTGAAGGGGGCATAGATAAACACATTGCTATTCAATGGGTATCCAAAAAAAAGATGTGCTTCTTTCCTTTGCCTGGATGAAAATTTACCCACCTCATCTAACAGCAGCACCAACTCTTGCCCCCATGATGCAATGATACTCAGTAGCATGATGCTAAGAAGTTCATGATCTTCAGTGGCTTGAAGAGGAGGCTCGGTAAGTGTTTCTTGTTTCTTTTTTCTATAACAGGTCCATGAGATGATGATCCGATGGCTTCCGGGGGTCAAATGAGACGTGACAGGCCTTATATAAGGCCTGTGACATCACATTTGACTGACACATGGTGTACCCCCAAATGCAATTGGTGGAAGTATCATGTGATGGCTTCCATTTTTAGGAGTGATGTTATCAAAATGGGAGGGAAGATAGCCAATCAGGTATCATGCCTACCTCCATTTTTGATGATATCACATTACTCCACAAAAGGAAAGGGCTCACATGGTATATTCACCAATCCGATTGGTCGGTGTACAATGTGATGGCATCCATTTTTGTTGCTGAAGTGATGTCATCTTAATGGGAGGGAAGTACATGCTGCCTGATTTGCTCGCTTTCCTCCCTTTAAGATGACTTCACATCATGAAAAAAAATGGAAGCCATCACATGTTAAATCCACCAATCGGATTGGTGATGTATCATTATATAAGGTCTGTCAAGTCTCATTTGAATTCAAGAAGCAGTCGGATCAACATCTCCTGGATTGATTGTATTACAAAGAAGAGACGGAAGAAGAAAAGAAGAAAGAAAGAAGAAACAAGAAAGAAGAACTACCGTACTCACCGAAGACTCCTCTTCAATTAACTGAGGATCATGAATTTCTTCGTATTATGGTGTTCAGGATTATTGCGTCGTGGGGCAAGAGGTGGTGCCACAGTTGGATAAGGAGGGTGAATTTTCACCCCGGCAAAGGTAAGAAATATACTTATTGTATTTTATTTAATTGTGTTTTTTATTTATTTTTTACCGTGCGCATTGACTGGCAATGTGTTTATCCATGCCCCTTTCAGGGGTAATTATAGGCCACATAGTGTATTTTGAATTAAACATAGTTTAAGTTTACAAAGCATTAATGCCAGCTTCTGAGCGACACATAACTAATTTCTAGTAACTATGCTGTATTAATTATGAATATGTGTGACAGTAAATCTGGTGACTTGTGTTAACATTATAAATTCTCTAAGTGTGTTATTTTCAATTGATGCTACACTAAACAACTAGAATCTGTCATGTACTTTTATATATCAATTTTGTCTCTCTTTACAGAATCCAAAGCACATAGCTATCATGAAAATGAAGGCACTATTGACTATACAGAGTAATGTAGTCAATCATGACCTGTTAATGAAAAAGTGCCTATTGTGATGTGTAAGGCCATGATTATACTGGCCACGGCACCTGCTTTGTTGTGTATTTGGGGAAGTAAATGAAATAGAGGAGAGGATTGGGAGTGTGCATGGGACTGGGAGTGGGAGTGAACATGGGAGTGATAAGAGTGGGCATGAGAGGACTTTGAGTGTGAGTGAGAGGGTGGAGATATGGGGAGTACAGGTATGGGGAATGGAGAGATGAGGAGTGGAGGTGTGGGTAAAGGGGGTGTGGTTAGTGCAGGTCTGGGAGTGGAAGTGTGGGGGAAGTCAGGAGGCCTAGAAGGGCCCATTTATGAGTAGAGCTAGGGTAGTCCAGCAAGGACACCTTGGATCAAAGGCAGCAAGACAGTTCTTGGAGGAGGGCTGCAGAAGAGAGGGAAAGACAACACACCTCTGAAGTCTTAGATATCTACACTCCAGCACCTAATGTGCCTCCTGTGAAATAACTGATAAACTTCAATATATAGACATAAACCCTCACTTGGTGATGTGTCTATTTTTACATATACCTACTATGTTAATAAAATTGATTTTATTTATGTAATCTGTTTGCTACCTCTGACCGCATTATAAAATAAAGGTCTGCAGTGCGCCATAATCAGGGACCTTCTGTATCCATCTTTGGATATATCTGTCCAGTCTTTAAGAACACAATTAACAGAAGATTAGTGTCCCAATAAAGGGCTTATGCACTAAACTCCGAAAGAAAAAAATCGCCAGGGATTATAAATCTCCATTTTTGACAGCGTTGCTATCACGTTATGCAGAAAGCCCAGAATACCAGTGATAGCAACATTTGCAAAAATGGCGAGTAGACGGTGACGAGATGATCGACCCTCTGAAAAGGGCTCACCCGGCGAGATAATTCTGCTGCAGAGAGAGAGAGAGCCGCCTATCCCTGCACAAATCTCCCGGAAATTAATTATTTTGAATTTAAATTTTATTACTACTGTAGTGTACGTGAGCAGGGGTCTCCGGAGCAGAACCGCGTTGATTTCAGGTCCGGGGACCCGCTGCTTCCCGAGATATAGTCCGCATTATGAGGTGCCAGTATCTCATATGCATTTAAATGTCCCGGTCACGTGACGCGTGAGATTTATATGTATAGGAGATACCGGCACCCCATAACGGGTTCTGTATCTCGGGAAGCAGGGGGTCCCCAGATATGAAATAAACAAGGTCCTTCTCCGGAGACCCCCTGCTCATCTACACTAGTCTTAAGATTTATATTAAAATATGTAGAAAGCACCAACACAACCCACCCCTTGTGCCCCCATAAAACCATTATTTATTTAATTTAACACACCATTGATAACATAGGCCAGTGGGGGTCCCCACGGGTGTCCGGGGGTCCTCAGGTTGTCCCCGTTGGTGTCTGTGGGCCCTCGGGTGAACCCCTGGGGGTCCGGGGATCCTTGTGTGGTCCCCGTGAGTGTCTGTGGGCATCCAGGTGGTCCCCGTGGGTGTCTGGGGCCCTCAGGATGTTCCCACTGGTGTCTGTGGGCCCACAGGTGGTTCCCATGGGTCAACAAAACAAAGCGCAAAACGCTCATCTTGAAGTAATAAAAAACAGTGTTTATAAAATAAGTGGTTCAAGGTTATGCGTACATCAGGTTACAATTAATCAGGCACATGAAGCTATACTGTAGTTGTTACCGATATCTGCAACCAGGAACTGCAGGGGATTCTCCAATCTAGGATCTCACTTCCTCTCCCACACGGTCAGCTGGGGTAAAGCAGCAGTCACAGTATCAGTGTGTAAGTGTGTTGACACAGTCTCTGAGTCCAGCTTATTGCGTCAATGCGCCCGGTGGAGCCAAAAGGGGTAATCAGCTCAATCCTGTGAGGCAGCATGCATTGTCCTGTCTCCACACCTCTCTGCGCGTCCGCATAGGTTGATGACGTCACGGGGCATGCGCCGAGGGAGGCAAATCGATCTTATAGCTTAAAATTGCGATTCAAAGGCACAAGCTATGTCCGAACCTCAGAACTCAACTAAACAAGAATTAAAGGTTGAGTGGTATCCTGCCAACACGTTTCGTAGCTCTAAGGGCCACTTCTTCAGGGAATATAAAACTCAGAACATTAGTTCAGAATATATACCACTCAAAACTCTGTGATAGGTTAATTACTGAAAAAGTGTCAGCAAATCACCATTCACTATGACAATACAATACAGCTGAATATCAAGGCTGCACAATTAGAAACATTTACTTTTAATACAATCACAATAAAATTAATAATACTTGATTTATAAAAAAATCACTAAAACAAATAAAAACAACAAATGGCAAAAAACAAAGTTATTATAAACTCTGAAAGAAGGAAACAAAGAATTAGTAGCAATGCAAATGATTTCAAATGCACACAGAAAGACTAGAATCAATACAGGGACTAGATATCCAAATCTTCATTTAACCCTTTAGGTGTATGGGATTCTACAGTAACTTGCAGATCCAGAAAGTTAACTGCATAGAGGTTTTTAATTCTATCTCCACCTCTCCTTCCTACAGGATGTCAGGAATCGGCGTTCTCCTCGCTCCCCACACAGAGCACTCCCTCCCCGCAGGGAGCCCCTGGACACACAAAACAATCCTGCCTTACCGGCCTCCACGGCTCCTCGCCCCTGCCGCCGTCGCGGGATCACTCCCCTCAGCGATTCCTCTGCTCAGCGCCGGGCGCGCCCAAGCCCTCCTGCACGCACTCCTGCACCATCCACTGGCTCGGTTCACACGCGTACACGAGTTATGGAGCACGCTCAGTCTGCACACTCTTATTCCCGTCCCCCGGACCTCAGGCTCCGCCCCCGCACACTGCTCGGGCATACTCAGGTTACTAACAAGACTCACCTGGCCTGTTATGCCTGCACCAATCTGCAGTGTCTCCCTGTAGCTCTTCCTGTCCCGCCTCCGTTCCTAATTGGACCTTCCTGCTTTATCTAGCTTCTCTCTGCTCTCAGTCTTTGCTCGACGTAGTCTCTGTATGGAAGTACTTCTGGATTCTCTCAGTGTTTTCACAGGTTCTGACGCGGCTTGTACGACTACCCCCTCTGGCTCTCGATCTCGGCACTCCTTGGACAACGCTCACTCTGGTAACCCCTTGAACACGGCTTGGACTATGACCTATCTCCACTCTCCACTCCCTGACTTCGGCAAGGCATCATTCACTCTATCTCTACAACCGGTACCGGCAAGTATTGTCTACCTTACTACTACACCTGGCCTGGCAACGCTTCATACCACACTCTGGACACGCTCCCTTTGCTGTGGGTGCGTGTATTACCACTTCCCCCTTCAGCTCAGGGGACGGGTCTGGTCTGAGGGCAGCACCGGCGTAACATTATGTCGAGCCCACAAGACGCAGACCAGACCGAACTTCAACAGTTTCTCTCCAATCTGCTTCAGCAAAACCAGGCCATGGCGGATCAAATTGTGGCACTTACACGCCAGGTCGCAGTACTCTCAGACAGGGTACCGACAGCGACCCCGCCAGATGTAAGCCCCACTCCGCAAGCGCAGTTAGCAGCTCACATGTAAGGATTCCTCCCCCCAAGCCTTATGCAGGTAAACCGCAAGATTGTAGGGGTTTCCTAAACCAGTGTGAGGTGCAGTTTGAAATGGCCCCCCATCTCTACAATACTGATCGCAAGAGGGTAGCCTACATTTATAACCTCCTCACTGGCAGCGCCCTGGCTTGGGCTTCCCCGGTTTGGGAGCGACGTTCTGACCTTACCCAAGATTACCCGGCATTTAAAGCCGAGTTTCAACAAGTATTCGATTCTCCCGCTCGTCGGGAGATGGCATCTGTTTCTCTCCTCCAGATCACTCAGGGACGGCGAATGGTGACGCAGTATGCTGTGGAATTCCGGACTCTAGCAGCCGAGACTAACTGGGGACAAGAGGCTCTCGTCTCCGTGTTCTGGCAGGGCCTGGCAGATCCCATCAAGGATGAACTCTCTTGCCAATCCAGGCCAGATCAATTGGAGGTCCTCATTGATTTGGCTGTCCGAGTGGATCAACGTATCCAGGTACGCCGCTCAGAGCGTCAGCGCACTCGCGTCCATAACTTTCAAGTTCCGTTCTCCAGTACTCCCAGCAACACTCCTGCTTCCCCAAGTGCTACCATACCTCTTCGTCCTGCACTGGAGTTGCCAGAGCCAATGCAATTGGGGGTACAACGCATCCGCACACCGATACGGCAGTTCCGCCACGCCGGGGGATTGTGTTTCTACTGCGGATCCATGGAACATCTGGTTCGGGAGTGTCCACTGCGTCCGGGAAACGGGAACACCCAGTGAGTACAGAGAGGCTCTCTCTGGGTGTAATGTCTCCACGTCCCCTTTCTAAAGGTGAACTCCCTAAGAAACTTACATTTCCAGTCTCCCTTTCAGGCAATAAGTTCAAGACTTCTACCGCCGCTTTCATTGACTCAGGAGCTGGAGGAAACTTCGTGGATCTTGAATTCGCCAGGTTAAACCGCATACCAATCGTGAGAAAGAAGGTTCCCATCGCACTCGTCGGTATCGATGGACGTCCTCTTACCCCGGCCCACATCTCCTTAGAGACGGCTCCCTTGCTTCTGTCCTCACATCTGCACAAGGAGATCTTAGTTCTCGATGCCATTCACGCTCCTGGGATACCCATCACCCTTGGTCTTCCTTGGCTACAGCTTAACAATCCTCTCATTGACTGGACTTCCTCTGCTCCCATTTCCTTGAGGCCGAGGTCAGGCGAGACTCATCAACTGCTGGCCAATACCTCTGTTCCCAAAGTTATTCTACCTTCCGTTTACCATCAATTCCGGGACGTTTTCAATAAGGTACAGTCAGACCTCTTGCCGCCACACAGGACTTACGATTGTCCGATCGATCTAGTTCCAGGTTACTCCCTACCCAAGTCCAAGACCTACCCCTTGTCGTTACCAGAATCTCACGCTATGGATGAATATATCCAGGAGAATCTCAAGAAAGGCTTTATTCGTCACTCCAATTCCCCAGCAGGGGCTGGGTTTTTCTTCGTCAAGAAAAAGGACGGGTCGTTGAGGCCTTGCATCGAATACAGGGGTTTAAACCACATCACAATTAAAAATCGTTACCCCCTTCCCCTTATTACCGAACTGTTCGATAAATTACAGGGGGCCAAGATTTTTTCCAAGTTGGATCTACGTGGTGCCTATAACCTGGTGCGCATCAGGAAGGGAGATGAATGGAAGCCGGCCTTCAACACGCGTAGTGGACACTACGAATATCTGGTAATGCCTTTCGGCTTATGTAATGCTCCCGCTGTCTTCCAGGATTTCATCAACGACGTCTTTCGTAAGGTACTCAATATTTTTGTTATTGTATACTTGGATGATATCCTGATTTTTTCCAAAGATCTCCAGGACCATATACGCCACACCTCCTACGTCCTTTCCCGTCTCCGTGAACACCATTTGTACGCCAAACTGGAGAAGCGCACCTTTCATCAGACCTCTACTCCGTTCCTGGGGTATATAATTTCCGATGAGGGGTTTATGATGGACTCCGGTAAACTTCAAGCAGTCACTGAATGGCCAAGACCCAACTCTCTCAAGGCCATACAACGTTTTTTAGGGTTCGCTAATTACTATCGTAAGTTTATACGGAGTTTTTCCACCATTGTGGCAACCCTCACTGCGCTCACCCAAAAAGGAGCTGATCCTTCTGCTTGGTCATCCGAGGCCATCTCCGCCTTCGAGACACTCAATGAAGCCTTTATATCCGCACCTATTCTCCGTCATCCCAACATCGAACTTCCCTTCGTCCTGGAGGTCGATGCTTCTGATTGTGGAGCTGGTGCCGTTCTTTCCCAGAGACCCACGCCCCAAGATAAGTTACATCCCTGTGCATATTTTTCCAAGAAATTCTTGTCTGCCGAGAGGAACTCTGACGTGGGTTACAGGGAACTTCTGGCCGTGAAGATGGCTCTTCAAGAGTGGAGACACCTGCTAGAGGGGTCGAAAGAGCCGTTTACTATTCTCACGGACCACAAGAACCTTCTTTACATAGAGAACATCGACGCCTTGGTCCACGACAGGCTCGTTGGGCTCTTTTTTTTTTCTCGATTCGATTTTCACCTTTCCTATATCCCCGGGACCAAGAACGTAAAGACAGACACACTCTCCCGAATACATTCTTCTGAAGAGAGGCCAGAGGAATCTTTGGAGACTATCCTTCCACAAGAGAGGATTCTCGCCACGTCTTCTTTCAAGAATCTTGACAAGATTTTGAACTCCCAGAGACGCATTCCCAAGGACTTGGTCGTTCCCGACAACAAACTCTTTGTACCATCCAAATTTGTTCCAGAGGTCCTGTCTTGGGGTCACTCCTCTAAATCTGCAGGTCATCCAGGTTTTAAGAAGACTACTGATCTCATTCGTCGGAATTTCTGGTGGCCAAGGATGTCTCAAGATATTCTGGAGTTTACCCGCGCATGCCCCACGTGCGCTCAAAGCAAGACTCTCCGTCAAAAGCCTCAGGGTTTTCTGTTACCCCTTCCAGTTCCCGACCGCCCCTTGCCCCAAATTTCTATGGACTTCATCGTGGAGTTGCCCAGGTCCAGAGGAATGAACACTATCTTGGTGGTCGTGGACAGGTTCTCGAAGATGTCCCATTTCATTCCACTTAAAGGATTACCCACCTCCCCCGCCCTTGCTGATATCTTTACGGAGCAGATTTTCCGGATCCATGGGATCCCTTCGTCCATTGTTTCTGACAGAGGTTCTCAATTCGTATCCAAATTTTGGAGAGCTTTCACAAAGAGATTGGGCATCTCTTCTTCTTTCTCTTCCGCCTATCATCCTCAGTCCAATGGACAAACGGAGAGAATCAATCAATCCCTGGAGAAGTACCTGAGATGTTTTATATCCGATTTCCAGGATGATTGGGCTCAACTCCTCTCTTGGGCAGAGTATGCCGTCAATTCTGCAAAAAACGAGTCCACCCGGGAGTCGCCCTTCTTTATAAATTACGGGTTCCACCCTCCCTGTCTTCCCATCCCCAACATTCCTTCTGGAGTACCAGCCGTAGATGAACGCATTACTGCCCTCCAAACCGCATGGTCCAGGATTCAGTCTACCCTTCTTAACTCCTCCGCAGGTCTAAACTACAGGCCGATCGTCGTCGTCGTTCGGCGCCCAGTTACAAACCAGGGGATTTAGTATGGCTATCCTCTAGGAATATCCTCCTCAAGGTACCATCTCCTAAACTGGCACCTAAGTTCCTGGGTCCCTTCCCTATTTGTGAACAAATCAATCCCGTGGCATTCCGGCTCCAACTACCACCCAGTATGAAGATTCCCAATGTCTTTCATGTGTCCCTCTTAAAACCATTTATCTCCAGTCACTTCTTTCCGGATCAGACTCGTAAACCGGATCCCATTACTGTACAAAATAATGAGGAATACGAAGTTCACTCTCTTTTGGATTCTCGCCTATCCAGGGGTCAGCTCAAGTTCTTGGTGCAGTGAAAGGGCTTTGGCCCTGAAGAGAGATCCTGGGTACCTTCAAAGGACATTCATGTCCCGGCCGTTCTTAAGTCGTTCAGGAAAAAGTTTCCAGAGAAACCGTTCTTGGACCGTCCTGAGGCCGTTCCTGAAAGGGGGGGTACTGTCAGGAATCGGCGTTCTCCTCGCTCCCCACACAGAGCACTCCCTCCCCGCAGGGAGCCCCTGGACACACAAAACAATCCTGCCTTACCGGCCTCCATGGCTCCTCGCCCCTACCGCCGTCGCGGGATCACTCCCCTCTGCGATTCCTCTGCTCAGCGCCGGGCGCGCCCACGCCCTCCTGCACGCACACCTGCACCATCCACTGGCTCGGTTCACACGCGTACATAAGTTACGGAGCACGCTCAGTCTGCACACTCTTATTCCCGTCCCCCGGACCTCAGGCTCCGCCCCCGCACACTGAATCGGCATACTCAGGTTACTAACAAGACTCATCTGGCCTGTTATGCCTGCACCAATCTGCAGTGTCTCCCTGTAGCTCTTCCTGTCCCGCCTCCGTTCCTAATTGGACCTGCCTGCTTTATCTAGCTCCTCTCTGCTCTCAGTCTTTGCTCGACATAGTCTCTGTATGGAAGTACTTCTGGATTCTCTCAGTGTTTTCACAGGTTCTGACGCGGCTTGTACGACTACCCCCTCTGGCTCTCGATCTCGGCACTCCTTGGACAACGCTCACTCTGGTAACCCCTTGAACACGGCTTGGACTACGACCTATCTCCACTCTCCACTCCCTGACTTCGGCAAGGCATCATTCACTCTATCTCTACAACCGGTACCGGCAAGTATTGTCTACCTTACTACACCTGGCCTGGCAACACTTCATACCACACTCCGGACACGCTCCCTTTGCTGCGGGTGCGTGTATTACCACTTCCCCCTTCAGCTCAGGGGACGGGTCTGGTCTGCGGGCAGCACCGGCGTAACACAGGAACAGTATGAATGCCCTTAAATCTAAGGGAGGATGGGTCTTTATTATGATGTAACGAGAAATGTCGAGACAAACTATGTTTCTCATAGCCATATTTAATGTTTCTAACATGTTCTTGGATCCGCACTTTAAGACACCTTCTAGTGCGACCAACGTACTGAATTTTACATGAACATTCAAGAAGGTAAACCACATGAGTGGAATTGCAGTTTATAAAATCCTCAATTTTAAATTCCTTCTGATTTACAGCTGAATTAAAAGTTTTTCTCTCTCTATGTAGGTTTTTGCAGATAGAACAATTTTCACATGCAAAATTACCGATAGATTTATTCAGCCATAATTTTTCTCTTTTATTAATAGGTGGAAAGATGTCACTTGGAGCCAATGTATTTTTAAAGTTTTTAGCTTTCCTATAAATGAACTTTGGTATTTGTGGGATATGGTCCCCCAAAAACATATCCCTACTTAAAATTGCCCAATGTTTTCTGAAAATCTCCTCAATTTTGCCATTGGCTGAGTTAAAGGTAGTTACGAATGGAATCTCAAGACACCCAGTGGTCTCAAGAGAAGCTCTTTCAGCCTTAGGTAGAATCATTAAATCTCTATTCATAACTCTCACATTCTCTAAATCCTGTAATAAATATTTTTCAGGGTACCCCCTCTCAATGAATTTATGAAAGGTTAAACCTGCTTGCTCTTCAAAATCTTCACTAGTACTGCAATTCCTTTTAATTCTGACAAATTGGCCCCTTGGGATGTTAGATATCCATGATTTTTTATGGTTGCTTGAGGCCATAAGTAGATTATTTGCATCTACTTCTTTGAAGAAGACCTTTGTAACTACTTCCCCTTTGTCTGTAGCAGTTAGCTTGAGATGAAGAAAATTAATAGAGCTTACATCAGAAATATGGCTGATTAAATTAAATTCATTAAATTTAATTCAAAATTAAATTCATGTCATTATCATTTAGATAACTTACGAATTTTTCCAAATCTTGTTCACTACCATCCCACACACACAGAATGGTGTCGATGAAACGCCGCCATATTACGACATTCTGGCTAAAGGGATTGTTGTCCCAGATCCTTTGCTTCTCCCAGTTTCCCATATACAGGTTTGCGAAGCTGGGGGCAAACCGTGTCCCCATTGCAGTTCCGCAAACCTGCAAGAAAAACTGGGAGAGAAACAAAAAGTAATTATGCGTAAGTATGAATTCAATTGCTTTTAATATGAATTCTACATTGAGGGGATGTAGTAAATAATCACCCTCCAAAAAGGACCTTACTGCCAACAAACCTTTGTCGTGCGGGATGTGTGTATTTAATGCCTGTACATCACAGGTCAGCCATCTAAAAGACTTCTTACATTTAAATCCAGAGAACATCTGAAGCACTGATGATGTATCTTTCAGGTATGAGGGTAGTTTAGCTAAATAGGTGTCTGTGGGCCCTTGGCTGGGTCCCACGGGTGTCTGAGGTCCTTGGGTGGTCCCCGTGGCCATCCGTGGTTCCTCAGGAGGTCCCCGTTGGCGTCTGGGGGTCCACGGGTGGTCCCCGTGGGTCCCCACTGGCCTGCTGTACTATTCCTGTTGTAAAAAAATAAAGATGGCCTACATTTCAATAAATACACTCCCCCCCCCCCCAAACCCATAACCCATCTGTAAAGTAATGTGCAAAATAACTATTCTCCGGATATGGATAATAAATAATTTGCCCATTAGTAAAGAATACATTAGCCAACCAGCATAAATAAAGTAAGTTAAACCGTTCTACTGACCCTTGCCATTATGTAGGGCATCCTCGTCAACATACTGCAGGGCCATGTCCTCTGTTGCCAGAAAGAATACTGTACATTGAAAATACAATCTAATGGCCACTAACCCCTTAATCACCTTAGCGTTAATAACTGCTATAGTAATTAAGGGGTCTATTCTTAATATCCCCCTCCCCCTCTATCCACCCGGGAGGCCTAATAACCCACCCCAGACTCACTATACCCACCCTGTACCCATTGAGTGGCATAGTAGTACATCATACACATATAATATGGTCATGATAAGCTACTATTGCAGTCAATTGTAAACTAATACAAAGGCATACATGTCCAAAATACACAATAATCAACATAGACAACAATCACCTAAACCACCAAAATAAAAAATTGAAAGCACTAGCCAACAAATCAATTTCCTAAATAAAACCACCAGCCAATGAATTAAAGAAATTAAACCACTAGCATATCAATTAAAGAAATAAATCTATTAGGCATTCAATTAAATAAATCACACCACTAGCCAAACAATACATTTAATACATAAAAGCAGTAACCATCAGAACAATTAATTAATACAACACAAGGCACTACATCAATTAAAAATCTAATTTTATATCAAATCGAAGCTAATCAATTAGAATTAAAAAAAAACAAGTCATCACAATTCAAAACAATTTAATCTAATTAATAAACAGAATCAGATAATATAACAGTCAATAGAAGAAATGCATTTGGCCAATAATGCATTGTCTACCACTGTATTCATCTGTACCCTAAACAAGCACAGATTAATACATTAGCAGTCAATGGGCAATGAAAAAACAAAACAAAATAAAAAAACCTGTCAAAACTAAATTACATGCAGATGAGACCAAGACTATTCTAAAGCTTGCCTTAAACTACCCCGGTTATATTCTGGGTATGTGCTGGGTGTAACCTGGCTAGTTTAAGGCAAGTTTAAGGCATTTCTGCATTTACTAATGACCCATAGGATTAACACAGCAGGTGTCCCTGGTCAGTTTGAATGGGACTGCCAGGGACCCCTGCTGTTAATCTGATGGGCCATTAATCAATGCAGAAATGCTGGGTCTAGTTTAAGGCAAGTTTAAGGCATGTATCCAGCATGTACCTTGGTCTTTTTGGTGATTGCCACTGGTTTGTGTTAGAATAGGCGCAGTCTCTGCTGTATATTCAATATTGATCTTACCTTTAGTAGCGTTGGCCCTATGGAATCAGGAAGCTCTCGTACCGTGACATCATGAAACTCAATCCAACGCCATCCACCTTGAACATCCAGGGCAGGTAACAAAATTCTTCTTTCTTTAATCTTCTATCATCTTCTTTGTTTATCTGTGATTATATTCTTATGTCTGCATCTGTTAATCCAATAGCCCCATGTTAAATCCGCGATGTTCAGCCGTCGGCTTCTTGAGCTCAAATGAGTTGTTCCGGCCTTAAATATGGCCTGTGATGTCACATTTGAGCAGCAAATGGTTCACATGCCAACTGATTGGCTGTGAAAACCATGTGCCATTTTATTTTTTATTTTTTTATGTGACGTCATGTAAAGGGACTGAAGGCAGCCAATCAGAATGGCTGTGCTTCATTTCCCTTTCTTTGATCTCCAAGTTGATGGGGAGCGCAATCATGAAAGAGAAAACATATATCTGATGGTGCAATATGTTTCAAATGTTGTAAGGTTAATTCTTCCCAATCCCCCAATGGATGGTACTCACAAATTCCAAATATTTTCAATACACATAAAGGTATCTTTAACGGCTTTCCCAACGTCAGCCTCAGGACAGGGTAATCAGGAAGCACACATGGATAGGACCTTCACAAGGTAAATAAAGGACCGAACATAGTATAGCCTGATGTGACACTTTATATTAGTAGATAAATGTTGAAATGCACTCACATGTTACTGTATTTGAATAATAAACACAATTTTATCCATTGATCTACACCAACAACTGGAACCTGGAGTGCTTCCTCTCTTCTGCGGTCTCGCGTCTCCGTGCTTCTGGGTAGTGATCTCCCGGATGTTCGAACGGCAAATGATTCTCCCGGGCAGCAAACAGCGTGGCGTGCAGCATCTACCCCCGCATGGACACTCTACGCGTTTCACCTCAACAGGTCATTTCAGTACTGTAGTTATTCCTGTCTGACATGAGAAGCCATAAATGTTAGTGTCCTGCTCATGGGATCATAGCATATTTAGAATGAGAAGGTTTAAATACACATCTTTCTAAATTATTTACTAAAGGGTGTGCTATGGTTTTGAAATCTCTAACTCACATTACACTCTAATATGGACAAACATTGTATTGTATTGTATGTGTTTATTTATATAGCGCCATAAATGTACAAAGCGCTTCACAGTAATAATACATATCATATAAATATATCATATAAATAACAAATAATATAAATAACAGATCATGGGAATAAGTGCTTCAGACATACTGTAAAAGTAACATTAAGGAAGGAGTCCCTGCTCTGAGGAGCTTACAATCTAATTGGTAGGTAGGGAGAACGTACAGAGACAGTAGGAGGGAATACTAGTAAGTGCGTCTGCAGGGGGCCAAGCTTTATGTGTCATGTGTCCAGGATTATCCAGTGCTACTCAAATGCTTCTTTAAGCAGATGTGTCTTAAGGTGAGTCTTAAAGGTGGATAGCGAGGGGGCTAGTCGGGTATTGAGAGGAAGGGCATTCCAGAGGTGTGGGGCAGAAAGTGAGAAAGGTTTAAGGCGGGAGAGAGCTTTAGATACAAAGGGGGTAGAAAGAAGACATCCTTGAGAAGAACGCAAGAGTCGGGATGGTGCATAGCGAGAAATTAGGGCTGAAATGTAAGGAGGGGCAGAAGAATGTAAAGCTTTAAAAGTGAGCAGGAGAATTGAGTGTGAGATACGTGATTTAATCGGAAGCCAGGAGAGGGATTTCAGGAGGGGAGATGCGGAGACAGATTTAGGAAAGAGTAGAGTGATTCTGACAGCAGCGTTTAGGATAGATTGTAGGGGAGACAGGTGAGAGGTAGGAAGGCCGAACAGCAGGAGGTTGCAGTAATCGAGACGTGAGAGAATGAGGGCCTGAGTCAGAGTTTTAGCAGTTGAGTAACAGAGGAAAGGGCGTATATTTGTTATATTGCGGAGGAAAAAGCGACACGTTTTAGAAACGTTTTGAATATGAGAGGAGAATGAGAGTGAGGAATCAAGTGTAACCCCTAGGCAGCATGCGTGGGCTACTGGGTGAATGATCATATTTCCAATAGCAATGTGGAAGGAGGTAGTAGGGCCAGGTTTGGGAGGAAGTATAAGGAGCTCTGTTTTTGCCATGTTAAGTTTCAGTCGGCGGATGGCCATCCAGGATGATATTCCAGAGAGGCATTCAGAAACTTTGGTCTGTATTGTAGGTGTAAGGTCAGGGGTTGAAAGGTAAATTTGTGTGTCATCAGCATAGAGGTGATATTTAAACCCAAAAGATGTGATTAGGTCACCTAGAGAGACTGTGTAGAGAGAAAATAGAAGGGGTCCCAGGACAGAGCCCTGGGGTACCCCCACAGAGAGATCAATAGAGGAGGAGGAGGTGTTAGAAGGACAGGTAGGGTCAAGCTTGCTGTTTTTGAGTATGGTATGACTGTTGCATGCTTGAAGGATGATGGAAAGGTACCAGAGTAGAGGGAAGAGTTAAAGATCTGTGTGAGCATAGGGATTATAGAAGGAGCAAGAGGTTTTAGGAGATGGGAGGGAATGGGATCAAGAGGGCAAGTGGTAGAGGGAGAAGAGGAGATCAGCAGTGACACATCCTCCTCCGAGATAGTGGAAAAAGAGTCAAGAAAGGCAGGAGGAGAGTTGGGAAGCATTGTGGGATGGGAGGAGGCAACAGATGGGATTTTCTGCCGTATGGACTCCACCTTTTCCTTAAAAAAGTCAGCAAAGTCCTGAGGTGAAATGGAGGAAGAAGGGGAGGCAGCTGAGGGTGGCCTGAGTAGAGAGTCAAAGACAGAAAAGAGACGGTGAGACATGATGAGGCTGGTGAAAGGAAGTGCATAATTTGAAAATAAGTGAGGTTACGCAAATATAAAATATAAAAAGTAAAGGCGGCATCACAGCAATAGTAATGTGTTGAGATGTGCAGTCTGGGATGATATACTCCTTTCCAGTGAAGTTCAAATGCAGGAATCAGAAGCAGTAGATCGTGTCCACTTTTTCCACTTCTTTTTGAACTTCCTTTTTTTAAACCTCCATACTACTTTAAAGATTTCTACTTAAATGCATTTCTGCTTAAGAGCAAAGGCTGCATAAGTCTTTGCACACCTGAATGAATCATAGTCTGATATTAAGGAACAATACCTAGTTAGACTATGCAATGGACACGTAAATAGTCAGATTATATTACAGATAATGCTATCCTAACATACTCAATTCTAGATTGCAAGATTTTTATCTTATCAGTACACAGGGTGATCAGCATCCATGTAGGTAGGCGAGGCCATAGACATGGTAGAGTTAGCTTTTCCACACTTTTCCACCCTCTATGGCACCACAGCCAGCTGAGATACCCAGTGCTTCAGCACATCCCACAGGAACTGAGTCAGCGCGGCACTGGCGAATTAATTGCCACGGACCGTACCATAATAAAAGCGATAATGAGCTAGTCCAATCAGCTGGTCTGTATGATACATGACGCCATTGAGGTTCTTCGCTTTGTCTCGAGAGTGAAAACTACAATTTCTGGAGCCATCAGCTCTTCAGGGCAATCGGACGCTTCCCTTGAATATCTCCTAGCTAGGCAGCGTAGAGGTCATCATCAGCAAGCAAGGCAATGGTTTGGAATGACAATTGGTTGAACCTGGCCTTGTCCTTTATAAGGCCATTTCAGCTCAGTCCTTCGCTATGCAAAGTACTCTGCGCCTTTGATTCTGAACCCTGCCTTGTATCATGCTTGCTTTTTTGCCTATTTTGATCCAGTCGAAAAGGGGTAATGGAGTGCAAATAGTCACAGGTATTTATATAAAAAAGAAAAACAGGGAAATACTGTATAGTGCAATACTGTTGAAAAAAATATAAATAGAAAAATAGAAAAGGACTTTAAATTATCCCACTCATGTGGTATCTGAATTAAGCAGGCAATTAGGGGATAAAAACCTCTGTAACCAAGCAGCAGATGGTCAGAGGATAATCTTATTTATGGCAGACATGATCTTCCCTCATGTAAATAGAAGAGAAAACAGAAAATAGTACAAATATGCTCTTATTGATAAATGCAAAATAAAGGGAAATATACAGATTAGGGCCTATTCTATAATCTTCAATACAACACTCATTGAGGATTTTGAGCACTTCGCGTACGATTTGGCAGAAAGCTACGATGACCTGCCAAACTCGTTCGGGAAGTGCTTTTCCGAGCGCTCCTGCTCAAACACACAATTCAGTGCAATAAAAATATATTTACAGACAGCTTCATTACCTTAGCAGCTAACCGCTAAGGTAATGAAAGGGTTAAATACAAGTGTCCGGTTTATTGGGGGTAGCGGGGGTGGGTGAAGGTGGAATTTTGGCCCATGGTGGGTGTTTATGCCTACCAGGAGGGCAGCGAGAGGAGTTAACCCCTTAATTATATTAGATGTTACTAAAAAAATGGCTGCCATCACATGGTACTACAGCCAATCGGATTGTGAGATATACCATATGAGGGTGTACCATGTGGTATATCTCACAATCCAATTGGCTGTTGTACCATTTGATGGCAGACATTTTTTTTAAGGATGTGATGTACCCTCTTAAAGATGCTGACATCACATGAGATGTCCCGTCTCATTTGAGCTTAAGAAGCTGATGGGACAACATCCACCCCATTGGATTACAAGTAAAGAAGATAGAAGAAAAGAAAGAAGAAATTAATGAAATTCTCACAGGGGGGATGACGTCTCTTCAATCAAGATTTGATCACAGACTTCGTATTGGCTGTTGAGGATCATTGCATCGAGGGTCAAGAGTTGATGCTCGCATAGGACGGGAGTGAAGACATCAATGATAAGAAAAATATTGATTGTATTTTATTTAATTGTGTACTTTTTTTAGGTTGCCATGACAGCCAATGGGTTTATCTAGGCACCTTTCGGACAATAGAAAAACGCAGTGACAACCAATGCATTTTTGGGGGAAATGCTTGTTTTTATTTCATTCATTCAGTTGACTTATTAGTCCTTTATAACTGCTGTCTGCAGCCCATGTTTGAAGTAGCCCAGTTTAAAGTAGCATGCAGTGCTGGGGTTTAAAAGGGAGTTCAAAAGGAGTGAACAAGTGGACAACACAACACCTACTGAACCTGAAGCCTGGATAAGTGACGTCATGAAAATAGGGAGGACCAAACCTAGATGTAAACATGAGAATAAAGATGTACATGAACGTTTAAAGATGCGTGACACATTACAAGCATTGTGTAATGTAAAGGAACATGAATATACGGTGTATGTGTGACATGTGTGACATGTGTAACATCATGTAAATAATTGTCGCTCAGTTCAGTAAAATGTGTGATATGATGTGAGGTTCTCCTTTAAGAGTTGAGTATAGTATTTTCCCTTGCCACATCATCACATGATGAGTAATGTGACCCGCAAATGCTGAAAACATGTAAAAGTAGAATGTTATGCAAATAATACACGTCAGCTGTGACACAATGCAGGAAATGCCCCCCACACTGTAATGCAAATGACGTTTGTATTGTGAGCAATGAAACGTAAACAGTACTATACTGTTATACGTCCCCGCTCCATAGACTCCATTGATGTACAGAAGATTTTTTTTTTCTAAGTGCCGTTCCGGCAGCCTTAGCGATCGTTCTCCCCTCCAAACTGCCAACTTTAGTTGGCGGCAGAAATTGGCCATAACATCTCAATTTCGTAGTGCCGATCAGCCCCGATAAGCTGATTTTTTTTCTTGAATCCAGCCGATTTAAAAAAGTGGCGATCAGTGGCGAAAACAGGCTTATCGGCAGCCGACTGGCCATAACAAAATTATCGGCTCCGAAACCTTGCGAAATCAAGCACTTATCGGCGCTTACTGAATCTCAAACCCAATTTTGGCTATAAAATGCCGAAAAATACCTTATCAACGCTTACTGCATGAGGCCCTATGTCTCTAACTCTATTCATATATCTCCATCTCTACTTCCTTCACCACTTCTCAGTTCACATTAACTCCTTTCTTACCTGCACTCTCTGACA
Source organism: Ascaphus truei (assembly GCA_036426205.1). NCBI lineage: Eukaryota > Metazoa > Chordata > Amphibia > Anura > Ascaphidae > Ascaphus > Ascaphus truei. The sequence continues at coordinate 130,980,504 of CM071567.1, read as the reverse complement.
CTTCACACCTATACCCCCTGCACTAAAACACACCCCTTCAAATCATCATCATACATTCTCTTTCTTTCCATGCTTCTCCTCCTTGCTTCTGGGGCATCTCTCACAATCCTGGTTCCCGTCTTATTTTTACTTGCTCTTGTACTCACCTCCCATATGCAACTTCCACTCCCTCTGGTGTGAACCCCTCTAACCTCATACCTATGCCCTCTCACCCTCCCTCCTCTCTCCCATTCTCCTGTGCCCTTTGGAATGCTTGTTCCCTTTTTAACATGTTCCTCACTGTGCATGACTTATTTTTCTCTGCTTCTCTTTGCCATAACTGAGATATAGCTCACTCAGTCTGACTCTGCTCTGGAAGCTGCCCACTCTTATGGTGTCCTCTCTTTCTCCTACACTCCTCAACCTGATGGCAAGGATGGAGGTGTGGGGCTCCTGCTCTCCTTTATCTGCCGCTACCGAACCCTTCCTATTCCTCCCTCTCTTGCTTTTCCCTCCTTTGAGGCTCACACTGTCCAGATTTTCTCCCATCTCCCTGTCCAGGTCATCTATTGCCCGCCTACCTCTACTCATCCCCCTTCTGTCTTTCTCTCTCACTTTGAATCCTGGCTTTCCTTCGTTCTCTCCTCTGACCTTGGGCACTTCCACTGCCATATTGATGACCCCTCTCTCCCTTTGGCCTCCCTTTTTCTCTCTCTAACCTCTTCTTTTGGGCTTCAACATTGGACCAGCCAGCGCCCACAAGGATGGCCACTACCTAGACCTAGTTTTACTAAAAATGTTTCTCTCTCTGATTTCTCCATTTCCCCCTTCCTCTCTCTAACCATTATCTCATCTCATTTTCTCTCTCTCGCTTCTCCCCTTCTCCACCTACATCTACCCCTCGCTTCTGCAGATACCTGCGCTCTATTAACTTACCAGCTTTTGTGTCCACTTTACGCTCCTCCCTCTCCTCTCTCAGCCCTGCTTCAAACCCTGACAACCTGATCAAGAACTACAACTTTGCCCTATCCTCTCTTGATCTACATGCCCTCCTTTCTCTCTGCAGTTCTCGGCCTTCTAACCCCAGACCCCTGCTAAATTCCCACATGCGCATGCTGCGTTCCTGCATTTGTTCCTCTGAATGCCTCACATTCTCGTAGACTTCCTTCACTACAAATGTATGCTATCCTGTTTCAACTCTGCCCTCTCTCAGGCTAAAAAACCCCCCTAATTTTCTTCACTAATCAACACACACAAGTCTAACCCACGCCGACTCTTCTCTATCTGACTCCATATTCTGACCACCCTCAGCTGCCTCTTCTTCCTCCTCCATCTCCCTTCAGGACTTTGCTGACTATGGGCCTTATGCAGTAAGCGCCGATAAGGCTTTTTTCGGCATTTTTTGCCCTCCCGATTCAGTAAGCGCCGATAAGTGGGAATTATCGGCAACTTTTCTTCTCGATAAGTGGCTTATCGGCAGCCGGCTGCCGATAAGCCACTTATCGGCACTTTTTGAACTCGGTGGAATTCAGGTAGTCCCGATCAGCTTTTCGCTGCTGATCGGCACCCCAGAATGGAGAGTTTTTCGGCAATCCAGCCCGCCAACTAAAGTTGGCAACTTGGTGGAGGAGAAGCATCGGCAAGGGCGACACTTAGAAAAAATAAGGCCTTTTTCCTGTCTGTCACTGATGCCGGGGGTCCCGGAGCTGATACCTGCACCAGAGCACCCCGGCATGCATCCGTGGCAGGAAAAATGCATGTAAAGCCCACTTCATTACCTTAGCGGCTAACCGCTAAGGCAATGAAGGGGTTAACCCACCGTGCCAGCTTAATTGTGGGTAGCGGGTGTGGGTGAAGGGGGTATTTGGCCCTTGTTGTTTGTTTAAGGCTTGCGGGGGGGTTGCGGGTTCGCTTAACCCCTTCACGACCATAGCAATTAATACCGCTACGGTCATGAAGGGGTTAAGGCCTCCCGCTACCCACCCGCAAGCCCTAAACAACCACCGTTTGGGCTATACCCCTTTCACCCACCCCCACTACCCACAATAAAAAATAATCACACACAGCAGCCCCACACTAAATAAATAAATAAATCTAAATAAATAAATAAATATCTCTATATAACTAATAGTCTATATATATAGATATAGATATATATATATATATATATATATATATATATAATATATATTATATATATATATTAACCCACAAAACCCCCCTAAATACACATATATGCACATGAATGATACTATAGGCCGGCGGGGGCCCTCGGGTGTTACCCGCCGCGTGCAAGTACCAATTATGTGCCCCCCAAATTAATGTCTAAACATACATACTTATAAAGAAATAATCCACCCCCCCCTTTAACCCATCACTATAGTAATGGCCACAATTACTATTATCCACAAAGGGATAATAGTGAATGTGCCCATTTTAAATACATAAACAGCAATAAATACATTAAATACATATAGCACTCACCCATCTCCGGCTGCCACGATGAAGGCCATCCTCCTCTTCATCCTGCCCATGCCCCCTCCGCTGCTGCAAAACAGACACAAGAATGAAAACATCCAATGTAGTGTCCCCTAACCCCTTAATCACAATAGCGGTTATTAACCGCTACAGTCATTAAGGGTTAACCCATCCTCACCCACCACTCGGGACGCCTACATACCCTCCCACACTAACCCCCCACCCCGTGAGGCCTAACCACCCTCACCCACTACCCACAAGGGAGGCCTACCCACATACCGTTGGGGAACCCCCCCCCCCGCCACCCCCAGTACCAACAATAAAGACAATACAGTGACACACAATAAAATTCATTCTATTTATTAAATACATTACCCACCCCCTGTGCCCCCACATAAATACAAGATATATCCTTTTACAAACAGGGTTCATAACACAGCCCCACGTGAGTCCCCGGTGGGCTGGCGGGGCACCTGACAGACCTACAGGGTACCAGAAGCCCTTTTCAAACAGGTTCTGGAGGCCTGTTGGTGGGTCCCGCCAAGCGCCATGGCCCCCAGGTGGTCTCCTTGGGCCACCGTGGGCCACAATTGGGTCCCCACGGTAGGCCCAAGGATGTCTGGGAGCCCCGGGTCAGACCCACAGGTGTCTGCGGGGCCTCGGGTGGTTCCCACGGGGTCTGGGGAACTCACGAGTGCTCACTACGGGTCCGCGGTCCCCCACAGATGTGGGACCACTGCTTCATCCCCGCACCTACGGGTCCGTGGTGCCCCCACAGATGTGAGGCCACCGCTTCATCCCCGCATGTGTCACCCGTGGAACCACCAGCCTGATACGCGTGAGATACCCGAGGAGAACGTAGGTGGTCTCCAGAGGTCTCACGCAGAACCACGGAACAAACCCTGAATGTAAAAAAAATAAACCTGGCCTATACATTCAATACATAACCCCCTCCCCCCCCAACACCTACAGTACAATAATGTGCAAAATAACTATTATCCAGATAGGGATAATAGATTAATTGCCCATTATTAAAAACATTAACTAGCATATTCAAATAAATAAATTTCTACTGACCTCATCAATAAGAAGTCTCCGTCGCCAGCAACCTTCTTGTCTTGCCCACAAAATACATAGCCAAAACAAAGCCAATACATTTCAATTACATTCAGATATCAACTAACCCCTTAAACACCTTATCGGATAATAACCGCAAAGGTAATTAAGGGGTTAAGCCACACTGGCCCGATACCCACCCTTCACCCATGAATTTGTACAGTGGCTTCATCATGCAAATATATATATATATATATATATATATATATATATATATAAACAGAAAGAAAAAGAGAGAGAGCGCACGCCCCATAGCATAACACTGTATGTTTATTATAAAAAAGGGGGAAGGAGGATGGGGGGTGGGGGGGATTAGAAACGCACTCACAAGATTAAGATATAAAAAATGCAGTTTGTGATTTCATATCACCACCATCCGGTTCTGCATACGGTATAACGTCTCTGTGGACTCCTCCAGGACTACCAGACGTGTTCACCACGAACCAGGTATCAGGGGGCTCCGTTCGCCGTCTTTATGCTGTCCCGAAATCAGCTCTCCACTTCCAATGGCCGCTTGTAGTAGATGTGTCAAATTGCCTATCTAGCACATGACATTAGGGTATTAAAAAGCCCATTAGTAATATCACGTAGCTTTAAGCTTATCTGTGGTTTCAATATAATATATAATAATATCAAATAATATATATATAGAAATATATTATATTATTTTTAAAAAATGCGGATCTTATACGTTGATATAGCTTCTTGTTCTAGTTAAACTAATGTAGAAAATTCATTAGCTTAATATGCAAGATTATGCTGTTTTTATTGAAACAATACTATTTAGCATATACATATATAACGACTATTAAATCAGGAATTTTGAGTTATCCTGTTCTATTTACAATTGTTATTTGTCATCATGTACCTAATTTAATTCATTTTTTAATTTTATGTAATGTATTTTATAATAATATATATATATTTTGTAATACAATGTACAATAGAAGGATTGATAATAATTAGGAGTATATACAATCCTCTTTATGTTTTAATTTTTATGTTAGCCTTTCTATTAGGATATTAAATATGTCGTCTCATTTTGAAGCCAGCTGCCGAGGAGGAAGGACCTCCTACAGAAGAAAGAAGACCAGGGCGTGGCCGAAGATGGGAAGAAGACCCCGGAAGAAGATAGAAGAAAGAAGAATACAGATCAAGATGGATTACAATTAGAAGACCCATTGATTGATTTGGATTTTTATTTTAATGTTTATTTTTTTATGGTTTTTTATTTTATGGGTTCCTGTGCCTGTTGGATTGGTTCGTGAGTAAGCTGTTCAACGGGAGTCGGTGGGGTCAAGTAATGGTAAGTGAACTAAAGAAATGTATTTTATTTAACTTGTTAATTTTTTTAAAAGCTTTTTTAACATGTGTATTTTTTTATTTGTGGTATATCATTTCTTGCCACTGTATGTATGTATGTATGTATGTATGTCTAGAGATATATATATACATACAGGGTAAGAAATTATGTTGTTTTAAAAGCTTGATTTGATGTGTTTAAAATGAATTTGTCTATGCTGCTATGCTTAAATGTGTGTATAATGTATTTTAAAATTAGATAGATGTAATTGTTGATATTGTATGGTGTTCTTGAGGTCAGGGTTAGCTTTGGTTTTCAATTTTGTATTCTTGTTGGTACTTATATTTTTTCACAGGCTAAATTGTTATGTTAAAGGCATGAATTTGTTAATTGTTTAATTGTTAGGGATGGAATGTAAATTGTTTAGGGATGTCATTAATAAATGGTAATTGATTTATGTTTACTGGATTGGTTAAAATTGTATACTTGTTGGGAGGTATTTGTATTTTGCTTGCAATATTATTGTTAACATTCATTTGCAGAATGTATATGGTGCATAGATTGTATGCATCATATATACAATGTTAATGCTATGTGTTCTCTGGCATTTGAGGTATTTGTTTGGCAGTTGATGATTGTGATTCTAAGTTCAGTTAGGATTATTAAAGGAAATTAATTTTATTGTAGTGTGTCTGTATGAAGAAGTGTTATTTGGAGTACAGCATGTTTTTGATAACCCTTCTACATTTATTTGTATATTGGTTCATCATGTTTGTGTGTATATATTATATATATATATATATATATATATATATATATTATAATATATATAAGGAAAAAAAGAGGAGAGAGCGCACGCCCATAGCGTAAAATTGTTTATTTAATGAGGGGAAGGGGGGGAGGGGGGGTAAAAAATGCACTTACAAAAGTACAATAAAATCAAGCATATGTGATAATAATCACCACCATCCGGTTCAAACTGCAAGCTCTTTGGGACAGTCCCAGGCTCCGTTGGTGAAGGATCAACGTCCCCGCAGGTTTCCAGGGCTGGTGTGCTGTTAGAGAGTCCAAGAAATCAGTTCCGTGTAGTGTAAATCTCTATAGCACTTGCGCATGGATAGGTCCGCTCCAGCGCTTGGTGTTGACTTCAATGTCAGTGCGTCTGACGTAATGACGCTCCCTGACGCGTTTCGTCAGTCACGGCCAACTTTTTCTTCCCTTTGAAGTTTGTTTACATATACATATCTTGACAGAGTTTCCGTTGGTATAACAGAAAGATGGATGTCCCCTGTGGCATTCCCATGGATCATCTATTCTCTTTACCTCTGTGGTGCCGCAGGTGTGCTTTGTAAATCAGGCACAGCTAATTGCCTTGGGATGATACTTTCCTGGAGGTCTCTCCTTCTATCAGGGGGGCTTGTAGCCAAAATGTCCCCCTTGTCTCTGATGTTCTGTAAAATCAGTGTACACTGATGTAGCCAGATATATTGTTGAGTATTCCGCCACGAAACCGCAGTTGAAAGCTGCCTGTCTACTGCCTGCTCACAGATTCCCCATGGCAAGACAAATTGTCCGGCAGGATTAACACAGAAGAGGTCCCTGCTTCCGAATGGGACTCTGGTAGGAATACTGCCAGGCTGCAACAGTTTGGAAGAGCTGCCCAGTGAGAGCAGACAAAAAGCAGTCCCTCTCCCCGTGCATGTTTAACAGGCAATCACAATGGTTTATTTTTATTTTTATAGTGTAACAGTGTTTACCCTACCCTCTGGGAGATCTGCCTGTTACAGGGTGTGTAGTGCTGTTTACATGCTGGCTCACAGGATGCTGAGCTTTCTACCGGTGGTGTGGGGAAGACAGGACAGGCTTTTGGGTGATGTTTAGTCCTTCTCTCGTTGGTTCAGTCCCTCCATCTCCTGCAGGCTCCAGGAGTGCCGGAGGCAATGCCTGCAGGAGAGCGAATACTCTCCCTGATAGATTGCACTCAAAGGCAGGAGTATATTTTATAAACAGGAACATTCTTTATTGTCCAACAGCAACAATCAACATACACTGCATACTCTGTATACACCTGATTCCCAGTCTTGTGATGGTCCCTGGAGTCAAACCCTGGGCTTGAGGCCTCCAGAGCCGGTCCAATGCTCTTGCCTCAACCCTTGATGGGATTAGGGGTATAGACCTAAAGGGGGGGATAGAAGGGGGGGATACAAGTCTCTCTCAGGGGAGAGACAACACTCCCTCAATTTAGGAAGTGCAGCCACTTAAGTACCCTGGGTGAGGGTCCAAGGTCTGAGCCCAGAATTGGGCAGAACAGAGGCCTTGTCCCGCCCTCCCCTGTCACTCAAGAGAGCTGTTCACTGCTGGAGAAAATCCGGATTGGGCCTAACACTGCCTGGGCTGTACCAGGACTTACATGTTAGGCAGGGCAGGGTATTAGCCAAAACCAGACATGGCTACAATAGTATTGAATCAGATGGTCTCCATAGTTGAACGTATTAATGTCAGCCCTGGGGACCCCTCCTGGGCCACCAACAGGGGAGGGGGAGACGGGACAACTGTGCTGGGCCCAGCCAGCCAAGGGACATGGCCTCTCTGCCAGAAACCCAACAGTTTCCTCTCAGCAGGCAAGAAGGGCCCTCCTCTTTTCTAGCTGCCACACACATTTGTCCCTCTCCTCCCTCCTCTCCACCATGACTGAAGGGCCCCACCTTTGATCAGCACCTGCCATCTGTCCTTCCCTACCTTAGGGCTCCACAGGCCTGCAGGGCTCTCCTGTTCACATAGTACTTCAGCCTATCGGATTGGAGATGTACTATTTTATACTCAAATGTGATGTCACAGGCCTAGGCCAGTCCCGTCTCATTTGAGCCCAAGAAGATGAAGAGAACACATCTGCCCCGCATTGGATTACAAAGAAAGAAGAAAAAAGAACAGAAAGAAGAAGAAAAGAACTAAATAACTTACCGGTGGACCATCGGCTGTTGAGGAGCATTGCATCGGGGAACAAAAGTTGCTGCTGTTGCTGCTGGAGTCGGATTCGGAGGATGAAGACATCAAAAGTAGGAAACACGTGGATTGTATTTTATTTCATTTTGTATTTTTTTTAGGTTGGCATTTGCATTGGCATTTTTTTTAATTCAAATGTAATGTCTTTTATTTGCTGCTTGTTTTTTTATTTGCAGCTTGCCCATTGACTACCATAGTGACAAGCTATGACCATAGGGTATGATGTGTCACTGTGACAATCAATTGGTTTATGGGCATTTCTATATTATTATTAAAATGTATTGTCTTTTATTTGGTGCTGTTTTTTGCATTCACAGCTTTTACATTGACTGCCACTGTGCCAATAAATTGGTTTATTGGCATTTTTTTAATTGAAATTGAATGTCTTTTTTATTTGGTGCTTTTTTTTCAGCTTTCACATTGACTGCCATAGTTGCAACCTATGCCCATATGGCATTGGTGTGCCATTGTGCCAATCAATTGGTTTATTGGATTTTAAAAAAAAAATGAAATTGATGTGGTTTTTTTTTGGTGCTGTTTTTTTTTTTTTAAAGCTTTGAAATTGACTGCCATAGTTGCAACCTTTGACCATAGGGCATTAGTGTGCCACTAGGCCAATCAATTGGTAGAGGAGGTTGGGGCAGTTGCCCCGGGAATGGTGGTTAGGCCTCCCAGGTGGGTAGCAGGGGGGGGGTTAATTACTATTGGGTTAATAACAGCTAAGGTGATTAAGGGGTTGGTGGCCTGTAGTTTTTTTATTTTGATTTTATTGTTGGTGTCCACTGAAGAAGAGGAGGATGAGGAGGAGGAGGAGGATGACGGCCTTCATCCTGGCAGGGTTAAGTAGAACTTAATTTACTATATGCTGGCTGGGTAGTGTTTTGGTTATGTTTTACCATTACTGTCTGTATGGGTACAGATGCAGCGGCCATAAACCGACCATTTACTGAATTCGTTTTCGAGATCTCCCCGACATCCTTTCAACATTTGCCGCGACAGACTAATGGCCCATCGGATTAACACAGCAGGTGTCCCTGCTGTGTTAATCCTACCGGGGTCTACCTGTCTGTAAGAGACGCGCAGTAAGCAATAAGCTGAATCAGTCATTCTACCTGCGCACCTCTAACAGGCAATCATGGGGGTTTTATTTACATTTTAACACTACAGTATTGTAGCAGGGGGTCTCCATAGCTGAACCGCATTGATTTCAGGTCCGGGAACCCTCTATTTCCCGCGATACAGGCCCCGTTATAGGGTGCCGGTATCCTCGCCATGTTAAAATCCTGTGGGTCACGTTTAACATTTCAAGAGATAACGGGGCCTGTATCTCAGGAAGTAGGTGGTTCCTGTAGCTGAAATCAACTTTATTCAGCTCAGAAGACCACCTGTTTCCACACACTAGTATCAAACACCCCACCCCCCCTCTACCCCCCCAAAGTAAAAATCATTACCTTAGCGGATAACTGCTCAGGTAATGAAGCTGCTTACATTTTATTTTTATTCATAGTGTGCATGAGTAGGTGGTCTACTGAGCTGAACAAAGTTGATTTCAGCCCCAGGGACCCTCTGCTTCCCGAGATATAGTCCCCAGTATGGGGGGCCGGTATCCCGCAATGTTAAAGGCCTTCAGTCACGTGATGCGGTGAATTTTAACATGCGGGGATACCGGCACTCCATAACGGGATTGTATCTCAGGAAGCAGGGGGTCCCTAAGGCTGAAATAAATATGGTTCAGCTCAGGAGGTGGGTGGGTTATCCGCTAAGGTAATGATTTTTTTCTTTGGGGGGGGGGGGGGTGTTTATAATATTGTGCGGGAGCAGGCAGTCTTCTGAGTTGAAAAAAGTTATTTTAGCCTCAGCAACCCCTTACTCCCCAAGATACAGGCCCTGTTATGGGGTGCCATTATCTCCTGCAATGTAAACGCCTCTCGCTACCCCCTGGGAGGCCTAACCACCCACCCAGGGTCAACTTTCCCCTTCATCAACCTCCTCTTCCCCCAATACCACACACAGGAATGGTGGGGTTGTTGGGGGAGAGTGAGTGGTTAATAATTGATGGTGGGCCCATTGATTGCCAATGTGGTGGGCATAGATAACCTGTTGAGGGCATAGATAAAACCAGTGACAATCAGTGGGTTAAATGGCTAGTGTTTGTTTTGATTGCATTTTAACTTGTATTTTATTGTACTTTTAATATAGCATATTTGAACGGGATTAAGCGCTATTAGCAATATTTGACTTAAAGGGCTTTTACCGATTGTGTGTGTGTGGGGGGGGTGGGGGTGTATGTGGGTGAAGGTTTGAGTTGCCTATTGTGGGTTATTAATAATCCCTGGTGGGTAACAGGAGGGGTTAACACCTTTATTACCTTAGTAGTAATGATAGCTAACACAATTAAGGGCTTAACCCCTCCCACTACCCACCCAGGAGGCTAACCCTCCAACCTAGAGAAACTACACTCTTCACCCACCCCTCTACCATCAACAAACGGGTACTGGGGTTTTTAACGGTTGGGCACTGACCCTTTCTGGAATGTTGGTGCCGGTGAGGACGGACTTCATCCTGGCAGGGATAAGTAAAACATATATTAATGTAATTTGTATTTTATTTTATTGTACTGCAAAATTATTGGCCATATTTGGCTTATTGGGATATTGCCTATTCCTTTGTGATGTTGAGGTTAGAGGGGGTGGGTAAAGGGTGTACTTGCCCCGGGGTGGCGGGAAGTGTAATAACCTTAATAACCTTAGAAGTAGTGACTGCTACGGTAATTAAGGGGTTAACCCCACCCGCTACCCACCCGGGAGGCATAACCACCCACCCTGGGACAACTATACCCTTTCCCACCCCCTCTACCACCAACACAACAGGCTCCTGTTTTTAACCCCTTCATTATATTAACGTTTAGTCTGTATTTTTTCGCTGAAAATTATTTTTGCGGCAGTAGGGATTTGGTGATATATTATTTATATTATATTTATATATATATATATATCTATATATATATATATATATATATATCTATATATATCTATATATATATATATATATATATGTTATTATTTAACAAACAATTTATTTTATATAATCTTTACAATATCTATTATCTATTCTTATTGTTGTTGCTTTAGATTGTACTTTATTTACAATGTTACAAAGTGTTTTACTAGTTTAAGTCAAATAATCTATATATTTTTTAAATATTAGAAAAATATTTTTTACTTGGTGTTATCTCATAAAACACATGATCTCCAGATCCATTCATATAATTTTTCAATAAATAACATTTGAACATCTTCAATCTATCAATTGTGTATTTGCTTTTATTATTTTGAATTCCATGTTTAAAATCTAAAGTACTTTTTGTAGGTTGACATGTATCCTGTTATTTCTTCCTATATGATGACTGCATTACTTTTACATTTAGGTGATACCGATGTAAACTTAAATTCTTCATTAGGGTTATTTAGTTGCGTACCCTGAAGATAATATTTTAATCAATATTTATATAAATGGAGTGTATAAAAATCATAGTTTAGACCAGGCATGTCAAACACCAGTCCTCGATGGCCGCAAACAGGCCAGGTTTTCAGGATATCCCTACTTCAGCACAGCTGGCTCAATTAGTGGCTCAGTCATACTGTGCTGTAGTAGGGATATCCTTAAAACCTGGCCTGTTTGCGGCCCTCGAGGACTGAAGTTTGACATGCCTCTTTTAGACCATTTGGACTAAGTTTACTTAGGTTATAGATCTATTTTGGCTACCTTGTTAATCACAGGTATCAAAAGGGTTCATGTTATTTCGATCATAGGCTTCTCTAATAATCATTATTGCTAAAGCCTATGATAGAAATAGTATTACTTTGATCGTAATGCGGTAATTAAATCAAATGAATGGTAGTAGAGACTTGCTAAATCTGGGCACCCTTTAGTGAAAATGACTCGTAATGAGCATTAAAATGCTAAGGAGCAGGGCATTTACAAAATGCTCCTGTTTATTTAATGGTATGTTCCGTAATTATTAACCTAAAATCTGATGAACTACTGTAGTTTTCCACTTTATAATGAATCCTGTATCTGAAATTCCAATGTTTCTAAATCCATAGTTCCAATGCATGCCAAGACTACATCTTCACTGGGTGAACCTTATAGATTTTTCAGCAAGCCATTGATGCACGTACATGAGATAGTCAATCTTGTTCTCACTCAGTCCTGCAGTTTTCATTGAAATCTAAAAAACACAACAAGGAAAGGCTTGTATGCATAAGCAGCAGCAGGATATTACTTTGTATAATCCCTTGCCATATTTAAAGCTTAGCCATCAGTGTCTGTAGATCTGATAAAAAAAACAGTTGGAATGATGGGTTTTCTGAATGGATGGGAGTAGGCTGACCCTGAAAATCCATGCTTAATCTTTTCTCAGCTTCCATCAACAAATGACAGTCATCATTATGCAACACGCCTAGAAAGCTATCAGCTGGGATTTCTGCCAGTGGGCTGCATATATGCCATCTGAGTATAAAAGATTATATCACACACAAAGTGTGTTTCTTATCTATTTATATCATGAGTGTGTTTCACTAAAGTCTAATGGTAAAATGTTCATACGGTATGTTGCTTTGTGAAAGTATTTAACATTATCTCTGATATGCTTTTTACCATGTAAGTAAGGTGTATGCTATTCAAGCAAATAAATAGAAGAATTGGGTCTGCAATAAAACATTTCCATCTAAAAATAGAATTTTGTTTGTATTATACTCACCATACATACTAAGGGCCTCATGCAGTAAACTCCGCTAGAAAAATTTGCCATGATTTTTAATTTGTCATGTTTTACAGCGTTGCCATCACAGTATGCAGAAAGCCCCGAATATCTGTGATAGCAACATTTTTAAAAATTGTGAATAGCTGGTGACGTGATGATCGTCTCTCTGAGAACTAGGAAATGGTGTGGCATGTTCAACAATGTTATTGTGGCATTGGGCGAGAATCTCGCGAGTGGCTTATTTAAATGCTGCATTTATTTGTAATCTTTCTCTGTGTTGTTGGGAGTGAGTGAGAGACAGACAGAGGTAGTCGTTTGGAGGATTTGTGATTGCTACAGTTGTGTATTTTGAGAGATTTGTCTTGTGTTGCTTTGTTTACACATTTTTGTTATTGTGAGTTTGAAGGTGTTTTGTAAGTGTGTTGTTTAATTTGTTTATCTGTTATTTGTGAGTGGTTGAGGTATGGACGGGAGGTGCGGGAGTCAGAGGAGTGAGGGTGGGGTGACTGGTGGGGTGAGTGGTGGTTCTGAGGTGAGTGGTGTTCTGGTGAGTAGGCATGGTAGTGTCCGTGTGAGTCTGCGGAGTGATGGTGGCATGCCTGGTGGTGGTGGGGGGGAGTGGGGTTGATGGTGTGAGTGGTGTTGGTGGTGTTGGTGGTGTGAGTTATGTTGGTGGGGTGAGTGGTGGTGCTGAGGTGAGTGGTGTTCATATGAGTAGGCGTGTGAGTACCCGTGTGAGTCAGGGGTGTGACTGGTGGTGGGGGGGAGTGGATTTGGTGGTGGGGTGACTGGTGGTGGTGGTGGTGATGGTATTGGACTCCTGCAGTCTGTTGCCATGGAAGAAGTGGAGTGCAGTCAACAGCAGCCAAGCTCAGTGGTTGCAGCTGGGCGTAAGAAGCGTATTGAAAAAAAACTAAATTTACGTTTCAATGATGAAGAGAATAAAGTCCTTGTTACTGGTATTTTGGAGCATTATGATTAGCTGTATGGGAACTTAGTAGGAAAGAAAATTTTAATAGCCATTTATGACCTAACATTCATGAATTCACATTGCACAGCTAAAGATTGGCCGAAATTGGGTCATGCAACAGGACAATGATCCCAAGCACACCAGCAAATCTACAACAGAATGGCTGAAAAAGAAAAGAATCAAGTTGTTGCAATGGCCCAGTCAAAGTCCAGACCTCAACCCGATTGAAATGCTGTGGCTGGACCTTAAGAGAGCTGTGCATAATCAAATGCCCACAAACCTCAAAGAACTGAAGCAACGGTGTAAAGAAGAGTGGGCCAAAATTCCTCCACAACTATGTGAGAGACTGATAAAGTCATACAGAAAACGATTACTTCAAGTTATTGCTGATAAAGGTGTTCTACAAGCTATTGAATCATAAGGTATATTTAGTTTTTCACACATGGATTCTCCATTTTGGCTTTATTTTTATTAAATAAATCATGACACAGTGTAATATGTCATGTGTTGTTGTTCATCTGAGGTTGTATTTACCTTATTTTAAGACCTGCTAAGGAACAGATGGGGCTTATGCAGAGAGGATCGAGATTAACAGGGAAAACGGCAATGAAATATCCACAAATTTGGGATATATTATGGCCGTATGCAGAAAGCGCCTTTACCTTCTTTTAGCAGATGGTAGAAAAATAGCCAAGTTTTCCTGGCTACCTGGAACACGCCATAGTAAAGGGCAGAATGGCGCATTCCAGCGCTTCGGTCCTTCTGGCATTGCACGCTAAAATAGCATGGCGAGTTCCAGGTTCTCGCCACGAGTTTGCCGAGTTTTACACCTCAGAAAATTTTTCTGGGCACTTTTAAAAATCGCGCCATTTTCTTCCGAGTTTAAGGATTTCTGGCTATTTTTTTCACCAGAAGATGGCGCTATTTCCTTATCTATGTTCTCTGCATAAGCCCCAGATGATTGTTATTATGTCCTGATATGTAAAACCATGGAATTCAAAAAGTGTGTACTTTCTTTATCACATGATTGTATATAATACAGCTTTAAAGCACAGCATGGGAATCAGATGCAAAGTCAGATAAACCATTCACAGACATGTTTCTGTGAATGGTTTCACTGGCTTTGCATCTAATTCCCATGCTGTGCTTTAAAGCTGTCTTAATAGCGAGCATTAGCTTATATGGGCTCCATGTAACAATGGTTTTTCAGTCAAAAGGTGACACATTGTGTGCTCATTTGCATGTAATTTACCAGAATCCCTTGCTGCAGAGGAACACTGTATCCTGGGGATAATGGTGAAAGGCAGGGTTGCAAACCTGCCTAAGACATGTGAATGTGCTCACAAGTCATCTTTTTATTTTCTATATGCAATACGGTGGAGGTTTCTTGTTGCCTTTTTCACCAACCATAACTTAAAACGTGATGGTATGTGTGTGTGTGTATATATATATATATATATATGTATATATATGTTTGTATGTATGTATGTATGTATGTATGTATGTATGTATGTATGTATGTATGTATGTATGTATGTATGTATGTATGTATGTATATATATATATATATGACACACACACAAAAAGGCAGTTGCTCACTCTATATAAATAAGTGGTTAAGCCAGACCCAAAAATTAATACAGAGAATCCTGAGAAAAAACAATTTCTAAACAGGATAGCCTGTGACTAAATAACTAGGGAAACACTGGTGGTGCTGGGGGAAAGAGAAATAAATATAACACACAAAAAGACTGAGACAATCCCCAAAATAGCACTCTAAATATACCACAGAATAACTAATCTAATATAAAGAAAAAAGACTTGGATTCTGAGTCAAAATAGAAAAAGGAAATGATTTTTATAACGAGCAATAAGACACACTAACATTAAAAACATAAACACACTGTAGGCAGCATAACAAAAATAAAAAAGCTGTGACTAGAAAAAGAATGCATTTAATATCGCTGAAAGTGGTAAGGCCCCCTTGGCTGAAACGCGTAGAGTGTTCACTGACGGCAGTATACATGATTTCTACAGCGTGACCTTTGCTTCATGATGCAACTCCTGTGGACGATATGAGAGACTGCAATCTATGTTGGAATTACTCTCTCTTGGACTGACTCATACACAGTTATGGACAGCTGAGTATCACTTTCTCTGCTGCTTTGAGTCCTTTCCCCTTTGTGGGATGTAAGCAAACGCTGGTTTGATTGAGCATCCAGTACTGGCTTTATTTTTCATCCTATATAGCTATGTGTTTTGCCTTTTTGTCAGAATCCACAGGAATGTTTTGCACTCATGTTTTGTGATATTTTTTATTATTTTTGGTAATTGCAGCATAGGGTTTGAGTACTTATCATCTTATTTTCCCCTTTGTCTCCCCCTTGGTTTAAGATATATTATTTTTTCTTATGTTCACTATTGTGTATATAAGTTTATTCATTGTATATACTTAATTATTTTTTCTTTTGGGTTTAGTTATATTATTTGTAGCTAGGATTCTTAGGGGGTGTTATAATATTAGATTAGTTATTCTGTGGTATATTTAGAGTGCTATTTTGGGGATTGTCTCAGTCTTTTTGTGTTTTATATATATATATATATATATATAAATATAAATATAAATATATGTGTGTGTATGTATTACTTTCTTGTAACACAATTAATCTAATTAAAATGATTATGTGAAATAAGAAACAATAATACTAGTCATATATTGATAGTGAATTATTAGTAATTGGACACGGACATCAATATATAATAGCTTTTTTACGAAATAGTCAGTAGAAACATTTCATACTCACTGTTTTAACACTGAAATCTCTTGGTTACAAAGAAGATATTGTTTAACATGATGTCAAACATCCTGAAAGAGAATAATTTTCACAATTTATATATTTAAGCTTCATTAATATTAAGCATATAAAGACACTGGACAAAAATTGTCATATTGTGCTATGCAAGTGACGTGTTAAAAAACATTCTGTGAGCTGTAGTGTACGTGCGTTCAGAGTGTTCCCTTCGCGCATGAGTTTACTGTGAAAACTGCTCGTGCGGACACGGCATCCAATGTCGGAAATAACAATTCGAGACAGAGTTCCCCTTCCCCCCAAGAGCACGGACACAAAAGACTAACAGACTGTGGCAACACCACTATATTTTAATTAAGACATTTTAATACATTATACTCATCAAACAATATTTGTAACGGTCTATGCCCGTGTTGATCATCATATCACAAATTAGGATTTGCATGTTCTTTTTTGCCAACAAGAATACAGCCATTTCTGACTGACAAGGAACATACATCTGATTAATTCTCAGTTCTTTATACTGTATATAATTTAGACGGACATATGAAAATATTGTTTTTATATATAAAGAGTTATAGAAATATATTACAGCATGTCATCAAAACTAGATACAATGCTATACTTTTATGTCCCTATCTTTTGTAAGATTTCTTCACATATGAATTGTGAAATATTAATCAAAGATAAAGATCACATTAGTTTCACGCATACACCTGCCAAAAAATATTATAACATTTGAACATGCACAACATTGTCCCCTCATGCAAACATGATACACATTTAAGGACATCAAAGGTGTTTGATCTTAACATACAATATCCAGTTGTGCTTATACACACAGCAGTGCTTGTAAAAAGAAGATGTGGACAGCCATCACTATCCTATGATGATAAGATTTTAACACATGTAATTGTAATAAACACGAAGGACTGTATATTCTCGTATTAACATATACATTGTTGCTTACTTGAGAAATAGGTGGTGATAACAATCCGACGTGTCTCCACCCCACTGGATGTCTGCTCATTTTCCCCTGCAGCATGGAAAGGAGGGTCCTTATCCAGACCCTCCTGTATTTTGCCTTGATGATTGTGACGCAGTGCAATATTGTGCAGAATGCAGCTACAAATCACTATGTCGAGACATTTTTAGTCTTGTTCTGTAGGGCACCACCTGATCTATCCAGACATCTGAAACAACTTTTCAACAGTCCAAATGTCCGCTCTATAACCGACCTAGAGGATATGTGTGCTGTATTATATCTCTCCTCTGCAGGGGTTTGAGGGTTAGCACATGGGGTTAACAGCCACAGTCTGATCCCGTATCCTGAATCACCTATAATACACCTTGTGACAGGGTGAATGAAGGTCACCAGCCATATACCTGGCAAACCTATGTTTAGGCTTGCAGTGCAGCAGTGACGAGGTAAAGTTTCAGTTGGGAAGGGCTGCTTAATTAGTCTGACCCCAGCTGCATAATCAAGGTGTTTTAAAACCCCCAGGCTGTACACACATGCAAGCTAGCTGGTCAGGAGACAGGACTGAATTACTGAAGAGATTACTGCTATAAGGTCTGTTTTTCAAAGTACATGTGTGATGAACTGTCTGTGTCCTGCATGCTGAAGAGAAGCTGCCTTGTTTTCTAGGCTGAAGAGAAACTATTTATATAGAATATATAGAATTTGTTTTACATCACATGTAATGTGTCTGCAAGGGGCAAAGGTCTATGTATCAGGCGTATAGTATCAGCCATTGAGCTATCCATATGCTTCATTACAATATTGTGTTTTAAGATGGACATTAAAGGTGCATAAAAAGTGTGCTATTTAGATATTGAGGGGAATGTCATTCCAGAGGTGTGGGGCAGTAAGTGAGACAGGTTTTAGGTGGGGGGATGGTTTAGACACAATAGGATTAGACAGAAGGCATCCTTGAGCAGAGCACAAGAGTCGAGATGGTGTATAGCGAGAAATTAGGGCTGAGATTTAAAGAGGGGAAGAAGACTGTATAGCCTTAAAAATTAGGAGCAGCAAAAAAGGGGCTGGAGGTGGTAGATAAAATATACTTATTTAATGGGCATAATAGCAAAACAAAAGATAAAAGGTCATTTGGCACATTTCCCGCTGAGTGGCGCTTTAGCAAAGTACCACTCGGCGGAAAACGCATCAGAGAACCTTATCTTTGGTTTTGCTATTATGCCCATAAAATAAGTATATTTTATCCTCTGCCGCCAGCCCTTCCTTTTTTGCTGTGCCTCGCTTTTCACCTCTATTTGCTTACCTTTCTGAGATCCCAAGACTGAAGCAAGCATGCAGGAACGAGGATTTTTTCAGGAAATGGTACCGTGAGTCACAGAGTGGAACTGTTCATTTTTTATATCAGCCAGTGTGGTTACAGTCTACTACTCACCTATTTGTGGGAGTTGTGGGTTGTGGTCTGGATACTCATCGGAGGTACTCCCTTATGCGGGGTCCTTTGCCGGTGTTGTTTTCCTTTTCCCTCGCCCTCTTCCCTGCATGTGTTATTAGGTTGAGGTAGATACTGCATTTATTCCACATTTATTTGGGCTTTGCTTATACATCACGGACCCGCATAATGTATCTACATACCTATTAATTAAAGTTCCATTGCTATTTCAAGAGAAACAGTCTTTTCTACTTACTGTACAACACATCACAGTGAAGCTTTGGAAACCAATTAGGGCTTCTTTTCCATATTTTTCTTAAATGTGAGTAGTATAATTGTGCTGGCAATACGGGATTTGATATGAAGCCAGGAGAGGAATTTCAGTGGGAGAGACACTGAGACAGATTTAGGAGTGGGTAAAGTGATTCTAGAAGCAGCGTTTAGGATAGATTGAAGGGGAGAAGCAGGTAGGCTGGACAGTAGAAGTGTGATAGAGTTTTAGCAGTAGAACTACAGGAAATGTCTTTGCAATTTTACATGTTGTATCTACATTGCGAATGTGATCTGAGAATGTGAGCAAGGAGTCAAATTTGACACCTTGGCAGTGTGCTTGTGATACTTGGTGTATGCTAGTGTTGCTAACAGTAATGTAGAAGGAGGCAGTAGGGCCAGGCTTGGAAGAAATTATGAGGAGCTCTGTCATTGACATGTAGCCATGCCATGTCTGGCTACTCTTCTAACCTATCCTGACATGTCAGTCCTGGTAACAGCAGGCAATGTTTGGACCAATCATGGGTTTTCCCCACTCAAACAATACACTTGAGTGACAGGGGAGGAGATGGGAACAGGTCTGTGTTCTATCAAATCCCGAGTTCAGACCTGGTACCCTCCCCCTATTGTAATCAAGGGGGTTGCATCTCCAAATTGTTAGTTGGTCTCCACCGTGAGAGAGACAAGGTTTCACACCTGGCTGCTGTGCACTGGCAGGCCCATGTTTCCTTCCCTTTGAGGGAGTGAGTGGTTACCTATTCCCCTGGTTCTGCTAGAGCACCAGGGAAGACCTAGTACTGCTGCGGGGGCCCTTGACCCATAGTGCAGATCCAGGAATCATCTGAAGTTTGGTAGACCAGAGCTGTGACTGCATTGGGCAGAATTGTCAGACACTGCGCTGAGAGCAGAAGAATAAAACCGTTCCTGTTATATATACCTCCTGCCTGTGTGTAACCTTTCCTGGAGGAGAGGAGTCTGTTCTTCTGTGGGAGATTGCCTTCATACATCTGAAGCCTACAGGAGATGGAGGGGCTGAGTACACTGGAGTAAATGTCGGGTATGTACCCCAGAAGTCTGTCCTGCAGTAACAACAAATATTGACGGACACCTCAGCCTCTTGTGAGCCAACAGGTAGCATGCAACATACACTTTGTAACAGGGGATCTCCCATTTAGGATGGGGGAAACACTGTTACAGACATATTACATTTTAGTCGGCGGAGGGACAACCAGCATGACATAGAAGAAAGACATTCAGAGACTTTCGTCTGTACATCAGGTGTAATGTCAGTGGTTGAAATGTAAATTTCTGTGTCATCAGCGTAGAGATGATATTTGAACCTAAGAGATGTGTTAAGGTCACTAAGGTCTCAGGACAGACCATTGGGGTACCCCCACAGAGCAATCGACAGAGGAGGAAGTGTTAGCAAATGAGACACTGAAAGTATGATGGGAGAGGTAAGAGGAAATCCAGGATAGAGCTCGGTTACGGATTCCAAGAGTATGGAGAATGTGCATAAGAAGAATCAAAGCTGCAGAGATGTTGAGCAATATGTAATGACTCTTATCTTTTGGCAGCATGGCGGTCATTAGTTATTTAAGTGAGGGCTGTTTCTTTGGATGAGCAGAGTGGATGCCAGATTGTAGATGATCTATTAGAGAATAGGAGTTGGGAAAATGGAGCAAGCGAGAGAATACAAGGCATTAAAATAGTTTAGAGGCAAAAGACAAGAGGGAGACAGGATGATAATTAGTCAATTAGTCAAGCTTGCTGTTTCTGAATAAGGGTGTAACTGTTGCGTGTTTGATAGAGGAGGGAAAGGTACCCAGAATAGAGGGAGGAGTTGAAAATGTGTGAGTGTAGGTATTAGAGTAATTATAGATCATCAGTAGTGGCACATCCACCTCCATGACAATGGAAAAAGAGTAGAGGAAGGCTGGAAAGGGAGGAGCGCAACGTGGAACAAAAGCTCATAGGTTAATACAGTGAAGGTCTCTGCAGAAGCGAGGGGTAGATGGTGGTGAGAAGGGGCAAAAAGAGATGAGATGATGGTCAGAGAGAAGAAAGGGGGAAATGGAGAAATCAGGGAGAGAAAAGTTTCAAGTGAAAACCAGGTCTAGGTGCTGGCCTTCCTTGTGGTTGCTGGCTCTAGTCCACTGTTGAAGACCAAAAGAATATGTTAGAGAGAGAAATCAGAAAGCCAAAAGGAGAGAGGGGTCATCAATATAGCAGTTGGAGTCCCCAAGGAAAATAACAGGGGAGTCCAAGGAGAGAAAGAAGGAGAGCCATGATTCAAAGTGAGAGAGAAAGACATAAGGGGGTTAGTAGAGGTAGGTGAGCGATAGATAACCACCACATGGACAGGCAGAAAAAAGCTGGACAGTGTGAGCCTCAAAGGAGGGAAAAGCAAGAGAGCGAGAAATAGGAAGTGTTCCGTAACAGCAGACCGAGGAGAGAGTGCCCCACACCACTGCCCCTGCCATCAGGGAACGGAGTGTGGGAGAAAGAAAGGTGACCATAAAAGAGGGCAGCATCTAGTACAGTGTCAGACTTGGCACGCTGCCAGGATTTTTTTTTTTGTTCACAGCCAAGATCTGAGCAGTGAAGCCCGCCATTTCTTTTCAATCCAGCACACAGCAGGGAAGCAATGTCCCATGCCCTCTATGCCTTCTCCCATGCCTCACCCCCGGTCTCCCATGCCTCACCCCTTGTCTCCCATACCTCACCCCTGGCTAAAAAGGAATGAAGATGGGCCACACAGATTTCCAAAATAAAGAGATTTATTAAGCATACACACGTTTCGACCCTAAGGTCTTTGTCAATGCAAAAAGTAGCCACTTTTTGGACAAAGACCTTAGGGTCGAAACGTTGTGTATGCTTTAATACATCTCTTTATTTTGGAAATCTGTGTGCCCATCTTCATTCCTTTTTGTATGCCGTGGATTGGATGTAGCCGATCGTACATTGATGGGAGCACTGGTAATTGTATCACTCTATATTCTATTTTTTGGTGTGCAGCATTTACTCTTTGTTATATCACCCCTGGATCTCCCATGCCTCCCCTTGTTTCCTCTGGCCTTCCCCCCATGGCCTCCCTGTATCCCCCTGGCCACCCCCTGGTCTCCCCTGGCTCCCCACATCCTCCCCTGGTCCCCCTGGTCTCCTCACAGCCTCCCCTGGCCCCCATACGGCCTCCCCCTGGCCCTCTGACCCCACCTACAGCCCTACTCTGGTCTCCCCTGCTTACCCTGGTCTCCCTTGGCCCCTCGCAGCCTCCCCTGGCCGTGTTCTACGGCCTCCCCTTGACCCCCCTGGTCTCTCCTAGATCACCCCTGGTCTATGCTGGACCCCCCCGGTCTCCCCCACGGCCTCCCCTGGTCTCCTCTAGCCCCCCCCCTGGTCTCCCCTGGTCCCCCAACAGCCTCCCTTGGACACCCCCTGGTCCTCCCCATGACCCTCCCCCTGGCCCCCTTGGTCTCCCCTTGCCCCCCTTGTTTCCAGTCAGTCACCTACCCACCCACCCCCTGGTCTCCCCTTGCCCTCCCTTGTCTCCATTCAGTCACCTACCTACCCACCCCCTGTCACTCCCCCCTGCCTCACCCTGTCTCACCCTCTCTCACCTTGTCACCCTGTCTCATTCTGTCACCCTGTCTCATTTTGTCACCCTGTCTCACCCTGTCACCCTGCCTCACCCTGTAACCGTGTCTCACCCTGTCTTTCTCTCTCTGTGTCTGTCATCCTGTCTCGCTCTGTCACCCTCTCGCTTTGTCACCCTGTCTCGCTCGCTCTGTCACCCGCTCTCTCTCGCTTTGTCATCCTCTCTCTCTCTCTCTTGCTCTGTCACCCTCTCTCTGTCTCAATCTGTCATCCTCTCTCTGTCTCACTCTGTCACCCACCCCCCTGTTGCCCCCCTGTCTCACTATGTCAAACCCCTGTCTCACCCTCTCACCCTCTCTCACTCTGTCAACCTGTCTCTCTCTGTGTCTGTCATCCTATCTCGCTCTGTCACCCTGTCTCGCTCTGTCACCCTGTCTCGCTCACTCTGTCACCCGCTCTCGCTCTCTCTGTTACCCTCTCCCTGTCTCACTCTGTCACTCTCTCTTTGTCTCACTCTGTCACTCTCTCTCTGTCTCAATGAGACAGATGTCAATGACTCAATGTCAATGAAGACCTGCTGGTTGCCTCTAACTCTTCACCTACCCCCCAAGTGGGAAATGAACCCTATCTCATCCCTCACACTTCTCCAGCCCAGCAACAAGTAGGTGCACAACTCTGTTGGTGCCATAGAGATAGGGTTGTGCCCCAGCCCCTATAACCTGCAGGTAAATTATGAAAACGTTAGATGGATGCTGACAGCTGTGGTAATCTTTGATGATATTGTTTTGTAATATGGGCAATTCAGAACTGGGTTCTGTAAAATTTACATGGGTGGGGGGGGGGTGGTTGGGAGGAGAGAATGATTCTCCCAAATGTCACAGTGCTTGTCCTGCAAATATTGCAGGAGACCACTCACCCGCAATCACCTCAGAGAAGATCACTGAGCCATGGCTCGGCAACTGGAATTACGCTCCCACTATGTGTTTTGCTCAGCTGGGCAGTCCACAGTACCCCTGTGAGGCCTGAAAACAAAGGAAGGAGTCTGGAATGCAAGGAGGTCAAGGCTGGGGACTCACAGCGTGACATTGATGAGATACAAGTCCGTATTCCTCTGCATCACCTTTTCTATGATGCTCCTCTCTAAGCTCATCAGAAGAGCCACTATCACCATCACCAATGTCACCCTCAGTTTCTCCAAATTCGACTCGGGCACTCCCTGGTCCAGTCGGGCTTTCAGCAGTCTCAACCTCCTTGCCTGGTTGCTTGAAGGACAACCTGCTACTATCCACTTTTCCAGCATTTGGGTCCATCCTGAAACCCCACATATCCATTTCCTGCCCTACTCTGCCAACCCCGACACAAGGCTGACCTGCAAGCGCACGCAACACGTGTGGCTGCATCTGCTCCTTGCACAGCTGTTCAAGCAATAGGTGGTCCTGTGTGCTGGAAGCCTTAACAGTCTTTCATTAAAAAGAGATAATCAGGTGAGGTCAATAACAACAAAGAAATATCTGAGGACAAATGCAACACTGACGATAATTGAGCATCAAACAAACAGTCAAAATACGCCAAATCCACGCTACTACCTGATTCATCTGAAACAAGGCTACTTTGAATAACAACCTTAACACAGGCTGAACAAGCACAGATA
Organism: Ascaphus truei; assembly: GCA_036426205.1. Taxonomy (NCBI): domain Eukaryota; kingdom Metazoa; phylum Chordata; class Amphibia; order Anura; family Ascaphidae; genus Ascaphus; species Ascaphus truei. The sequence goes on along the minus strand of CM071567.1, from coordinate 130,956,154 downwards.
GTGCAATATGTTTCTCAAATGTGACAAGTATGATTCTTGGTATCCTATAGAATGTGTACTCACATACTATCCATTCTTTTAAGCATATCCAATCAGCCAGCCATTCTTCAACTGCCTGCACTTTACAAACAAAAAGGACACCCACTACAATTATCTAAAAGGATTGCAGTAAGATCTAAAACCTTTATTTTGACTGTGAAATCTCTAATTGTGATATATTCCCTATAATCTATTTATCTATAAAATGTATAATAATAATAATAATAATAATAATAATAATTATTATTATTATTATGCAACACAACTTCTTTGGAATATATACCAGTAACAGCTATATAAATAACAATCAACACATTAAACACAACCATTTAACAGAAACGAAGGACCTAGTCAGATTGCTCCATAACGAAAAACCAAGAGTCCTAGGGATACCCTTGGCTCGTGCCCACATTGCCACCAGCTGCCAAGGACAAATGGTACATAAAAGCCACATGGTACATAAATATACCATATGGAAGGACACTCCAAATCCAGCCCCTGAGACAGAAGTGACATTGCTTTCCCCAACACTTCCAGTTAAGAGGTCAAACACCTCTCCACCAAGGAGCCAATACTCCATCCCCCTCTGTATCATACTACTCCCATTACCAGCAAGGTACAGTAATTTAACTGACCTTAAACTTCTTCTCCAACATATTCTACCATGCCAGGATCAGTATATCATTCCCAATATCAGAAAAGTGAATACGGATGGGTGATGCAGTCCAAATCCATTCCCCGGAATTTCCCGGACTTTCTCTTCAAGTCCAATGCATCTAGGCGTGTGGCAACCTGTTTAAGAAGAATAAAAAAAAAAACCAAATAGCGCAGACTGATGAATGCGGTGATAAGGTAACATTTTAACTGTCACGTGGTGTCAGGATATAACAAGCAGGTATTTGCCAACAAAAAGAGAGTAATCACCGTCCGGGACACTCAATGTTCACTCTGCTCGTGTCCTCAGCTGCCTCAGCGTCCCTCCGGTCTCGTCTGTGATTGGACGGTCCCCGCACTTCCTGGTTTAGATGCCCAGATGTACAATTGGAGAACCAGCGCTGTGAACAGCGTCCTGCACAGCGTTAATCTTGTTAATACTTCGGGCATCTAAACCAGAAAGTGCGGGGACTGTTCAATCAAAGACGAGACCGGAGAGACGCTGAGAAATCCGAGAACACGAGCGGTGTGAACGCTGAGGGTCCCAGACGGCGATTATTCTCTTTTGCTTGTCAAATACCTGCTTGTTATATCCTGACACCATGTGAGTGTGAAAATGTTACCTTATCACCACATACCTTTTATATCAGTCTGCGCTATTTGTGCTTTTTTATTCTTCTTCAAAAGGTTACCACACGCCTAGATGCATTGGAAATGATGTTGCCACTGATTTGATATGCTTAAAAGAATGGATAGTATGTGAGTACACATTCTATAGGATACCAAGAATCACACTTGTCACATTTGAGAGACATATTGCACTATTTGTGTTTTCATTTTTTTATTCACATATTTGCGCTCCCAACTACACTGGCGACACACTTTATTCGAGCTCGGCTAGTCCCACGAATTCGGGTATACCCGGGTGAATTGAGGTTTGTGACTGTTTTCTGCCCGAGTGCATTGGGTTATTTTCCAGGCAGGGATTGAAGCATTTTATTCCCGCTGGCTGCAATACTGCACAGTATATATATATATACTGCATTACAATTCATGAATTTATGCCATCTGGTAGACACGCGAAGCATTGCAGCCTATTAAATCCTAATCATTATAATTTAACAGATCAGCCGCCCGTCAGCCAGGCATGAACCCAGGCTGGGAAGGCAAACGCAACGGGGCTTGTCAGAGGTGAGGAGCGGCGCATTCCAGGTATCTGCCAGGTACATACTGGGTATTTGCTCGAATAAAGTGTGTCGGTGCAGTACTTGGACTTCGACATTTTCTAGGATTGAAAGAACAATCTCATCAAGAGTTTGAGCAGCACTTTGCGAAGTATCTTTTATTTTATTTTTTATTCATCACCGTTTGCAATTTCATCACAGATATTTCTGTTCTACACTGATTGCTATATTTCACAGAGCACCTTCTAATTTAAGAATTACACTTAATTTGTTAGAGTGCCATTTTGATAACATGTTTTCTATTCACTGAACAGGCACAGAAGCAGATGATTCCTGAATCCTTCAAACAACCAGGGTTGAAGCAGCCCCAGTAATACGCATACTCTGGTGCATGGAACCAGCAGGCAGAGTCAACCAGTGTTCTGCCAACACTGCCAACTGAGCATAAAACAGTTGTTGAATCGGACATCCATCCTCAGTCTCATAGGAAGGGCACTGTGACAGTAACCTTTGAGAGCCCCTCCTACTGTGGCTACCACTGGCTCCACTCATAATAAAAATACATTTTAATAAAGGATCACATTTAAATAATAATAATAATAAAAGAATATTATAGAAAATAAGATTTTAGAAAAAAGAAGAAAAACAATTCTGTCTCTCTCACACTCACGCTCCTGACAACTCTCATTTTTTTTTTAATGACAAATGAACCTGCAGGCAGGTATTAGAATTACTGGTGGTGAATTAATCCATCATATATTTTTCTTAAAATACAATAACAAATTAGAAGTAAACACATTTTGTGTAATCAATTTACGTTAAACCTGTAGGAGGTTATTTTATTACGCGTATCGGGGTACATTGGGGGATTTTAGAGCATTTACAAGGATTGAAATTGGAACAATCCATCTGCCGATTTTACCAAGCGGAACGGATTTTGAAGAGAAAGCCCGGGAAATTCCGGGAAATGGATTTGGACTACATCACCCATCCATATTCACTTTTCTGATATTGGGAATGATATACTGATCCTGGCATGGTAGAATATGTTGGAGAAGTAGGTCAAGGTCAGTTAAATTACTGTACCTTGCTGGTAATGGGAGTAGTATGACACAGAGGGGGATGGAGTATTGGCTCCTTGGTGGAGAGGTGTTTGACCTCTTAACTGGAAGTGTTGGGGAAAGCAATGTCATTTCTGTCTCGGGGGCTGGATCGGGAGTATCCTTCCATATGGTATATTTATGTACCATGTGGCTTTTATGTACCATTTGTCCTTGGCAGCTGGTGGCAATGTGGGCACGAGCCAAGGGTATCCCTAGGGCTCTTGGTTTTTGGTTATGGAGCAATCTGACTAGGTTCTTCGTTTCTGTTAAATGGTTGTGTTTAATGTGTTGATTGTCATTTATATAGCTGTTACTGGTATATCTTCCAAAGAAGTTGCGTGGCATAATAATAATAATAATAATAATAATAATAATAATAATAATTATTATTATTATTATTATTATTATTATTATTATTATACATTTTATAGATAAATAGATTATAGGGAATATATCACAATTAGAGATTTCACAGTCAAAATAAAGGTTTATTTTGTGGTTTATCTTTTTAGATAATTGTAGTGGGTGTCCTTTTTCTTTGTAAAGTGCAGGCAGTTGAAGAGTGGCTGGGATCCCACTTCGGCCATGTTGTTAAACTTGAAGCTGGATATCTTCTTGCCGCTCATATCTTATTTCACCTGAGGAAGGGAAATCCCCGAAACGTTGTGCAGTTGCAACCTGCAAATAAACCACTATATTACACTATAAGGTCTATTTCAGACGTTATTAGAACAGTGCGACAATTAGAGATTTGATAGAATGTCAACCACCTCATTATTCACAATTGTAACACAAACTTTCATATGACTTAAATATTTTTGACTTTTATATACCTATTATGGTAATAAAGTACATACGTATATGTAACTTTCATAATTCAAGGGCCCTTGATGGTGGCTTCAATATTTTTTGATTACAGTACTATTTTACCTCACATTCATGCTTTATATTAATTTCGTTAGTGATTTGTCCTTAGAGTGTATTTGAAGGACAATGTCTATTTGTGATGTAGATCACACAACAAATGAAAGCCATTACATTTTCATTAGTTTCTAAGAGTATCAATTTAGTCATAGACCTTGTTGTCAGTGATGAGAGTGAAACTCATTAATCTCACAGGTTCCACATGTGCTGGTGTGAATGTGGATGGAAAGGATGCTGAAATGTTGTTTGCATGACATTTTAAATATGCAATCAAAAAGGCCTTAGTAAGCATGGTCATTGGTTTCAGAAGTGGTATTTCAGCTTAATCTTCAATATCTGCAGCATTGAGTCTGCTCATTTATCTACATTATTTTCTTAATTTTACTTTGTTTCTTGTATTCAAATCTCAGACCATTTGGCTGTGACTTGAATAATTCCTCCTACACTTTGACTTGGATGTTTCTGTGATACCATTGCCCCTTAGCATAGCATCTTATATCACCTTTGCCATTAATACTTTTTTAAGAGGACATGTCTTGACTGCTTATCTAAGAGAGAATCTCATGGCATTCCAAGACTAAAGCATGGTATATATTGGGAAAATAGGAAAAGCATATGGAATTAATTAAAATGTCATACATGGTATACAATCTTTGTGCAAATACTGTAGTTGTGTATGGATTTGCAGCACATTTTTCTGAGCCAGTTTGCATGCTGTGTAAATATTCTGATAACCAATGTTACAAAAAAACAAGTCAACAGTCATTCGATTTCTGTATCTGAGCAAAAAGCTAATGATATAACATGGAGAATTGTAAAGAATAATTTAATCAAAATGATATGCCCATCCTTATTGTAAAGTGTACTCAATATAACTTGAAGTATCTAACTGTGACTGACTGGACTGACCCTCAGTCTCTGTGTCTCTGGTGCCTGTCCACTCACCTGGTCTCGGTAGCCCTGTTTTTTTGCTTAATTGTTATATATACAACTAGTGGAGTGCATGCTGATGGGTTGGTGGCTGGGGACTCGAGAAAAGTGTTGGTAGGGATGGGAGTGGATGGGGCCCTCCATCTGAAGGCTCCAAGTAAGTCCATTATTCTCTAATATGCCCCAGGCCCCTTAACCCCTTGTAACCCCATTCCCCCCATATATACCCCCAGGCCTATTACCCCCTTGCATCTCCCACTCCAGGGCCATTACTCCATTAAACCCCGGACCCATAAACCCCTTAACCCCAAAGGCTGATTAACTCCTTATACCCCTCAAGCCTATTACCCCATTATACTACCTATGGCAAATTGCATAGTTTATATCGCGACAATAAAATGCCAAATCATGCACTTTAACAGTCAATTTGTACAGGTTGCAGTTTTGTTTTGAAGTGGAGTGAACGTAATACTGTATAATGTTTATATACTACATATATGTCACCGCACTCATAAGTAAAAAATGTGAAGAGACATATAGTAATGATAAATCAATTATATTATGTTTTTACTGATCATGAGTACAAATGTAGCCATGTATTTCTTTTGGCTACTAATCTGCCCTGCCTAAAACATAGACCCTGGTACCAGTTTAGGCAGTGTTAGGATTAATCTGGGTTTTCCCCTTCAGTTAATAGCTTCCTTGAGTGACAGGGGGACGGGATAAGGCCTGTGTACTGCCCAATCAGGGGTTCAGACCTTGGACCCTCCCCCAGGGTATAAAAGGGGCTGCACAGCCAAATTTAGGTTCTCGCCCCTGAGAAAGTTCCAAGGAGCATGGAGTCAGGGCTCTGACACCTTCCATCCCCTCCCTTGGGGAAGTGGGATAACTACCCTTCATCCACCAGGGGGTGAGGGAAGAGCAGAGGATAGACTCTTGGGGCTTCAAGCCTCCTGGGTTAAGTCCAGGGACCATCCAGAGGAGGGAATAGAAGGGAGCCTAGATATATGCTGTATTCAGTGTTGTGAAGAATAAAGTGTTCCAATATATATATATATATTCCTGTCTGAGACTGCAATTAATCAGGGGGAGCAGCAGACGATAGTTCTCCTACAGGAACTGCATCCAGGACTCCTGGATCCTGCTGAAGATGGAGGCACCACACCAGTGAAAAAGATTCAACCATCACCCCAAAAGCCTGTCCTGTCTTCCCCATTAACACCGGTGCAAACTCAGCGCTTCTGTGAGCCAGCAGGTAACCAGCAGAACATACCCTGTAATAGCGTAATCTCCCAGAGGGTGGGGGAAAACCTGTTACACAAATAACACAATAAGACAAGGCTACTGCATGACTAAACTAAACAAAAGAAAAATAATAACACAGAAAACGGGTATCTCAAGGATGTTTCTTTCCTACCAACACTGTAAGATGAATATAATGCCCAAACATCAAAAGATAAGGTAAATAAACCAATAATCATCAGGAGGACAAAATGCATAGGCAATATGCCAAACAATAATGCAAATTAAATAAATAGGGGGGGTACACATCAAAAAACTATTTGTATGAAAAATCAATATTAGGCATCAGGCAATAAAGCAAAAATTAAGAAAAATGACAGTCAAGAATTGGGGAAACATTTCACAATACTACATTCTTTCTTCTGGCCTAGTCCCACAAATATTAGAAAAATGCTGTACTGTATTTTCCTTTTAGATGTGGCCCTCCTCCGAAACTCAGAAAAAAGAAAGGTGGCAGGCAGCCACTATCAGACTGTCCAGATATCACGTTCCCATGTATAGAATGATATTACCATTTCAATGGGTCTAAACTAACTGCAAGGTGTCTGACGTCATCGACACTCAACTCTGCATATCTGCCCCAGCTGATATATTTTGACAGACAGGAATAATAGTTCTTGCTTTGATATTTCCGTCCTGTCTATGGGTCGGCAGTGGATGTCGCGGAAACCGGATCAACGCACATGAACTGGTCTGTCCCTTTGTATTTTACACTGATGTGTTAACTTACACCTGAATTTATATAAAGCTGGAGCTTTTAAAAGAAGTCCCTCTTGAAATCGTTTATTACCACACGGAGGTGAAATTACATCAAAATATACCTTTACATGCCTGGTATAGGCACTTGACTGTAAGTGCATATCTTACCATCTTTATGTGCTTATGATATATTGTGAACGTACTTCACTATATTGTTTTTTTCTTTTTCTCACATCTTTCCTTATCACGAGGAGCGCTGAACATTGTGAACATTTGAGATATTTTTAGTATGTAGATCAGTGTGTTGTTTGCCTTCCTTGCCCCACTTACCCAGTCCTCCTAGGCATACCCCTCTCTGGGGAAGTATTTGTCTGGGTAATTGCCTCCTGACAGTGCCCTGTGTAGTATGTTCTGTCTATTTTGATGCTCTCTTTGAATTAAATTCCTTTGTGTCTGACCACTTTTGGTGTCACAGCAGTTTATGATTGCTGCAGATACTTTTTTATTATTGTATCTGTCTAGGGTTTATGGAGACCCTTATACCTGCGTTCACCACTCTTTTTGTCTATATACAGCTCAACCCCGTTATAACGTTATCTGTTACAATGCAAATCCGCTTATAACGCGATGCAAGCGTAGCTCCCAATTTTTGTATTTATGAATACTTTACAACACGATTATTGGTATCTTAAATACTTTATTGTACTATGCATTATTTCTAATGCAATCCACTTATAACGCAATGTGATTCTTTGGACCCCAAGCACAGCGTAATAAAGGGGTTGAGCTGTATGTAGTAGTTGTGATGATTGACCCTAGATTCTCAATAAATCAATAGGTAGTAGCTGTGTATAGGTAAATGAGTAACTCCTGCATAGAGCTGTATTAAAATAATTAGCTCAGTAATAAGCAAAAATAACCTCACAGTACAGATCCATACTATATAATCAGCTTATAGGGATAATAGCCCTCTACCAGGTAGCTAGCAGTATATTGGTAATTGCCTATTGTGCCACAAAGTGTGTTAATGAGTCAATAGGTGACTTCTGCGTAGAAGTCAGTGAATACCTTGCTCTAGGTATAAAGCTCCGGGCCCTGATGTTATCTGATATTAAAGTACCTGGTAATAAAAAAATAGCAAACTGATATTAAAGTACCTGGTAATAAAAAAATTGCAAACTGTAATCATGAAATTCCCACAAGCCAAGATTTAAAAATAGGATGGTACAACATTTAATAAAAGAGGGTGGGGGGGGGGGGGGCGGATTTCTTTTGTATGAAAGCTCATCTTGCAGAGAATTAATTTTTCTATGTAGTGGTCAGTGGGTCAGAAGTAAAGTCTTCTGACGTTTGTTCTTCTTAAGGAGCCCCAAATGGATTTTCACCCAGATATTAATTACCAGGTAGTCGATAAATGCATAGGTAGCAATAGTAGAAGTGAAGAGAAAAACAAGTGCAAAATAATTAACAAACATGCAATGTGATATTAAAAATAGTCAGGTTGTGGTGCAGCACCCAAAAAAAGACAAAGTCCCTTTGTCTAGGTAAACAACACAAAAACAGAAAATTGGTGCGCAAACACAAACCAAGCAAACTAAACGGTGAAAATGTGAATATGAGTGGCTTACGGTAGGCAGGGGAGATATTGGGGGGATATGGAAGCTCTAACAGCATATCTGGAAATGAGCTCTCCCTTGAGGCACAAGGGAAAAAATGGAAAAAGAAGGAAAAACACAACAGTGTGATACTGTATGAAACATATATTGTTTATGAATAAATGGGAACCCACAAACAGATGTTCTTTGACAGCGGTATAGCATAAAACCTATGGAGGATCTGGCGTGAAGACCCTTCTGGTCTTAGGTACAATCTTCAATCGAATGTCAGTGGAAACAATCCTGTTTGGCTGATAATTTCTGCGTCTTTGTATTTCTTCCTGCTTCTTCGCTCTGGTCCACTCTGGTCGTCCTGTCGCTCTCCGACATGACATCACTCGTGACGGAGCTTTGGGACCCAGATGATTGCTTTCAGTGGAGGACAGAAGCCATGCAGATGCTGCACACCTCGGATAGACACCTGAACTATTGGCACTCATCCAACGCGTTTCACTCGATCTGGAGCTTTCTCAGGGATTGTGGATTAGTATAGTCCATTGATCCTTATATACCTATTAACTGTTATGTCATGGTTCAAACCCAAATGCACCAAATATATACTAATAACTTTGTGCAATATAGTTAAACATAAAACAAACATATTAAATATAGCAAGCATAGTAAAAGCAACAGCCTTCTAATACATTAAAATACATATTATAATTCTATGCTAATATTAAATTACATAGTTAAAACGTATAATAGCACATTCATGTAGTATTATAAAAAAACCACAAGATGGAAGTACCACATAGCTTGTGGTATATGGATATACTGTACTCATAATAAACCAAAAGATAAAATAATAATACATATGTATGTATAGAGGTATATACATTAAATAAATATAAAAATTAACTACAAAGAACCATGAATGAGATAAAAAAAAGACAGAAAGAAAGAAAGAAAAGGGACGGTTCGTTGATGAAGGAGTTGATATCAGTATTAATGTTTAGTCCATTTGGATTATATATCCAGAATTATTCTCTCCGGGAAAGATCAATCAACCTGTCACGCCCTCTCCAATTGGTAGACTCAGATTCTATCCCCAAATATGATTAATAGTAATCATTAACCATAAAAACCGGCTCGATCAGGTGTGGTATTTTTAAAAATGTAAAGAGACATTATGGGTTTCTAAACCCATAATAATGTTTCTGGTATGCTCTAAAATTCGTACCCTTAAGGGTCTTGTGGATCTTCCCACGTATGGAAGTCGCAAGAACATAGTAGTAAGTATACCACATAATCGGACTTGCAATTAATTAATTGTATTATTTTAAATTGTTTTTTAGTCCTGTTAGAGCAAAACGAATATGACTTAGTTTTGCAAAATTAGCATGCTTTACATTTAAAACATTTGAAAAAAACCCTGCGATCGGCTGATCATCCAATTTGATCTACTGTTACATTCTTTCTTTTTTAAAGCGGTTTTTTGTTTTTTAAATTGTTAGCTTTTGGCATTTATTTTTTTTAGAAAATCATCGTTTTGAAGTATATGCCAATGATTTATAATTATTTTTTTGATGTCATGAGTCTGTTTAATACATTTAGAAATAAAAGGAATAAAAATGTCTGCAGTTTTATTTCTATTGCTTCGTTTTAAAATGTATTTTCTTTCAATATTTAAAATGTCAAGTTTTACCTTTTTGACTAATGTTTCTGGATAATTTTTTGCTAAAAATGTATTCTCTAAGATGCATGCCTGTTCTCTGTAGATGTCAATATCTGTACAGTTCCTTTGTATTCTAAGGAATTGGCCTTTGCAAATATTGGTTAAACAACTTTTATCATGACAGCTGTCTAGGGAATACAATTGATTGTATCTACATTTTTTTTAAGGTTTTTGTTTTAATAAATTGATTTTCTATGTAGATATTCAAATCTAAGAAATTCACTCCAGTTCTGAGGTACATTTAAAATGAAAAAATCCGCAGGGAGGAGAGAGACCACAATGAGGGGAGGAGAGAGAGCACAAGGAGGGGAAGGGGGGAGACCGGAAGGGGGGGGGGGAGAGACTGCAGGGAGGGGAGAGACAACAAGGAGAGGAGGGGAGAGACAAGGAGTGTGGATACAGCAAGGTGGGGAGAGACTATGGGGAGGAGAGAGGCCGCGTGGAGGGGAGAGACTGCAAAGAGGCGAGAGACAACAAGGAGGGGAAGGGAGAAATGAAGCGGAGTGGAGAGACAGCAGGGAGAGAAACTGCAAGGAGGGGAGGAGAGAGACTGTGAGGAGGGGTGAGGGAGAGACAGTAAAAGAGGGGATTGGAGAGGGAGAGACAGCAAGAAGTGGAGAGCCCACAGGGAGGGGAGAGACTGCAGGGAGGGGCGAGACTGCAAAGATGGGAGGGGAGAGGCCGGGGGAGGGCAGAGGGAGAGACAATAAGAAGGGGATGGGAGAGGGAGAGATAGCAAGGAGGGGAGAGGGAGAGACAGCAAGGAGGAAAGAGGGTGAGACCGCAAGGAGGAGAGGAGAGAGACCACAAGAATGGGGAGGAAGAGACCATAAGGAGGGGAGAGACAGCAAGTAGGGGAGAAACAGCAAGAAGGGGAGAGACCGCAAGAAGGGAAGAGATGGCAGGGAGGGGGAGACCGCAAGAAGGGGAGGGTAGACACCAAGGGAAGGGGAGAGCCCGCAAGGAGGGGAGAGGGAGAGACAGCAAGGAGGGGAGGGGAGAAACAGAGAGGAGGGAGAGACCGCAGGGAGGGGAGAAACAGCAGGGAGGAGAGAGATCCAAAGGAGGCGAGGGGAGGGGAGAGACCATGGGGAGGGGAGAGGGAGAGACTGTAAAGAGGGGGTGGGAGAGGGAGAGACAGCAAGTAGGGGAGATAGAGAGACAGCAAGGAGCAGGGAGGGAGAGGCAGCAAGGAGAGGAGAGGGAGAGACAGCAAGGAGGGAATGGGAGAGACAGCAAGGATGGGAGGGGGTTGGAGAGATAGCGGGTAGGGGAGAGACAGCAACGGGGAGGAGATGGGAGAGACAGCAAGGATGGGATGGGAGAGAGAGACATCAAGGAGGAGAGGGTGATACAGTAATGAAGGGATAGGAGAGACTGCGTGTAGGGGATGAGAGAGAAAGCAAGGGGGGGAGAGGGAGAGACAGCAAAGAGGGGATAGAAGAGAGAGCAAGGAAGGGAGGGGATAGGAGAGGGAGAGATAGCAAGTAGTGGAGGGGAGAGATAGCAAGAAGGGGAGAGACAACAGCAAGGAAGGGAATGGGGAGCGGGAGAGACAGCAAGGAGGGGAGAGTCAGAGACAGCAAGGAGGGGAGAGTGAGAGACAGCAAGGAGGGGATGGAAGAGACAGCAAGTAGGGGAGGAAAGGGGAGGGGAGAGAAAGTCTGCATGGGTGGGATAGGAGAGACAGCAAGAAGGGGATGGGAGAGGGAGAGAAAGCAAGGAGCGATGGGAGAGTCAGAAAAGAGGGGATGGGAAAGACAGCATGGAGGGTATGGGAGAGACAAGGAGGGGGTGGGAAAGAGCAAGGAGGGGAGACAGAGATACAGCAAATAGGGGATGGGATATACAGCAAGGAGGGGATGAGAGAGACAGCAAGGAGAGGATGGAAGAGACAGCAAGGAGATGAGAGGGAGAGACAGCAAGGAGAGAATGGGAGAGACAGCAAGGAGGGCATGCTCTACTATATAAAGTACATATATAATATGATATAAAATATAAAACAAAAAGCACATAGTTGATAATATTCAAGAAAAATTGATACATATACAGTATATCTATCCATCTATCATTAAGGATTTCTGTATCTCATAATGTTACTACCATTATGATATCACAAGCCAGATATATAGAGCACAAAATAAAGTGACTGTCACACATTCTGAAACATCTATCGGTATATGTTAAAGGCTAACAATGTCAGAAAAGAGGGGATGGGACAGACAGCATGGAGGGTATAGAAGAGACAACAAGGAGGGGGTGGGAAAGAGCAAGGAGGGGAGATGGAGAGACAGCAAATAGGGGATGGGATATACAGCAAGGAGGGGATGGGAGAGACAGCAAGGAGAGAATGGGAGAGGCAGCAAGGAGGGCATGCTCTACTATATAAAGTACATATATAATATGATATAAAATATAAAACAAAAACAAAAAGCACATAGTTGATAACATTCAAGAAAAATTGATAAATATACAGTATATCTATCCATCTATCATTAAGGATTTCTGTATCTCATTGTGTTATCACAAGCCAGATATATAGAGCACAACATAAAGGGACTGACATAGCATAGACACACATTCTGAAACATCTATCGGTATATGTTAAAGGCTAATAATGTCTCCTCGAGGAAAGGAGAGCCAGCACAGAGGGGTTGGAGAAATAGTAAGATGGAAGAGGAGATACAGCAGGGACTGGAAAGATGGAGGGGAGAGACAGAGATAGTCGAAATGAGAACTTTTTTGGGCCCAGTTATTTTTTCTAAGGAGTTTATGGAAGGTTTTGCCAGAAAAACAAGACTTCTGTATAATTTTTCAAAAGGGAGATTCCCACATTCACAGCGAACTAGTACTGTGGACTGCGGAATGCCATAGGTTTTAGGAAGGCCTGAAAACATCACTGATACAGGCCTCAGCCTTATATTCTGTTCGAAAAGAGGCTCCTTTCTGTATTCAGGTGCATGCCTCACTTATACAGAAAGCCTTAGACTGAATTACAAGACAAATCTCAGAGTAGAGCACAATGCAAAGTACATTTTGCCTCAGCTATGCAATACGAAGGAGAAACCCATATTTGTACTTAGATGGTAGCCATGGAAAAAAACCTCCTCCTTTCCAAACGTAGGACAGAGGGAGAACCTGCAGTTTTTTTGTAAACGGGGACAGATTATGGGATGAAGGTTAATTATGGAAAGGCTTTGCCATTCATGTCCATGCAGACTCAGCATAATTTTTGTTTTGACTACAATCATCCTTCCCAGCACAAAGAGAAGAATTTGAAGCAGTTTAATGGGTAATCCAGAATGTTGAGACGAAAGTGAATATTTACTGTAGTGCAATTGGTTTTTAACTAACTACTTGCCAGTCTTGGCAAAAAAAACAGGTATTGTTGATGCCTCTAACAAACCCCTTCAGCATAGTGGAATTCTCACACAATTCTTTAAAGAAGGAACAGAGGCACCCAGACGGGTAACCATGATTAAATTCGTACTATATCAGACCATTAGCGATGACCCTATCGTCACGAGAAATGCAGAAGAAAATATTTTAGCAAAAAGAGAGAAGCTAAAGAGGGACAAGAGTTTTATCCAGAAAGATTAGATAGTTAAGGTCAGTGTCTTATCTAAGATCTATATTACTAACATCATGATCCACTTAATGCTGAGTAATTATAATGTGGCTCTAGGCAATGTCAGAAATATGATTACACTGCTCACGGCCAGAATCACTGTAGAACTGTTAAAAGAACAACACATTTCAGTGTTTCATGAGAGAAGTGAAACTGATGTTAACATTACTGAGTGACAAGAGATAAAGGAATATGCTGAAGCCCTGAAAGAGAGTAATGATTGGTGTGCAGGATATGAACAGTGTACCGAGTTATGTGAAAAATAGAGGAGACGGCATTGGAATGTCGATGAAGGAACTGTATGAGAATAGTGATATTAGGTGGCGAGTACAGAGAAGTACAAGAGTTGGAGTGTTTTAGGGAACAGGTAGGTGTTACAGAGGTAAAGGTGTTGGGAATGGTGAATTGATTCCATGTGAATAAAACATGAGAGTTATTTTTGGAAAGGAACAGGAACATGACTGAAAGGGTAAATAAAAAGAAAAGAGCTCAGTAAAATCTGCAATGCTAACGGCAGTAATTAGGATGATTTGTTACCTTTTGTTTTATGCCAGCAGAGCTCAATTGTTACAGCGGCAGCAAAACTCAATTTAAAGGAATTTTGCATTTCACCGAAACAGACTTGGAAAGGCCACACATTTGTTGAGGGGGGATTAAGAAGGAATTAGGATTAATTAGAATTTGTTATGAATCATTAGGAATGTTATGATTAGGTAAAATGAATTAGGGTTAGTTAAGATTGGTAATGGTAAAAACATTCAGGAAGCAAGGTCCATGGCAGGTGAATTGGGAGGTTCCTTTTGAAATTTTAAAGAAATTCAGAAATATCATTATTACAGGGCATTATATCATTTATACAGAGTCCTAGGTCACAAAGCCAAAGTAAGGAATTACAAGCGCAGTACAGAGATCAATGTAAATGATACAAAGGAAAGGTAGGTAAACCTGAAAAACAGATCATCTTTAATTCCACACCAAGAAGTACCACGGGAGGTGGACCCTCCAATACCAAAAGAGCAATGTTCCCTTCTTGACCAGAATAACAGATATAAAGGAAACAAGAGATATATGTGGGTTTTCAATGTCTAGTGTGTACTTTTATGCAGGGCCGTTTTAACAGAATTATAGGCCCCCGGGCAAAGCAGTGCACTGGGTCCTGCCTACACAACCCCAGCCGTTAATTGCCTCCCGCGAATCCGTTACAATATTCTGCTTCCATAACATTGCAAGCAATAAAAATGGCAAAATTTCTCTCACGAATGCAGACATGCCAACACTTATCTATCTACAAGTCGTCATTTTTCTCCTTCTACCGAGTAAGCGGGAGATTTGAATGTTGAGGCGGGTGATCAGAAAATGAGTGTTAAATTCTGGTCTGTGCATAGATTAGCATGGGGCCCGTATGCTCGTGGGGGCCCCGGGCAACTGCCCAGCGTGCCCATGCGTTAAGACGGAACTGCTTTTATGGCACCCAATAACCAGTACCCAGATTGTCGGAACGTGTTTAAATGTTTCTCAGTCCTCAGGCACAGGAGGGAGTTTGGGAAGGTGAATTTCACAATGTGTCATTATCAGTAATATAAGAACAAGTATTGTAAATATTTCACTAACAATTTCAGGATTTTGCTCCATTCAATTGAAAAATAAGGTTAATAGGTGTGCTTATGGATGTTTGCAGCCCATGAATAGATGTCACCTACAATGTACAATTTAACAAGAAAGATGATCCAATTCGGATAGATGAAGATAGCCCAGGTACTCTGGCTATGGGAGTAAAGATTGGACTCCATACCTGGCATGTGAATGTGTCTGAATGGAATATTATTAAGTATGAAACACCATGTGGTCCCTATGTAAGAACAGTTCAATATCATTTTAGGCAAGGGTTAAATTCTCATACCACAGGATACACCACAAAAATTAGAGAATGGTATTATGCAGTATTAGGAGGTATGGGATATCAACCGGGTATTTTAATTGGGGTTGATATAGAAATGTTATCAAGCAGACTAACACACATGTATTTAAATATACTAATTTAAATGTATATGTTTTGGGAGTACAGAAAAGTATGATACACTCCCCGGCAAAAGTACAAACAACTATATTTAGGTCTATAGTTGCAGGATTTTTGAATATGACTTAATTAATAAATATGTTTAGTAATGCAACTGAGATTAATATTATGCATTTGCAATTACATCAAGAAATTGAAAATAACGTTACAGATTTTGTTATCGGGACATTGGGTATGGGAAATATCCACAGAAAACTCAGACATTAGCTCCTCTGTATGGCAATATCAGAAATGGTGGAAAGTTGCATGCATAGGATGTATAAAGTGAAATATGGAGAATTATTATTTCGGTGGTTTAATTCTGCTATCAGGAAATGACTATGCCCTAAACAGAATGGTGGACATGGCGATAATTCAAGATGGCCAATGGACCAAATAAGTACGTAAGGAGGGCCTGCAATATTTTAAATTCCCACATCCCTCATATCCTACTGATAAGAGCAAGGGCCAATATTTATAGGTTGAAATTGATCATTGTAACCTAAAAAGATCAATTGGTTTGACAAGTAGTTTTCTGGCTCAGACCCATGAGTCGCAAAAATATTTGCTACATAAACTTTGATAAAGTGCAAAACGCACTGAAGCGGGAGATTTGTAGAAAATAAGCCTGAACATTGAAAGAGGAAGGGAATGGGGGAGCACTGATGGAATAATAAAGTATGGTACAATCTGAGTCAGGTGTGTATGACTCTGAAGTGCTGAGGTGGGTGTTATAAATCTAAAATAGTTTCAAACACTCACACGGCCTTGTGCGAATGCTTGAGCATCAAGGTATCTTTACGTCCTCACTTCTTTTCTTTATGGATTCGATCTTCGCTTCACGTCTGGGCTCTTCCTTTCTTTCTTTATTGGTGTGATGTCACCTTCTTTGTCCTGTAGGTTCGGTCTCCGCCTCTCGTCCGTGCTTTTTCTCTCCTTTTTCTTGTGTGCGGTATCACCCTCGAAATAAATGCATGGAAATAGGAACAGAATATGAACAAACAAGAACAAATTCTAGGGGAACAAAATAACCAAAGATGATCTTCAAAATTAAGATATATAACCAAAGACTCACACGGGCATGTGTAGGTGCACTCTAAGGGATGGTATCTTTGGGCTCTCAGGGGTAGTCCCACTGCTCCAAATGGCAAAACTTGACTCAGTGGCAAGTGGTAGAGGGGATGAAAAAGCGAGCTACTGCGGAGCGAGCTACTGCAGCACCTCGAGCCCTGCTAAAGATCCCATAGAGACTGGCCTTTAACCCCATTCCACACCGCAGCTCACTGGTTGAGCAAGCGGGGGGTCTGTTGTATATCCCTGTTTTATAGCCTTGTTTTATTGTTTAAATAAAGACTATAGCCTTGACTCGCTGGGCTCACTATTTTTATCACCATTCTGGGAGTAATCAACACTAGAGACGGCTACCTATTTTCCATCCTAGGACGATTGAAACAACTAAAGATACCTTTCCAAGTGTGCACTCACACTTGGTCGTGTGAGTAATAATACTTTGAACTATCTTTTTCATCCCCTCTACCACTTGCCACTGAGTCAAGTTTTGCCATTTGGAGCAGTGGGACTACCCCTGAGAGCCCAAAGATACCATCCCTTAGAGTGCACCTACACATGCCCGTGTGAGTGTTTGGTTATATATCTTAATTTTGAAGATCATCTTTGGTTATATTGTTCCCCTAGAATTTGTTCTTGTTTGTTCATATTCTGTTCCTATTTCCATGCATTTATTTCGAGGGTGATACCGCACACAAGAAAAAGAAGAGAAAAAGCATGGACGAGAGGCGGAGACCGAACCTACAGGACAAAGAAGGTGACATCACACCAATAAAGAAAGAAAGGAAGAGCCCAGACGTGAAGCGGAGATCGAATCCATAAAGAAAAGAAGGGAGGACGCAAAGATACCTTGATGCTCAAGCATTCGCACAAGGCCGTGTGAGTGTTTGAAACTATTTTAGATTTATAACACCCACCTCAGCACTTCAGAGTCATACACACCTGAATCAGATTGTACCATACTTTATTATTCCACCAGTGCTCCCCCATTCCCTTCTTCTGTCACCTTTACTTTGAAGGATCCTGGGTAGATCCTTCTTTGGGGTCGTTAGAGTCACAGGAGGAAAAGAAACAGAGGGATACTTTGCCCACCACCAAGGTTGCTATTACACCCTTATTCAACTTTTAAGTATCCCGGGTTTTTCTGTTCCATGAACATTGAAAGAGGCCTGAACCATTTTCTATAGACTCTATTTTGTTATTAAATTATTACATCAAGATAAAAACCTTTGAAATTGACTTATGTTAGAAAGAATAGAGGAAAATGAGGGAATACAAGTCCGTTAAAAACAAGTTTGTTTTTAACATACTGTATGAGCGAATGGACATCTGGCAAATTAGTATGTTACAAGTTGTTTTGCAAATGTTAAATGTCAAATGAAATCACATGTACACAATGGGGATTATGCACTAAGAAGTAATAACGGCTTTTAAGAACGATAAATGGCTTTTAAGACCGATACTGCCTGCTGCGCGATTCACTAAGCAGTGATAACAGAGCTTTATCGGCCTTAAAAGGCATTTTTTTCAGCCATGGGGAAAAAATACGTCCAATCAGGCAAAAAACGGCAAACGCGCCGTTTTTTGCCAGTCAGCGGGATTCACAAAGCAGTGATAAGTCAATCATACTTTGAAAGCACGACAGATTTTCGCACCAGCTAAAGGCTGGCGCAGAAGAGCTGGAGACAGTCACAATATCATTGTTTACCTATTTGTCAGCACACCATTACAGTAATACAACAGGCCGGCGGTTGTCCCCGGGTGATCCCCGCGTAAATCCGTGGGCCCTCAGGTGATCCCTGCGGGGGTCCCTGCTGGCCTGCGGTACCAATCGTGTGCCCCCCAAAAAATAAACAATACTTTAAATAAATGCCCCCCCCCCCACCCCTTAAGTAAAATAATGGGCAAAATTACTATTATCCAGCTATGGATAATAGTGCATTTGTTCATTTAAAATACAACATTAAGCAACATTAAATAAACTAAATAAATCTTGCACTCACCCTTGCCAGGCTGCCATGATGAAGACCGTCCTCATCCTCATCACGTCCATGTCCTCCATTGCCACAAACCATACAGTACATAGAAAAAAAAATCTAATGCCCCCTAACCCCTTAATCACCTTAGTGGTTAGTAACCGCTATAGAAATTAAGGGGTTAAACCACCCTCTGCCACTACCCACCCAGGAGGCCTAACCACCCCCTCCCTCCCCAAGCAACTACCCCCACGTTCACCCATTCATTGATACAGTGGGTACATCATGCTCATATAATATGGGCATGATTTACCACTATAGCAAGTAATGAGGAAGGAATAAAAACAGGCCCAAATCAAAAACATTACATAGCTAAATAAAACACATTACAATCCAAAAGGATTGGTAAAGGCAATGATGCAAATATGCTACTATTGTCCTTGAAAGTATCCAGAAACAAATACAACCAGTGTCTAGTTGTTTACAGTACAGGCACAGATCACAAAACTGCAAACATGAAAAGCTGGGGGAACATTGTCACTCATCACACAAAGGAAGACTATATCACTATCACACCTGGTGAGTGAGCGTGTAAAGACTGAGGTCAATCTTCTTTTTTTTCTGGAAACTATAGAGGTTTGCGGGTCAAGAAGAGAACATAAATGTTGGAGTTGTGCAACTGCAGTTACTTAAAGGTACTGTTGTGTAAATTGTGTATTGGAAGATAGGTGCAACTTTTCCAACCCATCAATCATTTAGAAAGGCCAGGTTTTTCTTTGCTTAATCTCCAACTTGCATTTTTTTCGTTTGCATTAAACTACAGCCACAGCTCAGTGCTTTAAAGCACAGTATAATGGGTGGGGCAGGGGGGATGTTAGTGTCGGACTATTAATTCTGTAATAGCAAGTTCCTGATGTTGTTTTTTTCCTACCAGTGTAAGATCACTTAAATAACTGCACAGTAGCTGTGATGGCTTCGATTTTTGTAAATGATGTGATGTCATCTTAAAGGGAGGGAAGCCAGCCAATCAGGTGGGATATGCTTCCCTCCATTTAAGATGTTGTCACTTCAGGAAAAAAAATGGAACCCAAAACATTGTATAGCCACCAATTGAATTGGTGAAAGTACCATGTGATGTCTTTCCATTTTGGAGTGATGTGAAATCATCAAAAAGGGAGAGAGGCATTCTACCTGATTGGCTGGCTTCCTGTCAGGATCGCCACCAGGCTTCGCCCCCAGCACGCGTCACACGGCTGTACCTCTGACATTCACAGACCACTATCGGTGCGCACGCAGCTGCGCAATGCTTCATCCGCGGAGGCGCGCTCCCACAGTATCATCACAGCACCCACTCTGCATCGCACTCCTCGTATGCGCGCACGCCAACGAACACTAGCAGCATCAGCTGTGTTACACCAGTAGTCAATCCTGCACTACCCTATCGGCTCGTGGCTTATGTGTGAGGTCATCATCTGCTAGTTCCTGATTGGTGCTTTCCCCTTTAAATACCTTCCTGTTTCACTTTCACTTTGCTGGACATAAAAACTGTTGTGCTGTGCTTGCTGCTTCTTGGATCTTGTCTGTTCCTTTGCCTTGCCTGACTCGTGTTGTGACCCCTGCTCTTACCTGGACCTGTCTCTTCTCTACCCCTGGACTTGGGCTTGTTATTGGACCCCCGCTCTCTCCAACCCCGGATCACGGCTTCAGATATACGACGATTCTTCTCTCTCTAACCCCGGAACACGGCAAGTAGCACGGCTCCCCCGAACTCTCCTGCCCCGACCCAGCTCCACGACTCCGACAACGCGTTCCGGACCTGGCTCTGTGGTTGTAGGGCGGCGGTTATATACATCCCCACCTCAGCCCCGCGGTCTAGTCCTGTTTGTGGTGAGCGCGTGACACTATGTCCAGCCACACAAACTCGAACCCCGTCTGGGAAAGAGCTCCGTAAAGAACTCCTGATTAAGGCCCAGCGCCTTAGGGAATTAAAACAGACTATGATTTCCTATGTTCCTGCCCCTGGCTCCCCTGTGACCTGGGAAGACGTAAATCCTGTGAAACTGATGCAGAATCAAGATACTGTACCTTTCATGAATTATCCCTGTCTTTGGACCAGTACATAAGAAAGCAGGATCCTATCGTCGCCTGCGACGCTGTTTTGGGACTGCTTCCTTGCGCTACCAGTCCTATTGCTAAACCGCTGGACTTACCTCCTTCTCCTGGTAATTACCAAGCTGACTTTGTTCCTCTTAAAGCACCAATGCTAGATGAACCTAGGCAACTAGGAGGGACCAGGCTTTCGTTTGGTGAGAGGCAGCGCAGACGACGCGCAGGTCTATGGCTATACTGCGGGAACAATGGGCACCTACTGACTACCTGCCAGCTGAGACCGGGAAAACTCCACAACCCAGTAAAAGTCGGGAGGATCACGCCGGGCACCGCATCCCCACCACCCGTGCAACCTTCCACTAGGATCAACCTCCCCATCACCATTTCTGGAGAGACCTTCCGAGTCATGACACAGGGCTTTCTGGACTCCGGGTCGGGGGGTAACTTTATTGACCAAGAATTCGCGGAGAGACACCGAATACCCTTGGTACTTAAGGATCGTCCCGTTGCTCTCGAAGCAATAGATGGCCGTCCGCTGCAACCCGCGTTCATCTCCGTTCAGACTGTACCCATCCAGATTTTGACCGGGGAGTCTCATTCCGAGACTATACAATTGGACGCCATTCATGGCCGCTCGGCAGACGTCATACTGGGGCTTCCGTGGCTGCGGACACATAACCCCCTAATCGACTGGACGGAGTCTTTGCCTATCCGCTGGAGCCCTCAATGTCAGAAGCATTGCTTACCCCCTTCAAAGACTTTGGCGGGAGTATCTGTACCTGATCCAGACAGAGTACAACTTCCAGTAGAATACGAGGACTTCTGGGATGTGTTCAACAAACAGCAAGCAGAGGAACTTCCACCGCATCGCCCGTATGACTGCCCCATCGATTTGTTGCCCGGTGCCATTCCGCCTAGAGGTTGCTCCTATCCACTGTCTCTGCCTGAGACTAAAGCTATGAAAGACTACATTCAGGAGAATCTTCAGAGGGGTTTTATTCGAAAATCTTCCTCACCTGCTGGCGCAGGCTTCATTTTTGTAAAAAAGACGGATGGCTCGCTCCGCCCTTGTATTCACTATCGCGGCCTCAACAAGATTACCGTAAAGAATCGTTATCCTCTCCCGTTAATCTCAGAACTGTTCGATAGGCTACAAGGCGCCAACATCTTTACCAAGTTGGATCTACGAGGGGCCTACAACTTGGTAAGGATTCGTCAGGGAGATGAATGAAAGACGGCCCTCAATACTCGTGATAGGCACTACGAGTACCTAGTGATGCCGTTTGGTCTCTGCAATGCACCAGCTGTATTTCAAGACTTCGTTAATGAAATCTTCAGGGACCTGTTAGACCAACATGTAATCATGTACCTGGATGACATTTTGATCTACTCCAAAGATGTTCAGGAACATCCAGTACATGTTAAACAAGTTCTTCAAAGGCTATGGGAGAATAAGCTCTTTGCCAAACTGGAGAAATGCCACTTTCATCAGTCTTCAACCTCCTTCCTCGGTTACATTATTTCGGACACCGGACTCGCCATGGATCCCAACAAGGTCAAAGCAGTTACGGACTGGCCGTGTCCATTATCTCTCAAAGCCGTGCAAAGATTTCTTGGGTTCGCAAATTACTATCGGCGGTTTATTCAAAACTTCTCCTCTATAGTGGCACCCATTACGGCTTTAACCCAAAAAGGGGCGGATCCAACACACTGGTCTCCCGAAGCCTCCAGAGCGTTTGAAAGATTAAAGAAAGCTTTTTCTTCTGCTCCCATCTTGGTACACCCAGATCCAGTGTTACCTTTTACGCTGGAAGTGGATGCCTCCGACGTAGGAGTTGGGGCAATACTGTCTCAGAGGAAAAACCCACAATCCTGTCTGCATCCTTGTGCATTTTTTTACAATTTTTTTTTTCTGCGGAGAGAAACTAAGATGTAGCAAACCGCGAACTCCTCGCAATAAAGATGGCCTTAGAAGAATGGCGACACCTTATCGAGGGTACTGAGACACCAGTCACTATCCTGACTGACCACAAGAATTTACTCTACATTGAAGGTGCGCATCGCTTGGGGTCACAACAGGCACGGTGGTCCCTAGTTTTCACCCGTTTTAACTTTCTTATATCGTATATTCCTGGTTCCAAAAACGTAAAAGCTGATGCACTATCCAGACAATTCCTGGTTGAGGACAGAGCAGAGGATCATCAACAGACTATACTTCCTCCCGCATGTATTTTGTCTGCCACCACCTTTGACGCCTTACCACACATTACCAGGGCTCAACGTAACATCTCTGTAGGCCTCAAGGTTCCAGAAGGACGTCTGTTCACTCCCATGAACTTCCATAGGAAAGTGATGGAATGGGGTCATGCTTCCAGGACCGCTGGTCATCCTGGCACCAGGAGAACAATCGACTTGCTGGAGCGCACCTTCTGGTGGTCAGGCATGCGCAAAGACATTGAAAGATTTGTGGCTTCATGTCCCATGCGCTCAGAATAAAACGCCTCGCAATAGGCCGGCAGGCCTTCTTCAACCACTACCAATTCCAGATCGTCCATGGACACATCTCTCCATGGATTTTATCGTGGAGTTACCCAGCTCTAAAGGGATGAACACCATACTGGTGGTTGTGGATCGCTTTGCTAAACAGGCGCATTTCATCCCACTTAAAGGTTTGCCCAGCGCACCTAAACTCTCAGAAGTCTTCATCAAGGAGATTTTCAGACTCTACGGTACTCCACAAGTCATAGTCTCGGATCGAGGTTCGCAATTTATCTCCAGATTCTGGAGAGCCTTCTGCCAACGTCTGGGCATTTCACTTCATTTCTCCTCTGGGTACCATCCACAAACGAATGGACAAACGGAAAGGATCAATCAGTCCTTAGAACAGTTCATTCGCTGTTTTGTCTTGGATTCACAGGACAATTGGTCTGATCTCCTCCCATGGGCAGAATTTTCTCATAATAACCTTAGAAATGAGTCCACTCAACAGTCCCCCTTTTTCACGAATTATGGATTTCATTCCTCGGCCTTTCCTTCCACAGTCTCCAGTTCGGGAGTTCCCGCCGCCGAGGACAGAATCCAGTGCCTCCAGGACTCTTGGGAGAAGATTCAGGGGAACTTGAAACAAGCCATCAGTATGCAGAAAAAACAAGCCGATCGTCACTGTCGGGAGGTTCCATCTTTTACTCCTGGACAAAAGGTCTGGCTTTCAACGAAGAATATTCGTCTCAAGGTCTCTTCACCCAAATTGGCACCCAGATTCATTGGCCCATTCGTCATTACGGAGAGGATCAATCTTGTCACATACCGGCTTAAATTGCCGGCAACCATGAAGATTCCTTCCGCTTTTCACATTTCTCTTTTGAAACCCTTTATCCAGGATCCCCAATCATCCATTCGAGACTTGCCACCTCAGCCTGTTCTTGTGGAGGGTCAGCAGGAGTTTGAGGTGCAGACAATCCTCAACTCCAGAGTATCAAGGGGGAAACTGCAATACCTCGTGCATTGGAGGGGTTTTGGTCCAGAGGAACGTGAATGGATCCCTCGGGAACAAGTACACGCTTCCAGATTGGTCAGGGCTTTTCATCACAGATACCCTTTGAAGCCTGCCCTGGGTCATCCGGAGGTCTCCCCTGAAGTGGGGGGTACTGTCAGGATCGCCGCCTGGCTCCGCCCCCAGCACGCGTCACACGGCTGTACCTCTGATATTCACAGACCGCTATCGGTGCGCACGCAGCTGCACAATGCTTCATCCGGAGAGGCGCGCTCCCGCAGTATCACCACAGCACCCACTCTGCATCCCACTCCTCGTACGCGCGCACGCCGCACGCCAACGAACACTAGCAGCATCAACTGTGTTACACCAGTAGTCAATCCTGCACTACCCTATCGGCTCGTGGCTTACGTGTGAGGTCATCATCTGCTAGTTCCTGATTGGTGCTTTCCCCGTTAAATACCTTCCTATTTCACTTTCACTTTGCTGGACATAAACACTGTTGTGCTGTGCTTGCTGCTTCTTGATCTTGTCTGTTCCTGTGCCTTGCCTGACTCGTGTTGTGACCCCTGCTTGTACCTGGACCTGTCTCTTCTCTACCCCTGGACTTCGGCTTGTTATTGGACCACCGCTCAATTCCATCACATAGTAGACCCACCAACCGGATTGGTGGATACCCCATGGGATGCCTTTCCTTTTTTGGAATTATGCGACTCATCAAAAAGGGAGGGGGATATGCTGATTGGCTGGATTCCCCCCTTTTTTGATGACATCACATCATTAAATCAAATCAAAACATTACATGGTACATCCACTAATCATATTGCTGAATGTACCATTTGGCATTCAAATGTGATGTCACAGGCTTTATATAAGATCTGCCACGTCTCATTTGAGCCCAAGAAGCCGTCGGATCAACATCTTCTGGACCTGTTGGAGAAGAATAAAGAAGAAACAAGAGCTACTTACCAAGCCTCCTCTTCAAGAAACTGAGGATCATGGACTTCTCAGCATCATGCTGTTGAGGATGATTGTATCGTGGAGGAGGAGTTGGTGCCGCAGTTGGACGAGGAGGGTGAATGTTCATCCCGGCAAAGGTAAGAAACACGTTGATTGTATTTTATTTAATTGCGTATTTTTTAGGCTGCCCATTGACTGTATCAATCGATAAACACATTGACAATCAAGGCATTTTTTCGACAAATGTTTGTTCTTATTAAAATGTAATGTATTTTATTTAGTGGTTGTTTTTTTTTATTTTAGGTTGCCCATGTTTTGCCATTGTGGCAATCCATGCCAATATTGTGGGAATGGTTTACCACAGTGACAATCAATGGGTTTATTGGCAAGTGTAATGTATTGTACTGTTATATCAATGTTATTTTATTGTATTTCTTTTGTTTTGAAAACAAATGGGCAAATGTGCTATTAGCCATTTTTGGCTTCTTGCCCTTTTTTATGTGTGGGGATGGGGCAGAGGGGGTGTGGTAGATGACCCAGAGAAGGTAGAAGATCCAAACAGGTAAAGAAATGGAGCACAGCATTCACAAAAATAGGGGCTACAAACCAAGAGCTAAATTAAAAATACCTTTATTTACTCTGGTGACAGCATGGATAGACAGGTCAGTCACCCTAACGCATTTTGCTCGTTTGACGCTTTTTTGAAACGCATTAGAGTGACTGATCTGTCTGCCCATGCTTTCAGCAGAGTAAATAAAGGTGTTTTTAATTTAAGTGAACAGAGGTAGGAAAGAATCCCAAAATTCAGTGCTCAGCTATATTGGACCACTGTAATGCAATAATATCTTGAAAGGTGCTATTGATCAGCTTGGGGAGCAACTTGAATCCAGCCTCGTGAGATTTGTTAATCCAATATGCCTTTATTGACCTCCTCAGTGTGGGGACATGTGGTGTGTAGCTTTAAACATAAGGGGGAAATGTGTATATATACAAGACCCTGTGTGGACACCACAATATGAATAGTCACCCTGGAGAATGGCACATATAAATGCAAAATAAACCCCCAATCCTTTGTATGAAGGAGAGGGGTACTCACGGTTCTAAGGCAGTAGTTCCGTCGGCGTGCATCACGCTTGTTGTGCGAGACAGCAGGATCTTACCTGCCACCACACCATGATGTCTAAAGATGTCATGATGAATAAAGTATTTTTAACCCTTTTTCAACCCTTCATTTACCGGTGTTTAGCCCCAAGTTTTTTGCTGTGCTCCGCTTTCTTCTCCTGGTGTTTTTAATTTAGCGCTTGGTTTGTAGCCCCATATTTTTGTGAATGCTGTGCTCTGTTTTTTACCTATTTGGATCTCTCTAAGCATGCTGTCAACGTGATGCCCGCACTGATACCGGACTGCCTCAGATTGTGAGTACATCTTTCTTGTCTTTATGCATATGGAGACAAGATTGTATATATGTGTGTTGCTCTGGGGAGGTTGTCCCTTAAGGTGATAGACGGGGCCAGACTGTTTATATACAGTTTGTCCTAATATACACCATAGGACTTTATATATACACACTACCCCCTTCATCTGAGTTTATTTACACACTAAATCATGGATACTCACTTTGGCTTTTATGTCCATCTTCAAGCAAGTTGAATATCCTGAGCAGTTATATACCCATGGTCATCATTGATTCATGGATCTTGAGCACTATTTAGAATTTTGTTCTTTTTTTCTCTATTTGTGGACACAGAGAGGGTAGTTAGGCCTATCGGGTGGGTAGCGGGGGTTAACCCCTTAATTACCATAGCGGTTACTAAACGCTATAGTGATTAAGAGGTTACTGGCCACTAGTTCATGTTTTTATTGTAAAATTGCTGCCCATGGAGGATGAGGATGACAAAAATGAGGATGGCCTTCATCCTGGCAAGGGTAAGTACAAATTTAATTTACAATATGCTGCCTGGACACTGTTTTATTTTTAATGGACAAAGGCTCCATTATCCTATTATCCAGATCTCGAATATAGGGATTTTACCCATTAGTGTACGGTATGTGTTGGGGGGGAGTAGGGGGGGGGGAGGTTGGGGTAGAAGGGTGTGGAAGTAGGGTGCCCATTCATTGCTTTTAGGGTTATCGTTGCTCCCATTAAGGGCATAGGTAACCAAAGTGGCAATTAATGGGTGTATTGGATTGTATTTATTGATGTATTTTAATGTTTATTGAGGGTAGAAGGGGTGTGTGAAGGTGTTATTTGGCCCAGTGTGGGTGTTTAGGCCTACCAGGTGGGAAGCGGGAGAGATTAACCCCTTGATTGCCTTACCGGTAGGAACTGCTAAGTAATGAGGAGGTTAACTCCTCCCACAAACCTCCCGATAGGCATAAACACTCACCCTGGGCAAAACCTGAAATACAGGTTAAGAATACTAAAAATCTTCTTTGTCCTAGCGTGAGTAAATGTGTCACATACAACATACTATTGGATTGAGCACAGTTGCCATGCATGAACAACCTATTTGTTTCAGGCAGCCATGTTGTCTTGTCCGTTGTTTGTGGGATTATGCTTTAACCAATCTGTTAATAATGTTTTACACCTTTTTGCATCTCACCATTGTAGTTTGTTATTGTTCTATAATTGTTTTTTTTTTCATGCAGAATTTCTTGTGGTATGTTAATAATATGTGTAAAGAACATTGTTTTTCTCTTTTCTCATACCTTAGGATCAATACATAATTTCTTGCACATTTGGATAATGTGGGTTTCATTTACTCATTTGTACTGGAATATAAGGCACCTTAAAGTCCTTTCACTTTAATGCCATATATCTCTTAACAAGGTTTTTTTTAATGTACACTTAATTAGTTGTAGCATGTTAATCTTCAATCAATAATCCCCATGCTTTGTTCCATGTATCTTTGACCCTACACTGTTACTTAATATTTACACAGTAATAATGAGAGCAGTACAATAAAGTCCTCTGTTTCTTTTCTTCACTGTGAAGTTGTACACTAGCTGCAGATTGCTAAAATACTGTAGTCTCATGTAGCAATGCATACAATGATTCCATGATTTCCATTTTCTTTCCACACATTTAGAAACTTTGTGGGATTGTGGGATATGTATAAACATTTGTTTTACACATCTTGTAATAATATTGTGCTAACTCTCTCCTCTCTCCTCTCTTAACTCCTCCTATAACCACCAAATTATGGAGCAAATATTGGAGTAACGCACCTTGATACCTTGACCTAGAGTAAATAATGATGCGATTTGCACAGATGTCCAATTTGCAACACAAAACATATTCCCCATTATGTGAACAGTAAGATCAAATGTTATTCCAATTAAACACTAGAGGGCAGCAAAGGACATGTTATTGAAATGTTTTAACAAATGTAATGTAGACTAAAACTTTAGACTACATACAGTATACACATCTCACAGAGACCCATATTAACTCAATGGTGCTAAGATTTAGCATATCTTATCTCCCAGGGAAAGGGGGGGAGGGGGGAGAGGGTGGAAGAGAGGAAGTGAGGGACTCTTTTTGAAAATGCTATATATACAACCCCACCACCCCAAACACACTTTGGAGACATACCTCTGCACAAAAACGAGCACAAATCAGATACCTGAGATATATGCTAATATGGATATGCAAAGTATATTTAAAGAAGTTAAATTAGCATATCGCCCAGGCAGGGCCGTGCAAGGGTACTCCACGCCCTAGGCGAACATACAGCCTTGCGAAACCTCCCCCCCAAACTCCTCCACTACATTGAACTTTGAGATGAAAAAAAAAATCCAATTCTGTCTCTCCCCCTTGCTCATCCTCTCACTCCTCTTCCTCATCCTCTTACAACCCCCCACCACCCCCTCATACTCCTATAAACCCACTTTCTCATCCCCCTCATCTCATTCTCCTCTCACCCCATCCACATCCTCTCTCTCACCTTACACATTCTCTAACCCATCCTAATCATCTCGTCACCCCTCCTCACCCTCCTATCCCCACCCCTCCTTACCCTCCTATTACCACCTTCCTCATCCGTATTCACCCCCTTCTCATCCTCCCCTCATCCCCCTCTCTCTGAACCTTCTCATCCTTTTACCCCCCTACTCAGTCTCTCAGCCCCCTCATCCTCTCCCCCCGTCCTCATCTCTCACACCCCCTTATCACCTCTTTATTCCCCTCATCCTCTCTCACCCCCTTCTAATCCTCTCACACCAGCCTCCTCATTCTCTCTCACCCCCTCATCATCCTCTCTCACCCCCTTCTAATCCTCTCACACCAGCCGCCTCATTCTCTCTCACCCCCTCATTATCCTCTCTCATCCCCATTCACAGCCTCCCCCCATCCTCTCTCTCACTCCCCACCTCACCCTCTCTCTCAGCACCCTCTTCATCCTCTCTCACCCCCTTCTCATCCTCTCACCCCACCCCCTTCTCATCCTCTCACCCCCTCGTCCTCCTCTCGCCCCTCATCCTCATCCACTCTCACCCAATCATCATCTCTCAGCTCCCCTCGTCCTCCTCTAGCTCACTCATCCTCTTTTACCCCTCCTCATCCTCTCTCTCACCCCCTCTTCCTCTTCCCCCTCCTCCTCTCTCAAACCCTCGCCTCCTCCTCCTCTTTCATGCCCCTTATCCTCCAAATCCTCCATCCTTCCTCATTCTCTCACCCTCTTCTCATTCAAAAATGCTTACCTAGCATCAAGGCTGGCAGCAGTCTTAAAATGGAGCAAGGGAGGATCTGTGCTGGGGCGGTAGTGGACACCGGTAGTCAGTGAAGACGTCTAGGTTCACCAGGTGGGCGGGGGTGCTCCCGCAGCCTTGTTCTGTTCCCACCGGTGCTCTCTTCCTCTGATCCCACGACCGCCATTATCCTCTCCCACCACCCTGATACACAATGACCACCCATCATCATCCTCCTCCACTTCCGCCACCCACCAAAAAGTGCCCCACTAGGCAATCATCTAAGTTGCTTTGTGGTTGCATTGGTCTTGCTCCCAGATATCTCAGGTGTGATCCTTTTGTGCATAAGTACAGTATCTCTCAACATGTTGTCTAAAGGTTTGTTTGGGGTGGTAGACAAAATCTTTGCCCCATATTACAGGCTGTGGAGGGAGCAAACAGCAAGTATAGGCATGACCTCACTAACGCATCGTTAACTCCTTGTTTCAACTATAATGGAGTTCTGTAATTAGGCGTTAGTAATGGGAACAACCCATTCACTGATGTCATCTAAAAGTGCAAGAAACACATGGTACATCAATTTGCACCATTTGACCTCATGGCAGATCTTCTGCAACCTTGGCCTGGGCCCTTACAGACATCAGAAGTTACTGAAAAGGCCAAAACTGGAGGCTGAAGACTAAAGAAAAAAAGAAGAAGTAAAAAATGTATTTTTGAAGAACAGAAATGCTTACAAAAGAGGATCGATTGCTTTGTGGCAAATTGAGGATCCAATGTCGTAGCCCCAGGATGGCACTGGATTACTACAGTATAACAGTGTAGATGCTCTACTAAATAACTATGCATAAGACTGTATACTCTATTATATAACTGTTGAGCACAGCACTGATCAGGTTATTCTCAGGCCTGACAGCAGGGTGACTTAATTAACTAGGTTTCAGCTGGCTCGTTAGAGGGCTTTAAAAGCCTGGATCTCCCAATAGTCTGTGGTCTACATGAACTAGGGATACACATTCCCTGGAGCTCTGAAGAAGCAGATAGGAAAACCTTGTTACAAGGTCTGTTTGTTTTGGATGTTTTGGATTTACTACCTGTGAGAGAGCAAGACTTGATCCCCCCTTTTTCCTGCAAGGGCTTGTCGACTGATTTATTTTTAACTTTATTTGGTATGTGTAATGTTTTTGACATGTAGGGTTTTGGGGTGTTTTGAATGACCAAATGCACTATTAGTCACATTTGTCTAATATGGCTATTGCACATTAGTCTACTGGGGGAGGAGGTTTGTTGGGGGGAATTAGGGTAGGAGGATTGGTGACGGGGGTAGGTGCTCTGGGGCGATGGTAGGGATTAACCCCTTGATAACCCTAGCAGTTAGAAAAGCATTGCATGGTTAGACAATCATTGCTTTACTAGTCACTAAGGTATCCACTAGGTGTAGCTAGTGTAGTTTAATGTTCATAAGTAAGTCAATTTGTTTTACAGGTCAACATTGATTGCCAATGTAGCTTTCTAGGTCTCCATAGAGAGGGACTAGGTAGCCACAGTGGTAATCTATAGCTTTATGCTTAAAAGTATTTTTTTATTTATTTGTTATCTAGTGGGAAACATTTAATGAAGGTTTTTTTTTTAATTTGGAATGGTCAAAGTATTATAAGTCTGCAACCAAGTCATGGTATGCCCTTTTTGCAGACCCCATCAATACCTGTAAATGTTCTCTTCACCTCTCTAATACGGATAGAATTGTCTCAATAGACTAGTCATTCATAGGAGCCTAATAAGACCTGCTATTTAAAATCTACGATGGGTGAGTTTAAAGCCAGGGTGGAGGTGTCACAAACTTCCAAGCAATTGTTACCAAATGATATTTACAACCACACACTATCCCTACAAGCTCAGAGGTTTGTGACCTCTCCTCCCTGGTTATAAGCGCACCCATCTTAACTTTTAAATAGCAAGTCTAGCTATTCACCTGTGAATGAACAATCTATTGATTAATTTCTCCCTCTATTAGAGAGGTGAAGAGAACGTTCAGGGGAGGGCAGGGAGTGGCTGTGTTGAGTGACAGTGCCAACCCCTCAGCAAGCAGAGACAGGATCAGTGAAAAAAACCCGGAGCAGTAGGGAAAAAGAGGTGACAGTATGCCGTATTGGGGTACACCATCAGACCAAAAATCTGGCTGTCAGTAGGTCTTTGGCCATGTTTGCTAGTGTTGACTTAGTGGAGTGTAGAGGATGGAAACCAGATTGCAAATGGACAAGCAGGTAGCTGGAGAAGAGAAAATAAATTTGACGCTTGTATACAAGTCGCTCAAGTATCATGGAGGCAAATGGGAGAAGAGAAATAGGGTGGTAGTAAGAGAGGGAGGCTGTGTAAATAGAGGGTTTCTTTAGAATCAGAGTGATGTTTTCATGTTTAAAAGAAGATGTAAATGTGCCGGAGCGAGAGAGGTTGAAAAGGTCACTTAGGCTGGGGCTTAGTGTGCCAGAGAGGGTGCAGAGGAGATGTGAGGGAATAGGATTAAGGTGGCAGGTTTTAGGATGAGATGATTAGAGGCGCACAGAGACTTCATCCTCGGGGGGAAATTAGCTGAGGGTGAAGTTAGGTGTACAAGGTGAGGTAGGTGTTGTGTGTGGAACTTAACACATATAGATGAGATGTCTGATTGAATTAATCTGTCTGTAAAGTAGGTAGTGAGGTCTTGGGCTGTGAGGTTAGAAGGAGGTGCAGATTAGTTAAAGGTGGTGAATATAACAGTGCTCATCTCAGATCATGAAGCGAACCTGCAGGGCTACGGTATGGGTATATATTATCCAATAAGAGCAAAGGGAAAGAGTAAACATAATCAGGTTGTGTGCAGAGGAACAGAGACAGCAGCAGAGGTGCAGAGTCAGGGTCACAGACAGTGGTCAAGGCAGGTGGCAAAGGTGGATGGTCGGAGTCACAGGCAGAGGTCAGAAACAGGGAATCCAGAAGGAAACTAAGTAACATGGCTCAAACTGCAATAGAAACAGGAACCTTGCTCAGCAGCTTCCTGTTGGAAGTGCAGCCTTAAATAGGAGGCTGCCAGGAACCAAGATGGCCAAAAATAGCCAACAGAGATCAAGCCCCAGAAAAACCTGGATTAAAGCAAAAAACAGGCACGGACCAAGCGGAATCCTTACAGAACCCCCACCACTCCCCCTTCAGGAAAGAAATCTGGGTGACCAAGGCTGTCTTTGAGGAGAATTTCTGATGTAAACCATGGACCAGAGAGGGGGCATGTAAATCCCTGGAATTGATCCAGGAATTCTTCTTCGGGTTATATCCCCTCCAGTGGACTAGGTACTGTAGTCTGCGCCTGGATTTTCTGTAATCCCAAATCCTGTATTTTAAATTCTTCCTGGCCTTCCACCAGGAGAGGACAAGGAGAAGTGGGAATAGGTGAGAAGTGGTTCAGAATGGAGGGCTAGAGGAGGGAGACATGGAACATTGAGGGTATTTTCAAATTTGTCGGAAGCTCCAATTTAAAAGTCACAGAGTTAATTTGTCTCACGTTTTTGTAGGATCCAATGAAACTGCGACCAAGTTTGGAGGATGGCATCTTCAGACAGATGTTTTTCATTGAAAGCCAAACCTCTTCTTCAAACAGAGGGGATGGCTGTCTATGCTTATCCACCTGGGTTTTCTACTGAAGAGCACCCTTGGATAAGTTAATGTGGATCCTTATCCAGACCTTTAAAGCTCTCAGGACCTGAGATCCACCACGGAAACTCTGGAAGGAGAGGCACAAGACGGAACAACCAAAGGGTGATACCTGAAGGCACAAAAAAGGGTATTCCAGTGTGTAATCATGTTGAAGTGGGTTGCAGAAAAACAGCCCGTGCAAGCAGGCATAACAAGTCATCAAGAAGCTCGGACAAATATACAGTGAAGAAACTGTTCCAAAGACTGATTGGTCCTTTACGTGAGTCCATTGGATTAAGGATGGTACGATGCTGAGAAGTGGAGAAGATTCCCATATTTAGGCAGATAACCCTCCAAACTTTCGAAGTCAATTGAAACCAAAAGGTTAAAGTGGTGTCACATCCTTTTGAATTAATGTGACATATCACATGGTACAGCAACCAATGGGATTGTCTTCAATCACATTGGCTGTAATACCATGTGATATAGCCATGTGGTTTTAATGATGTGACGTACCTCTCTTCGAGTTAACGTCACATCCTTAAAAAAAAAAAAAAAGTGGGCACATGACACCTAAAATGTGACATCACGGGACATATATAAAGCACTTATGTCTCACTTTACCTCAAGAAGCCGACGAGACAACATCCGTTGTGGATTTACCATGGGGTTTTGGATTGAAGGAAGAAGATAGAAGATTAAAGAAAAAATAAAAAAGTATTACAGATGCAGATAGAAGACGGTGATAGAAGATAAAAGAAAGAAGTTTTTTTTACCTGATGCTGGTCTTCAAGATTAATGGCGTAGGATTGCGGCTGATGCCATCTTAGTACGAGAGATTGCACATACACCGGGATTCGGAGGGTGAAGACTTCTAAAGGTAAGATAAATATTGAATCTATGTAATTGTCTTTTTTCAGGTTTTTTTATTGTATTTATTTATCTTTATGTTGTGATTGCCCATTGACTGATAATGTATTAATCTGTGCCCAGGGTACAGATAAATTCAGTGACAGTCAATTCATTTTTTGGCAAATGTTTTTTTTTTTCAATTGATAGTTGTTTTTTCTATTTCTGTTGATTGCTTGGATTAAATTGTTTGTAATTTGGATGTCTTGTTTTTATAACATTTTAGGATTGGTTAGTATTTGAAATTAATTAATTGATTTGTTGGCTGGTGCTTTTATTTATTTTAAATGTATTTTGGTTGTTTGCTTTTATTTATCTCTGGTATTTCTTTAGTGGTTTGCTTTTTTATTGTGGTTTATTTTTGCTGTTTTGCTTTTTAATAATGGTGTTTATTTGGTGTGTTATTTTTATAAATTGATTTTTTTGGGTGTTTAAATTTTTAATTCTGGTGTTTATTTAGTATTTGCTTCATTGATTGCTGGTAATTTGTTGTGTTTACTTGTTTATTGTAGTTTATTTGGTGATTGCTTTGATAAAATGTGATATTGCTGGTGGTTGTTTATTTTTAAGGTTAACCATTGACTGTCATAGTGGTAAATCATGCCCATATTATATAGGTATGAGATACCACTGTGCCAATTAATTGTTTTCTTTGCATTTGGAATGTTTATATTTTTAATGTAATGTGTTTTATTTTGGACCTGTTTTTTTAAGCTTCCCCATTTATTGCTATAGTGGCAAAGCATGCACATACTGTATATGGGCATGCTTTAACACTGTGCCTATGAATGGGTAGTAGGGCCCTGGTTGGTGGTTAGGCCTCCAGGGTGTGTATTGGGGGAGGGTGGTTAACCCTTAATTACCATAGTGGTTAATAACCGCTAAGGTGATTAAGGGGTTAGGGGCCCTTAGATTATATTTTTTATTGTATTGTTGCTGGCAACGGAAGACAAGGATGGTGATGAGGATGCCCTGCATCCTGGCATGCCGGCAGGGGTGAGTGCAAGATTTATTTACTTTATGCTGCTGGTTGGTGTTTTATTTTAAATGGGCAAATGCACTATTGTCCATATTTGGATAATAGTAATTTTGCCCATTACAGTACTGTATGTGTTAGGGTGGTGAGGGGGGGGGGGTGTATATTGGTGGGTAGTAGGTATTCTAATGTTTATTGGGGCTAGAGGGATTGGGTGAAGGGGGAACTTGGCCAAGGATGGCTGGTTAGGCCCACCGGGTGGGTCACGGGGTAGTTTAACCCCTTCATTACCATAGCGGACACTAACGCTATGGTAATGAAGGGGTTAACTCCTCCTGCAACCTTCTCAGAATGCCTAAAAACCCACCCTGGGCCAAGTACCCCCTTCACTCACCCCCTCTGCCCCCAATAAGCTGTTATTGTGCCTTGATAATTTTTGATCGTTAGTAAGGAAATCTTGCACGGTTTCAACTTGATCTAATTGTTCTTGATATTTTCTTCTAGGGACACTTTCTCCATAATTTTTGATTGTATTATAAGTTCCAAAAATATCATTGAACAATCATCCAGGATTTTTACCCAGTTATCTTCAAACTCTTTTGACTGAAACCCGAATGAAGGTATCTTTTTGATTCTTAAGTCACGAGGTATGCGTTTAACCTTTAAAAAAAATTCTAAGGTGGTTATGTCCCACCACCAGCGGACATCTTGTCTTAGGAGTTTTTCTATTTTGCTAAAATGCAAGGATATGTTCATCCTATCGTCACAGGGAATTTCTTTGGAATCCTCAAACATATGCCACTTTATTCTGGTGCTCTGTGTTGTCAGTACAGTTAAAGACGTAAGTGTTTGTTTTCAAAACATTGTCCAGTTTCTCTGAATCATTAGCCATTTCTTAATATATGTGTTGTCTTCACAAATTCACTTGAAAAGCTTATGTACCTAGTGACTACAATAAAATATTTACATTGAATGCACAAAAACAGATCAAGTGCACATGATCCTTATATATATCAAAAAAGATATAACATAATTGTTTATCTTGGTACCTCGAGCTACCAGTAAGTTCTGCACAATACGAAAAGAAGGGAATATGATTCCCAAATGACCGGTGCTCCAGAGTGTACTGGTGATAGTCGTATGTTTGTATAATGTTCATAAATTCAGTAAATCCGGATCACCCATAATGACAATGGAAAGGATAAATACCATAATCAATAATATTCCCATTTTTTTGTAGAAAAGTGCTTGAGTCACAGTATCTAGAGGGGATATCAGCAGAATGCCAAATACGACAGGCTTTAACACCCTCACAGCATGCAAGTAACAAACTCTGGGGATATGGCTCACATTGCAGCAAAATATGAGTCCTTTTACTCACAACCATTTGGAAGGTGTCCGACAGTAGCGTTCTCCATGCACACAATTGAAAACCGCCTGGCCGACCAATAATTTTGAGCATTGGGTCTTTGGGGGATGGTCTATCAAGATACATAGATGTTCTTCTTCAATCCCTTGTGCATAAATTACCATCATACTTTAGGGATTCAACTAATCTTCTCAATTCCATCTCAGATTTCACCTGTTCAACAAAGTACCTTTAGGTCACAATAACGACACCTCGTTATACACAGTTATTGATCATGCACAAAGCATCATAGCCATTCAACACTTTCTAAACACTTCCCAATTTCTCAAGCACAAAACACGTTTATTTTAGAATCTATACTATTTTTACTTACACATAATTATTTCTTATTTGATGCACATTATTAATTACAAAAAAGAGGCACGGCCAAGGGCACAGCATTTGCACTGTCATTTGTAAACGTATTTATGGGACAATGGGAGTCTACACATTTATGGTCATACTAACATTATCGGAAAAATATTATTTTTTACCGCAGATTTATTGATGACCTCATTTTCCTCTGGGAGGGGGATATCAATACATTGTTGGAATTTGTGAACTCTCTTAACAAAAATTAGTATAATTTATCATTCACATACACTGTTCATGGCCATCATATAAACTATTTGGACTTACTATTATTATATGTCGACCTGGATCTTCAAATCCAGTCTGACCTATTTCGGAAGCCAAATTCTAGAAACATCTTCTTGAGGACAAACAGTGGCTACCCTAAATCCCTCCTGAGAGGGATACTTAAAGGACCATTCCTAAGGTTGAAATGCATATGTTCAACTACAGAATCATTTATTGGTCAATCTACAGATGCTGCCATGAGTATCCTAACACTTTCCTTGAAAAATCTGGGGCAATCTCCCAGCAATGCTGCAACATTTCTGTGACATTTCTGCAGACAGACTAATGGCCCATTGGATTAACACAGTGGGGGTCCCTGGCAGTCCCATTCAGTTTGCATGAGATATCCCCAGATTTTCCAAGGTAACTGTTCGGATACTTGTGGCTGCAGCTGTAGAACCTAGTGAAGAGATTTATTCAAATAGGATATAAAGAGAATGACATACAGTGTGCCTTTGAGAATGCATTATTTGTCAATAGATCTGATTTATTGGCCACTAATCCCAAATCCAAAAGGTAAATGATAACTATGCTCCTTTGTTTTTATAGCGCAGCATAGTAGGCAAGCAAAAGTCTCGCATTAAAACCATTTGTTCAAAATACTCCCAAACTTGTATTTTAAAAACAAGCACATTATCCACACATCTCTCACCCATCTTGTATAAAACCAATCACCCTGCAACAAGAGGCTTTACACCTCCTGTGGGTTTTTATAGATGTGGGTTTTGTAGCATATGCACTCATGCTAAACCCTTAAAATCTGTCATGTCAAAGAAAAGTAAGGACAAATTCAAGATCAAGACCTTTATTACACGTAACACACATTTTGTAATCTACTGTACCTCCTTAGATGTCGATGTGGCAAAAGCTACATAGGGCGGACAATCAGCCAATTAAAAATTCATATTATGGGGGGTATGGCCAGGATGTTAACCAGAGCAGCCGCATGTCACCTCAGCTCCGGCTATAAACGGGGCATAAACACCCCAAAAACCATCAAAAAACGCCCCC
The DNA here is from genome assembly GCA_036426205.1 of Ascaphus truei. Lineage (NCBI taxonomy): Eukaryota > Metazoa > Chordata > Amphibia > Anura > Ascaphidae > Ascaphus > Ascaphus truei. The sequence continues at coordinate 130,917,404 of CM071567.1, read as the reverse complement.
AAAACTATTTTAATAACAACACATAAGTCCTAGTAGCCAAAGAGAGTGAAACGGACCCCAAATAAGAACAGGAGGAGTACCGGACTCCAATTCGGCCCCATAGCCAAGAGAGCGCCAACCAATCTAAGATGGCCATCAGACCCACGTGACGGCTCCAGGATACATACCGGATAGACATCCGACCGGATAGTCGCAGAGGTGAGATCTGTGTTCCCGGAGGCGATCACAGCACGGGGAAGATGAGCGGTGCTGCCCTCTGAAGGAGTGGATCTGACAGAGGACAGAGGCAGCGGCGGATGGCTGGCACTGAACTCTGCCGTAACTGTGGACTGACTGCCATGGTCCTATAAGGTGAGCCGGAGGCGAAACAGAGGGAGGCTACAAGGCAGGGGAGCAGTGTGACCTGCCAAAATAAATGTAAAGCCTCACAGAGAGACAGTTGTCTTGAGAAGAGGTGTGAGCCATCCCGATCTTGTCCCAAAATGGCTGCCGGTGGCCCACGATAGGAGAGAGACGGAGGAGACGGCCACCCTGCACCAGAATACCCCATTAGAGGGATATAATATAAACACAAAAAAAGAAAAAGAGATAGACTGTACAAGTACACTCCTCTCCCGACTGACATTTAAAGGCACAGTCCAGTAGAGATTAGGGTTGCAGTCAGGACCCAGAAAAGGGGGGAGCAGAGACCAGGGCCCATCAACCCCGAAAGAGAATAAATCCATGCTACTAACATCTCTAGTCCAGCCACAACAGAACATATTAAAACACATATAATTCTAATTAGGCGACGTGGATACCAACAACAATGGTAGTGTAATTCTTAAACACAACCTGTACTTGGACTACTAGAATCAAGCATCCTATTATAACATACAACAAAGGGGAGCATATGCACGATTTACAATATGACTGCCCAACACGCATGTGTGTCAAGGAACGAGATGGTCACCTGATTCTATAGCTCTGCCCCAAGACTCCACATCTAACCACTTTTCAGCAATAATCCAGCCAAAGCCAACCTACTATTTCCCCTCCAAACATGCCTGCAGCTCTACGCCCAAAAGTATGCCTCACAAGGTTAAAAAAAACATCCTCCGGGCTGGTCTGTCAGACTTCTTCGGAAGGCAGCCAGGGCAAGTCAAGAAAATGGTGGGATGCAAAGTGAGGGGGAGTCTTAACAGAGGAGGGCTCTGGTCCCCTGAATTCCACCAAGCAAGATATAGATGACTTATACATGAAACTAAAATCTGTGTTCCAAATTGAAATTCAAAAAGCTGTAAAAGACCTCCACAGTGATCTGGCCCATGCAGAGGAACGAACTTCTGATTTGGAGGCCAGGGTCACAGAGTTTGGGGAGGTGCAGGACTCTTTAGTGAAGGGCATGGCCACTATGAAAGACCAAATGGCAGACCTCAGAAAGATGCAGGAAGCCCAGGGCAATCGCTCCCAGAGGAATAATATTCGTGTGCGGGGCATACCTGAGGAGGTAGATGACCTCAATGACTTCCTAACAAGGATATTTACCATGTTATGCCCTGATCTGGCTGAATCTCAAATGCTAATGGATAGAGCATATAGGACCCTGAGACCTAGGGCCCCTAATCAGGACAAACCGAGGGATGTCATCCTGCGCTTCCATTATTACAGAACAAAAGAATCAATCATGACGGCGGCCAGAAATCGTGAGTCTATTGAATTTGACTCCATAAAATTACAGCTATTCCCAGATTTGGCTGCAATCACACAACAAAAACGCAGAAATCTAAAGAGGATCACAGAAATCCTCGGATATCGGTGGGGTTTCCCCTTCCACATCACAGTACTCAAAGATGCACCCAATTTTCAATTAAAGATCCAATTGAGGCCCCAAGCTTTCTGGCGAGATTAGGGCTGTAGGAAAGGCCATCAGACCAACTGAAATGAGTGAGTGAATAGTCAAAGTGGGCGCTCAGAGCAGTTCACAATATCCTCCGGAGGTGCCGACATGAGATCTGTCAGCAGATAGGGAGGCCAGACGGGGTTATCCTTCGCAAGATAACCCATGAGATAAGTGGTTCTTTACTTGGACTGTTTGGCGTTATGGACAGTGGTCAGTATGTATCCCTGTGTATGATCCAACTCCTCGTTAGGTATCCCGAGCTCCTAGGAGCCAAGAACGAAATCATACTACTGCAATGTCATAAGCCAGAGCCATCGTTGTAAAGTTCTGAATGTTTTGATGCATATATTACAATGTTTAAACAAATTAGGGGCCCAACCTCTCTCCTAGTTAAATTTGGGCCTGGTCTCTCAGTGAGAGAGGAGGGATAAAATGTTTTTTTTTTAGATAAGGGTAGGTTGCCTATTGTCCAAGTTGTGAGTTCTTGGGGCTATGGCCAGGCTGCCGCTGGTGTTACGTCGCGGGTGTTTAACCCAAACTATTGTTTGACTCAAGCCAAATCCGGCTTTACTGAATTTATGTACATTATGTACATTATACAAACATATGACTATCACCAGTACACTCTGGAGCACCTATCATTTGGGAATCATATTCCCTTCTATTCCTATTGTAGACCACTACTAGAATGGTGGTCATACCTTTGAATGGAGGCAGTTCCACAAAAACATCCATGAATAAATGGGTCCAAGGATAAACAGGTAGTGGTTGTTGCCAGCCACAAGGACCTTAGTCAGCGCAACTTAGTCTGAGCACAGACAATGGAGGCTACCATGAATTCCTTTACATTTCATAGAGGGAAGGGTGTATTAGAAGAGTTTAAGACTGAGCAGAAGCAGATGAAAACCAGATAAATGGAGTCTCCATCGCAGTGTTGGAGAGGTGGTCCACTGGGAGAGACCATAGACCATAGGAGGTTAAAGAAATAAGATGGGCAGCTGGAGTGGCATTGGGATTGTCAATATGTATTTTAAAGACTTCAAGGAATAGAGTAGGTATGTCAGAGGAGAGTAAGTAATAATTCAAGCAGCAAAGTTGTCAGTAGGTCCAGGGGACAATAGATGACAGCAACACGGAGAGAAAGAGAGGACAAAAGAGATAGATAGCGTGGACTTCGAAGGATGAGAGGGAGGGAAAGGGGCGTATGACATGTATAGCCTGGGTCCCACCTGGTCCCCCATCTACTGCCTACCTCTGTCTGCAGCTGTGACTGGCAGCGGAGGCTGGGTGAGAGTGTGGGAGGTTGCTGTAGGCAACTCGATTGCCAGAGGTTAGCGGTAGCTCCCTTGCAGGGTGCCGCCATCTTGGTTACGATCACGCATGTTCATGATGCTGCGCAAGCGCAGTAAAGGCGCACGAGGTGACCATTAGTGAGAATAGATCTGCAGGGGACTACAGCCCCCAGGATGCAATAGGGTGAAGGACCACATGGGCTGCCGCAGCAATAGCATGGCTGGATTCTCCTGCTCTGGAGAATTATACTTTTCGCGTGCATAGGAGCACGCCAGTTAGAGCTGGGATGCGGAAGGGGTAGGATTTGCATGTGCAGGGAGTCAGTGACCCCTGCACTAGGCCAGAGATCCTTTTAGGCCCCAGCTAGGCCCCGACTCCCCTCAGTTTGTGGATGCTGCAGGGACTGGCGCATCAGTTAGGTACACGGCCCCTGTAGTGCCAGAGAGAGGGACACAGCCAGGACGTAGTGCCGAACTGGCGATCCGGTGGTCTGAGACCAGACCACCATATTGAGAGACTTTCTTCCTGGTGGAACCATCCACACGGGGTATCACTCCACGTAGAGGCAGAAGCTACTGTACGTCGACATCACTGGATCAGTGGATTCGTTTCATCTTCCGACCATACCCGGGTGCAGTAGCCCCTGGGCAGGTACCAACAAGTGCACCAACTGTACACACGCTAATGGGGCAGCGCTGTCTAACACACTTGGGTGGGAATTGCTACTTGGGGACACCAGGGTGGTTGGGTGCCCAAGGGACTCAGGACTTTGAGGGACTATCTCACTTGTGTGAGTGGACTTGGCATTGGGGGTTATTGGAGAGTACGGCCATGCATGGCCTGGTTGGTCGGACTGTATATATCTACTATTCTTTTGCATGTAGTAAAACTGCTACTCTTAGTCACATGTGTTTAATTGCATGGGGTCCTGTACTGGGGTTATCCCACATAGTAGGATCCCATACAGGTAGTGGCACTGTCGACTGACAACTCAGGCACATCCCAGGCTCCCAGCAACGGAGGTTCTGGCCTCCTGTGAGCCGCAGGTAACACGCCACATATGTAGTAGTAGCCATATCTCCCAGGGGTGGGGGAAAGTGCGCTACACATGGAATGTGCAATGTGGAGAAAGTAGTTTGCCAGCTCCTCTGCCCTGTCTTATCACTGGTCTGGGGCTGTGGCTAAGGGAGAGACAACCATAGGACTGTGCAGCAGAAGAGGTGGTGTCTGAGGGAGTAAGCCAGGTTTCTGTAATGGTTAGAAGATTGAGAGTTGGAAATTAATGTCATGTTTTGCAGTAAGATGAAAGGATTGGGGTGCTCAAACCCGCAGCAACTCCATCCAATTACATGGGTGATTAAATATTAACCCTGGAGATACCAGTGGGAGTGGGTAGGTAAATATAGACTTGTAAGCATCACAGTGATAACAGTCAAACTTAACTATAGCAGTCTAAACCAATAAGCCCCACTCACGTCATCTCCAGGGTTCCTCTGCCGGCGTGCCAGCCATGAAGGATCCAGAATCCAGAGTCATTCAGTAGAAAAAACGAATGGCGCACAGCCAGGGGGCCAGGTGTGGAATAAAAAACTTTTTCTTTTATTGCAGCATGGTGAGAGACAAATTCACCCCCTTGGGGGACACAGACAGGGACCTCCTACGCGTTTCGGACCAACAGGTCCTTTATCAAGGAGTATGGGATATGCTCAGAGTGGGCACCTTAAATACCTAGTTCTTAATAGGCAAATTACAAAAATCTGTGTGAAATTATTTCGCGGGCCTACTGCGCATGCGCGTGACGTCATCCGGGGCGCCGCTCCAACAACTTTAGGATTACGCACAATCCTTAGGGTTGTTGGAGCGGCGCCCCGGATGACTCACGCGCATGCGCAGTAGGCCCGCGAAATAATTTCACACAGATTTTTGTAATTTGCTATTAAGAACTAGGTATTTAAGGTGCCACTTTGAGCATATCCCATACTCCTTGATAAAGGACCCGTTGGTCCGAAACGCGTAGGAGGTCCCTGTCTGTGTCCCCCAAGGGGGTGAATTTGTCTCTCACCATGCTGCAATAAAAGAAAAAGTTTTTTATTCCACACCTGGCTCCCTGGCTGTGCGCCATTCGTTTTTTCTACTGAATGTTTTGCAGAAAGACAGATCATACATTCCATAGGGCAATGGAAAAGGGAAGGGAGAGATGAAGTGTGGATAAGGTTGGAGTGATTGACCATAGTGATATGACTACTGTATATGGACTGATAGTGTTTGAGATAGAGAAGAGGATAAAGTAAATTATCAAATATGTATATATCTTTGACTAAATACTGTAACTGTATGCACTCTCTTATTTCTAGAATATACTTTACTTCACTCTGTTTCTTTACTACCATATACAGTACAATTGGCCATCGTGTACAATCAACATTCTTGTCCATATTTAATCAGCTTCTTTAATTTTATTATGGTAACAGCTCTCAAATTAATTGTTATCATTAAATAAATATTTTATTGTAAAATTATTCTGAAAATCTAATTATGAAAGCTCAAACCACAGTTGGTCAATAAATCTGGCCAGAGATTGTGGTGGGCATTTATCAGAGCAAAATTTACATTGTTTTTCTTATTGGTTGAATTGGAAATAGTGTGCGCTCTCCTCCGCTTAACAGGCAGCGACGGAGGGTTTGTGACGACGGACTCCGGAAGCTGCACGCACACACACACCCACGAGGGCGCCATTTGGAGGATTTGGGTCGGCTGATATCTATACCGTAAGCCCCTACTCTCCGTTCCTTAAGATCTTTGGACATAACGAGTGTCTTGGTAATATTGAGGCTTGCCCTCTGGTAGTGTTGTGTGGTCTATCGGATATTGTGATCCGTTCTTAATTTTAAATGTGTTGTACCTGATCATTAGTGTACATATAAATTGTGTTTGATTGCATTTTTGTCTCTGTGTTTTTTCTCATGCGCCCCTTTTTTGGTTTAATTTTTTTTTTCTTATTGGTTGCATTAGTTTATCAGAAGGCATATTGAAAAAGAGTCCCTGCCTCAATAGATAGGAGCACAAGAAGTGATGCCTGAGAAGTGTTGTTAGCAAGAAGAAAAGTTACTGCACATTTCTTTGCATTTTCAGGGAAACAGAATGTCATGTTCTCTAGAAGAGAATATCATGTGAGATTCCGTAACGAGTACGGTAAAGAAACACAATGATTTGCTGTAAAGACATTACTGAGTAATCTATTCCAAATAGAGGTGAACAAAATGCTTTGCAAACATCTGAATAAAACATGACATCATTTCATGTTCAGAGCAAAGCTTTGCTCTCTCTCTCTTTCTCTCCAGTACAGTGCTTGTAAATGTAAATGCAGTTGCTGGGAATAGGTGAAAGTACCAGAAACCTGAGTCACATGTAAATTATGCCAGTACAGGATGGGATCCAAAGCAATGATTAGGCTCATGGCATTTTGTGAGCTCATTTCTGCAAATCAGTGGCATTCTGCATGATACTTAGAAATATTACAGGAATATATATGCACAAATAAAAATAACATCTGAAGTCACACTTACAGCGTAGTGATCATATACAGTATATATACATACAATTGTTTCTCACATTTTTACTGTAATGTACTGTATGTTTGGGGAAGATTAATTGGCCAGAAAGTAAGCACAGGTAAAATGTAAAATTGCCAAAGAAATTGTTTCGTAAATATGGGCACTAAAATTGGACTAATTTTATGTACTGTCCCGGCCAAGCTTATTCTAAAGCTTGAAGGGTGCATAGCGGGTTAGCTGCGGCTCTGTTCTCCGTTTAAAATGGAGTTTCCCGCGTGGCGGCCGCTTCAATAGATAAGCGCTAATGGCGCTTACTATTGAAAGCGCCCGAGGCGCGGGAAAACCGGGCAAAAACGGCCAAAGACAGCCGCGCGCCACCCGCTGCTATTTTTAAACTGCGGCGGCAGCCGCATTAGTATCACGCCGGCCGCCACTGTACAAAATTAATTTACTGCTGCGGCCAAGTTTATTTGAGCATTTGCCCGTTCTTGGCCGCAGCAGTAGCCTGGCGCGCGCCCGAGAGTGACGGGCGCGCGCCGAAGCAGCGGAAGAGCGCCCTCCGATTGGGGCGCTCTCCCTACCGCTGCCGGGTCCGCCGGGTCCCCCGGAACCCCCTGCCGCTGTCCCGCGATCGCGGGACACCAGGGCTCCCTCGGGGAGCCCCTGGACGCGTGTGCAGGGGGCGCACGCTCCCGAAGACGCGTGACCGCGCGTCTATGACGCGCGGCACGCCGAGGGGCGGCCACTAGCAAGCCGGGAAATCTCCCGGCTTGCGGATCTGGCCGCAGTGTGATTAAGTGTGTCGGTAGTGTATATGTAGCACACTTTCCCCTACCTCCTGGGAGATGTGTGGCTACGGTATATGTGTGGTGCTATACATGTGGCGTACAGGAGATCTGAGTCTCCGCTACTGGGAACCTGGGGTATACCAGAGTGATTGTTCGGTAGCGCCTCCACCTGTAAAGGGATTCTACTGTGTGGAATGACCCCGTAACAGGACAATAAAGAATACACACGTATAAAGCATAACAGTTTACTATACACAGCATAGACAATATTGATAACTATATACACCCTCACAGACCTCACAAGGCCGCAACCCCTCACCATGCCTCCCCAACACCGTAACCATGCCCCGGGGGGGTTTGCCCCAATATGCTGAGGTGCTCTAGGCACAGCAAAAAGAATGATTCTTGCGCTCCTACCAATTAGGCTAAAATAAAATAATAATCTCATGAAAAATGGTTATTTTGTTAAATGCACCATCCTTGGGCCTACACTTCTGGTACTCCTTACCGGATAGATCATGGTGCCTTTTAACCCCTGCAGAGACACCCACTTACCTACTCCCACCTGGTCCATTTTTAACCTCCTAATCCTAAATTGTTAGCAAAGATGCGCGCAGTCTCAATAGTTCCCCTTGATTCAAAACAGGTGGTCTCCCTCTGCAGCTCTCACTCTCCCGTGATCAGCGGGGTGGATACGAAACATGCAAACAAAAAGAAAGCACAAAAAGGGAAAAACACAATTAATAAAGAATATAACCTTTATATTAAAAATGCATACTAAAAATCATAACATAAAATAAGGGTTCACATGAACCCACACTCCCACAATTGCAGAGCACTATCAAGAATACCCTGATTCAAAGCCCATAGGTCTAGTGATGTTAAAAAGTCCTGGGATATGGTCAGATTGTACCACAGTTTACATTGATTGCAAACAGGGACCGCACTCCATGCAAGGTAGGGGAAAAAACACCGCAGTCTCTCAAGCTCCCGTCGTCACGGCTCCTTTGCGCTGCGTGATGACGTCACCTCTATGCGTTTCGCTTCATATGACGCTTCTTCAGGAGATATGACTAACCACTCCCATAGCTGCTTTTAAATAGCAAGACAGAAAATTCCTCTCTCTGCTGCATGCTTTTCCTCCGAGAGAGAGGAATTGTCTGTCTTGCTATTTAAGAGCAGTTTTGGGAGTGGTTAGTCATACCAGGACTTTTTAACATCACTAGACCTATTTGCTTTGAATCAGGGTATTCTTGATAGTACTCTGCAATTGTGGGAGTGTGGGTTCATGTAATGATTTTTAGTATATATTTTTAATATAAAGGTTATATTCTTTATTAATTGTGTTTTTCCCTTTTTGCGCTTTCTTTTTGTTTCCATAATCCTAAATTGTACAAACCTGGCCTCCACTAATACATCCTCGTTCTGCCCCCACTATCTTTTCCAGCATGGTTGCCAAAATGATGGCGCACTCATTCGTTGATCTAGCTACTGTACCTCCCCCTTGTTATTGGTCCTAAAGATGACCTACCTATTTGCCAGTTGGTCCACAAAGCTCCACCGCCACTAACAGAGGAAAGAGCTCCTGGAAGGTCAAGTTCCCCACAAATCCTTGCTGCGCCCAATTTGCTTGGCTTTCGCTCCACGCACCAGCAGCCCTGAAAGAATGCCCTTAAACCTAAGGATCTGACGCATCGGTAAAGAGCTGTCATTCCACTACCCCAAGCAAAGGTAGCATCTAACCATTGTATCTCCCCAAAAAGGTATCAAAAACCCAAAGGTCCCCTTTTTACATTCTTTGACACCCTGATAGACTGGTGTGGCAATTTCATCCCTGCCATTGCAAACACCAATCCCCATCCTTAAATACCCATCTAAAAACCCCACCCCTAAACTGACCTCACAGCTCCTTAGGGAGGGGCCGCTCTGTAAAAATCCAAATCCTCAGTGGAATGTTTAAAGAATGGAAAACATTTGAGCTAAAAATGATAATGCTCTTTGATACTAAAACAAGAGGACTTAATGTTGATATGGGGTTTCTTACACATTATTATAACTTTCTGTAATGTTTCAACCCACCTCTGTTAATTTTTACATTTCATAAACCACCGATGATAGATGTTTGGTTCTTGAAGCTCTCCGCTTTTCTCACTTTTCCTTTCATCCATTGATTGCCCTGTCTGTTAATTTACCATCCCCTCTGCAATTACTTCTCTACATCTTCTGGCTAAAATTGTTATGTTGAATTTTTCATCTCTGTTAAACTCCTGTGTGCTCATTTGCATGCCATTTCCCAGAATCCCTGGCTGCAGTGGAAGCACTGTATGCTAGAAGATAATGGTAAAAAGCAGGGTTGCAGTTCTGAGATGGGTATGTGCTCACAAGTATTATTTTCATTTGCTGTTAAGCGCCTGGAATCTTTTGTAAATTATTATTGCTAGACCTGAGGAAGAGAGTATAACTCTCAGAATCTAGTTGTATAATATCAATTGTTAGTCTAATTAAAAAAGATATTACCATAATACTGATGTAGTCATTTACTTTGCACAGTATAATTGGAAATTATCACTTTTTCTCTGTATGTCAATTATCATGTGGTGGGCTAATATAATTGCTTAGATCCATTCATAAACATATTTTAATTATAGATTGAAGAATTGTTACTGACATTCTAATTTGTTGCGAATGTGGTATTTTTTCACAGCTATTGATATTTGCAGCACTGTTTTAAAAAGTGACATTTGCCTACAGTACCTTTGTTCAAGTGTATGCAATACCACTGGCTGAAACAGCACAGTAGATTAATTTGTGAATGTTGGGATATTAGATTCACCCAGAAATTCCAGAGCGAGAGGGAGAGGGCGTAGGTGGGTGCTCGAGCTGGGCTACTGTACCTGGAGGGAAGGGCTTCAAGGGCTGGGCAACATCACTTGGATAGAGGCATTGAGTTGTGGCAGACTTCTGCTCCAAGGTATGGGGTGCACAAGCTGCAACAAAGCGTGTGGCGCCAAGGGCCACTGCACTATAGTGGAAGAATTTAGGGCTATGGAGGACGAGCCTGCGCTGGGCCTGGACTTGGAAGGGGCTATGGCAGGACTGGACCCAGAGGAAGCCGGAACACGTTCCTTACTGGGTCTGGTACAGCCAGTCTAGCTGAACCCCCACCTTCCATGTCAGAAGCCCCTAAGAGATCATGTTTGCTCAGAAACCACAGTTTAAGAATGGTTGTGATATTCAAATTTGATTGTCAGATATGACAATTTCTTTTTTTTTAAATATCACCATTACCAGAAGATGGCAGCAAAATACTATACAGATATAGCAGTCTTCATTCTTCCCTTCCGGTTGGATATGGTGCGATATGTTGTCATAATCTGCACTAACGCTGTCATTGAATTCTATGGAAACTCTGTGATATTCTGCATTATAACAGGATATGTTGTGCTGTCTGTGGGAATAATGAAGTCTGCTACATCTATAAAGACATCAATATCAGTTGGACAGATTAAGTGGCTGCCCTTCTGGTTGTATATTGAAGTAGGGACATCAACAGCTTTTTATTGCAACATACCAGTATATGAATAATTATGTTGTTTCAAAAAAGTTTTCACAGGCTATATCTAACTTTTTCTAGGACCATTAGATATGTAACTATGATTATTATTGCCTTAAATAATGGGCTCAGGCAGGGTAACACCCTTAGCCCATCACCTGGTATAGAATGCCCAAGTATAATTCAAGCCACTCCCCATGTATGCATGGTGACTTGTGATGTCACTAGTAGTTATATATAGTGAGGGTAGAAGATTCTTGGTTCAGGTTCCTGGAGGAGTGCCAGTGGAGGAGCTTCATTGTAAGTTATGTTTAAGTGTATACGTTTTGTGGTGAATTCGCTGATAGATAACATCCTGCTTCTTCCTGGACTCAGAGTTTCCCGCTGCTCCAATGCTCTCCCGTGATCCAACGGGACAAAAAAGCACAATATACAAAAAAAGAGAAAGAAAAAAAGAAAGAGCTCAGAGAAAGAACTCTGTTAGGTATATAATTCACATGAATATTTAATGTAGTATATAACATCACAATATGGGCATCGCTGGTATCCTTTCCCCGTATCACCCGATGGTGAGAACTGTGCAACCCCCGGCTCCTAGGTCCACTCTCTGTGCTCCGTTCTTGTTGGAGCACCGAACAACCACCCTGCTTGAGGCAGCTGAACTACGGATCCCAGGATGCACTGCGGGTCCAGCCAATCTCGCGAGAGCTGTCGATGAGCTAGAAGGGCTCTCCCGCGGTTCTAACAGTGAACGGGGAAGATAAACAGTGTCTGGACGGGCTTTAACACCACATCCAGCCCTTGGACACTGAGAAGGCTTATTTCCCTCTATACATTTCTCGTGAACTCACGCTTCATCACGAGGTATTATGTTTACGTGTATTGCAATCGTACTAAGGATGTCTTGTCACCTTTATTATTTTATAGTTAGGTGATGTACCCATCAAATCATAGCCCAAAAGTAGTGGTCAGAGTTTGTTCTTCATCCCTGAAAGAGGAATATGCAGGGTATTTTGGAAGGTGTTCTTTTGAATAAGGTGCTCCAGAGCAACACGGGATTGGTCCATACGAAAAAGTCTCAATACAAATCTAACTCACATACTGTAGGTACTGTAGGGACAAGGAGGAAAATGCACCAAATGATGGGGATACTGGTCCCTGAGGATAGGAGTATCCCTACCATAGGTCCTAGTGGGAAGTAGGCAACTCCAAAAGCAAAGCAGGAGACTACAATGCAGACCAATATAAATGATAACAATCCTAATACAGTACTGTACATCCCTGTATAGTAATGAGAGCTAGAAAAATGTATATGCGGCAGTATTATTTGACACTCCTTACTGTCTAAAGAGATGTCTTTGTATGAGGTGCCTAATCAATGCAATACGACCCTTATTCGTACAAAAAGCTTTTTTCATTCTATATTCTGGTTTGTACGAATAGGGTCCCTGGCACCTTCATTACTGTATCTTAGCACAGGGTTTTGGAAACTGGGGGGTTGCAGAGGCCCTGCACTCTTCCCAAAGACATTTAAATTAAATACCGGGGGATCGAGTGAGGCTCCTGCAACCTGAACTTACCAAGATCCAGCCAGATTCTGGAAGCGTCTCCATGGCAACGCTGCGTCAAAAGTTTGCGCACCTCTGTCTTAGCATACACACCCAGCCCGCATGAGTCCAGCACCCTGAGAAAGGTAATGAGAGAGACTGAGCACCACTGCCACTGTGTAAATAAATGACCTTAATGTAGCACTCCTTTTGAGCCGAGTAAGGAGGAGCTACAAACATAATAACATTGCAGTATTGTGTATCTTCTACTTGAGATATTTTGGTAATTTAGGTATGAAGAAGATCTGAACAGTTACCTAGGGGCTAGCATCAAACTCCTTTAAAAAGTAGTGTGTACAGGTAATAGAATGGTAACTAAACATTTGTATAGTCTGAACAGTCAAATCAGTGCATTAATGCTACATTATGCAGCATCCAATCCATGCCCTCAGGCCCTCGTCCCAAAAACATAAAAATAAAATGGGGCTGTAACTCTACAAACCGTGGGTGTGCAACCTTAACAAAAGGAGGTTAAAATACATACAGAACACATACATTGAAGTAGTTACAGTAGTTTAGCCTCTGTACATTGAACTACTGTAGATTACATTTTTTAAATCTTTTTTGATGGTTCAGATGTAGCAGAGCTAATTGTTCTACAATGGCTCAATCCTGGGTGATTTATTCAATTTTGTTCATACTTAATTAAGCTCACCACATTCAAAAGTTTTTTTTTTTTTTTTTTTAAACTGGCTCAAAATAAGCAATTATGTAACTTTTATGCATAGCTTTCAACCACAAAAAGGGGCACAATTTGCATAACCGAGATTTTTTATGGAGTTTCTATTGAGAAATATAGTATAATAGAATTATAGCAAATGATGTTTGTGTGAGTCCCTAATCCCAAACAAAAGTTCTGCAAATAGTTACGTAAATTGCAGCACTTAAAAAAAAATGCTTTTAATTTAACATCCCATCCTACCAAATTAGTAACCAAGTTATTGCTCACCGTGGCATACAATAACAGGAAGTAAATCTGTATGCTCAATTATTCATAACTAATTTCCTATGAAATCCATATTTTATCACCAAGAATGGGCAAATTGGACTAAATTGGCAATGTACTGTACCATTTTTTATAATGCAATTTACTCAACTTGTTTTTATTAGTACAAAAAAGGCAGCCACAGTCTCACAGCACTCATCTTATACTTATAACAAACTTTTCAGCTTTATTAAATAACTTTATTTCATATTGCGCTTTTATCCCAATAGGACTCAAAGTGCTTCACAATTACAGTATAGTGCGCGGTACGCAGCACTTAAGGCGACGGCCCCAGTGTCGGCTGCTGTATGCGTGCCTGGCAAGGCTGGCGGCAAGTGCAGCTGTGTGAACCGCGATCTCCGGTCTGTGGCTGAGCTGCAGGAGATTGCGATGGGGTGGGGGGCGTGGCAGGGGTGTGGTGGGGGCACAGCCATGACATCAACCGGCTGGTTCGCTTTCATTGGCTGAACTGCCAGGGGGCATGGCCAGTGCTCCGTTGCCAGTTCTGAAGACAATTTTCTTGTCTTCAGAAAATCTATTCGAGCAATATGGCGGCAAATTGTGCGCCAAGGCAGCTAGTGGGCCCAGCCCCATTGAGGGGCAGTTTTTGTTCCTGCAGTGCAAGCCATAGCGCGTGCTGCAGCATGTACTGGGGATCTAGCCTAAGGCCAGGTCCCTGCTGGCTACTGCAGTGCCCGTTGTGGAAAACGCTGTAGGGACAAGAGCCACCCCACAATGGGGCCGGGCCCGCTGCCAGGGGCGGCCGCCGTGCTGCGCCGATACTTTCTCCTGCTCTCTAGAGAATTGAGATCAGGACTTGTGACGGACCGCTAGGCCACGCCCCCCAGTGGTTCAGTCAATGAGGGCGAACCTGCCAGGTGACGTCACGGCTGCGCCACTGTCATGCCCCCCCCCCCGTCTTTCCCCCTGCAGCTCACTGCAGACCGGGGGACTCGGCTGCACGCACCGCCAGTCTCGCAGGCGCGCGTGCAGCGCAGGCACTGGGGCCGTAGCCTAAGATTTTTACAAACACAGTCCCTGCCCAGATGAGTTTACAATATATGTTTTTGGTGCCTGGGGCACAGCGAGATAAGGTGACTTGCACAAGGTCACAAGTAGTTGACACTGGGATTTCCCCTGCTTCAAAGTCAATGCCACTGTTTTCAGTGTCACTTTCTTTACTCGCTCATTCTCCTTTCTGGGCTATGCTGAAGCAGGGTACCCTAGTGTGAGTCGCGCTTGCATTTTCAAGGGGAGATATTGCCGGGACAATGTGCCTACATGTATACGAGAATCAGGCATGATTCCCGGGTACATTTATGGGGGAACTGACAACTCCGGACCCCAACCTCCTAGGCATATTCTGTCAACGGTTCCTCCACAAAACCCCCCTTGAAACTCATACCCCAGCAATCCCTGCTTGCTGGCATGCCCAGAAATGGAAAAACACCAAAAATACTTTTATTACAGGCAACACATTAAAATAGTACAATGTTACTGGGCCCTGGAGCTAACTCTCTTGGTCCCTTATACATGGATCAAGGGTAACCAAAACAAGCTTAACCTTTATTTGAGAGCCTGGTTACCTCCTCCCATCACACTTATAACCTACTAAGTGCCCTGAGTCAGGTTGATGTGCAAACCGCATCCAGCTCTATTGTTTTAAAGTCAGTCTAGCAGTTATTGTGTCTCATTCAGTGCACCAGCTGTTCAATAACATTCATTCCATTGTACAATAAATTGAATCTTGTACAGATTGCTGTTTTTTTACATTCGCAATATCAAATTCAGAGGCACATGCATTTGCACTTCACTTTTTTTTCATATTAAAGTGACGCAGGTTGTCAGACTCATAAAAAATTATATAAATGGACTGATGTGAATGTGTGTGGAGAGAGAGGCATTGGCAGGTTCATTTCTTATTGACTTCTCTATTCTCATATATTGTTGACTTGTGTTAGTAATGTGGCGGTAATTATGCTTGACAGCGGTGACGTCACCAGCTCTCCAAGCATGAGCGCCGGTGTCCTGACTATTTCGGAAGTGCACGCAGGTGGGGGGGGGGGGGGGGAGATGTGGAAACTTGAGCGCGCTCAAAAGTTAATTTTTTTGTTTACCCAAGCGCCAAGTGTGGGTGAGCATGCATGCTCGCGCACCGCGTGAGTGGGGACTTACATATATAGATATATGTAAGTAAAAGCGGCAAGCGCCGTGTGCTCAGCACTAGCGGGGATGCAGCCTTATAGCTCGTCTATGGGAAATTTATAGAGTCCATTGATACTTTTTCTGACTCATGCACACTGTGGCTAATGAGTAGTGCCAGGCAGCTCAACTCAATTACTATTCTATACAAAAAGAGGCCTCTTATTCTCTGAAATCTTTTTTTGGGGGGAAGAAAACAAAAATAAATGGAGAAAAAGTACTGGGGAAATACAATACTAGGTGAGGGGAAGATGTAATAGAGATAGGGGTAGTAATGGGAATAGGAATAGGTAAATAACAAAAGCATCTCACAGGGATGCAGTGGGAGAACAGTGCACCAGATAAGCAAACTCTGAAAAGGAAGGAAACATACCAGACAGAGCAGGAAAGGGATTGGACTGAACCAAGTGACAAGGGAAAGAGGAGTGACACAGGTCAGAGAGGAAAGGTGGGGGGGGGAGGGGGGGCTAACAGAATAAACCAGGAAGTAACTGGAATAGGAGACAGAACAATACTTTTGTCAATCTGTATTTTAGCATATCTGTACTATGTATAATTTATCTGTTTTTTCCACATGTACCCTGAGATTTTTAATGCTCTGTACCTGTTGCTACCATCTCTTGAAATAGTGAAGATATTTAGTCCACAGGACAATACAAAATATTATACATTGCCTATTGTATAATATTGTATTATAATATTGCCTTATGCAGTAGGCAACTGCTTAAGTGGAGCTTACCTTGGTGGGGTTAACAGGCGTAAAAAAATGTTTTATCGAAACATGCAACTAAATGACTCCTTAGCTAAAAGACTTAGGGGCCTATTCTAGTAGCTTCGATAACTTTGCTGCCATCTCGCACGATTTGGCACGGCCCCACTGACTGGTTTGTCATTTGTGTTATCCTGGTTTCC
Source organism: Ascaphus truei (assembly GCA_036426205.1). Taxonomy (NCBI): domain Eukaryota; kingdom Metazoa; phylum Chordata; class Amphibia; order Anura; family Ascaphidae; genus Ascaphus; species Ascaphus truei. The sequence continues at coordinate 130,900,628 of CM071567.1, read as the reverse complement.
AGAAAGAATCATAAATCACAAAAGGGAGGTAGGAAAATGCCAATACCGCACGGGACAGCTGCGATCGTATCTCTAAGTTCTCCCCCGTGTGATCTGGCTGCAGTCTATAAGCGCTGCATAGTGAGCTGCACACAGAGAGCTGCATCTCCCTGCACAGCTCTTTCAGGCAATCACACTGTTTTTATTTACATTTTAATAACAGTGTACTGTAGCAGGGGGTCTCTGGAGCAGAACCGCATTCATTTCAAGTCCAGGGACCTCCGGCTTCCCGAGATACAAGCCCCGGTATGGATATAGATGGAGATATACAGAAGCCCTCTCCGGTTCTGTCTGACCCTCCGCTCGGCTTACAACGCGGGAACCTCTCCCCCCACGCCACGTGCTTCACCCGGCTTTTTTCATGCATTAGGATGCGGTCCCAGTGTGCACTGTAGCACGCGCGCCCGGCAGGGGCGGCGCCTGCGCAGCGCTTCACCGCGATCTGCGGTCTTAGGAGAGAGAGAGAGATGGCAATGGGAGAGGGCATGGCGGGGGGTTTTCAGGGGCATGGCCATGACCTCACCCGGCTAGTTTGCCCTCATTGGCTGAACCACCAGCGGGGGACGTGTCCGTCGTGAGTTCCAAATACAATTTTTTTGTATTTGAGAAAACTGGCATTACAGCGCGACTGCCAAATGCGCGCCGAGGTAGGTACTGGCCCCGGTCTGATTTGCACTGTAGAACGCACCGGGACCACAGCCTAAGCGGGTGAATGCACGCTGCGGGGGTGCACAAAATCAACCGCTGGCAACCGGCAGACAGCACAAGTAGCGTCCCTGGCGAGTGGATTTCTACCGGAGACTGCAACTGTAGGAACTTCTATTGCAGCTTCTGAGGCCACCGTTGGTTCTTTAGCTTTAGAGTTAGGAGCTCCTGTATAATCTTCTCTTCAGACATTGGCATACATTTCAATTTGGGATCACAGTAGGCAAGGGGTACTAATATAGGTGTGCACTCAGTCTTGGCGTTAGTATTGTGGTCTTTATTATATCTTTATAAAAAGAAAGTAGTATATCCCACAAATAATTCCTTGAATGAATTGGCAATGGCTGCGTGTCAAAATCGCATCATTCTTTTATATATTAAAAGGTTCCTGGTAGCTATGGATCTTTAACATTATCAATGAGCTAGTGAGTAGGATCTAAAGGCTTGATTTTACTACTCTGATTTTACTTGCACAACACACAATTGCACGATCACTGAAAATGTCAGGTAAAATACAAAAGGATTGTGTAACCCCTTGATAGGACAATACCAGCAGGGAGAGATACAGGAATGGACTGTGTATGCTGCTGTGAAAGATCCAATGATAGAGCAGCAGCAGATGGACTACAAATCCCAGAAGCGCCTGCTGCTGAGATAGGGACACATGACATAACAGCCAATGAGGACACAGGAGTGCAAAGTTTGAGGGGGGAGTGATCTAGGAACTGCAGGAGAGACAGAGGGAAGAGCATGAGGAGACCAGACCTGATAGATGGAGAGGAGAACAGCCCTTGTCTCAGAGAGTTGCACAAGCCTGAATGCCTTCAGGTTTGATCAGTCTGAGTCCTGCTGAGGTAGAGCGGATGTCTCTCACTGAGAGAGTGCAATACCTGGGGCAGAAAGTCCAGCAGATCCGCAACAAAGAGTATGGAGTGTTGCCATAGGAGAGGATCCTCATTGCAAGCCAAATAAAAAGGGTACCAAAGTATTTGCTAAGTACTGGCCTGCTACATTCATACACAATCTAAGAGCTCCAATGGTGTGCATAGGCCCTTACATGCAGGGTCGGTCGATCACAGGGTGAGACACGGTTTCACACCTACGCAGTGTCTTGTGTGAAGTGCTTATATCTAACTGTATGGTGTATGTAATGAATGATCCTCCTGTTTGAGGATCATATTGTTATATTGGTGCCCAGCGATAATTACATTATACTGTAAAAACCCATGTGTTATAAACATTACTGTAATCTGCTTCCCTTTGTCTGGCTTACGACCATGTGTAGGGATAAGGTATATAGACGGTGGATTCAATCCCCCACCTCAGCAGTAGATGTTAGTCTGAGGTAAATAAGAGAGGGGTTACCATTGAATTGTGCTCTCACGAGAGGATAAGATCCTGTCTAGCAGTGAGTAGTTGCCAGATTTGAGATTTCTTCGCGTTGGCTGAAAAATTAGTTGAGTTACAAATGTATAAAAAAGAGAGAATGGCGGTGCACAGCAAGTGAATGAAGTGCTGGAAAGCAAAAAAATACAAAAAAAACTAATTTAATTAAGACATTATAAAAAAACGGATGTAGAGCCGCTAACGCGTTTCACGTTTTGACAGTGCTTTCTGAAAGAGCACATAGGCCATGTATTTTCAGTTGTTAAATACTCATCCCAAGTTGAGCATTATGCCCTTAAATTAACCATGAATATGAACACTTGACCAAGGGAAAACAGAAAACTCTGGAGTGATCCCAGATGGATACCAGGTATAGCAGGCTATAACCATAAATACATATTGTGACAGAGTCACTGACTCAGTAGGCCGGAACAGTGAAGTAAGTGTGCTTTCCAGTCCACAGAGAGGTAATTCCTCAGAGAAGCCAGCAGCAGCTGCTAACTAAAGGAGTTAATCAGCCAGTCTGAATGAGGAAGTGTTTTAAAAGACACAGGAAGCTTTATGCTGAGAGACTGTTTTCCCCAGAGAAGAGGGAGATAGAAGTGCTCCCCAGCTACGGAAGCTGGTACAGAGGAGGTCTCTGGGCTCAAGGTGGGGCTGAATTCCCCTAGGAAGAAAAGACGCAAGGCCGTCCTGAAGCAGTGACGTCTACTCTAAAGGACGAAGAGATAAGCAAAAACACTTTATTGTTGTATACAGAGACTGTGTTACCTTGTTCCATATGCCAGGGCATGTTTTGGCTTGGGAACCAGCTTAGCTGGTCATTCAGTTAGTGAGGGTGAAAAAACGAGTTTTAAAATGGCCGCCGTCAAATGTCCGTTTTGCAATGTACTGATATCTTTGGAGCTAATAAAGCAAAGAGAAAGAAGAAGAAAAGTATTTCTCAAGTCACAAAGGATGTGACCGAATCCTTTGAGCCTGCGAAATCAGGACAACATGCGTCCGCAAGGCGCCGAGATGTGCTGCAGATCGGAGTGAAGGGCAAAATTGTCACGGGAATGGCGGCAAAGGAAAAGGAGGAGCAAAAGGAATCTGAATCCTTGATCCAGGATAAAGAGCCTTAGTTTCTGTACTCCAAACTGCATGCCAGGATTATGAAGTCCTGTGGGAGCAATTGAATAAGGAGCGAGAAGCGAACGCCAAGTTTTAAGAGGCTAAAGCCGAGTTACAAAGGTGTATATGCCCAACTATACGTGAGCATGAGGCTTTGAAGAAAACAGAGAGTCTCTTATGGAGTGAGTTGGAGGAGGTTACGACAAGTCTAGAAAAGCCCAACACCTCAATTGCTACCATGGATGAATAGCAGAACAAGTCTGACGGACTAATTGCTAATCTGAAACAGAAATATGGGAAGGCTCTACAAGAGGTGCACAATCTCAGCACAGAGGTGGAACACTCACGCCAGGAGGGCCTCTGTCTAAATACAGAGCTGGGTACTTTAAAGGAGGCCTATGAGACAGTCCTAAGGGGTATAGAGACTGTAAATATGGAGAACCTAAACCTGGAGGAAGAGGTTTTAAACCTGACTGGACAGGTCAGTGAAGGGACTGAGAAGCTTAACCAAGCACAGAAAGTGAAAAGGAAAAATTAGAAGTGCAGGAAGCACTGGAGAGTACAGAAAGAATGTTAAAAAAAAGGACGTGTCTCTCTGGAGCAGCGTACACAAGCAGAGCATATACTGCAGAGCCAGCTGCAAGAGCAGTGTGTGCATCTAAAGGAGGCCAAGGAGAATCAGTGGGTCCTGCAGAAAGAAAGTATCCTGGCTGCTAACCAAGTACAAGTGCTACAGGAATGGCTGTGTACCCAGTATGTACCCAGAGCTGAAGGCCATGCTGAGCAGCACCAGAACATCGTTAGAGGTGGAGCTTAGATGACAGGGGACTCTGTATGAGAGGGAGCGGGAAAAGATTCAGAAACAGGAGCAAAAGCTGGAGAAGCAGAGGGACGATTTCATCCCCATAAGTAAGTACGCCAAGGAGAAAGATGCCTGGAAAACGGAAGTAGCGGCGATGTTAGAGACAAAAACTGCAGAGCTCCAAGATATGAAGGAGGCCCTGATGCAATCCCAGAGCAAGCACCAGGAAAAGATGAAGGCACTGAGAGGGGACTTGCAGAATAAAATTGAAGAAAACCAGACGCAGATTGCTGAGTGCAAGATACAGCTCGCCGAGAGGGAGGAGGTGTCCGTCCGTCAGGTGGCTTGCCTGACATTGAGCTATAAAACCGAGATGGCCGATACCCACAAGCTGAAGGACCACACAGCCAATGAGAGGGCCCAACTGCAGCTGGAGCTAGACAAGGAGCACCGACTTCTGCAGACCAGAAATAGAGAAAAGAAAACAGAGTTAAGCTGTGCTTTGAATCAGCTGACAAATGTGGAATCCCGACTCAACTCCACAGAAGCTGAACTAGCAGATGCACTAGGTTTGAAAAGAAATGTAGAAGGACAGCTTCAAAGCCTGAGGAAGGACCTGGAGTCTGAGCGTGCTGGCCGCAAGATGGCAGAGAAACAAGTGTGACCTAGGCAAGGAGCTCAAGGCTCTGAAGACTGAGCGGGATGCTACATTGGACTCTAATGCTGCCCAGCAGGAGGATTCTCAGCTGAAGTTGGAGAAAGAGGTAAAAACCCTTAGAAAACCCTAAGACAGACACTTGGGTCACAGAAGCAGTCCATGGAAAAGATGGTGGTAGAGTTAAAGCAAGTGAGGCGCTCCAGGAAGCGTGACTGCAATACCATGGCAGTACTACCGTCTTCTTTCCACAAGGCACGGAATGGGAAGGCCAAGTTGCGATGGAGTAGCACAGTAAGACTCCAGTCATACTGCTATGACCATGGGACCCAAAGTGGATTCTTTGCCATAAGGGCAGCCACTGTGAAGAGACAGTCGCGAATGGGATGGAAGTGTCTCCGCGATCATAAGATGAGAAAGACCTCACAGATTGTCCAGCGACACTCCCAACGGAGTAAGTTAAGGAGTCAAGACAGAAAGGCCCAAGCCTATGAGTCTGCCAATTGTAATAGAGAGGCGTCATGGGGTGCACTTCGGGTTAATAGGATCCCGCCCAAGTTGAAGTACGGAAGATAAATGGTGTAGTCTCAAACACTGAAGGTACACTGATGGAGAAAGGTCCAAAAGCCATCACAGCTAAAGTGGAGTTGCTGTCTTCATAAGAGAAGGCCAAACAGTCACTGGTGAGTGAACGCAATGAACTGACCGAAGGTCAAGGCTCTTCTACAGCGTAAGGGAGACTGAGCACAAGAGGAAGAGGACAGAGATGCATATTCAGGATGCTCTGGAACCTTTGCAAAAGGGGACACAAGAAAGGCAGAGCTTTAACCCTAGTCTCCGTCCGGCACAAGATAAAGAGGTAGCAAAGGACCAGTCTACAGGCACAGAAGGCCTAGTACTTGCCCCGAAGGAGAGACAGTTCAACTGGACGGCAAGGAAAAAGAAGAGGTGGATGTCAGGACAATATTTCGCTGGGGGGAGGGATATGTGACAGAGTCACTGACAGTAGACTGGAACAGTGAAGTAAGTGTGCTTTCCAGTCCAACGAGCGTTAATTCCTCAAAGAGAAGTCAGCAGCTGCTAACTAATGGAGTTAATCAGCCAGTCTGAATGAGGAAGTGTTTTAAAAGACATGGGAAACTGCTATGCTGAGAGACTGTTTTCCCAGAGAAGGGGGGAGATAGAAGTGCTCCCCAGCTGTGGAAGCTGGTACAGAGGAGGTCTCTGGGCTCAAGGTGGGGCTGAATTCCCCTAGGAAGAAAGGACGCAAGGCCATGCTGAAGCAGTGACGTCTACTCCAAAGGACGGACAGATAAGCAAAAACACTTTATTGTTGTATGCAGAGACTGTGCTACCTTGTTCCATATGCCAGGGTATGTTTTGGCTTGGGAACCAGCTTAGCTGGCCATGCAGTTAATGAGGACGAAAGCTATGGTGAAGTTAGTTATCTGCCATTATAGTCTCTATTGGTAATGAATTCCACATTTTAACTGCCCTTACTGTAAAGAACTCTTTCCTTTGTTGCTGGTGAAATTTCCCTTCCTCCAATCTTAAGGAATGATCCTGTGTCACTTGTACTGCCCTTGGGATGGGTCAGCTCAAAGTATAGTAAATTAATTAAATTGTAAACTTTTAATTACACATCATTAAAATAATGTGAAACACTAACAAGTTGTAAATATATACAATATAACTCTAAAACCTAGTGCTGAAACGGTCCATAGAGGGCTACAGTACCTGTAAGTAAAAATTAATTATAATTAATCATTGTTTGTTCTTGTATAGTGCTGCTAGTTTTACGTAGCACTTTACAGAGACATTTTGCAGGCACAGGTCCCCTCTCCGTGGAGCTTACAATCTATGTTTTTTGTGCCTGCGGCACAGGGAGATAAAGTGACTTGCCCAAGGTCACAACGAGCCGAAACTGGGAATTGGACCAGATTCCCTTGATTAAAACTCAGTGCCAGAGTCAGTGTCTTTACTCACTAAGCCACTCCTCCCATTTCATGTGCTAAATGACTAAATCATCTTTAGTTATCCAGTGCCATTAGACCTACCAGTTATTTATTGATATATTAGTTTTTCTGTCACTCTATATACATGTTCACATTCCTTTTAATTAGTTATCTTATTGTTCAATATTGTGCTTTGTAAATTTTTATATGAGTCTATTGTAACATTTATGCAGTATCTTCTTATTTTATTTAGTAATTAGTTTACTTTATTCCCGTTGTAACTCTACACAATAGGCAACGCTTACCTATGGTACACACATGTAGTTCTAAGAGCAAATGTAGCTCCGTTTGTTTTTCTATGGCAACCTGGAGCCTGCCCTCGGGTTACCCACAAAGAAGTGTTTTTGTGATGCAAAACGCGCATTGGTCACATGGTTGATGTCCTTTAATGAGCCCAACCAGTCCGGAGTGCTCCAAGCAGGAGCCATGCACTCCCGCATTCTATGTTGTCCACTCTGCAGCTTTGTCACTATTATATCAGATTCTCACTGAATAAACAGCATTAGTAGTACTTTATTTTTACTAATCTTACTGGAGCTACTTGCTACTAGTATTTTGAGCTACGTGTCATAGGGTTATCCTAGGTCTATGGGGAACGCTGGCTTTCCACTCTGCACTTATTCAATTAATTTATTTCGTCTCGCTGAACAAACAGCAGCTAATTATGTTGATAGATCCTATTCTTACTGAATAAGCAGCATTAGGAGAAGTACATTTTGGATTAAATTCGCTGTTGCTTAGTGTTCTTACCTTATTGTGGAAATATCACAACTTTGTGCTTTTGTTCTATGTCTCATTGCTAGTACCACAGATAATTAAAGACAGCTACAGTACTTTGAGACTATTTTGCTTTTAGATTGATAATTTTCAAGTTGTGATCTGTTTACTGCTTTATAGCTTGTTTTTTCTCTTATTACTAGCCTCTATTATTGTCTTGCCAAATTATATTTCCATGTTACACTAGAGTCTTTTCTTAGTTCTACTTAAATTGAATTCTGATATATCTCAATTATTTTCAACCTGGATTACTAAATTTATATATATATCTTTATAGAGCGCCATCCAAGTATATACCACGTTACAATAAAGTGACATAATATTATAACACATAATGGGAATAAGCGCTTCAGACATAAAGCAATAAGAAAATGAGTCCTTGCTCAAAAGAGTTTACAATCTAAGTGGGGAGAATTTATAGAGAAAGAGAGGGTGTTCTGTTAAGTGCATCTACAAGGAGCCAAGGTCAGTGCATATGAGATATATATCATGCAGCGGAGCTGCCCATATGCTTAATTAAAGAGGTGCATTTTAAGAAAAGTCCAAAAGGTTGAGAGAGATGGTGCCAGTCGGATGTTGACGGGAAGGGCAATCCAGAGTGTGGAGTAGTGACTGAGAGGTTTTAGGAGGGAGAGGTCTTTAGATACAAAAGGGGTAGACAGAAGACATCCTTGAGCAGAACGCAAGAGTTGGGCAGGTGCTTAGCGAGAAATTAGGGCTGAGATGTAAGGAGGGGCAGAAGAGTGTAAAGCCTTTAAATTGAGAAGAATTTTGTGATAAAGTGTTTAAAAGGAAGCCAGGAGAGGGATTTCAGCAGGAGAGAAGCTGAGACAGATTTAGGAGAGTAAAGTGGCTCTAGCAACAGCACTTAGGATAGATTGTGAAGAGGTCTGGTGTCTGGTGTTCCTTGCTGTCTGGTTTTCCTTGCGGCCGCATTTAGGAGCACCCGTGGCGGAGCGTCCCTACTCCCACCAAGCGCTATCCCTGGAGAGGAAGGAGCGTTGAGGTTGTATCTTGCCTGAACCTTCCAGTTTCTAATTGCCTGATATTCACTGTTTTATTGTAAGTGCGCACTTGTGAAGTGCTTTTAACGTAATAAAATTGTTATACAGTCTGCGCTATGGTGTTTCTCTGTTCCCTGCTTTAGTTCCTCTATGTGGGACCACTGTTCCTGTACACTTTATGTGTGACATGCTCTCACTCACTGTCTGCATGTGAGTATAATGTGTGCAGATGATTGCTCATAAACTGCGTATTTTGCCATACAGTGCTGTACAATTTTTTCCCTTCTCTTCTTTTTATATGGTTTCCTGCTCCCTACTACACTGGCGACACACTTTATTCGAGCTCGGCTAGTCCCACGAATTCGGGTATACCCGGGTGTATTGAGGTTTGTGACTGTTTTCTGCCCGAGTGCATTGAGGTATTATCCAGGCAGGGATTGAAGCATTTTATTCCCGCTGGCTGCAATACTGCACAGTATATATATATATACTGCATTACAATTCATGAATTTATGCCATCTGGTAGACACGCGAAGCATTGCAGCCTATTAAATCCTAATCATTATCATTTAACAGATCAGCCGCCCGTCAGCCAGGCATGAACCCAGGCTGGGAAGGCAAACGCAACGGGGCTTGTCAGAGGTGAGGAGCGGCGCATTCCAGGTATCTGCCAGGTACATACTGGGTATTTGCTCGAATAAAGTGTGTCGGTGCAGTACATCCATTTATAACTAATGCATGCTTGAAAGAGGAAGGAAAGGTAGCATAGTAGAGGGAGGAGATGAAAATATGTGTAAGTGTAGGGATTAGAGTCGGAGCTGGAGTTTGAGGAAATGGGAGGGAACGGGAAAGAGGGAGTCAAGAGGGCAAGTGTTACAGGGGAAAGTGGAGATCAGTAGTGACATGTTTTCCACTGTTACTGAATAAAAAGAGTCAAGAAAGGCAAAAGGTGAGTTAGGAAGAGGTGTAAAATATGAGGAGGATACATAGGGGATGCCTTGACGAATGGAATCCACCTTTGTCTGGAAATAGTCAGCACAGTCCTGAGGTAAAATAGACGAAGAAAACAGGTTACAGACAGTGGTCTGAATAGAGAGACAAAGACAGAGAAGAGTCATATCCCCAGAAGCAAGGAGAAGAAGCATTGAAAGAAAGTGGATATGCGAGAAGGATTTGTAGGGGTGTGTTTTACTGCAGGGTTTACTGCTGAGTATTTTCAAAGGGAGCAGTTAGGGAAGAAGCTCATGTGAACTGAGAAGTGGAGAAGGAAGGAGAGATGGAGAAATATGAAAGGAGTTAGAGACATAATGAGGGTGGCTGAAAGAAAGTTGCAGTTTGAAAAGAAGTGAGGTTAGAGCAAATATAAATAATAGAGAAGGCATGGCAGTGGTAGCAGTGCAAGTTCAGTGGTGAGTTACGATCAAGAAAAAGTGCAAAATGTGCTAAATTCAATATATGAATGAAGGTGCTGTAAAGTGAAGAGTGCTGTGTCTTCTTGAGTCTTTGATACAATATAACCTCCTTTCCAGCGCAGTCCAACTTCAGAATTCAGGGACAGTAGGTGTGCAGTTGTCCACTTTTTTCACTTCTGATTATTTATTATTTTAGCACTTGAGTACTTACAGGTGGACCAATCTAGGACTATTTTTAGTTATATTGTATATGTAGCCCTATTTCCCCTTAAACAAAGAGGCTACTGGTGCTGCCTTTACCTGTTGGCTCACAGGAAGCCTAAGCCTCCGCCATGGAGAGCCTGGGGTGATATAATAGTAGTATCGGTGCAGCGCCTCCACCTGAGACGGATCCCAGCGTAGTGGGTGGAGCCTCTCACAGGACCCAATGACAATAATCACATGCAGTGTAAAATAACAATACCTTTACTGGCAACATATATAAATCTTAACGTACTACTAATGGCTAACTAGATACAGCTACCCGCCACGCTTCTCACGTCCGTAACCCCACCACCATGTCCCAATAGTCCCACACCCAACTCCAATGTGTGAGACAGCGCTGCCCACTAGATGATGTGAAACAATAGGTACCTGCCGTGTGCTCCAGCGATGGTGTCTGCCTCTGTGATGGGTCCTCCTCCATGTGGGTGGTATCCAGCTGGAGGATCCCACATACAGATTGTCTCTATATCTTGAAGAGTGATCTGGTCCCAGACCACAATCTTCAGAGTTGTGCAGGATTTCAGCTGTGTCCCTGAACTCAAGCAGCTAATGTGGCAGTGTCCCTGCCTAAGGGCCTGTCCCTGTAGCAGCCACAATCTTAATATGAGAGTCGGGGCCTTGCTGGGGCCTATAGGGCATCTCTGGCCTAGTGCAGGGGCCACAGACGCCCTGCACATGCAACCTACCCTATCTGTGTCCTAGCTCCGACTTCCCTGTGGTCCCCTGTGTGCAAAATGTATCTCTCTCTGCAGCAGGAGGTCTTTGCAGTCCTATTGGCTGTGTGTGGTCATGTGTGTGCATGCCCCTGTGGCATGCTGGGGCTTGTAGTCCACGCGGAGCACTCTCTTTACTAGTACCTTGTGCGCCAAATATACTGCACATGCGCAACTTGATCATGGCTGCCGCAACACCCGGTACATAACTGTGCATGCATGACTATGCACAAGATGAACCCACCGCAACCGCCCGCAGCACCACCTGCTGCAGCGAAGGCAAGGGGGGGGGGGTGGAACGGAAGACTGGGGGACAGGAGGGAACCTGGTTACATATATATTTAGAACTTGTTAGTGTTTCACCTTATTTTAATGATGTGTAATTAATAGTTTGTTTTAATTAATTTATTATACTTTGATCTTGAGTGCATTACTGCAGTGCTTGTGCTATCTACTGTATTCATTTATAAAATAAACCCACAAACAGATACAGTTACCTCCACAACACCAGCTCCCATCCCTCCCATACAGTGAGGATTCTGCTCAATCCATGCTGGGTTTTGCTGCCAGTTCTGATTGTCCAGGTTGCCTGCCCTTTTTGCTCAATGTGGCCATTTTGTGTACTGCCAACCTCCTACATAAGTCTGCACTTCCTAGTGGGAGTTGCCGAGCAAGGTTCTCGTTTGCTGTTCCTGTTGTCTACGCTGTCACGCCTTACCCTTTTGTTTGTTTGTATTCCCCTGTTGCTGGCCCCGGACCGTGACCCTAACCTTTCTGCTTTCTGCCTGCCCTGACCTTTTGCCTGTTTACTGGACTTTGCATCACCACCGCCAGCCCTGCCTGCTTACCAACTACGGATACTCTAACAGGACACTGTCCCTGGGTTCTGGTCGGTTAATTTGCATCCCTATCTCAGCCCTGCGGGTCCGCTTCCTGTTTGAAGACGAGAACCGTCACACATACCAAGCAATCAATCCTATACAGCCAAGCAATACAATATCACAAAATATGCTCTGTAACTGGAAACAAGCACAGGCACAGGCATAACTATCACTGAATCATTCACACAAAATGGATACAGGTTAAAAACAGACACCAAAAATCCCATCCACACTGAAAAAACCCTACTGTAAAAACATTGCCTACAATACAGAGAAAAACACCTGAACTCTAGTGTTAAACATACAACATACTATATCACTGGAAGCATTAAGAAAAGTCATGCAATATCTGCATCTAATCTTGATAGATGATGAACGATAAAAGGAAATGTTTCCCAAGCCCTCAATCCTATCATTCCACCAACAATTAAATCTCAAACAAATAATGGTAAACAAAAAGCTTCCAAGTGAATGGCAGGTATCTGAAAATGGCACAAGACATTTTAACAAGGTATCTCCGTCTCTTACGTGCTAAATCTGTTTCTTAGAACCTCGGCCTGTCTGTTCACGGACATCTTTACCATGCTCTTAATACTGTATGTTGTCTTTGCCAGTCCAAATAAAAAGGTGTCGCCTACTGTTGTTGTACTCATTCAATCTCATTAAAGTTTAACTGGACTAATACTGCTACAATAACCTACTCTATTTAATAATATATTTAAAATTGAATTACAAAAAATATTTTTTTTCTGCTTATTCTAACTGAAATCAAGCGTGGTTTTAAATTCTAAAAATTCAACCATACTAAAATAAAACCTTTCTTAACTGCATGTGCAAATACTGTAGGATATTTGATTGTGAATGCATCAGAAAATCCCCTGTTGTCCATAATAGGAGAAAGGCTTATATTGATCTGCTGACAGTTCGCCCTTGAATGTTATGTAGTATATAGTGTATACAGAAGTAATGCTCGGTGATTTTCTGTGGTATGATGAGTCGCTTCACGGAGCAGCACAAAAATGTAAAGCAGTGTCACTGGCAAGCAGACAAGATGAAGGCATGTGGTTTGGTCACACAATCTCTAGTTCTGCAGTGAGTAATTTACCACATTTAGCAGTTGTCTCAGATACTTCAAATGTGTGAGAAGAATGAGCCATCCTTTTCCTTCACCCACTCAAAGCAAGGGGAGAAATGGAAGCTGATACATTCCATACAGTACATCCCATCATGTTTTGAAAGAGAGAAAGAATAGGAGGTGATGGAAGTCCCTGCAACACAAATCCTGGGGAAAGCACTCACAGCTGACATATGTACAGTAATTATTAATTGTGAGAATTCATCACTCTTATTGAAACAAGAAGTGAGAAGCATTTCAGGTCGGGGATTCTATCAAAGTTTGCTCCAGTAAAACATGTGCTCACGTTTTTGCACTTTTATTATTGACGAGACCTGCATTTTGTATCAATACATTTTTTTGTTTCCTTACAATACAGGTACACAGGGTTATTCTTTAAAGTGCAATAATGCCAGTTGGTGGCAAGTGGGTGCTGCAGCACACAATTGACACTCTCTCACTTTCATGAATATACCCCATAAAGTAAAACTTGGGCAAATGCATATAAATATATGCAGTGTGTAAAACTTACTTAGATTTAGAAAGGTAAAATGATCCTAAATTTGCAAAATGTTTTATTGAATTGTTTATTGTTATTGAAATCTCTAATGATGAGGTTACATTTACAATTGATGTTGTGGTCAGCACCATCTTATAGATATTTAACAATTCATATTGGCTACAGAACAGCAATGATATTGATGAAAAATAATTGTGTAGAAAATGTTACACACAGCTTCATTCTAAAGTACAAAATTATAAAACATACAATTTAGCTTTTTTAAATGTTCATGCTTCCTGTGAGTAATACTGAAGATCTCTAACTTTGGTTCATTTTAACTTATTAATTACATTCTGGAATGTGTTTTCCCTTTTTAAAGAGCACTGTGTAGTTTTGCTGAAGTATAAATGAACACATGCAAAGCTTAAATATAGGTCATCAGCTATCACAACAGCTGCAGTATTCCTTCAGAGGCAGGTGCCCTTTACAGTATGCACATTTATTTGTACTAGGCATAGCATATAAATTCTCCCACTATGACACAGTTTCTTCTTCAGAGGCAGGCAAATGACATTCTAAAGTAGATGCCACATACATTCGGTACTCAGATTCCAGACTATTACTGCTGGATGAAAGCCTCCCCAATGATCTTTCAGGTACTGCATTATATATATATATCTATGGTGCTGTGTAACTATGTATGTATGTATGTATGTATGTGTGTATGTATGTGTGTATGTGTGTGTATATTGTGACTTCTCAGTCCCACAACTGTCCCATTCTAGCCCTTAGAGGGCAGTGACGGCATCACATATCCCTTCCCCCAGCTAAACACTGTCCTGTGAGCGGCCTGTGCACTATCCCGTGCACCAACCTCTTTGTCAGACGTCTGAAATCCACCTCTTCTTAAAGGTTTTCTTCATTAGACCTCACGCTGTTGTTTCTCTGCCTTCTTGCGGCCAGCACGCTCAAACTCCAGGTCCTTCCTCAGGTCTTGAAGCTGTCCTTCTATACTTCTTTTCTGGCTCAAGGCAGCTGCTAATTCAATTCATCTCAGGGCCTTCATCTCTTCCCGGTGCTTGCTCTGGGTTTGTGTCAGCGCATCCTTCAGATTTTGGATTTCTGTAGTTTTTGTCGCTGGGATTGCTGCTGCTTCTGTTTTCCATACCTCTTTCTCCTGGGAGTACTGATTTTTGGTGATGGGGCAGGCTCTCTGCTACTCCAACTCTTTCTCCAGCTTGAGGTTGTCCTCCTTTATAGCTGTGAGTTGCTGGGACGTGTGTTCAGTTATCTGCTTTAGCTCTAGAAGCCTTTTATCCAACTTCAGTTTTTCAGATTCCAAGGTTTGGACATTTTTAGTTTTTTCGTATTCTGCTTCCAGTGATGCTCGGTAAGGCTCAGAGTGGCCTTCAGCACATCATGCTGCTTGGCGGGGACCCACTGGGTACTCAGTCGCTCCTGTAGCACTTGCTGCTTTACTTTACCCAGCTCTGTTTTTAACGTGCAGACCTCTCGCTGAGAAACTTCTTGCTTGCCGATGAGGCGTTGAACGTCTTGTTGGTACGCCTCGTAGAACCGTTTCCAGTCAACACACTTTTGGTCTGACTCACTTGGATTTCTGCTTATGGCGGTATCGGTAGCCTTTGTCATATCAAGGCAAGTAGTCACTCCTGTGACGATTGCGCCAAGCGCTCTGTGTTGTAGTCCATCTCTGGTCTTTTCTGATGCCATGGGGTAAACTTTCCCTGCAGCTTCTGTTGCACACGGAGGTTGCCCTTTCTGCGGGGCCACATACTGTAGGAGTCCTCATCGTCCTCTTCTGAACTGCAAGAACTGTGCTGAACCGTAGAAACCCAGCACGAACCATGCCCCACAGAAAAGTTACATTCCATTGGTTTCGCGTTCCGAGGGCAAACTGCGGCCACATGTTCAAGTTCATGGCATCTGTAGCACTCTATATACCTTCCAAAACTAGGTCGGTGTTTTGTCTCCAGTCTACTGGGAACAACGAGACCAGAGTCCCTCCTAGGTGCTGTGGGACTTCCTACTCCTTTACGCAAGTCAATGAGTCCTTGGGGATTCCTATTCGGTTGAACAGTCTTATCGGACCTCCTGGAGCGCAGGAAGCGAGAACCGGAGCACTCACCTGGACTTGAACTCTTGGACATCTCTTCGGCAGTCAAGTAACATTAGACTAAAGCGACCAACTGTTCGGCGTCTTTGGGGTCACTCTGGCTCACCCACTTCTGGATGGTGCGGGGGAGACCCCTCAGGAACCGGTCTATAACGACTCTTTCGACAACTGCAGTGATGGATCATACCTCAGGCTGGAGCCACTTCCTTGCAGAGTGTATAAAGTTATAGAGTTGAGAGCGGGGTGTCTTCTCTAAATCATAACGCCAGGAATGGAACCGTTGGGCCCGAACCGCGAGGGTGACCCATAGCCGTGCCATAATCTCCGCCTTCAGGGTGTCATAGTCTTTAGCTTGCTCTGGCTCTAAGTCATAATAGGCTTGTTGTGAGTCACCCACCAGGAAGGGAGCAATTATTCCCACCCACTCCTCAGCTGGCCACCCTTTATGTACTGTGGTGCGCTCGAAGATTGACAGGTACGCCTCAACGTCATCGTCCATCGTCATTTTCTGAATGAGGTACGTTTTTACCTGGTGAGCGACCTGCGGGGCCTCTCTAGGCTGGGCGGTAATTTTCTCTCCCAACGCTAGGAGCTCCTGGTGTAGGTGAAGTTGCGCCTCGTTTTGCTCTTCTTTTAGCGTCTGATGTAGGGACAGTGCCATCTGCTGTACTAACGCCGCCGTACTTTCAGTTTGTGACTTTGGGCCTCATGCAGTAAGCCCCGATAAAATCTCTTCGGCAAGGGTTGCGGATAGGGTTTTTTTGGGCGATTTGCCCTCGCGGTATTCAGTAAGGGCCGAATCCAAGCCGATCCCTGCCGAATCACTGCAAAAGCAAAACTGCCGATGAGCCTGTGCCGATACAGCCTGGCTCCCGATAAGCCTTCCGATAGGCCTTGTCTGCCGATAGATGTTTGCAGCAGAGAGAGACAAGCCGCTCTCTCAGCGCAAACATCGGCAAAAAATAAAGTATTTATAAACAACTTTTACTCATAGTGTACATGTGCAGGGGGTCTCCGGAGCTGAACCGCATTGGTTTCAGGTCCGGGGACCCCCTGCTTCCCGAGATACAGGCCCCTTTATGAGGTGCCGGTATCCCTCTGCATTTATAGGGTCCCGATCACGTGACCGCGGAATGTAAACAAAGCAGAGGGATACCGGCACCCCCTAAAGGGGCCTGTATCTCGGGAAGCAGGGGGTCCCCGGATCTAAAACCAAAGCGGTTCAGCTCCGGAGACCCTCTGCACATCTACACTATGACCAAAATACATATAAAAATAAACACTCGTTCCTTACCTTTGCGGCTATGTGCTATGGTAACGAAGCAGCATGAATGTATTTTTAATAATAGTGTACTGTGAGCAGGGGGTCCCCTGAGCTGAACCGCATTGCTTTGTGGAACAGGGACCCCTGCTTCCCGAGTTACAGGCCCCGGAATGTGTCATCGGGTGGCAGTGTTGCCGCCATCTTTATTGCACCCCATTCACGCCGTGTCCGCTATAAATATGGCGGCGACACTGGGACCGGTGCCCCAAACCGGGGCCTGTAACTCGGGAAGCAGGGGGTCTCTGAGCCACAAATCAATGCGGTTCAACTCAGGGGACCCCCTGCTTCCGCACAATATTATTAAAAATACATAAATGCTTCTTCATTACCATAGCGGATAGCCGCTAAGGCAATGAAGGGGTTTAGGCAGAATAGCATGTTTATTGGGTGACATTTGCCCCCAATAAACATAGCAATAAACAACATACACCCACTGTGTATTTGAAATACATAAACAGCAATAAATACATTAAATACATATAGTACTCACCACCCATGTCCGGCTGCCACGATGAAGGCCATCCTCCTCTTCAATCTGCCCATGGCCCCGTCCGCTGCTGCAAAACAACCACAAGAATGAAAACATCCAAAGTAATGTCCCCTAACCCCATAATCACCATAGCAGATATTAACCGCTACAGTCATTAAGGGGTTAACCCACCCTCACCCACCACTCGGGATGCCTACATACCCTCCCACACTAACCCCCCACCCCATGAGGCCTAACCATCCTCACCCACTACCCACCAGGGAGGCCTACCCACATACCGTTGGGGAACCCCCCCCCCACCCCCAGTACCCACAATAAAAACAATACACAGACCCACAATAAACATCATTGTATTTATTAAATACATTACCCACCCCCTGTGCCCCCCCATAAATACAAGATTTATCCTTTTACATACAGGGTTCATAACGCAGCCCCACGCGAGTCCCCGGTGGGCTGGCGGGGCACCTGACAGACCTACAGGGTACCAGCAGCCCTTTTCAAACAGGTTCTGGAGGCCTGCTGGTGGGTCCCGCCAAGCACCATGCCCCCAGGTGGTCTCCTTGGGTCACCGTGGGCCACAATTGGGTCCCCACGGTAGGCCCAAGGATGTCTGTGAGCCCCGGACAAAGACCCACAGGTGTCTGCGGGGCCTCGGGTGGTTCCCACGGGGGTCTGGGAAACTCACGAGTGCTCACTACGGGTCCACGGTGCCCCCACAGAAGTGGGACCACCGCTTCATCCCCGCACCTATGGGTCGGCGGTG
Source organism: Ascaphus truei (assembly GCA_036426205.1). Classification (NCBI taxonomy): domain Eukaryota; kingdom Metazoa; phylum Chordata; class Amphibia; order Anura; family Ascaphidae; genus Ascaphus; species Ascaphus truei. The sequence goes on along the minus strand of CM071567.1, from coordinate 130,882,532 downwards.
CCCCCACAGATGTGAGGCCACCGCTTCATCCCCACAGACTACGGGTCCGCGGTGCCCCCACAGATGTGAGGCCACTGCTTCATCTCCGCATGTGTCACCCGTGGAACCACCAGCCTGATACCCATGAGATACCCGAGGAGACCCGCAGGTGGTCTCCAGAGGTCCCACGCAGAACCACGGAACAAACCCTGAATGTAAAACAAATAAACCTGGCCTATACATTCAATACATACACCCCCCCCCCCAACACCTACAGTACAATACTGTGCAAAATAACTATTATATAGATAGGGATAATAGATTATTTGTCCATTATTAAAAACATTAACTAGCATATTCAAATAAATAAAGTACTACCGACCTCATCAATAAGAAGTCTCCGTCGCCAGCAACATCCTTGTCTTGCCCACAAAATACATAGCCAAAACAAAGCCAATACATTGCAATTACATTCAGATATCAATTAACCCCTTAAACACCTTATCGGATAATAACCGCAAAGGTAATTAAGGGGTTAAGGCACACTGGCCCGATACCCACTCTTCACCCATGAATTTGTACATTGGCTTCATCATGCAAATATATATATATATATATATATATACAGAGAGAGAGATATATATATATATATATACACACACACACATGATGAACCAATATACAAATAAATGTAGAAGGGTTATCAAACATGCTGTACTCAAAAATAACAATTCTCATATAAGACACACTACAATAAAATTAATTTCCTTAATAATCCTAACTGAACTTACAATCACAATCATCAAATGCCAATCAAAAACTCTAATGCAATCAAACACATTGCATTTAGTATATGATGCATACAATCTAGCAGCATTACATTCTGCAAATGATGTTAACAATATACATTGCAAGCAAAATTACAAATAACTCCAAACAAGTATACTATTTTATCCAATCCAGTAAACATAACAATACCATTCATTAATGACATCCCTAAACAATTTACAACATCCTAACAATTAAACAATTAAAAAATTCAAGCCTTTAACATAACAATTTAGCCTGAGAAAAAATATAACCAACAAGAATACAAAATTGAACCAGGAACACTGACCTCAAAGAACACCATACATATCAACAATTACATCTATCTAATTTTAAAAATACTTTAAACACACAAAAAGCTAGCAGCATAGACAAATTAATTTAAAACACATCAAATCAAGCTTTCAAAACAACCTAATTCTTACCCTGATGATATATCTCTCAGACATACATACATACATACAGTGGCAAGAAATTATATACCACAAAAAAAAATACAACATGTTAAAAAAGCTTTTAAAAAAATTAACAAGTTAAATAAAATAAAATTCTTTAGTTCACTTACCATTACTTGCCCCCACCGACTCCCGTTGAACTGGTATATTATGTACAAAAACCACCAGGCACAGGAACCCATAAAATAAAAAAACTAAATAATAAACATTAAACTAAAAATCCAAATCAATCCACGGGTCTTCTATTTGTAATCCATCTCATCTGTATTCTTCTTTTCTATCTTCTTCGGGGTCTTTTCCCGTCTTCGGTCACGCCTGGTCTTCTTTTGTAGGAGGTCCTTCTCCTCGGCGGCTGGCTTCAAAATGAGATGACCAGAGCTTTTAAAGGCCTACAGTATGAAGGTCAATTTTCGTCATGGTTCCCAAAGCCCTGATTGGGCCGTGAAAACCATGGTTTGGCCGAGAAAAAAAAATGATGACGTCACTTAAAGGCAATGAAAGCACAGCCAATCAGAAGGCTTGGCTTCAATTGCCTTTAAGATGACGTCATGAAAAGAAACATGGCGCGGTTACATGGTACGGTAGCCAATCAGAGGTGGAAGTCCACCCCTCTGATTGGCTCTAGTACCATGTGAAAGCTTCAATTACATCACATCCGTCTCCCCCAAGCCTCGTCACATGAGTATACTAGAGCCAAATATATATTATATATGTGCGATGATGAAGCCACTGGACAAATTCATGGGTGAAGGGTGGGTGAAGGGTGGGTATCTGGGCCAGTGTGGCTTAACCCTTAATTACCTTTGCGGTTAATCCGATAAGGTGTTTAGGGGTTAATTGATATTGAATGTTATTGCAATGTATTGGCTTTGTTTTGGAATGCTATTCGTGGGCAAGACAAGGATGTGTCTTGCGACGGAAACAAGTGAGCACCTGATTCCCCAAACCACGTAGGATACATCCGAGGCCAGGACACATGTGGGGTCTGACCCTGGGCTCCCAAATACTGGCCCAACGTGGGAACACAATGGCCACGTGCCAAGGAGCCATCAGGGGGCCTGCGAGGTCGACCATGAGGACCAGAACCTGAAAAGGGCTGCGGTACCGAGGCTGTCAGGTGCACCCCAAAGGCAAGTGCATGCGCGCTCAAAGAACCCTACAAAAGAACAACATAAAACCCAAACGACGGCAAACATAAAACAAAGCCATAAGCACGCAGTTCACCACTCACAACCCCAAATAACCATAGACGCCCCACCACAACCACCCCCATCCACCGCCAGGCCCCGGGACTGCGTGGGGCTGCGTTATGAACCCTGTATGTAAAGGATAAATCTTAATATTTATGGGGGGGCACAGTGGGGGGGTAAGTTATTTAATAAATTAATGATGTTTATTTGGGTCTGTGTATTGTTTTTTTTTGTGGTCATGGGGGTGGGGGGAGGGTTCCCAATGGATAGTGGGTAGGCCTCCCTGTGGGAGTGGGTGAGTGGTGGTGTAGGCCCATGGGGGGGGGGTTAGTGTGGGAAGGGTATGTAGTGGTCACGAGGTGGGTGAGGGTGGGTAACGATTAATGACTGTAGCGGTAATAACTGCTAGGTTATTAGGGACATTACTTTGGATGTTTATTCTTGTGGTCTGGTTTGCCAGCAGGGAGGGGGCATGGGCAGGATTAGGGGAGGATGGCTTCATCGTGGCCGGGACATGGGTGGTGAGTCATATGTATTTATGATTATTGGTTATGTATATATAATGGGCCACATTCACTATTACGCCCTTTGTGGATAATGTAATTTGGCATCTACTATATGTATGTGTTAACGGGGGGGGTATTTTTATTATACAGTATGTATGTTTAGATATTTGGGGGGGCACTAATGGTTACTGAGGCCTTCGGAACACGAGGGCCCCCGCCGGCCTATAGTATCATTGTGTGCATTATGTTACAGTGGTTGGGGGTTATATATATATATTATTTATTTATTTATTTAGTTATTTTATAGAGATATTTAATTTATTTATTTTATTTATTATTTATTTAGTTATTTTATTATTGTGGGGCTGGTGTGTGTGATTATTTTTATTGGGTGTGGGGTGGGGAAGGGGGTATTAGCCCAACGGTGGTTGTTTAGGGCTGCGGGGGGGTAGCGGGAGGGCTCTAACCCCTTCATGACCGTAGCGGTGATTAACTGCTACGGTCGTGAAGGGGTTATTAAATGCACCCGCAACCCCCCGCAAGCCCAAAACAAAACAACAAGGGCCAAATAACCCCTTCACCACCCCCGTACCACAATAACCTGGCACGGTGGGTTAAACAATCATTGGCAATTAGCGGTAAGCCGTTAAGGTAATGAAAGTGGACTGTACCATGCATTTTCTTCCTGCCTCGGATGATGCCGGGGGGGGTCCGGTGCGCGGTATCAGCTCCGGAGACCCCGGACATCATCAGTCACAGGCAAAGGAAAAAGGGTCTGATTTTTTCTAAGTGTCGCCTAGCCGAGTTCTCCTCACCAAGTTGCCAACTTTAGTGGCGGGCTGGATTAGTCCGATAAACTCCATTTTGGAGTGCCGATCAGCACCGAAGAGCTGATAGGGGCTACCTGAATTCAGCCGGTTCAAAAAGTGCGACTATAGTGGCTTATCGGCAGCCGGGATGCCGATAATTTTTTATCGGGAAGAAAAATTGCCGATAATTCCACTTATCGGCGTCTAACGGGGATCGGAGGGCAAAAAATGTCGAAAAAATGCTAATTGAAAAGCGTTATCGGCGCTCTGCATGAGGCCTTTGTCATCGTAGTAATATCATTATAGGATTTGTATATCTCTTGGGTCTTTGCCAGTTGCTGCAAACCCTGCATTAAAATTGCAAAATTTTCTGTTTGTTTGTACTGAAGCGAGGTCAGAAATTTCTCCATTTTTCCCTTTCACTTGCCCGCGTTAAACTCCCCCAATTGTGACATCTCAGTCCCACAACGGTCCCATTCTAGCCCTTAGAGGGCAGTGACGGCATCACCATATATATATATATATATATACGAAAAAAAGGAGAAATAACCTCGCATCTACTCCTGATAGAATTACAGTCACCATAAGCCAGTATATAATAGCAAAATTGCTAAATGTGGCGGTGCTCATGGGTCAATAGTAGTATTTTGACCAAAGAAAAAAGAAACCCGTGCTAGGCACTCAGGTATACCATATGAAAAATAACAATTTATTTGACACAATGGAATAGGTAAAATTTTTAAAAACAAAATAGGTAGGACCTTGACACGGATGCACCCAATAGAAACACTGTAGCACTACATAGGATAAAAACAATGTGAAACCATTGTAAATGCACAGGAATACAAAGAACACTTGACTTAAGCAATAAACTCTCTAACAAGCTATGAGATTCCAGAGAATGAAACATGTGTTGATAACTTGTGTCTCCATAGACAATGAGTGATTAACCTCATTAAGTATTATAATGCATCTTGAAGGCAGATACGTGTATCAAAACCCACAGTAGTAGAAGTCGCAGGGGAGGAATAAAAACCAAACTCTGAGGATCACTCTAACCATAAACAAGCTGTAACATAAAGCTCACATACTCTCAAGCAAAATGCAGAATAAGCAGCCTGTATATTGCAAGCATCAATGAAAAAATTTCAGTGTCCAGAAAAATCGATCACTACAGTGTTAGGTAGCATAGTTACGTGGATGTAGATTCCAGAGGTCCTGCCTAGCACCCCCACTCCTATGCGTTTCGTCAAGGGACTTAAACTTGGAGTGGTGAGGAGGCTAGGACAAAACACTGTTTAAAAAAGCGTATTTTCGCGCCAAAAGGAGCAGGGGAACAGCTGCATTTACTTGTAAACATAATTGCAGAGCAGCACTTCCGCGTGTCACGGTGGCACGCATACCTAATGTAATGTGCCGAATAGGCGCCATATTGAAACCTGCGCATGCGCAGTTGCGCCAGTATTCGGGGAATGAATCAGTGATAAAAATCAGCATTTAGTTGAGTTATAATGCTATACCATAATAATAACGTGCATGTGGATAGCATAACACAAAGAGGTAATATGGCACAAATACATGTTGTCTGTGACACCTCAAGCGCATCGCAATGAAATTCGCGCATGCGCAATACTGACCCCAGGGAGAAAGCATGTAAACATTAATCTCAATGGCACGAGTAGCTTGTATGCGTAATGCGCATGCGCAGTGACTGCATAGTGCGAGGCAAAATAGTAAAGAATAGCGTGTAATGAAAAAAAGGGGGGGAACTTTATGGAACTGTTACCCACCATAGGGAGGCAAAACAGAAATGGCGACACAACACCCACACAGCCTGCCTCAATAATCACATATCGCAATTTATCTCGCGCATGCGCAATGCAACACGGAACATGGAATAAAGAGACAGTAGGTTGGTGATACAGATTAGCACAATATTGTTCTATATATACCAGTATTGGCGCTGATGGCGCCCCCCATGGGCGCATGACATCATTCAAAAGCTATTAAATTCCTATCATTAATACATAATAAAGCCCATGTAAATCCATTGTGATCATGTATAGTAGGGCTAAACAGATGATTATATATGCCCATACTACACAGTCATATATCCCTTCAGAGATAAAATATATTAATGGATAAAATTTCCAACATATTCTTGTTTTCGATGATTAAATTATGCAGACATAGGATCATATCACCAGCGAATAAATGTAGAATAGCAATATGCTTGATCTAAATTATTGTCCAATAATATCACATTAGCAATAAGTCCAAGGTGTAGTTATGATTGAGAGTCCAGATCTTCATGAAGGAGGCTATATAAGAAGTTAATCCAAAGAGATATGTCAAGTCGGAGATCGAAAGTTTGACTAAAAGATACTGATCGTTGCTTCATCTCATACAGTATCTAGTGGTTACATCTAGGTGATTCAGGGAAGGCATAATCCATTTTGCACTCGTGTGGACTAATTGCAAGGGCCAGGTATCCACAAAACGATTCAAAATCCTCCGCAAATGTTCCATACAGGAATGTACTCGAACTATTGAAAACACAAAACAGGACATGCCGTAAATCCTCTTATCAAGAGAAAACACGTCCTACCAAGATAGATATTACGTGTTTCAAAAATGTTAATAAAGTCCAAATGACAAAATCTAATAAGTCACGATACATAAAAATCTATAGAAACATGGCGAAGCAAATATCACGCAAATTGATTCCATGATTCCCAAAGGTCTAAACGACTATATAGGCTTCGCCATGTTTCTATAGATTTTTATGTATCGTGACTTATTAGATTTTGTCATTTGGATTTTATTAACATTGAAACACATAGTATCTATCTTGGTAGGACATGTTTCTCTTTATTTATTGACTGGGTTTATTTAGTGACTTTATTTAGTGCTTATATTTAGTGACTGGGTGGGTAGGTTATTTAGTGACTGGGATGGTGGGTGGGTTATTTAGTGACTTTTATTTAGTGACTGGGTGGGTGGGTTATTTAGTGACTTTATTTAGTGACATTTATTTAGTGACTGGGTGGGTTATTTAGTGACTTTATTTAGTGACTGGGTGGGTGGGTTATTTAGTGACATTTCCCCCTACCCCCACCCCCCGCAGCCCCATACCTCAGGCGGAGGCCTTAAGATAGTGGTCGGGCAGGCCTGCATTTCCCCCTACATCTTCTACCCCCCGCAGCGGCATGAAGCTAGTTGCGGCCGGCCACCCCCCCATGCGGCGGCTTTGGGGCATGAAGATAGCGGGCGCACGCCATTCCCTCCACCCCCCACCCCATACCTCAAAGCGGCGGTTGAAGATAGCGGGCGGCATAGTGGAATCTTTGGGGAGGCGGATGGGTGTCACGTGGTGAGGTGTCCCTGCCGCGGCGCCACTGCCCTGCTCCTCCCGCCGCATGTCCCGCAGTGCGCGGGCAACGGGGTGCAGGGGGTGAGGAGGGTGGAAGGAGCGGTAGGGCTGCTGCGTCGCCCCTGAGGGTTTTGAGGTGATGGGAGTGGCGGCGGCGCTAAACCCCCCACCCGCGTGGCCAAGCAGCGTTAAGGGAGCCGCAAGTGGAGGTGAGTTGCGGGTGAGGGGGGTAATGAGGCGGGGGGAGGTGAGGTTTGGGTGAGGGGGGGGGGGATCCAGAGGGCCAGGCCTCGGGGTGAGGAAGAGGAAGGGGTGTGTGTGTGTGTGTGTGACCTTTGGCCCGTCACTCCGCCTCAGGCCAATGAGAGGTGTGCGGGGGCGGGCGGGCCAAGGGAGCCATCTCATTGGCCTGAGGCAGAGTGACGGGCCAAAGCTCCAATGCGATTTCCCCTAGGGACAGAGGACAGACAGACAGGCATACAGTGGTTTCAGAAATATATAGTAGATTAATGATAGGAATTTAATAGCTTTTGAATGATGTCATGCGCCCATGTGGGGGCGCCATCAGCACCAATACTGGTATATATAGAGCAATATTGTGCTAATCTGTATCACCAACCTACTGTCTCTTTATTCCATGTTCCGTGTGTGCATTGCGCATGCGCGAGATAAATTGCGATATGTGATTATTGAGTCAGACGTGTGTGGGTGTTTGTTCGCCATTTCTGTTTGCTCCCTAGTGTGGGTAACCTTCATAAAGTATCCCCCCCTTTTTCATATACCGCTATACTTTTACTATTTGCCTCGCACTATGCAGTCACTGCGCATGCGCATTACGCATAGCTACTCGTGCCATTGAGATTAATGTTTACATGCTTTCTCCCTGGGGTTCAATATCGCACATGCACGAATTTCATTGCGATGCGCTTGAGGTGTCACAGACAACATGTATTTGTGCCATATTACCTCTTTGTGTTATGCTATCCACATGCACGTTATTATTATGGTATAGCATTGTAACTCAACTAAATGCTGATTTTTATCACTGATTCATTCCCCGAATACTGGCGCAACTGCGCATGCGCAGCTTTCAATATGACAGCAATTCGGCACATTACATTAGGTATGCGTGCCACCATGACACGCGGAAGTGCTGCTCTGCAATTATGTTTACAAGTAAATGCAGCTGTTCCCCTGCTCCTTTTGGCGCGAAAATATGCAGTGTTCTGTCCTAGCCTCCTCACCACTCCAAGTTTAAGTCCCTTGACGAAACGCATAGGAGTGGGGGTGCTAGGCAGGACCTCTGGAATTTACATCCACGTAACTATGCAACCTAACACTGTAGTGATCAATTTTTCTGGACACAGAAACATTTTTTCATTGGTGCTTGCAATATACAGGCTGCTTATTCTGCATTTTGCTTGAGAGTATGTTGAGCTTTATGTTACATGCTTGTTTATGGTTAGAGTGATCCTCAGAGTTTGGTTATTCATTTCCCCCTGAGACTTCTACTACTGTGGGTTTTGATACAACGTATCTGCCTTCAAGAGGCATTATAATACTTAATGAGGTTAATCACTCTATGTCTATGGAGACACAAGTTATCCAACACATGTTTCATTTCTCTGGAATCTCAATAGCCTGTTAGAGAGTTTATTGCTAAGGCAAGTGTTCTTTGTATTCCTGTCCATTATAGACAATAGGGTTCACATTGTTAGTTTATCCCTATGTAGTGCTACAGTGTTTCTATTGGGTAGCATCCGTGTCAGAGATCCTAGCCTAATTTGTTTTTAAAAATTTTAAACTATTTCTCATTGTGTCAATTAATAAATTGTTATTTTTTCATATGGTATACCTGAGTGCTCATAAGCGGGTTTCTTTTTTCTTTGGTCAAAAAAAGAAAAGAAATATATATATATATATATACACACTGTATACACACACATATATGTGTGTGTGTGCGTGTGTGCCCTTTTTATATACCCCTGCCTAAGTAACAGTTATTGGGTAGGGCAGCGGTGCACAAACTGGGGGGTGCGACCCCTAGGGGGGGGCACGAGACTGCCGACGGGGGGGGCGCGGGGTTTAGAGTGGCCCAACGCTTCCCAAGGCACTTAAATTAAGTGCCGGGGGAGCTGCAGGGCCTCTGTAAACCTAACTTACCGTGGCTCTGGCGGCTTCCTCCCTGCGTCGCCATGGCCACGTGGCGTCAAAATGACGCTGCGAGGTCATGTGACGTCACGTTGCTATGGCAACGTGACATCATGACGCCGGAGCGCGGGTAAGTGGGGCTTGGGGGTGGCGCGGGAGTGAGGGGACCGCCGGCAGAGGGGCGCAGGGAAAAAAGTTTGCGCCCCCCCTGGGGTAGGGTATGCTTGAAGTCTGTCATGGTGGGGACTGTCTGCAGGAACCCTGGAGCCTGCTGTGACTGGAGGCGCTGACACCATGAGAAGAACCTGAAAGATCACCAAAAGCCTCTCCTGTTTCCCCTTACCATCGCGGAAGCTCATCTCTCTTGGACCCTCACAGGTAACAGGCACCACAACACCTGTAGCTTTAGCAAAATCTTCCAGAGGGGGGGGAGAGCAGCGCTAGAAATGGAAGCGCTACTGAGATGCAGAACAGGACAGGCTTTCAGGACATTGCAGCAGTGCAGCACAGAAGAGGCCGGTGCCGGGTTCCTGATGCTTCACCAGGGACCCTGCACACCCATGTCGAGTTAAGGAAGGGGGGAACCTCTCTCTGAGGCTACACCAGGGAGGGGGTTACCCAGATCCTTACCAGAGAAAAGACTATGTTGGGGCATGGATACCCTTCATAAGAAGAAAAAGAAACAGTTTGGGCGTACCCTGTGGGAAATAGTCCTGGAACCGTGAACCCTTCATCTAAATCTAGACCAGTGGTTGGGGCATACCCTGTGGGAAATTGTCCAGGGAACATGTACCCTACTAGCTGCTAAAAAGAAAAATACTAAGGACAGGGCCCTTTCAGTTGTTTCTGGGGACCCTGGGTACCTGAAAGAAAATGTGCTTCTGGAGCTTACCCTGTGGGTAATTATCCAGGGAGAGTGTACCCTTCATCTTGCTCAAAATAGGGACGGGTCCTTTCAGTTGGTGCTGGGGACCCTGTGTTCCTTCTCTTTCTATGGACTGTGCAGTGTTCTCAAAATGGCGTTCCCGCCAGAAATACAGGACTGCATGGGCTTGCAAAGCAAGATGCAAGCTTTTCCTGCAAAGTTAGTGCAAGCTATTCGGCGCCAACTTCGGCGCTACTCTGGCTGAGCCAGAGCTTTGACTGGCTCAGCCGGAGCCAAGTAACTCCTTGATCTGCCATGTCCTGCTCTATATTCCACCTAGGGGAGGGGGCACCAACTAAGACCCAATTGGAGACCACCTCTGTCATGGGACGCATCGACCGCACCCTTCCTTACTTCAGTTCCACGGAGCCGAGCCAGAGGAAGGAGCTACCTTGCCTTATTGCTATCTACTACCACTACCTCAGAATACTCCAGAAATATGTCTGCTTTGGAGTTGGCTAACTATTACCTACCAGAAGGCTACCTGGTAATCACTATCCGTGGCCAATGTCACATGCGCTCTGTCTGCCCAAATTGCAGGCTCCCTGGTGTGACGCCAGTCCCACCGCGAGGTGCCAGCACTACGGAGCCTTGTTCATGCAACCTGCCAGCCCTGTGCCAACCCACGCCGCTTTCCAGCCAATCGACCAGGCCTCCCCGCCAGCCAGGGTGGCCCCTGCGTTTTTTCCTACTGCGGTACCTATGCCAGTCTACGACCGGGCCCGCATATTTCTTTGTGTGGCCTATCCGGATATCTACCACGCGGATGACATCGTGGGGCCGTGTGCTCAGAACAGCGTGCCCGGATGCCCAAGTGGTCCTGTGCCAGATACGACACCCATGGTGATGTGCCTGTCGGTTACAGGACTGGAACCAGTGCCTGCACCTGACCTGGAGGGTGAGTTGACTGCCCCGGGGGTGTTGGGTGCACTTCCCCTGGCGGCGCAGGAGCGGGCAAGCTCTATGCCAATGGCTTCCAGGGAATGCGAGGTGCCCTGAAACTGCAGCCCAGTGGAGGTGTCCTTATCCAGCCCCGAAGAAGAAGTGGCCAGCCTTCCGAGAGCTGAGGAGAGAAGATCATCACCTACCTGCAGTCCAGATCCAGAGGAGTCCATTCAGAAGGCAATTGTGCATCCTGAGCCCCGGAGGCACCTCACGCCCGAGGGAGACGCCGAGCTGTGAAGGACAAGCCTGCGGTGGATCTGGTGGAGCCAGAGGACATCCCTTACCTTCGGATGAGTGAGGCTCCAACATCTTACTTCCACCAGGATCCTGCTGCGTCCTATCTGGATGAGGAGCCAGACGGGGCCTTGTTCAGTGTGCCGTGGGGTGATGCACTTCCGGCGCTGCCGGACATAACATTATCCGCGCCGCCAGACAGGTGCCTGCATGGAGATCTCACGAGATTGGCCCGCCCCGATGACGTCAGCAAGATGGTGACCGCTCAAGCTGTGGAACCTCCACTGAGACCTTCAAGAGTGAGTAATGGACAGTTCGCTACAGCCCTTGCCCCAACAAGACTTTGCTCAGAGGAACGGGTCATCGGACCCCTGATACCACCACACTACCCCTCCCTAAGGGCTGGGGTAAAATTGCACCCAAAGGACTGGTCATGGTCAATGTTAGGACTTGTTCACCGGCCCCAGCTGCCGATAACCCTTCCTAGGCCACTATGTCTGCCCCCATACTGCCACCTTGGGGTAAGGTTAAGCCCACATCAGAGGGACTTGTCCGGCCACTTCTAGGCCTCAGCCACCAGCCTGTACCCCCAAGACTTTCCCTGTGCGGACAGTATCCAGGCTCCTGTTGCCCCTGCTGATTCCGTTTTTGTATTATCCCATTTTCCCAGTTATGATCTGTCCCCTGGTTTGTCAACTGATTTAAGGGACTTGGATTTTGGAGGAAGGGGTGGTTGGACTGAGAATGAGGACTCAGAGGTGGAGATACCTTATGCAAGCAGGATACCCGTAGTTAAGTCCCCTGGGTCATTTAGATCCTTCAGAGAGTCTTCTCTATCGCAACTGTCCTCAGCGTCTGGAGTTTCCTCTCAGATGGCCAGGTCCGGGGAACCCCTTAAGTTGTGAGACCCTATGTTCCAAGGATACTCTGCCAGTATGAATAGGACCTGGTTCCTTCTGGAAGATGGTTCTATAGTAGATCATTGGTGGGAGGAGGGTCAGTTTTCCCCGGAGGACACAGCTGAAGCCATACGTAAAAGGGTACACGATATTAAGCGAGGGGTCATAACACCTAAGGGACCAGCTATTCTCTATCAGGAGATGGAGGGTAGAGAACCTCAATTTTGGGTTCTGCCAGGCCTAGGCACTGGCTGCAAATTATTAAAGTTTAGCCAAGCTGACGGGGCCATAATATGTAGATACCGTCAGTCTCACGGGTGCGAATTCCCGTATGTACCTGAACCAATCAAGGAAGAAATTGAGAACAACAGGCATGATTGGCTAAAACAGGCTGTCTTAGAGTATCTGTGGGCTAAAACTTCTGAAAAGATATTCATAACAGAGTCCAAAGTCTGTTCCATTATGGATGAGGGCTAATAGGACGGAGCATTTACAAAGATAGGGTGGAAGTCAGACAGAGGCCTGGTTCGCCTAAAGTGTGTTTCACCTGGACCAAGATGTTTGATGAACGGGTGGTAAAGAAACCCGATCCCAAGTAGTACAAGTAGGGATTCTATCATTCTTCCCGTTGGAAGAGTTGTTTATGTTGTCATCGCTGTAATTAGTGGATGATAGGGGTAGTGATGTCTGTATACTCTGTATTGGTTATGTCATGACTACCGATGTAATCTGTTATTGTATTGCAGGCTCCAGGTTACTGGGTGGTGCCCCAAATTTGATCCCAGTGAGGTCATGGAAATTTCACCTAAGGGGAGAGTGTAGCCATGGCTGGTCCAGACTATACTTTCTGCCTCCGGTCACGTAAGTCCTAGTAGCTACACGCAGTGTCAGGCTATCCTGTGGGTTTACCCCCCTCATGCAACCTCCTTGCATGGTGGGAGTGGAGATGAGGCGTGGTCTGCGAGTTAGCCAATGTGGCTGCAGCTCAGGTCCCCTCCTCTTCTGCACTAAGGAGGAGGCAATCCAAGTTATAGGAAGTCCAGCTCTCCCATCATGGGGTAGAGAAGTCGAGTTCTGGGTCTCTCCCAGCTGGGAGAGAGAAACAAGCCTTCAGCCGCTCCTGGGGCTGATTGCCGCCACCCCCCTTCACTCCTCCCCCCAAGATCTGAATAGAGCACCAGGCCTCAAGACGGCTAGAAGGCCGGTACCATCCAGAGATATGGTATTACATGCACTGTAATATCAACTGCAGTGGCTGCCTCAATAAAGAATCGTTTTTATATACCCCTGCCTAAGTAACAGTCTATTGGGTAGGGTTTTGGCGAGAAGTCTGTCATTGTGGGGATTGTTTCCAGGAACCCTGGAGCCTGCTGTGACTGGAGGCGCTGACACGATGAGAAGAGCCTGATGGATCACCAAAAGCCTGTCCTGTTTCCCCTTACCAAAACAGAAGCTCACCTCTCCTGGACCCTCACAGGTAACAAGCACCAATACACCTGTAGCAATAGCAAGATCTCCCAGGGGGGGGGGAAGCAGTGCAACACACAAACACACACACATGCTTACTGATTAAATCTCCGCTTCCATCCCACCCTCCTCGCAGTTCCCCCACTGGAACCCCCCAGCGCCTCATGCATTTAAAGTGTGTGTGTGCTTCACCCGGTATTTTAGAGGCAGACACCAGGGAAGGAAACATTGAAGGAGCGGTTGGAAAGGTAGGATGTGAGCCAGTAGAAGGCTGTGTCACTAAGGCCAATAGGGTGCAGAATGTTGAAGAGAAGTGGGTGATCAACTGTGTAAAAGGCAGCAGAGAGATCCAGGAAATTAGTAGTAGAAATTAGATTTAGCTGTGAGTTGGTCATTGGTGACTTTTGTTAATACTATCTCGGTGGAGTGTAAAGGATGGGAACCAAATTGCAAAGAGTCAAGGAGGGAGAAGAGAAAGAGAGTCAGGCAGTTTTATACAAGTCACTCAAGGAGCTTGGAGGCAAAGGGGAGAACAGCAATAGCAAGATCTCCCAGTTCTGGCTACTCTGGTAACTATACAAGTTTATTATCTGTTTTATGGGACAAACATCAGCATTTTGAGAAGGCTAGTTGTGACGAGAGGGAGGATTTGGCCCGGGATTAAAGGGGTTACAACCCCATTTGGCCACCCTCTACTCTCATCAGGGAAGCAGGGGGTTAACTGGACTGAGGTCCAGTAATGTGTTTTGCCTTGCTTCAATACCAAATGTTTATTCCCCTGTGTAAATGTATCATGTTATGCCAGTGTTTCCATCACCTACATGCTGGGATCCATCCGGGAGGGCAAGGGTTAATATTTCTTTAGTGATTATAGCCCTTTGTGTAATTTTCCCGCCTTTTCAGGCACCATTTTGCAGAGTCCCATAGGCCGCCATTAGAGCTCAATGCATTTCAATGGCGGATCTTGCTGTTTTGGACCTGTTTCCCGTGAAGACCAGCAGGTGGCGTCCGAGAGGAGGAGCGGCGGTTTCCCATTGTAAGTAAATGGGCTCATTGACTTCAATGGAGATTCCTCGACGGCGCTTTCCAGGAACGAGTTGGCTGCCGTCCAAGCCGCAAAACCGCAAAGCGGATACAATGTCCTTTAAAAGAGTTAAATCACTTTAGTCAAGTTCAATGATAAGTGGAGTGGGAATCTACAGTTCAAGAGCACCTAGAAATAAAATTCTTTTTGCCCCTAGTTCCTAGGCCTCCCCCCACTCGACCACCACCGGGTCGCCGAATCCTGGCCCCCCGAGAAGGGTCGTGCCGAGAGAGCGGGTCGCGCCATAGGTTCCAATGGCGGCGGCAGAAACAGCTCAGGATTTCGACTGTGTGAAAAGCTGAAAATCATGAGTCCATATCTCCGGTTCCGGAGAGTCCGGAGGGCCAGGGTTTGGGGTACCTGTAGGCACTGCTCCGGCATGGCTGCAGAACCATCCTTGACCCTCTTGGACCAACCCCGTCGGGTATGGACCCCCTTGAAAGTTCGGGACCTTTGCCATTGATTCCAATGGGGGAAAAGCCACGTGGCGGAAAAATGACTAAGTGTAAAATGTTGAAAAGTGTAAGTCCATAGCTCCGGTTCTGGAATG
Source organism: Ascaphus truei (assembly GCA_036426205.1). Classification (NCBI taxonomy): domain Eukaryota; kingdom Metazoa; phylum Chordata; class Amphibia; order Anura; family Ascaphidae; genus Ascaphus; species Ascaphus truei. The sequence goes on along the minus strand of CM071567.1, from coordinate 130,867,137 downwards.
CCCAGAGGGATGGGATTTGGGTGGCATGTAGCCAAGGTTCCGGCTTTAATGCATGCCCCTTCCCAGCCCCCTCAGACCAACTAGACGAAGTGTGGACGAATGTAAAGATTTGTGGATTTTCTCATAGACTTCAATGGCGGCGGTTCCCCATTGAAAGTCTATGGCAGGAAACTCCATTGACTACAATGGCGGAGTTGCTCCATTGAAACCCACGGTGGTGGAGCCCGTTGTTTTCAATGGGGATTTAGTGAAACGCTGAGATTTCTTTTTAGCGGAAATTTTTATAATAAAAAATGAAACAGTTTATGTGATATTTGTGTAACTCCGGTTCCCCAGGTCCTAGCGGGCTGAAACTCGGACCATATGGTGTCCCAGTTCCGGCATTAAGGTCTGGAAAGTTTGGACCCACTGGACCTACCAGAACCGGGTATTTTAATATGTGTATGTATTAAAATGTAGATGTGGTTTGGGTCTGTTCTGGAAACTGCAGACTCCGTCTGTTATGCTAATAGGCAGGAAGAACATCCTGCAAAGAATTAACATAGCCTGGTGATCAAAAGTGAACTGCCCTATTGTTTATATTGGGACCAAGAACAAAGAGGCTGAGTGTTTTTAAGTGTGATACTTCACACTTACCCTGGAAGCCAAAATCTGCTTCACAGAGCTTCAAAGGGATTTTTGCTAGACAGCTCGGCGCCTTGAGTGTAAGAGTGCATTGCGCAGGTTTTGCATCTTGGGTCCTGGCATGGTTTCGTCCCGCATTCAGTTGTACTGCTGAATACTTTACTCCTCACCATAATATTCTTGAGATTATGAGGTTGTCGGTATGATAATAAGGGTGCTTCAGGAATGACCTGTTGCAGTCTTGTATCTTCCTGGAGAATGGGTTGTAGTCCCCTGGCGATCTTGCGTAGGGCTCATAGGTGTGGGTTATATGTGACCACCAAAGGTACCCTGTCGCTTGTCTCCTTCTGTTTGTATTCAAGGAGATCACTTCTTGGTATTCTGGTGGCTTTGGGAATTTGCTGATCTACAATTCTGTGGTTATATCCACGGTTTATAAAATCTGATCTCAAGGCTTTAATCCGCTGGTCTCTTTCTGCTGTGTCAGAGCATATCCGGTTGTAGCGTATGGCTTGACTGTAGATGGTTGCATGTTTGGTGTGTGTCGGGTGGAAGCTGTTGTCCCTCAAATAGCTGGCTCTGTCTGTCGGTTTGCGGTATACAGAAGTCTGTAGTTGGTTGTTCTTTATAGTAACGGTGGTGTCTAGGAAATGTACTTCATCCGGGGAATGGGTGAGTTTGAGGTTGATGGTCGGGTGGAACGTATTGAAGTTGTCATAGAACTATACGAGGTCCTGTTCGCCAGAGGTCCAAATCAGGAGGATGTCATCGATGTAGCGAAGGTATGTAAGGGGTTTCAAGTGACAGGTGGAAAGAAAGTCACTTTCCAGTTGTGCGCAGAACAGATTGGCATACTGTGGCGCCATCCGAGTACCCATAGCGGTCCCGGTTGTCTGGAGGTATGTGTCATTTCCAAATGTGAAGTAGTTATGGGTCAGAATAAATTCGATGCATTTAGTCACTGTCTCTGTGAGTGGCTCCTGCGGTCCCAGAAAGTATCTGCAGGCTGAAATCCCATCCTCGTGGGGGATGTTTGTATAAAGTGACTCTACATCCATGGTTGCTAGTAGTGTTCCCGTTGGGAGGGGGCCAATGGCATTCAGTTTGTTTAGCAGGTCGGTGGTATCCTGGATATAGCTGGGTGTGTTCCTGACAAGTGGTTTTAGAATGCCCTCCACCCAGCCAGAAATATTCTCGGTAAATGTGCCAGATCCAGAGATAATAGGGTGACCAGGGTTACCATCTTTGTGAATTTTAGGGAGCATGTAGAATGTGCCAGGATTTTGGTTAGCTGGTATCAGGTCCAGAATTTGTTCTCCTGTGCGGATTGGGAGTGTTTTAATGATCCTGTTGAGTTCTCTCATGTATTTTTTAGTTGGATACCTCTACATATATATATATATATATATATATATGTATATATAGTGATGCCCACACCACATTGCAGTCTCTTTTATCCCAAATAAGGCCGGAAACACTGTATTTCTATTTACGTGGGGTTTATTTACAGGGGTTAAGTAAAGTATTAGTAGGCCCACCGTCCCTTTAAGAAAACCAAACAACAATCAAAAGCATAGATAAATACCTATCACTGTCAGGGAACTAACTGACTTCTTTAGGCCCTTACTACTAGGGCCGTCAGCTAAGCCGGTTGTCAGCCTTAAAACATATACATTTCATACAAAGTATCTGCAGAATAATTAAACGTTTGCCTTATCTGTTTAGTCCAGGGTTTGGAACAGACGTCTTCTGCTTCAGCACGGCCCCTGTCGTCCGTTCTTCTCTGAGGAACTCGGCCCCTACGTTGAGCGCAGAGAAACCCCTCTGTAGGTCCTCTGTACCAGATTCTTTAACCAGCTTCCATTAGTTGGGGAACCCCTCTGTCTCCCCCCTTCTCTGGGGAAAACAGTCTCTCACTCTGTGAAACTCAGCACAGCTCTCTCTCACTCTGTGGCAGCATGGCATCACTCTGTGTTTGCTTTAAACACTTCCTTATTCACTGAGGGAGTCCATCCTGATTAATTATCCAGCAGGTAAACAGCCATTCCAGAGAGGATTAACTCTGTGTGAGCTGGAAGCACACCTACTGCACTGTTCCAGCAGCTAGAGATACCGGATAGTATCACATATCCCTCCCCCCAGCGAAATATTGTTCTGTGAAGCGGCCAGTGCAGTTCATGGAAATGAACCTCCAAATTCTTCCTCTTGTGCTTAGAGTCTCCTTTGTACCCTTGTTTCCCTGGCATCCAGATGCTTGGGCATGGCCAATGCCTTTTCCTGTAGTGGAGACACTTGTGCATTCCTGTTCCACAGAGCCTCACTCTGTTTTAACCCTACGGCCCTCTTTTCAACAAACTCATTCTCATGGGTCTTCTTCATATAAGGAACCTCCTGCTGGGCAGCAATAGAGTCCAACGTAGCACCCTGTTCAGTCTTCAGAGCCTCGGGCTCCTTGCATAGGTCAAGCTTTTGTTTTGCTGCCATCTTGCGGTCAGCCCGCTCAGACGCTAAGTCCTTTCTCAAGTCTTGAAGCTGTCCTGCACTTTTTTCCACTCAGTGATTAAACATCTCTCGGCTAATTCAGCGCAAGTCTTAGACCTGTTTCCCTTTTTTCATGTCTGGCCTGCAGCTGGTGGTACTCCTCCTGGACCTTGACCAGCTCCCACTGCAGCTGGGTCCTCTCATTGGCCGTTTGGTCCAGCAGCTTGTGGGCATTGGCCATCTCGCTCTCATAGCGCAGGTCAACCACTTGACAGAAGAACAACTCCTCACTCGCTTCCTTTTGGAGAGCTGTATCTTGAGCTCAGACACCTGCGTCTGCAGTTCTGCAATTGGATCCCACAAGACTCCTCTCAGGGCCTTCATCTCTTCCCAGTGTTGCTCTGGGTTTGCGTTAGCGCATCCTTTAGATTTTGGATCTCTACAGTTTTTCCCGCTAGGATCGCTGCTGCTTCTGTTTTCCACGCCTCTTTCTCCTGGATGTACTGGCTTTTGGGGATGGAGAAACCTCTCTATTTCTCCAGCTCTTTCTCCAGCTTGAGGTTGTCCTCCTTCAGAGTTGTGAGTTGCTGGGACGTGAGTTCAATTATCTGCTTTAGCTCTAGACTTTTCTGCAAGTTTAATTCTGTAACCCTTTTATCCAACTTCAACTTTTCAGACTCCAAGGTTTTGAAGTTCTTTGTTTTTTCATATTCTGCTTCCAGTGATGCTAGGGTAAGGCTCAGGGTGGCCTACCACTCCTCATGCTGCTTGGTGGGGACCCACTGGGTACTCAGTTACTCCTTTAGTACTTGCTGCTTTACTTTACCCAGCTCTGTTTTTAACGTGTAGGCCTCTTGCTGAAAGTTCTAGCTTGGTGATGAGGTGTTGAACGTCTTGTTGGGACACTTCGTAGAACCGTTTCCAGTCAACACTCTTTTTGTCTGACTCACTTGGCTTTCTGCTTATGGCGGTATCGGTAGCCATTGTCATGCCAAGGCTAGTTGTCACTCCTGTGACGATTGCGCCAAGCGCTCTATGTTCTAGTTCATCTCTGGTCTTTTCTGACCCCACGGGGTAAACTTTTCCTGCAGCTTCTGTTGCACACGGAGGCATACCTTTACGTGGGGCCACATAGGAGTCCTGGGTCCATTTACCATTCCCGAACAGGTAAATCCCATGGCTTACCGCCTGCAACTACCTCAGTCTATGAGAATACCGGCAGTCTTCCACGTCTCATTGTTAAAACCTGTTTTTCGAAGTTCTCAGTTTCCTGACACCTCACTCAAACCTCCACCTGTCTATGTACAAGGTCAAGAAGAATTTGAAATTCAATCCATAATTGATTGCAGATACTCCAGAGGAGTTGTCCAATTCCTTGTACACTGGAAAGTTTTTGGACCAGAGGAACGCTCATGGATACCTCTTCATCAGATTCACGCTCCCGGCTTGTTGAGTCGGTTCCATACCAGGTTTCCGCACAAGCCTTATGGGAATCGTCTGAGGCCGATCCTCAAGGGAGGGGGGGGGGGTACTGTAAGGGATCGGGGAACACATCCTTTGCGACGTGTTCACTCCTTACCTGTCTCCGCACAGACCTCCACTCTGTCACCAGCACGTGCCGCACCCCCGCTCTGCTTACAGAGTGCGCACGCGCAGCTCTTCTATGCTGCCATAGAGCTTAGCTCCACCCCCTCTGACGCACCACGCTTCTCTCGCACACAGAGTCGAGGGTAAGCCAGGGTTGATGTCCAGAGGGGGTTCAGTAGTCAAGCTGGATCGGTACACGTAGAATCCAAAAACTGCAAGAGAAAGCGAAACAGGAGCAAGGCACAACAGACGCAGGAGTAAAAGGCTGCAACTAGTTATACAAAAACTTAAAGTGAGAGCAGGGTATATAACAGGAACAGGAATCAAGGAGGCGGAGCAGAGGCGCGGAGGCTAGGATAGGCTGCAGAAGACAAGTGGGCATTAGGAGATATTGCCACGCAGCTGGGGAGCGGTGCATGGTGTCACGAGAGTGTGCTGAGATTGCGGAGCTAAGCTCCATGGCAGCTTAGAAGAGCTGCGTATGGGCGCACACTCTGTAAGCAGAGTGGGGGTGCGCCCACTCGCTGGTGCCAGAGCAGAGGTCTGTGCAGAGACAGGTAAGAAGGGAAGACTTTGCAAAGGACGTGTTCCCCTGACTCCTTACATGGGAATTTGGGAAGACGATACCATCTGGTCCCATGCGGGGCTCGGTGCACACTTTGGTCATTTGGTGGTGCTACATTGATGACATTTTAATTATATGGAAGGGGCGTGAGGCTGCGCTACAACAATTTATAAGTTATATGAACAACAACGAGAGGAATTTAAAATGTACCTACCAATCCAGCACTGAGTCAATTGACTTTCTGGATCTTACTATTTATGTGGAAGAATGTGCATTGAAGAGAAAGGCCTTCTTCAAACCAGTTGATACAAATAATTTTATTCTCAAGACAAGCTGCCATCACCCGAATTGGGTGGACAATGTTCCATATGGCCAGTTTAGGAGACAAAAGGAATGGTATGGACAATTCTGAATTCGAACGACAGTCAGATTTAAAAAAAGAGAGATTTTTAGATCGAGACTATAAACAAGATAAAATGGAGGAGGCTCTAAATAAAACAACTAATAGAGAGAAAGAATTTATTACAAATTAAACCAAACTGTAATACAGAAAACAGCAAAAAGAGTTTAGAATGGTCATTTATAACCAATTATAATAAAGATGCTATGAAAGTGCGACACATAGTGAGGAAACATTGGCACATTGTTAAAAATGATCCAGTTTTAAAATGTTTTAAAATGTTTTAAAATTTTCCTGACATGCCAGGAACCTGAAAAATAAACTGGCATCAAGTGCACTAGTAAACAATGACACTAGAATGAAAATTGGCTAAATCCCATACAAGGTTTTTCCGGTGGTTCTCCTTTTAGGCTTCTAAATATATGTCCGCCGAAAAAAGACAATTTAAATCAAACACCACAGGTGAAACTTTTGAAATCGATAGTTACATAGTTACATAGTTACATACAGTAGTAGATGAGGTTGAAAAAAGACGTACGTCCATCAAGTTCAACCTATGCTAAATTTAGACAACAGATACTTTATCCTATATCTATACTTACTTATTGATCCAGAGGAAGGCAAACAAAAATCCCAGAGTAATATCATCCAATGTATCTCATAAGGGGAAAAATAAATTCCTTCCTGTCCAACATTTTTTTGAACAAATCTATTGTATCTGCCATCACAGTCTCCATGGGTAATGAATTCCACATTTTAACTGCCCTTACTGTAAAGAACCCTTTCCTTTGTTGCTGGTGAAATCTCCTTTCCTCCAACCTTAAGGGATGGCCCCGAGTCCTTAGTACTGCCCTTGGGATGGATAGTTCTATCTAATATGGGTATTCATATTACAGTACGTGTCTTACAAACTAGGTTATATATGTGTTGAAGTGCCCTTGTGACCTCAAATACATAAGTAAAACACCCAAACCACTAAAAGTGAGGCTATTGGATCATATAGGCAATATAAAGAGAAAGGTAGCAACACATAGTGTATCCAGACATTTTGATTTATGCTACCAAGCAGACGCTACTGGCTTGAAGTACAAAGGAATAGAGCATGTTAAGAGACATTTGAGAGGGGGCAATAGGGACACAGATTTAACTAAAAGAGGCATTTTGGATACACAAATTGAAAACATTGATCCCTTTCGAACTAAATGCAGATATAGACCTGGGAGTGTTCCTGATCTAATATAAGTTACGCTTGTATCTATCTGTGTGTGATCACTGTCTCACTAGGCCTCTTTTCCATTGCTGACTATTACATGACCAGATCCTGCATTGCACCATATTTGTCAAGCCCTTTATGTATACACTAGTTGTGAATATTGGATCTCTATTCCAACTTGCTTTTCTAGTCCTGTTATATACTATTTTAATTCTTGCGTGAGCTACAGTATTTTGTATTATGACTTTTAAGATTTCTCTAAAGACTTTGTTATAAGCATTTTTTTAGCCTGATTGTTTAAATATTTTTTATATATTTTTTAGTATAATAATAAAATATTTTTAATTATCCTTTTTAAGTAGTGCAATGACAGGTTGCGTCATATATGACTGATTTTAGGTGTATGCTGGTGTTATGTAATGACTATTGTTGCTTTAAGAAACTATATTATTAACTCACACTTGACATTTTGTACCTTCCATGTCATTCGTCTGAACACTTACAGTATGCTGGAACAACATTGAACTTAGCCACAAGAAGACAGAAAGTATAAGCAATACAAAATAGTTTAATAGATATTCTTGATCGAATGGATGAGTCCTTTAACGTATTAAACACTGTCTTTGTTTTTTATATAAATGTAATGTTGTAAATTATTTCTATGAACCTTTAATACTATTTATTGAAAATGTTTGATCGTAAATATTATGATGGGAGCTCTATATTGCTTATTCTTACAATTTTGTGATTATTATAAGCAGGGTGTCTTCATTATCTGTATGATGTATTTATTATTGGCTTTTTTAATGTATATATCTATTGGATTTAGTTGTATTTGTTAGGGATGTGAGGGTTTGTCATTTGAGAACTGGAGCGGGTATCAAGATTATAGTAGCATCAAGCATTGGCTGATGCTGCCAGTGCCTAACAATTATTAAACATACTGACAGGTGTTACTGTTACCGCTCCGGACCAATGAGGAACTACTCACTACTTTATTAGGGTTGCTAGGGTATTAGGATTCCTGACAAAGCTTGTTCTATCATGCGAAACACGTAGAATCCAGGAGGAGAGTGGAAGGAGTGAGACCGAGTGAGAGGGAACCCTGTAAAGTGCAGCTACTGTTTCCAGGCGGCCATGATAGGAAACAGCACCCGCCAGACATCGGCGTTCATCTGCGTGCATCCAGTCTATACGAGCGGGGTGGTGAGATCGACGTCGCTCTGTGATTTATTCTATGTGCCCTTTGTATAGCACTAATTGTAAGTGCACATTTTATAGGGTTTTTTTTAACTGTTACTTCATTAAATTGTGTTCAGATAGGCTGTGCTATGGTGTTCTCTGTCTTCTACCTTAGCATACCCACACAGCATCCTACCTAAGACGTCATCATACACAGCATTGGATCCTGTTCTACACACTCGAGTGTTGAGTGTTACATGCTTTATTTACTCATATTTATGTTAGTATAATGGTTGAGGATTAACAGTCCATCTGCGATTTTGATCAGCAATACTACTATATATATATATATAATATAGTATTGCTGATGTAAATCGCAGATAGACTGTTAATCCTCAACCATTATAAATATAAATATATATATATATATATATCTTTTTCTCTCACTGATTTTATGCATACTACTTATCCCGCAAAAGACACAAAATCCACGGGGAGCATGGGGAGGAAACAAAAATAAATTTAAGTGCAGCAAAAAATGGCAACGTGGAAAAAGCCTTCAATTGACTTGGCTCTAATGAATTAACTACTTACAAGATGTAAGAGTCAAATAGGCAGGGTTGGCTCAAACGGTCAGAGGTAAGTGGATGATGCAGCTGTCATCAAAGTGGATCAGGTCCTCAGGATAACGTACCCCAATGTTGAGAGAAAAACTGGCATAGCACAGATCACTCGAGATAAAAAAGCTTTATAACAATAAAATATTATACTCACATTCTAACAATTAAAAACGGGCATATCACACTGCATTAGTGTAGGAAGACTTTAGCCAGCTGGTTCACCGCCCCGCAACGTTCCCCCACTCCTCCGCCTCAGCCTCCGGTCAGCTGTTACACTGCTCCGACTGGCGTGTGACGTCACTTCCGGTTTCGTCGCTCAGTGAGGGCTGGATCTTCCTGCAACTTCTCTGCTGTATGCTCCGCTCTGGATAAGACTCCCACTCTACGCGTTTCGAAAGCAACTGCTTTCTTCCTCCTGAGGAAGAAAGCAGTCGCTTTCGAAACGCCTAGAGTGGGAGTCCTATCCAAAGTGGAGCATACAGCAGAGGAGTTGCAGGAGTACCTTAGCATACCCACACAGGTGATTAATTGTTAGAATGTGAGTATAATATTTTATTGTTATAAAGCTATTTTATCTCGAGTGATCTGTGCTATGCCAGTTTTTCTCTCAACATTGGGGTACGTGATCCTGAGGACCTGATCCACTTTGATGACAACTTTATCATCCACTTACCTCTGACCGTTTGAGCCAACCCTGCCTATTTGACTCTTACATCTTGTAAGTAGTTAATTCATTAGAGCCAAGTCATTTGAAGGCTTTTTCCACGTTGCCATTTTTTGCTGCACTTAAATTTATTTTTGTTTCCTCCCCATGCTCCCCGTGGATTTTGTGTGTTTTGCTGTTACTGTGGGGGAAGAGTGAAGACTACCCCTTCCAGTGGGTTCCAGAGCAGGGGGTGAAACTGTATTTACTTAAATTTTATCACATTTTTCACCTATTTAAGCTTTTGATTAGTCACTTATTATTAGTGTCCACTTTTTATTTGTTTGCGCTTGTGTTCACTTTACCACTACACATACTACTTATCCCGCTCCATCATCCCATTCGACAACTATGGCTAATAGTGCATTTGCCCATTAAAAATAAAAACAGCCAGCATAAAGTAAATTAAAGTTCTATTTACTCCTGCCAGGATGAAGACCATCATCGTCTTCCTCCTCATACCCGTTCTCCGTTGGCAGCAACATTACATTAGAATAACAAACTACTGGCGACTAACCCCTTAATAAACTTAGCAGTTAGTAACCGCTAAAGTAATTAAGGGTTCAAACCCATTCCCTGCTAACCACCGGGGCAGTCTTACCACCCTCCCCAGGGATACTACCCCCACCCCACTCACTACCCATTGATTGGCACAGTGGAAATCCATGCCCCCAATATGGGCATTGTTTGCAACACTGAAAATAAATGGGCAATCTAAAAAAAAAAGGCACAAAATAAAACACTACATTAAAATCAAACAAGCATTTGCCAATAAGTCTATTGAGTGACACAGTGGTACATGTGACATGGGCATGGTTTGCCACTATGGCAGTCAATGGGCAAATAAAAAAAAAACACAAAACAATTGCATAAAAACAAGCCCCAAAAATACAAACAATTAAATTAAAACAAGCCCTAAGAATACAAAACAATTAAATAAAAACAAGCACCAAAAATACCAAACATAACAATTAAATAAAAAAAAACATTTGCCAAAAAATGCATTGTTTGTCCCTGTGCTTATCTATAGCTTGAAAGGGGCATAGATAAACACGTTGGCAGGCAATGGGCAACCTTAAAAAAAATACAACAAACATACATAAATAATTTTCTTACCGTAGGTCTTGATCCTCGACGTAATGCTCCTCAACAGCCGATGGTCGTCTGGTAAGTTATTTTCTTCTTTCTTTTCTTCTTTATTTGTAATCCAAACCAATGGGGCAGATGTTGTCCCATCATCTTTTTGGCTTCAAATGAGATGTGACAGGCCTTATATAAGGCCTGTGACATCATATTTGAGTGTCAAATGGTACACCCTCAATCCTATTGGCTGGTGTACATGTGACAGATTCTTTTTTTTTAAAGGGTGTGACATCAAAAGAAATGGAAGCCTGCAAATCAGGAAGGCTATGCTTCCCGCCCTTTAAGATGATGTCACTAAATAAATGGCTGCCATGACATGTTACTACAACCAATCGGATTGGGAGATACACCATGTGAGGCATCACATGGTACACCCCCAATCTGATTGGTTGTAGTACCATGTGACAGCTTCAAAAAAAAATTCAAAGGATGTGACGTTATCTTAAAGGGACGGATGTCACATCCTTTAAACTACATTGAAGCTGTCATGGAAAACCTCACATGGTATATCTCCCAAACCGATTGGTTGGAGTAACATGTGATGGCAGTCATTTATTTTGGTTATGTCATCTTAAAGGGAGGGAAGCATGTCCTTCCTGATTGGCTGGCTTCCGTCCCTTTTGATGGCATCACATTCTTTAATCTGTCATATGGTAAAAAATCTGTCATATGGTACACCAGCCAATCGGATTAGGGGCGTACCATTTGGCATCCAAATGTGATGTCACAGGCCTGTCCTGTCTCATTTGATGCCAAGAAGCCAACGGGACAACATCCAACCATTGGATTACAAGTAAAGTAGAACGAAAGGAAAGAAAAGAAAGAAAAAAAGAATGAAGAAAGAAGAAAAGAATAAAGAACTTACCGGTGAGACGTCTCTTTAATCAAGATATGATCATGATCATGATCTTCAGCTCATCATCTTAAGCAATCCATGTTTAAGGAGCATTGCGTCGAGGGTCAAGAGTTGGTGCTCACATAGGACGAGTGAAAACATCAAAGGTAAAAAAACATTGATTGTATTTTATTTAAATTGTGGATTTTTTTGGGGTTGTCTATTGACTGCCAATGTGTTTATCTATGCCCTTTTCAGAGGTATAGCTAAACACAGTAACAAGCAAAGCATTTTTAGGCAAATGTTTTTTTATTTAATTGTTATGTATTGTATTTTTTTGTTATGTGTTTTTTTATGTTGCCCCTTGACTGCCAATGTGTTTATCTATGCCCCTTTAAGGGTATAGCTATGCACAGTGACAAGCAATGCATTTTTTCCCAAATGCTTGTTTTTATTTATTTGTTATGTATTGCATTTTTGGTGCTTGGTTTTTTTTTAGATTGCCCATTGACAACCATAATGGCAACCCATGCCCTTAATATATGGGCATGGTGTACCACTGTGCCAATCAATTGGTTAATTGGGAAAATAAATTCTTATTGAAATGTAATGTACTTATTTGGTGCTTGTTTTATATTTGTAGCTTACCCCTTAGTTTCCATAGTGCCCAACCATGCTCATATTATGGGCATGTTTTACTGTCAAAAGCTTGTTTTATTTAAATGTAATGTGTTTTATTTTGTGACTTTTTTTTTGCTTGCCCATTCATTGCCAGTGTGGCAATCCATGCCCATAGGAGGATGAGGGTGGGGGTAGTTGCCCTGGGAAGGGTGGTTAGGCCTCCTGGGTGGTTAGCAGAAGAGGAAGGTTAAGCCCTTTATTACTATAATAGTTAGTGGCCAGTAGTTTGTTTTTTTATTGTAATGTTGCTACCCACAGAGAATGAGGAGAATAGGGAGGAAGACTTGAACATTCTTTATCCAGGCCGGGGTAAGTAGAAATTTAATTTACTTTATGCTGGCTAATGTTTTATATTTAATGGGCAAATGCACTATTATCCATATCTGCATAATAGTAATTTTGCCCATTACTGTACTGTATGTGTTGAGGGTGGAGGGTGTAGTATTTATTTTATGTATTGCACAGTAATGTTTTTTTGAATGGGGAAAGGCGCAATTAGCCATCTTTGGTTAATAGCACTTTTACCCATTCCAGTTGTTGGTACGGGGGGGGGGGGGGGGGGAAGGTCGTAGTTGCCCCAGGTGGATTTTTAGGCCTTTCTGGTGGGTAGCGCAAGCGGTTAACCCCTTCATTATCATAACATTTTCTTTTAGTCCCACCCGGAGACCCACAGGAACCCCAGAAACACCCGGGGACCCATGGGCCCCCTGGAGATGCAGGGACACCCAGGGATCTGCGGGAAACCCAGAGATGCAGTGACCCACAGGGTCCCCCAGGGATGCAGGGGCCCACGGGAGCACCCAAGGACCCACAGGAACTCACAGGGATCCCAGGGGTCCCGCACGGGTATCTGGGGGGGAGGGGGGGACGCCGGTTTCCGGTATCAATCCTCTGCAGTAAAACTAAAAGAAACTGCTTTTATGTATCTTGCAATACCTTTAGCTAGCCCCTAGCTGGCGTCACAATATTGCAAGTTTTTATAGTACCTTTTGCTTATCACAGCTTAGTGAATATCTGTTTCTGGCCTAAAATGCAATTTCGGGCATTTTTTGGCTTATCATAAGGCTTTTTTTTGTTGCCAGAGTGTTATAGTACTATAAAAAGCTATTTCAGTGTGATATTGCCCTGTTATCGGAGCTTTGTGAATAGCAACACAGGCAATATCGCACTATAAGGGCATTTATAGTGCTATAAGTCACTTATCTAGGTTTAGTGAATAAGCCCTTAAGATGGTAGAATGGATAAGGCATTGATTGAATAATTGGTGACAGAGAGTTGTGGTAAAGCGAATACATTCAGAGGATGGGAAGGTGACCAGTGAAGTACCTCAGGCATCTGTACTTGGACTGGTGCTCTTTAATATCTTTATCAGTGACATTAAAAATGGATTAGAGGGGAAAGTATGCCTTTTTGCAGATAACACACAGATCTGCAACAAGATTAACACTCTACGAGGGGTAAACAAAAGTACTAATGATTTTGGTAGATTGGAAGAATGGTCAAGAGTGTGGCATCACATCAGTTTTATGCCAAAAAGTGCAAAATAATGCACTTGTGTCACAAACATCCATAGGCAGAATACAGGAATAATTATTATTATCATTTATTTGTTTAGCGCCAACATATTCCGCAGTGCGGTACAATGTGGTACAGAGTTATGTATATTACAAAAACATAAACAGTTACAAACATGTACAAACAGGTGCAAAGAGGTAATGAGTGTCCTGCTCGTAAGGGCCTTTTAAGGTCAATTACTGTAGAGGAAAGGGACATAGGATTCATTATTTTAACAGACTTAAAAGTCGGCGAGCAATGAAATAAAGCTATGTGGAAAACAAGCAGGATGTTAGGTTGTATAGAGCAGAAAGTGCATTCATGCTGGTACGTGCTCTTTTAAAGCGATATTGCATGTGTAGCTATTCACAAAGCTTTGATAACATGGCAATATCACACAAAAAAACAGCTTTTTATCGAGCTATAACACTCTGGCTATAACAAGTAGTGCGGTATCAGAAAAAATGCCAAACGCACATTTTTTTTGCCAACAACTTTTATTCACTAATTAGCATATCGTACTATAAAAAACGTGCACTCTTTTCTCGTAATCTAAAGGGTGGCGAGATCGGAATTGTGATTTGCATATAAAGGAGTTTCTTTTCTTTTTACTGCATAGGATTGAATTCGGGAGTCTAGCCGCTAAGGTAATGAAGCTCTTTTAATGTTAATTTAAAAAAAAAAATATTGAAACAGGGGGTCTCCTGAGTAGAGCCGCATTCATTTCAGCCTCGGGGACCCCCTGCATCCTGAGTTACAGGAGACGGTATGAAGTGCCGGTATCCCCACAATAATAATAGCATGTTCTTGTACGCAGCGCTTTACAGAGACATTTTGCAGGCACAGATCTCTGCCCCGTGGAGCTTACAATCTATTTTATTTGGGCCTAAGACACAGGGAGATAAAGTGATTTGCCCAAGGTCACAAGGAGCTGACATCGGGAATTGAACCAGGTTCCCCTGCTTCAAACTCCTTCTCCCGCCATGTTTAAATTCTCCCGCGTCACGTGACCAGGACCTTTAAACGCACAGGAGATACCTGTCAATGTTTGCAAACTCACAAACACAGGTTCGTTTGATAATGAGAAGTTTATTGCCTGTACGTATAGCACTGAGTATTGTCATGCATGAAAGTTGTCCATTATACACTCTGCAGGGGAAGGCCCAAGCAGGCTTTAAATATACTGTCGCGGCCGAGTTTATTCTTACATTTACCCGGTCTCGGCCGCGACAGTAACCGGGCGCGCACCGGGGTGTCCCGTGCGCGCGCCGAAGCCTCGGAGGAGTGGTCCTCCGATCGGGGCTTCTCCCTCCCCTCTCCGGGTCCGCCGGGTCCCCCGGAACCCCCCACCGCCGTCCCCCACATCCATCGCGGGACACCAGGGCTCCCTCGGGGAGCCCTGGGCACGCACGCATGGGGCGCAGGCACCCGATGAAGCGTGACCGCGCATCGGTGACGCGCGGCACGCCGAGGGGATTTGGCTAGCAAGCCAGGAAATCTCCCGGTTTACGGAACTAGCCCAATAGCAATAAAACGTGTCGCCACTGTATTTTAGATTCCTTTGTTTAACATAGATTACCAGGCAGAATATATTTACATCACATCACAGCATTCCCTCTATACGAGGGGATAATCCTCTTCTAAACCAATCAAGTTACAGGTTTTCTTATCTATCTCAGACTGACTCCAAAGATCAATTCATCTACCCTAAACAGGTTCCTTTTAGCTGACCAAAACACTTGAGTATTTGAGCAACAAGGCACAGTCCATATCCCCCCCTCTGGAGCAAAGTTCACTTTTGCATCAACACATACTAACATATAACACAGACCTACACAACTCGTAAAGTGAGCAGGGCCGAACTGCTCCAAGGAAAAAAAAATTGGTCCGCACGGGTAAAATCATCGTCATCGTCAACGTCGTCGTCGTCGTCGTCGTCATCATCATCTCTCCTCCAGCACCTCTCATCATCCTCATATCTCCCCCAGAACCCCTCACTATCAACTTTTACGATACTCCCCATCTATCTCTCATACCCCCATCTCTCCCCCTCACCCACACACATAATACTCCCCCTCCACATCAAACACACAATACCGGTGAGGGGAGTGTTTAGTATCAAAGTGTACCTGCGGGTACACATCCATGGTTGCTAGTAGTGTTCCCGTTGGGAGGGGGCCAATGGTATTCAGTTTGTTTAGCAGTCGGTTGTTAATCCATGGATTACTGGGTGTGTTCCTGACAAGTGGTTTTAGAATGCCCTCCACCCAGCCAGAAATATTCTCGGTAAGTGTGCCAGATCCAGAGATAATAGGCGCCAGTGAATGCCATTGGCCCCTCCCAACAGGAACAATACTAGCAACTAGGATGTAAGTCACTATACAAAACATCCCCACGAGGATGGGATTTCAGCCTGCAGATACTTTCTGGGACCGCAGGAGCCATTCACAGAGACAGTGACTAAATGCATCGAATTATTCTACCCATAACTACTCTCACATTTGGAAATGACACATACCTCAGACAACCGGGACCGCTATGGTACTCGGATGGCGCACAGTATGCCAATCTGTTCTGTCAAACCTGGAAAGTGACTTTCTTCCACCTGTCACTTGAAACCCCTTACATACCTTCGCTACATCGATGACATCCTCCTGATTTGGACCTCTGGCGAACAGGACCTCTACAGTTCTATGACACATTCAATACGTTCCACCGACCATCAACCTCAAACTCACCCATTCCCCTGGGTGAAGTACATTTCCTAGACACCCACCATTACTATAAAAACAACCAACTACAACTATCTGTATACCGCAAAACCTACAGACAGAGCCACTATTGAGGACAACACTTCCACCCGACCCACCAAACATGCAACCATCTACATGCCCATACGATACAACCAGATATGCTCCGACACAGCAGACAGAGACCAGCGGATTAAAGCCTTGAATCAGATTTTATAAACCGTGGATATAACCTCAGAAGTTTAGACCAAAAATTCACAAAGCCACCAGAATACCAAGAATATGATCTCTTGAATACACAGAAGAGACAATCGACAGGTACCTTTGGTGGTCACATATAACCCACACCTAGGAGCAAGATCGCCAGGAAACTATTAACCCATCTCCAGGATAACAAGACTGCAACAGGTCTTCCCTGAAGACCCTTATTATCATACAGACAACCCAATCTCAGAAGAATAATATGGTGGAGAAGTAATGTATTGACAGCATACAACTGAATGCGGACAAAAACATGCGGACCCAGATGCAAACCCGCAGCAATGCAATCTAACTCCACACGACACAATACAAATACCACACAGGAATTGGGAATACAAAATCAAGGAAGTGTCCACCTGTTCCTCAGCAAGTCGTGTACCTCATCATGTGCATAAATGCCCAGGGGGCTGCTACTACATAGGTGAGACGCAGAAGAGCTAAAACAGAAATGAATCTGCATCCCACAGCATCCACGCGCGGAATAACAAGAGACAGTCCTGTCGGCGAACATTTCTCTGACTCTGGCCATAAGATGAACGATCTGAGGTTGCCATACTCAAAGGTATCTTAAAACCCCGAAAGAGAGACGGTTGCATGAATACATTTATGCAACTGTTCGGACACTTGGCGTGGCCTAAACAGAATCGAAATTTTATGAGTTATTACTGACACAATGAACTCGTATTCCCATCTGAGTGCTATAGGCCATGTCTGTACATATTGTGCTAATGTATGCACACACAGCTGTCTCTTACACATACTAACTCCTTGTTTTTCCATCCCTATACACCTATAGGACCACATGTAATCCACACACACTTTAGTGTGCTCACAATCTCTCAATTTCCACACCTACCCACAACCATTTATATCCAATCCCATCCACTACACACACACCTTTTGTAAAGCACTGTTATATACTGTGGGCTCTCCATTAATTCATATATTCATACAGACACACACACACTCTTACATCACTTGCTTCAGGAAACCTATTGACACCTCTACCATAAAACACACATCCCACCGGGGAAGGACTAGCACAGATAACTATCAAGAGACACGGTTTTAAGTAACCTTTGCTGCTTCATTCATTGTAACATCGCCGGAAAAGAGATCAGTGTATCTCGAAAGCTCGCCACAAATAAAAGCATTTTGTTAGCCACAGAACGGTATCATCTATTTATTTTTTGATTATTGAAGCTCGGCTAAAACGTCTGTATGGAACCTTCCCAATGTTTTTTTTTCGATACCACTTTGTTGGAGAACGCCTTTGGGGTCTCATTGATCACCTTACTAGTCATAATACTGGCCAACCTCCGCTGCTCCCTAATATGGAAATAGTAAAATTAGTCACATAACTCAACGTGGTTTCAAAAGGGTTAACGCATATATTCTTGGTGCCCATTGTCTGCCCTTGTGATGCGTGGAGATCTGCCGTGTGCAAAATCATCTGTGAAGGAATTAGAGGAGAAAAAGGCGAAATTTCGGAGCACCACCAACATCCAGTACGAACAGGAAAAAATTATCAAGGGTTTCTCCCCATTATGAAAATAATATTAGAACAACGTACCACAACAAGTTAAAAAACAAGCCACGCCATTCAAACACAATGTGCTGTATCAAGGTTTTTGCACCTGATCATCCAGAAATGCTTCAAAAGGGGCCATTCGATGTCTGTCTATCCCGGTCACTACGCATGCGTGACGGTGTTTCTGCTACCACCTGTCCCCCTTTATACGGACCTTCCACATATCAATACCACTGGGTGCCTACGAGGCGTCTATCAACAAAAAAAGAAAGTTGCAGCGTAGTGCACTAGCACGTAAAAAAATCCGTTATGGAAATACCGGATCGGTCACATTTTGTTTGTCCCAGCGCGTCCCATACACATTCTGAGCCGTGAAGGACAAGATGCTGCTGTCAATCTCAGGAGTTGCCTAGTCCGGTCATGGATGTCTGCTTTACCTCCGTCTGGGTAAAGCTGGCTTTCCGGCTGCACGGGGGGGCCTACACTACACTTCCTCTCCTTCCGGGATCGTATCTCGGTCAGTCCATTAGAAGATTAAAAGGTCGTCGCATGAAGGAACTATAATGGTTCTTACCTTAGTCCACTCAGTGTAAGAGAACAAAAATCACGGTTCAGGAACTGGTGCAAAACATACTAACACATTATAAAAATCTAAGCAATTAAACTATAGGGTATACACAGTGATGAATCTACACTTCCCACCCTATGACTGTCATCTCCTCATGAGAGGCAAAATAACACCGCCTGCCATTGGGACTGGATAGCGAGCCCGTTGGCCAGACACTACCAGTCATGAGGGGGGGAGGGGAGTTTATGATACAAGGAGGATGGGATTTCAGCCTGCAGATACTTTCTGGGACCGCAGGAGCCATTCACAGAGACAGTGACTAAATGCATCGAATTTATTCTGACCCATAACTACTTCACATTTGGAAATGACACATACCTCCAGACAACCGGGACCGCTATGGGTACTCGGATGGCGCCACAGTATGCCAATCTGTTCTGTGCAAACCTGGAAAGTGACTTTCTTTCCACCTGTCACTTGAAACCCCTTACATACCTTCGCTACATCGATGACATCCTCCTGATTTGGACCTCTGGCGAACAGGACCTCCTACAGTTCTATGACAACTTCAATACGTTCCACCCGACCATCAACCTCAAACTCACCCATTCCCTGGGTGAAGTACATTTCCTAGACACCACCATTACTATAAAGAACAACCAACTACAAACTTCTGTATACCGCAAACCTACAGACAGAGCCAGCTATTTGAGGGACAACAGCTTCCACCCGACACACACCAAACATGCAACCATCTACAGTTAAGCCATACGATACAACCAGATATGCTCCGACACAGCAGACAGAGACCAGCGGATTAAAGCCTTGAGATCAGATTTTATAAACCGTGGATATAACCTCAGAATTGTAGACCAGAAAATTCACAAAGCCACCAGAATACCAAGAAGTGATCTCCTTGAATACAAACAGAAGGAGACAAGCGACAGGGTACCTTTGGTGGTCACATATAACCCACACCTAGGAGCAAGATCGCCAGGAAACTTTAACCCATCCTCCAGGAAGATACAAGACTGCAACAGGTCTTCCCTGAAGAACCCTTATTATCATACAGACAACCCCATAATCTCAAGAATAATATGGTGAGGAGTAATGTATTCAGCAGTACAACTGAATGCGGGACGAAAACATGCCAGGACCCAAGATGCAAACCCTGCGCAATGCTCTACACAGCGGACACAATACAAATACCACACAGGAATTGGGAATACAAAATCAGAGGAAGGTTCACCTGTTCCTCCAGCAATGTCGTGTACCTCATCATGTGCATGAAATGCCCAGGGGGCTGCTACTACATAGGTGAGACGGGGCAAGAGCTAAACAAGAGAATGAATCTGCATCGCCACAGCATCACGCGCGGAACAAGAGACAGTCCTGTCGGCGAACATTTCTCTGACTCTGGCCATAAGATGAACGATCTGAGGGTTGCCATACTCAAAGGTAATCTTAAAACACCGAAAGAGAGACGGTTGCATGAATACAAATTTATGCAACTGTTCGGGACACTTAGCGGTGGCCTAAACAGAGATCGAAATTTTATGAGTTATTACTGACACAAGTGAACTCTCTTCCCATGAGTGCTATAGGCCATGTCTGTACATATTGTGCTAAATGTATGCACACACAGCTGTCTCTTACACATACTAATACTCCTTGTTTTTCCATCCCTATACACCTATAGGGACCACATAGTATCCACACACACTTTTAGTTGTGCTACAATCTCTCACATTTCCACACCTACCCACACCATTTATATCCACTCCCACTCCACACACACCTTTTGTAAAGCACTGTATATACTGTGGGCTCTCCATTAATTCATATTCATACAGACACACACACACTCTTACATCACTTGCTTCAGGAACCTATTGACACCTCTAGCCATAAAACACATCCACACCGGGGGAAGGACTAGCACAGATAACATTCCAAGAGACACTGTTTTTAAGTAAACCTTTTGCTTGCTTCATTCATTGTAACATCGCCGGAAGAAGAGATCAGTGTATCTCGAAAGCTCGCACAAATAAAAGCATTTTGTTAGCCACAGAACGGTATCATCTATTTATTTTTTGATTATTGAAGCTCGGCTAAAACGGTACTGATACCTCTACATGTATATATATATATATAAAACAAATACACTTTGTTGGAAGAATAGCGCCTATTGGGGTCTCAAATGGATCACCACATATATAGAAAAATGGCACAATAAACATCTCCCGTAATATGGAAATTAGAATTAGTCACATAACTCAACGTGGTTTCAAAAGGGTTAACGCATATATTCTTGAGTGCCCATTGTCGATCCTTGTGATGCGTGGAGATCCTTCCGTGTGCAAAATCATCTGTGATAGGAATTAGTAGGAGAAAAAGGCAGAATTGCGGAGCACCACCAACATCCAGCGAACAGGAAAAAATTATCAAGGGTTTCTCCCATTAAAAATATATTTATTAGAACACGTGACCACAGACAAGTTAAAAACGCACCAACGCATTTCAAACACAATGTGCTTTATCAAGGTTTTTGCTACACTGAACTCCAGAGAATGCTTCATAAAGGGCATTTCTCCCAGCGGCCTGCACCACCCCTTTACGGACACCTACAAAATTGAGGGGGCCTACGAGCGTTCAACAGTGGTGCAAAGAAGAACTGGAAATACCATCTCAAAGTGTCCAGGAGGCCCTACACATTTTGTGAAGATTGTGTTTCATCCAGGGATTGCTATTTCTGATGCTTCTTTTATACCTCTGTAAAACTTTCCTTCAGCTCCTCCTCTCTGTCGGCGTCCATGGAGAGGTGGCATGAAGGAATATAATGGTTCTTACTATCTTGTAAAGAAAAAATATAGAACTGTGCAACATAAAACAATTAGAAAATAAGCAATTAACAGGGTATAACAGTGAATGCAATGAACACTTCTAATACTTGCCCTGCAGCCTGGGATGTCTCTCACCCATAGAGAGAAAACAGTCCAAAAAGCAAGAATATACCACTGGCGCAAAGGGAAGGATATAAGGTGAAAATTGGAAAAGTGCTGTAGGGATTTGCAGATGAGAATCCGCACTTCCAGAGCAATTAGAACCAATAGCCCTCCGGGCTCAGCATCAGGAACACAAGGGAAACAGGAAAAAAAGCCAACATATATTAAAATAGAGGTAGAAGTATCAAAAAGACTGGATAACAATGAACAAGTAATTATTGTCAACAAACAAAAAAGTATAAAAGAGATTAAATTGATTATGCACAAGGAGTTGTACGAACCTGGCTAGAAATAGTAATACTAATAGCAATGACTTCTATAAACAACATAATGGTGGGGAGAATCCAAAATAAATACCCAGTAATGTAAATGACAATAAGTATAACAACAGATCGAATGGCAAATATGATATACAATAAAGATATAACTATGAAAAACACTATAGACCACATTTTAGACCTCTGTTTAGAAACAATAGAAAGACACATCAAGACCACTATTGGAGAGAAAAAGTACTCCAAATAGAGGCAATGGAGATAGAGATTATTTAAATTCCCCTTATGCTTGATATGTGATTCTTTGTGTCTAGTATGTGTATAATGTAGTGTCTCGTATATTCCATTCAATTGACTAATGTTTAATGTTTTGTGTTGTAATTCAGTGGTTTGCAGCCATCATTAACCCCTGAGGAAGCAACAGTAAAACGCGTATGGTGTTGACTGCGCATGTGCCAAGTGTTTCAGCCGACCTGTTCAGTAAGGGAGTACAGACCACTCTGCCCAGTGATACTTTCAGAACTCTCTCATCCATCGGGAGAACACTCACCCGGGGCTGAGATGAGGAGGACGAGTTTCCAGCTGCCACTGATCTTGAGTCAGGATGTAATCTACATGCGAATATTTTACCACAGAAATGTGAGTTTTGTGCATATGTTTATGCCCGTCTTATTTTTATTACACAGTACAGTACAGTATGTTGGCGTTTTTTCTGTTTCCGTTATGTTCCTGATGCTGAGCCCGGAGGTCTATTGGATTTAATTGCCCTGGAAGTACAGATTCCCACCGGCCAATCCCTACAGCTCTTTTCCAAATTTGCACCTTATATCCTTTCCCTTTACGCCACTGGTATATTCTTGCTTTTGAAACTATTTTCTTACTTTATTGTAAGTTTGAATATACACTTTTTGCACTCAAATAAAGTTTACATACTTTCATCAGTACACTTTTTTATGCTTTGTTGCTGTTTAAGTTTCTATTTAGGAGAAGACCATCCTGACTTAAAACAGGCTGTAAGAAGTAGCCAGAACCCTCTCTCTTTTACGCATAAGAATACTTCGTGCAAGGCTGACATACATAAACTATCAGCATATTATTTACCATAAAATATAAATCATATCATATGTCATTTATCTTTTAAAGGAAACTGTTAATCTAGATTTAATAAGATTAAGTAACATTCTGTAAATGGACCTGCAAGAGATCTAAGATGTCTCTGCTTCTGGTTTAACTTGTAACAGAGACATGTCAGTCTTTTCTTTTTCATACAGTAGGTGTCAGTATTTGCATTGACACTTTTTTTAAATTAATTACATTGCACTCAATTAACAACTATGATGTCGGCTGGATTTTTACAAGGCCAGGGACATTACATGTCATTGCCTTTATGCTCTTTACCAAGCTGAGATTACATCCACCACTCCTGTAGACATGCTTTTTCAGTTTTCCTAGTGATCACATGATCACTACTCAAGCGAAATGCCAGAAGGGCAGTGTCACTCGAGTACCGTGACCCACCTTACATATGAGAAGTGCATATAACAGAAAGATAATATCTGCTGATAGTGCTCTGATTACTTTACAAAGATATTCCAGAAAATATGTTTTTTTGTTTGTATGTTTATTATTAAAAAAAAGTTGAAACATAATAGGTGCTGGTCCAGTATGGGCATTTCTCGCAGATAATTCAACACTGTGATAGACATTACTTACATTTAAAAAGTAGGACACAAGGGTATTCTGTTATTGTGAGAAATTATGCTAAGGAGTAAGCATATGCCAGCATTTTAAGAATTTGTTTGGTCAAAATGAATTCTTAATGAAGCATAACATTTAGTTTCACTTATCTTTGCAATTCTAGCTACATAGCAGACTGCAGACACAGTAAGGTTAAACGACCCATCTATGCAATATCCGACATGTGTGTTTTCAAATAAATCAGTTCTTTAGTATTAGATCATACTTAGATTTTTTTATTCAACTCCTAATGCAATTTTTAATGAGTTAATATAATGAGCATGGCTTTAACACACTTCCCCAGCAGTGCAAGATCTTTGCAACACATTCCTGTTTGTGATAATTTGTTGCCAATATTTCAAGCAGTTTAAGCTGCAAACTGTAACAATAGATAATGTTACCTTAGTAATATAAGAATACATTGTATGCTTGACTAAAGGAATGATTGAAACTGAAAGGCAGCCATATAATAAATCTGGGAAGCAGGATCTTTTGTGATCGATTATGGGAGAACTAATCGATCGGCAGCTTAGGTAATTTGTTTTCAATAAAGGTAATCAAAGGCTGAATGTATTAAACAAAAAAACAAATATATATATATATATATATATCTATATCTTATATATATATATATATATTCTATCTATCTATAATATATCTATATCAATCATTATATATATTATTATTATCTTAATTGTAGAGGGTATCAGTACGTGTTTAGCCGGACTTCATAATAATTAAAATAACATAGATGATACCGTTCTGTGGCTAACGAAATGCTTTTATTTGTGCGAGCTTTCGAGATACACTGATCTCTTCTTCCGGCGATGTTACAATGAATGAAGCAAGGATAACTTAAAAACAGTGTCTCTTGGAATGTTATCTGTGCTTCTCCTTCCCCCGGTGTGAAAAAGAACGCTGCAACGTTCGATATGCATTGGATGGGTCTTTTGCCACATTAAAGTGCCCTTTTCATCATTTTTTTGTCCTGGTTTCTTCCTGCTCCGTTTGTGCTGGTGCGCTTTTTGGTCTCCCACTTCCCTGTACATTCTAGATGTGAGTCCCCTTGTGTCCGTGATTATGTTTTAATGATTTATATGGATGTTACTGAACATAATGGATGTTATGTATATTTATGTGTTTCCTGAACATCAATAAACATTTGAAGTTTAAAACAAAAAGGGAAGAGGGAAAGCTTCTGTGCAGTAATCTCACTCAGAAGGTGAGAGAGAACAGAGGAGAGCTGACACAGACAGACAGACAGACTTCTTGCCCTTCTGTTGTTCTAAAAGAAATAGAGCTCCAAGGTAAGGAGCCAATTTGTTCTTCCACATCCTGTTGACTGGAAATACTGTAGCTAGCCAGTCGTTATATAGGCTCTGTTATATTTAGATAGTCTCCCTAAAGTGGAGTAGGCTTTTGTTTTTCCTTAAAGGGACAGCGTGTCTAATATTTTGTTATTGTTGTTGACAAATAACCACCAAAGTATTATTTCGCTGGAAGAATTGTGTTGCCTACTCACTAACCACAGCCATCCTGCCACAACTGGTGTCCGAAGTGGAATGCTGAAAACACTGTAAACGGGACAGAGCTTCCAATTGCAGGTAATAGATCCTGTGCAGTGTGATACTACAAGCACGGAGGATGTGATAAAGGCCCTGCTGCAAAGTACTGCCATACAGAGGTAGATGAATCAGATGTTCACCACTCTGCTTGCGATAATCACAGAGACGCAAAGGGAAGACTGGGTTCTTTTGAGGGAAGTGCTTCAACTCCTCTTCCAGGTACTATGGACATGACTGGTACGACAAAGTTGTAACCCAACCGGGCGAGCCTATACCTACAAAGATGATTCTGCAGGATGACTTGAAGGGATTCCTCTAGTCCTTTGAGCGAATCGCTTCCCATGAAAATTTGGTCTGCTTCCAATGGGTTGGTGTTATAGTGCCCTTCCTACTGGATGAAGCCCAACAACTTTATTGTGATTTTGACAAAGGAGCCACAGCAGATGACGACTGTCTAAAATATTAGATCCTTGAACGGGTTAGAGTGAGTCCCGTGGCCTGTGTGCAAAGATTCCATACATAGATACTAGGACCAAAAAGCCCCCAGATCCCAGTTGTTTGATTTGATCCATCTGGAGACAAAGTGGCTAAAACAGAGTCATATACCCAAAGCCGGATCATTGAGATGTTGGTATTCGATTGCTTCATTTGAGTTTATCCAAGGACCTACAACAATTAGTGGGACATGGATTTTCCATGACCAATGACGCAATGGTAGGCACAGGGGAACATTTTGTGGCTACCCGAGAATTGTCATGCTCCAAGCTCCCTCAAGCAAACCAAAACCCGTGGGCAACCATGAACTTTAAAAGCCAGTGCTAGAACAAAGACCAGCAGTCAGCCACATGGTTTGAGGGAACTGAAGAAAACATGGATAAGGACAGAAACTTTAAGTCTTTAAGAGGGTTTCAAGACCGAACCGGTCACGTTATTTATTTTGAGTGTGGGGAGGTGGAACATACTGTATTAGAATCCACTGCCCTAAGTTGCAAGAAACAATGGAGTGTACATATGGTTCTGTTAGGTTAGATTTCTGTCGTGTAGCATGTGTGACCCACGAGGATAAAAATACCCTACAGATTAACCCAGTACCAGGGCAGCTGATTAAACCTCTCCAGTTACATCAGGGTGCAAAGATGTGGCAATTGTGTGCATGTGTGTACTTTTACATATGCCACAACTCCGCTAAAAGTAAAAGATCAAGGATCAAATCTTCCAAATTACGCTAGCAATCGTGCCAAAGTTTCCTCATTCCCTAGTTTTCGGATGTAGTTTTTCAGCTTTTGATACCCTAATCAGGGAACAACTAGTTTTAAATGCTCCCATCTAATGATATTTTTCAATTTACAGACCCTGAGTGTCTAAAACCGCTAAATCAAAACAAGATAGTAAGAAGGAAAAAAAAGGGAGGTCCACCCCAACCCCAGATAGCACTGGTCAATATTCCTGATAGAGGTGGGAGCAGAAGATGGGGAGATGTTGGGGACAGGGCTTGTTGACACTTGGGAAGCCGAGTTACCCGTAGAACTAACTGACATACCTCTAGAGAAGGATAGTTTTGACGTCTAGAAATTCCCCCAAATAATTTTAGATGAGAACAGGTCAATGATGCCCAGTTACAAAATGGGTTTAAATCAGCAGTAGAGATTAATGGGGTCCTGGTAGAAGGGTTAACCCAGAACTCCTATATCTGTTTTCTTATTAAAAATGTATTTTTTTGTACCAGGTGAGCAAAATGAGGACCAAGATTTAGAAAAATTGTTAGTGCCCAGTATTCTCACTATTGCCATCTTTGTATTAAGAAATCAATGAAAAGAATACTAAAAAGGTTTAACTGGCATAGGGTACGTAAAGCAGTAGAACGGTTCTGTGCCTTCTGCCCAGAATGCCAGTTAACAGCCCCCAGACGGTGCTTGAGGGCACCGTTAATTCCCAGGCACAATATTGACGTACAGTTTTAGCTAATTGCAATGTATATAGTGGATCCGTTGGAGAACTCTGCTAAAGGTCATCAGTCCAGTTCAGTAATTCTGGATTATGCCACTCGCTATTCAGAGGCAGTTGCCTTATGTAATAATTTCTTTAAAGCCCTAGCTAACAAAATGTTCCAAATGTTTTCCCCACTCAGGATTGCAAAGGAAATTTTGAGAGATCAGGGCACTCCTTTTATGTCCAAACTTATGAGAGAATTGTGCCAAGAGCTAAAAGTATAGTCCCTAAGAACCTCTGTTTTTGCACCCGCAAATGGATGGACTGGTAGAGAGATTTAATAAGACTCATGATGCTATTGAGAAAGGCAGTAGTGATGGGAAGAACTGTGACACTTGCTGCCATATCCCCTGTTTGCAATCTGAGACATTTCACAGGCCTCTATGGGGCTTTCCCTGTGGCTTCCTGGTTCCTCAGCCTTCCGGGTGGCTTACCTATCCCTGTGGCTTCCCTATTCATTGGATTTCCCTGTTGCTGACCCCAGACCGTGACCCCGATCTCGATGCCATCCAGCCTGCACTGATCTCTGCCTGTCTCCTGGACTTTACAACTCTGCCACCAGCCCTGATCCCTTCTTCTTCTTCCATACCGACTACGGATACTCTAACAGGTCTCTGTCCCAGGGCCCCAATCAGTTTATTTGTATTCCTACCTCAGCCCTGCGGGTCCGCTTCCTGATTGGAGACAAGCACAGTCACAGTACCGCCGCCAGATGGGTCGATATGGTTTTGTAATGACTTCCGAAAAGTCAATGAAGTCTCTAAATTTGATCCCATGCCTCAAGTGGATGAGTTAATTAATAGGCTTGCGAGAGCCCATTTTCAAACCACTTTAGATCTCACAAAGGGTTATTGGCAAATTCAGCAATGTGATGTCACCTTACAATGAGGGAAGCATATGGTACCTGATTGGATGGCTTCCTTCCTTTTAAGGTGATGTCACATCACTCCAAAAAAGGGAAGACATCATATGGTACATCCAATTTAATCGAATTGGTGGATGTTCCATGTGTCTGTCAAATGTGACATCTCAGGTCTTATATAAGGCTTTTCACGTTTCATTTGACAGCAAGAAGATGGCGTGGCAACATCTCCTGGACCTGTTCAAGAGAAGAAAAAATATAAATGTCATGGGAGACCAGGACTATCGCATCAGGGATCAATTCGCCAGAAAGAACAACAGAGTTGATCAAATTTAATTTATTGGAAAAAGGTATCCACAGATGTTAAAGACATACAACACACTCCCAAATGGAGGAACTTGGGGAACTGGGAATACCTTGCATATCTACAGTAGGTGCAGGGACCTCCATGACGAGATTTCCCCTGCTCTTCTCCCATGTAGTGCCTATAAGACTTTGTCTTGCACCTTAGGCCTGGAATGGCACAACAACAAAAATAGCTTCAGGTTCACTTCAACAACCTCTTCTCTCTAACTAGGGCCTCCCTCCCCATACTTTATACCCCATGACATATCATGGTTACAATTATCGAGAGTTAAGGCTAGGTGTCTTCAATATGACCGAGCCCGATTGGTGGGTAGAAATGCAACATAACGTTGGTTACATAACAATAGTTACATTGAAAGGTCACATAAAATTTTGCAACATTTATCCTGAACACAAAATTAACTCCTAGTCCCTGAAGCGCTGGAACCAGCCTACATAATACATAGATATCTATAACATAATACAAATGTATTATTGACAGCTATGGGTAATGGTGGGCTTGACCTTTATTAAAAGCAGTCACATCTACTCATACCATCACAATAGGAGGAAGAGAAGAAAGAAGATCAACTCACCAGGGACTTCTCTTCACGCAACCGAGCATCATAGACTTCTGTGCATCATGCTGTTCTTCAAGATAAGGATCATTACTTCATGGGTCAGAAGTTATGGGTGCCGCAATTGGATGAGGAGGAGGAAATCCTTAATCTCGGAAAGGGTAAGAAACACATTTATTGTATTTTATTTAATTGTGATTTTTTTTAAGGATGCCCATTGAGGGCATAGGTAACCACAAGGGCAATCAATGGATGTATTGGCTAATGTTTTATATCTGTATTGTATTTTAATATTTATTTTATTGTGATTTTATAAGGGTGTCCATTGATTGCTAATGTGCCTATCGTGCCCCTGTTGAGAGCATAGGAAACCACAATGACAATCAATTAATGTATTTGCTAGTGTTTTTTTACTGTATTTTTATGTTTATTTAATTTAATTGTGGCAACACAAATGGGCAAAAGCGCTATTGGTCATATTTGGCTACTAGGACTTTTTCCCATTTTTGTGTGTGGTGATGGTGGCAGATAGGGTGGGTCATGGGGTAGGTGCCCCAAGGAGGGTGGGTCATGGGGTAGGGCCCCCAAGGAGGGTGGTTAGGTTAGTGGGAGGGGTTAACACCTTAAT
The DNA here is from genome assembly GCA_036426205.1 of Ascaphus truei. NCBI lineage: Eukaryota > Metazoa > Chordata > Amphibia > Anura > Ascaphidae > Ascaphus > Ascaphus truei. Next base: position 130,837,455 of record CM071567.1, on the reverse strand, counting down.
TACCTAAATAGGTTAGAGGACAGTAGCTAGCTTTTTTATTTTAATGTTAGTGCCACTAAAGACGAAGATGAGGATGGCCTTCATCCTGGAAGGGGTAAGTACAACTTATATTTACTGTAGGATTGTTTTTGAATGGGCAAAAGTGCTATTAGCCATATGCAGTAGGCTGTATGAGCTTTAACCTATTACTATGTGTGGTGGTTGGGGGGGGGGGCTGTTGAGGGGGGGGTAGTAGTAGAATGTCCCAGTCACGTGGGCAGAGAAACGGGAGAATTAAACTTGCAGGAGATATGGCACCCAATATGGAGGCCTGTACTTCGGAAGGCAGGGAGGCAGACCTAAAATTAATGTGGTTCAGCTCCAGATACCCCGTTTCAATACTAAGTAATAAAAATTAAATAAAACGATTGCCAGTTAGAGCTGTTGAGAGTGGGGTCGATTCCTTCTGCTCTCACTGCACAGCTCTGCCAAACAGGTGCGGCCCGCTGTGTTAATCTTTATGGGTGTGACGGTGAGGGGATAACCAGGCTCAGTAATAAAGGTCAAGCCCACTTGTTTGCCCCTGATCCATGTTTTGGGTTCCTAGAGTGTCAGCTCTTGGGCCTGACTGTTGCATACTGTATGTACTGGCATGCATTGTATGTAAAATATGCAACAATAAAGAATTTGTGTGTCTTTTGCCTTTCCAGGAGTGCTAACCAGTGGAGATTCTCAGGCTATGAGTTTCAGGGTGGAATTTGCTGTAAAAGTGTTGTTGGACTGTGTTTAGCTAGCCGGGGACCAGAGTTGCTGGCCACCCAAAAAATATATATGGGATCCGAGTCAGATTCCCGGGAACATGTAGACCCAGACCTCCGGACAAAGTCCTCCCTGGAAAGCAGTTCCGCGGCTCACCGCCAGGATGCCCTACTTCAGCACAGACCTTGTCTAAGGGTGTTAGGAAACACCCTCATACCAGCTGCATCTCCCCAGTGGTGTTATTTTTTTAACTTATATTTGTTATTTTAATAGGGATACACGTATCCCCGGTATAGTCAGGGGTCCCTAGTTTAGTGGGAGTCCCCCCCAGTATATGCCCCGCACCCTGGACCCGGTATAGGGATTCGGAGTATCTCCAAAGGTATATATATTTTATGCACTGTGCATGAGCTGGGGAATTTCCAAGTCCCTGGTTACGAGAGACCAGATGGCCACCAGGCTTGGTGCCAATTTGTCTGCTTGGGTCCCGGACTTGAAAGCCACAGAGATGCCAAGGTGTTAGGGTGGGCAGAGTACTGGAGTTATGCTGGAGTACCCACATCCTGGCATGATTAAAGGCTATCCGTCAACCATTTGCCTGTCCCCAGACTCTGAGGAGCCTGGCCCAGCGGGGTGTTCAATATGCTAAGTGGCAGAGGTGCCAGGTTGGTGCTTGCCACTTTACAGAATTGAACTCCGTGCCTGCCAAGCTTCAGGGTACTGGCAAATCGCTGATAGGCTGCTGGAAATATTCCCACTTTATGATTGGTTGGGGTATTCTGTGAATGGGACTGAAATCCTGTAAGAAACCTAGCAGCCAATCTGCTCAGGAGAGTCTTAGCAGCAAGACAGCAGCGACAAATTTGAAATCACCAAAAGATGCTCTGTGAGAAAAAGCAGTGTGCCGGGTTCAAGAATTTTGAGCTGAAATATTTTCTAAATCCCAACTTTTTGCGGCCAAGTTCTACAAATCGAACATAGTGGTCGTGGCTGGAATTACATGACATTTTGATTTCCAGGAGGTTTGGGACACACTGTACTTGCGGTCAAACTATTTCAACACTACGGAGCTTATCCAGAGGTGGCGTGTGGATCTGCATGCCGATTTGCGTTCCAGGACATTTCGGGACAAGTCCCGGTCAACTGCAAACTTTGTTTTAAGGCGTTGGCTCAGGGGATTACAACAATTTTGGCCAAAAATGTCAAACTAAAAGACCATTTTACTTATTAGATATTTATACATATATATTTAGGCACTGTACCGTGTATGAGTCTCACTGGATGTGCTAAAAACTGAGCTTTGTCTGTGTTTTATGTTCTGTCTCTGGTTTTAAGTATAACTTTGTTTTAAGGACTGAAAAGGGCTAGGAAAGTCTATTTTTATCCCCAGCACCCAGTAAGTGTGTTTACTTATTCATAATTGTAATCAATTGTGTATATGTCTTTTTCAAAGGAATAAATCACAATTTGTTTTACTCCTTAGCTTTGCTCAGTGATATGATCCCGGTATAAAGGTGTAAGTACCTGGTCTCTCGTGACAATGGGCAATTAGTCTGGCCATCGGGAAGCCACGATCTGCCCGTGGACAAGCTGCCTTTGAGCTGCAGTTTCCTTCAGGATTTGGCCATGGGACAACGTGATCTGGTCATGGTCAGGCTGCCTTTGAGCTGCAGTTTCCTTAAGGATTTTTTTATACAGGAAATTTACAAAATAATAACAGTCTTTTACTGTATACTGTATATCATTTGTTTTCAGTAATAATCTGTATGTTTTTTTTTTTACAGTTGCAGGTTCAGACTATATACACGAGAAGTAGTGTTGCTACTGTACATGTTGAAAGCATTTTTATTTCTTACATATAACAACCTTACACTTACAAACATACTTTCTCTCTCTTCTGTACAGTGTGTTTATTTTCCTCTATGTTATCTGCTCTTCAAACATTGACCTCTCTTTACTGTTATAATGTAGGGGATGAGTCAAGTGAGTGTTTACCAGAACATTAACTTTCTGTGCTGGAAACAAAAGTGGGAATTCCTCAGTTTTTTTGCTTTCCTAGAAAACCTCTTTGTTGAGAACAAATAAGCGGTCAAAGGAGAAATACGATGCTTCAGTGCTATTCTGAACCTTGTTACCCAGTTCACAGATGTGGCTTTTTTACTTAATCTACTCTTGTTTATTGTCTTCCTTTGAAAAAACAAAGTAATTAGTTTGTGTGTGCCGCACACACAACACACACGCACAGAAACTCTATTACAGTAGATTCCATCATAAGTAGCTAAACTCATCACGACTATGTTACATATTAAGCCTTTTATTTGTTATTTTGTAACAAAGCTGAATAACATTATCTGTTAATACACTGTATGCTACAGAAACCATGTAGACAGATTCAGCGGCCATTATTCGAAAACATTCCTTGGGTACATCTGCGTTGCGTAGATGGACCCAAGATTGTCAGTTGCAGACTAATGGCCCACCGGAGTAACACACTGCTGTGTGAGTCCTGCCGGGGTCTGCCTTTATGTAATAGACGCGCAGTAAGAGATAGGCTGAATCAGTCACTAACTGCGCGCCTCTTGCAAGCGAACGCGGGGGTTTTATTAAAATTCTAACATTACAGTATTATAGCAGGGGGTCTCCGGAGCTGAACTGCATTGATTTCAGGTCCGGGGACCCCCTACTTCCCAAGATACAGGCCCCGTTATGGGGTGCCGGTATCCCAATGTTAAAATCCTGTGGGCCACGTGACCGTGGGATCTAAACAAAGCAGAGGGATACTGGCACCCTATAACGGGGCCGGTATCTCGGGAAGTAGGGGGTCCCCGAGGCTTAAATAACTTTGTCCAACTCCGGAGACCCCCTGCTCCCTCACACTAGTATCAAACATCCCACCCCCAATAAAAAAAATCCTTACCTTAGCGGATAGGTAAGGTAAAGAAGCTGTTTACATTATATTTTTATTCATAGTGTGCATGAGCATGGGGTCTCCTGAGCTGAACAAAGTGGATTTCAACCTTGGGGACCCCCTACTTCCCGAGTTACAGGCCCCAGTATGGGGTGCCGGTATCTCCTCCATGTTAAAATCCCCATGGAATGTAAACAAAGCAGAGGGATACCGGCACCCCATACCGGGGCATGTGTCTCAGAAATTTGAGGGTCCCCGAGGCTGAAATAAACGTTGTTCAGCTCTGGAGACCCCCTGCTCACACACACAATAAATACAAATAAAAATGTAAGCAGCTTCATTACCTTAGCGACCATGCAATGCCCGCTAAGGAAATGAAGGAGTTAAGTCACTGTACTGTAGCAGTTTACATTACAGTATGTACTGTACTACCCACCCACTAATACACAACCCACCCCGTGTCCCCCCATTAAACCATGTGTAACAGGGTCTTATTCCGGTTAACAAGCTTGCCTCTAATCCAGCAGTGTGCTGGTTAATTGCACACCTGCAATCAACCACTCCACCTGCCTAATCACAGTTCTGTGAAAAAGCCTGTTTCCCAGAAACTGAGGAGATTTTCCTCAGTACACAAGGGTGCTGACAAGAGGAAAGATGTCTTGAGCAAAAAGGCTCTGCTGAGATCAAGACACCCAAAGACCTATGTTCCTGAACACAGGGGACCCAGAAACCTACCAGAGACTGAAATGAAGGGCCACCTTCTTTAAGGTATCTCTTGAGACTTTGGGGAATAGGGTGGTAATGGGATTATCCCTCCAGCCCTGGAGAAAGGGACTGGGGAAGTAAATTAGCCCTTACACAGGGATAGGCATTTGTTGTTTTCATATGTTTTGCTGTGTTAAAAGGGACAGGCGCAATAAAGCCTTATTTTAATTTCACCTTAAAAACGGTCTCCATTGCATACCTCTGACACATATCTTACACCATGATTTATTATTTTACACACAGGATTAAAACCCCAGGCCGACGGGGGTCCCCGGTGGTCCCGACACGTGTCCGCAGGCCCCACAGTGCATGTTAGTTCGAGATCTGCTCAGAGAGTGTATGTGTGCACATGGTGACAGGAGTTGAGAGCTACAGTTCCAGAGTGGAAAAGAGATCATGTGCCGCTGGAGGGGATACTCAACGGCTATAAAGACACAGTGATACCGATGCACCTTTTTGAAAAACAGACCTGCAACAGGTTCAGTATAACACAAGCTCCCTTGGTGTGCCGGCACCATCATAAGCCAACATACCCAGGATTGGTTGGCTACTACACCACTGACACTGACTCAGACATGTGCAGAGCCATTTGAGGATTGTGTTGTATAGAGCCATTTGAGGATTGTGTTGTATATGTGTAGTGCTCCTCTGCTGGATCACAAGGTGCCTGAGTTTAATACTGTAAGTGTATAGTAAACTTAGTGAATTACCTATGCTGTGTTTGTATTATTCCTGCCGTCTGACCGTAGGCCATGTGTGGCCCAGTAAGTAACAAGGAACTCAGGCTCCAGCCTTAGCGATAGTTGTAAGTCTGAGAGCTAAAAGTGGAGGTGTTACACAAGAAAGTGTGGCGCATCAATGAGATCAAACTGTAGGATTTCCGAGTGTTCATTACTGCAGGTCATTTTCAATGGTAGAGTATGCCACATTCGAGGATCTGAAGTACGGATTAACCCATCAACTGCTCTGACCATTTCTTCCTGCTTCTTGTGATGCCGTGATATCCCCAACTTTTTAGCGAAGGATAAGTTTTAAAAAAAAGTTCCCGGTGGCTCCAAAAATGGATGAGAATGGAAACGTCAATGGGGTCATGGTCATTATACTATATAACGGCTCGAAGGTTCAAGTGTACCACGGCCACCTGTAGTGAGATAGCAGAACAAAGTGGAGTTTTTGGTTTCTTAACGCCCTGGTGCAAGAACTTACGTTTCCTGGGACATTCCCGCACAAAATTCCCTTGCTTTCCAAAATAGAAACATATATCTTGCAAGCATATTTGGTTGATTATTCTGCTTTTTTTCTTACTTTTTGTTCAAATACGCAAAAAAAAAAAATAATTGGATCTTTTCTCTTCTCACGCTGATAAAGAGTTTTCAGCACAATTTATGAAAACTGCTTCATTTCAACCAAACCCTACTTGTGAATAAAAATGAATAACAACACAGGGATAACAGCACAGGACTACACATTGTTGACAAGAACTCTTCTCTTCTTGATGCCTCTTTCCAGCCTTGATTTGAAGATACCACACATGTAATGGCACTACAGGATTTCCAACAGCTGATTAGATTCCATGGAGGACACTGTTTGTGGAGAATTGGTGCGAGGAGGTGCTGGCAAGCAAGCTACAGAGATCTTAGCGGTACACAGCGTCTTCCGCCCTGACTTCAGTCGTCAAAGGACGTGACATCAGCGGAAGGATCGCTCAGTGACTGAACTACCGGCGTCTCCCCACGAGTCACCAACGGTCCTCTCCAACGTACCAATATCTTTGTACAAATGTGAGTGCATTACTTATATGTTTTTTGTGCCACATTATACCCCTATGTACTATACCATTGTGTGCTCTCTTTCTTGTCCACTATCCGCGGGAGGTACACTCAGCACTTTATGGACAGATCTAGCCCACCAGATGTACAGCTCTAATACCACCATCACCAGAGGGCTTCCATTATAAAAGGGCTCTTGTCAGAGAGAGATGGATCTCTGACACGTCTGTTACAATTTGACTTACTGTATTGTGAGTGAGACCTATTTAGAGACAATTGTTTGCACGTATATTTTATACGGTCTGCACTATTATTATTTCCACTTTTTTCCCTGCATATCATCTTGAGAATCTGAGCGCTCCCCCTACCTGGAAGACAACGCAATATTTCTGGACCTGGACAGTCCTTTAAGGGTGTAGAGCTGCTGTTTCTTTATTTATTTGTATTTCACTATTCACTTTTATGTTTCATGTTTTTTGGTGAAGGATTTTATTCACTATATATATATATATATATATATATCTACTATATATTTGTGAAAGCACTGTATGTTTGTCTGCATGTCTGTGTCCTCAGGCCAATGAGATTGGTCACTTGGCCCGCCCCGCCCCCGCACACCTCTCTTGGCCTGAGGGGAGTGACGGGCCAAAGGTCCAACACACACACACCACCCACACACACACACACACACCCCACACACACACACACACCACACACAACACACACACACACACACACACACAGCTACAGTCAAGAGCACCCAGCGGGGGAGCTGCGCCAGCGCCCGGGACACAGCGGGGGAGCGGCCACAACACGCTGCCTCCCGCCTCACATGCACGTGGGAGCGCCCGGCCTGCCTCACAGCCCCCATGCCGCCGTCCTACTCCCTCCCAACAGCTGCGGCTGCCACGGCCACCTCACCGTGCCTCACAGGCCCCACGCTGCTGTCCTTCCCCCTCCCTACAGCTGCGCGCCGCCTCACCGTGCCTCACAGGCCCCGCGCTGCTGTCCTCCCCCTCCCTACAGACTGCGGCCGCATAACGTTGGCCTCACAGGCCCCGCGCTGCTGTCCTTCCCCCTCCCTACAGCTGCGGCCGCCTCACCGCGCCTCACAGGCCCCGCGCTGCTGTCCTTCCCCCTCCCTACATCTGCGGCTGCCACGGCCGCCTCACCGTGCCTCACAGGCCCCGCGCTGCTGTTCTTCCCCCTCCCTACAGCTGTGGCAGCCACGGCCGCCTCACCGCGCCTCACAGGCCCCGCGCTGCTGTCCTTCCCCCTCTCTACAGCTGCGGCTGCCACGGCCGCCTCACCGTGCCTCACACCTGCTGCCTCCGGGGATAGCATGAAGGGGGGGGAGGCATGCAGGGGGGGGAGAGAAGAGATGCAGGGGGGAAAGATAACACACCCACTCACCCACCCACTCACCCACCCACCCAGTCACTCACCCACCCACTCACCCACCCACCCAGTCACTCACCCACCCAGTCACTCACTCAGTCAAGTCACTCAGTCACCCACCCAGTCACTCAGTCACCCAGTCCCCCACCCAGTCACTCAGTCACCCAACCACCCACCCAGTCAGTCAAGTCACTCACCCACCCAGTCACTCAACCACCCACCCAGTCACTCACCCACCCACCCAGTCAGTCACTCACCCACCCACCCAGTCACTCAAGTCACTCACCCACCCAGTCACTCAAGTCACTCACCCACCCAGTCACTCAAAGTCACTCATGGTCACTCACCCACCCACCCAGTCACTCACCCACCCAATCACTCACCCAGGCAGTCACTCACCCAGTCAGTCACTCACCCACCCAGTCAGTCACTCACCCACCCACCCAGTCAGTCACTCACCCACCCAGTCAGTCACTCACCCACCCAGTCAGTCACTCACCCACCCAGGCAGTCACTCACCCACCCAGTCAGTCACTCACCCACCCAGTCACTCACTCACCCACCCAGTCACTCACCCACCCAATCACTCACCCACCCAGGCAGTCACTCACCCACCCAGTCAGTCACTCACTCACCCACCCAGTCAGTCACTCACCCACCCAGTCAGTCACTAACCCACCCAGTCAGTCACTCACCCACCCAGTCAGTCACTCACCCACCCAATCACTCACCCAGGCACCCACCACCACCCAGTCACTCAGTCACCCACCCAGTCACCCACCCAGTCACCCACCCACCCAGTCACTCAGTCACCCACACACTCACTCACACACTCACTCAGTCACCCACCCACTCACTCAGTCCCTCACCCACCCACTGAGCTCTGAAGGGGGGGAATTGGACATGTGAGAGGGGGGGGGAACGGAGGTGTGAAGGGGGGAAGGGCCGGAGCTGTGAACGGGGGGAGGGGGGAACCCAGCTATTAACACGGGGGCCACATTCATGTGCAGGGGGGCCCCAATTGCTGTTAACGGGGAGAAAGGGGAAGGGGGGAAGAGAGGCCAATGGGGGGAGAGAGAGAGGGGGAGCGAAGAAAAAAAGAGGGAGCGGAGAGAGGGGGGAGCGGGAAAATTCAATGCTGGGCAACGCCGGGTATATCAGCTAGTATATATATATATATATATATATATATATAATATATACTTTTGAGGTTCACAGTTATTATATATATTGTCATCACTTTATTTATTTCACTATTAGAAGCGCCCGATATCATTTTTCTTTGTTGTATTCCTTATCATGGGCAAGAAGTGTTCCAAGTCAACTTGTAAGGGGTTTGGTAAGATTAAGCAACAGTAGCATCTCCACATACTGTATGTAGCAGCAAAGGTTATAACACCACTAAGGCTACGCTTATAGTGACGGTTGCTGAAAAAATCAAAAAGAGATGACTTCCAGCAATCAAGACCAATCCGTCGCTCCGTCGCGTCGCGCTTTCTATAAGCGCACGCGACGGTGGAAATGCACTTGTTTGGCCGTCACGTCGCTGTCGCCATAAGCGCAGCCTAAGGCCACGCCTATAGTGCTGTCGATGGTGACGACGACACGACGGGTGATGTCACACACCAGTGAAAGTTATATTTCGCCGGGCAGCGGCGTTGCGGGTTTCCGGGCATTTGATTGGTTCAAGGGCTGTCACAAGAGGCGACAGCCCTTGAAAAATCTAATTTTGCCGGCTACCAGTTTTCACGACGTCGCATAGTCGCATAGTCGCCAGTGCGCTTACAATAAGCACACGTGGCGGCGGCAATGCATTTGTTTTCGGGCAACGTCGCCGTTGCTGGCACTATAAGCGCGGCCTTAGACAGAAATAGAAGAGCTAGATAGCCACCTGCAATATACAGATATAGCCAATGTTATTAATCCCATTGGTATATTGCAGTAGAACAGACAGTACATAACGTGCCAGTGAGAGAAGTGACCATTGTTTTGAATCAGTTGTAGTTGCATGTGAAAAGGGTAGGCCTGACGCACTATATTACTCACGCTCTTACACCAGCAGAAGTAGTAACTGTTGCATCTGTATAGTATATACAGTGGTGTGATAAAGAAAGTACACCCTCTTTGAATTCTATGGTTTTACATATCAGGACATAATAACAATCATCTGTTCCTTAGTAGGTCTTAAAATTAGGTAAATACAACTTCTGATGAACAACAACACATGACATATTACACCGTGTCATGATTTATTTATCAAAAATAAAGCCAAAATGGAGAAGCAGTGTGAAAAACTAAGTATACCTTATGAATCAATAACTTGTAAAACCACCTTCAGCAGCAATAACTTGAAGTAATCATTTTCTGTATGACTTTATCAGTGTTACGCCGATGCTCGCCACAAACCGGGACCGGACCGCGGGGCTGAGGTGGCTGAGTGAAGGTGCTGTGAACCTCGGGAGCATTTTTTTCTCTGATTACAGATAAAGCTTGCAACAGGCAGTGCTTCAGCTTTTGTTGGGAAAGAGGGGACATCATTGCCTGAACAAACAGATAACAGATGATGTGGTCTGGCACTCTGAATGGCCTTTAATTCACTGCAAAGTAATATGTTGCAACTTGCAAGTTCTCTAGTATAGAAGGTAAAGCTTTAGTTATAAGAGCAAAGCTGTTTTGTATCCTATGGAATAATTGTTTCAAATGACTACTGAGGCAACAACATGCATGAAAGAATAATCATATTTGGCATCTAATACATTTATGGACCTTTCTTTTATTTAACAGATTTCCATAGATCTTTATAGGAAACAATTAGTGTGCAAAAAATGAACGTGTGCGGCTATAGCCTACGATGCTAGAAGCAGAGTGTTATTTTACATGAAGCAAACATCATTAATACAAACATGAATTCAATCAGCAATGTGGAATAAATAGCAAATTTGTGAGACGTGTCTTGAGTCTCACTTCCTTTTGAGCCCTTCCGACTACCTTACTAAGACCTTGAGGTGCTCCATTTTTGGTTTGATTATTGTGTATGTATGTATGTATGTATTTATGTATGTATGTATGTATGTAAGTAACCCAGGTACCCCTGGTCCCCTCCTGTAAACCTCGTTACCTGCTGCGGTGGCGGGTGCCGGAAGCGTTACGGGGGCATGCGGGTGCCGGTGCGGGGTGCTCGCGCCTCCGGTGGCTGTAGGAGGTTGTTGCCGGGCGAGTGGGTCGCCGGATACTCGCGGGGAGCGCTGCTGCAGGTCGCCGCCATGACGGGAAGGCTCGCGCATGCGCAGCAGGGCACCCGGCGGCAAATAGAAGGATTGCGCTTGCACAGTCAGGAGATAGCGGCGGCCCTTCCTCCTGAAGGGCTCCGCAGAGACTACAAGCCCCATAATGCACAGGGGCTGCAGCACCACATGGGGGAATCTAGCCAATAGGGCTGCTAGGATGCCCTGAAGCAAAGCGATACATTCCATGCGCAGAAACCATGCCAGCAGTCGGAGCTGGGACACCATCAGGATAGGGTGTTGGTGTGCAGGTGACTGTGGCACCTGCACTAGGCCGGAGACCCCGTTAGGCCCCAGCTAGACCCCGACTCCCCTCAGCTTGTGGTTGCTGCAGGGACAGGCTCATCAATAGGGACATTGCCCCTGTAGTACCAGAGTGAGGGACACAGCCAGGACATGGCTGCATCCTGGCCTCAGGTGATCTGGGACCAGACACCTGAAACAAAGAGACATTACATACGGGGGTACACTCCCTGTGGGACCCACCCAACGCAGAGGCGGAGGCTTCGCGGAGGACATATTGAATCTGTGGATCCCGTATACAGCATCTGCGCACCCGGCAGATACCCAACGTAGCACGTGCACCAACAAACACTATAGTGGGCAGCGCTGTACCACACATTGGAAGGGGGCATTGACTTTGTGCACACCGAGTTGGTTGGGTGCCCAGGGGCTCCTAGGTACTGTGGGGACAGTGACTCCAGTGGGAAGGTACAGCCATGTGTGGTCTGGTGGGTAGGCTGTATAATATCTTCCTCTGTTCATAGAAAAACTGTTCCGTTATACCACGTGTGTACTTCTTATGTGTCCTGTAACTGGGTCATTCTACACAATAGAGTCCCGTACAGTTAGAGGTGCTCCCGAGCATTACTCGGTTGTACCACCAGGTTCCCAGCAGTGGAGGCGCAGATCTCCTGGTCACCAGCAGGTATTGCACCACTTTCACACACCGTAGCCACACATCTCCCAGGGGTGGGGGAAAGTGCGCTACATATATATCACTTTCTCCCCCACCCTAAGTGAGATCATAGAGCTATCATGTATTCTGGTTTCTGTGTATACCTGTGAGGTTGAACAGAAGGCCCTGAGAACTCCACAGTGGTATGGGGAGACATCAGGACAGGTTCTCAGTGATGATCAGTCATAGCACAGCGCCTCCAGCCAATGAGGATCCTAGTGCAGCCAGGATGGTCCACACTGGCAACATCAGATAGTAGTCTAGACAAGTAGCCACAACGTATAGTTCAACTGGTCTTTATTAGCAGCATGTAGATATCCAGAACAGGCACATTACCTGAAGCAGCACCCACAGAGCTTGAGGCCCCTTCTCGGCTCCTTAACCCCCTGATGGGATAAAGGATAAAATGCTCCCACTCCACAGGGGGAGGGGAGAGAGCCCTGACTTCTGGGAGAGTGTCAGCTTATGTACCCCAGGGGAAGGGCTTGTAACCCTGCCCCATAATAGGGCATGTCCGATACTGACAGGCATATCACATCATAGGCATGTGACCCAGCCAGTATCCTCCCCAAGGATGACACTCTGGTTGTTGTTAGGCCCGTCCCTGGATACAGCAACAGTGCATTCCTCCCAAACCGGGCTCTATTACCTCCTTCCACATTACTGTTGGAAGAACTATCATTCACCCAGTAGCCCAAGCATGCTGCCTAGGGGTCACACTTGACTCCTCTCTCACATTCTCCTCTTACATTCAAAACGTATAAGAAACCTGTTGTTTTTCCTCCGCAATATTACAAAGATACGCCTTTTCCTCTGTTGCTCGACTGCTAAAACGCTGACTTAGGCCCTCATTCTCTCCCATCTCGATTACTGTAACCTCCTGCTGTCCAGCCTTCCGCCTCTCAGCTGTTTCCCCTACAATCTATTCTAAATGAGGCTGCTGCCAGAATCACTCTACTCTTTCCTAAATCTGTCTCAGCATCTCCCCTGCCGAAATCACTCTCCTGGCTTCCTATCAAATCTCGCATCTCGCACTCAATTCTCCTCCTCAGTTTTAAAGCTTTACATTCTTCGCCCATCCTTACATCTCAGCCCTAATTTCTCGCTATGCACCATCCCGACGCTTGTGTTCTGCTTAAGGATGTCTTCTCTCTACCCCCTTTGTATCTAAAGCCCTCTCCTGCCTTAAACCTTTCTCACTGACTGCCCCACACCTCTGGAATGCTCTTCCACTCAATACCCGACTAGCACCCTCTATATCCACTGTAAGACACACTTTCTTAAAGAAGCATATGAGTAGCACCGTGGCTAATACTATACACCTGATACATAAAGCTTGGTCCCCTGTAGACACACTTGGCCAAATGCCCTCCTACTGTCTCTGTACGTTCTTCCTACCTACCAATTAGATTGTAAGCTCTTCGGAGCAGGGACTCCTCTTGCAAAATGTTACTTTTATGTCTGAAGCGCTTATTCCCATGATCTGTTATTTGTATTATTTGTTATTTATATGATTGTCACGTGTATCACTACTGTGAAGCGCTACGTACATTAATGGTGTTATATAAATAAAGACATACAAAACAATACAATCCAGCCTGCAACAACAAGCTCGGCCTTCATTAGAGAGCTTATCCCTCACAGTGCCTGTGTTTAACATGACATACTGTTAGGGCCAAAAGAAAGATAATAGCCGGATGTAGATATATACTGTGTGTGTATACTGTGTGTATATATATAGTTAGGTCCGGAAATAATTGGACAGTGACACAATTTTCATAATTTTGGCTCTGTACGCCACCACAATGGATTTGAAATGAAACAACCGAGATGCAATAGAAGACTTTCAGCTTTAATTCACGGGGTTGAACAAAAATATCGTATGAAACGTTTAGTTATTGCAACCATTTTCATACACAGTCCCCTTATTTCAGGGGCTCAAATGTAATTGGACAAATTAACACAATCATAAATAAAATGTTAATTTTTAATACTTTGTTGAGAATCCTTTGCAGGCAATGACTGCTTGAAGTCTGGAATGCATGGACATCACAAAATGTTGGGTTTCCTCCTTTGTGATGCGTTGCCAGGCCTTTACTGCAGCTGTCTTCAGTTGTTGTTTGTTCGTGGGTCTTTCTGCCTTAAGTTTTGTCTTCAGCAAATGAAATGCATGCTCGGTTGGGTTGAGATCCGGTGATTGACTCGGCCTTTGCAGAATATTCCACTTCTTTGCCTTAAAAAAACTCCTGGGTTGCTTTCGCAGTATGTTTTGGGTCATTGTCCATCTGTAAAGTGAAGCTCCGTCCAATCAACTTCGCTGAATTTGGCTGAATCTGAGCAGACAATATATCCCTATACACTTCAGAATTCATCCGGCTGCTTCTGTCTTCTGTCACATCATCAATAAACACTAGTGAACCAGTGCCATTGTAAGCCATGCATGCCCATGCCATCACACTGCCTCCACCGTGTTTTACAGATGATGTGGTATGTGGTATCCTGGAGAGTGTTCTTCACTTGGCTTGATATTGTGATGGGGTTTTTCTTTACCATGGAAAGGATCCTATGATCATCCACCACTGTTGTCTTCCGTGGACGTCCAGGCCTTTTTGTGTTGCAGAGCTCACCAGTGCGTTCTTTTTTTCTCAGAATGTACCAAACTGTTGATTTGGCCACTCCTAATGTTCCTGCTATCTCTCTGATGGATTTTATTTTTTTTTGCAGCCTAAGGATGCCCTGTTTCACTTGCATTGATAGCTCCTTTGACCGCATGTTGTGGGTTCACAGCAACAGCTTCCAAATGCGAATGCCACATCTGGAATCAACTCCAGACCTTTTACCTGCGTAATTGATGATGAAATAACAAAGGAATAGCCCACACCTGTCCATGAAACAGCTTTTGAGTCAATTGTCCAATTACTTTTGGTCCCTTGAAAAAGAGGGGGCTACATATTAAAGAGATGTAATTCCTAAACCCTTCCTCCAATTTGGATGTGAATACCCTCAAATTAAAGCTGATAGACTGCACTTTAAGCCCATATTCATTATTTAACTGTAACTTGAATTTATTTTGGTACACAGCCGAAATAACAAAACTTGTAATCAATCAGTGTCCAATTATTTCCGACCTACCTGTGTATATGTTATATATATATATATAATCTATATATATATATATATATTAATATATCATATATATATATATAATATTATATATTATATATATATATATATATAGATAATATATATATCTAGAGTTTAGGTCTTCAATCAAGAAATACTTAGTGAACTTTGTTCTTCTATCCTATATACACATTTAATAGTGGCTCATGACTATATGATTTGATTTATCACATTGGAATAAGGATCTACAGCACATCTTCTATCAAGATTATATGTTTTTTAAAATTATATGACACATGGTGACAGACTAAGACAATGGAGTGTTTATCCTAGGACTCTGACAATAGCCAATCCAAATCCATGTCCTATGCACACAATTGCACAGACAACTTTAAACGCAGCAAACAAGCAGCACAAGTCTTTGAAGGACTGACATTACCAACTGATGATGATGACTTTGACTTACCCATGTTCTTTAATAGATTTGAAAAAGCCCTATCAATAGATATACATCTCTGGTGGGACATTACAACATTAGAAAATTACCGGTCAATGAAACGATTACCATGGGGCCTAAGATTACCAAAACACCCTCTTTTGGGTTCCCTTCAAAAGATTTTGAACTTAAGTGGATCGAACTTTTAGATGAATGTTCATTCAAATTAATTGACCTAATTATTGAACACAAAATGGATGAGAAAAAGGTCACATCCAAAGCAGTTACAGACCTTCAAATGAATTTGAATAACTTACAA
The DNA here is from genome assembly GCA_036426205.1 of Ascaphus truei. NCBI lineage: Eukaryota > Metazoa > Chordata > Amphibia > Anura > Ascaphidae > Ascaphus > Ascaphus truei. The sequence goes on along the minus strand of CM071567.1, from coordinate 130,821,757 downwards.
AATGTTGATGAGTATGACTCATGTGATGAAAAATTGAGCAAACACATTAGAGCAATGGAACAAGACTTAATGACCCAGAAACAGAAAAAGTATGAGAGAGACAAAATGGATTATGTACATAATCAAATTTACATGTGGCAGAAACCTATCCAATATAGGAATGCTTTTAAAAACAAAAATCAAAAAAAGCACCCACATAGAGATCGAGATCACTTTAACAAGTCTACACCCAACAAATCAATTTTAAAAAACAAGTCTGAAATTTCCAGTATGTCTGACACTTCAGACATTGAAGGACGTCCATCATCTGTCTCTTTTTCCAACGACACAGACACAGAGAGATATACACACGGGCCTAGTGACCAGGACATTAGACCATCAACATCATACACAAGGAGATATGAGTCCTCCACATCATACCAATCTAAGGCTCCAAAAAACTATTCAAGAGAACAAGGCGCTCGGCCAAAGGAAAAAAGTCAGAAAGAAAAGAAAAGAAAAATGGACATTTGAATCCAGACAATAATAATGTTATAAATATATCGGGGACATTCCTCAATTCCGACGAGATCAATTTGTTGAACAAAGGGTTACATTTTGCGCCGAATGACAATTTTGATTTGTTTTCAACTGTTATTGATGTTCAAAGGTTTATTAGGAAATTATCGTTAAAAAAGTGGTTTAATGGATCAGAGTTCCCTTGAGTGATCAGACGCCACCACCAAGATGGCTGCCGCTGGATGCCGCTGACGTCACCGAGGACTCGCGAGATTGGAGTCTCCTTAAGGGATCCGACGCCACCACCAAGATGGCTGCCGCTGACGTCATCGAGGTCTCGCGAGATCGGAGTTTCCTTAAGGGATCCGACGCCACCACCAAGATGGCTGCCGCTGGATGCCGCTGACGTCATCGAGGACCCGGATGCAGGAAGAGCCCAAGCTGAAAGGAGGAAGCCGGATGCCAGACGAGCAGAGAGAAGAAGAAATTCAACATAGCGGCATTCTCCCCAGTATCCACCTCACTCACACCTACACTGTACACCACACACTAACAAACTAATAAACTAATAATCTAATACATTACATAGTTATATACATATGAGTGTATATGGGTGTATGTATATATGCGTTCGTATATAAGTATGAGTGCGTGGGTATGTATGCATTTGTACATATGTATGTATATGTATATGTATGAGTATATGTTTATATATATGTGCGTATGTATGTATGTATGTGTGCACGTGTATGTTTATGCATATGTATATATGTGTGTATATATGAGTATATGTGTTTGTATATATGTGCGTGTGTATGTATATGTGCACATATGTGTTTATATGTATGTGTGAGTATATATATACCTGTGTATGTGTGTATGTGTGCATGTATGGATATGTATATATATATGTATGTACATGAGCGTATATATGCGTTTATATGTCTGTATGTGTATGTATGTGTGAGTATATATGTATATGTGTAGGTGTGCCTATGTATGAATATATATGTACAGATGTATGTATATATGTGTGAGTTTGTATGTTCGGGGATATGTGTGATGTGTGTGATGTATATATGTGGATACGTATCTACGTATGTATGTGTACATGTAAGAGTGCATTTATGCACATATATATGTATAGATATATACTTTGATTCTGGCTCATCACCACAATATAGCCGAAACATCTGGCTTTTACCTAGCAGGGAGAGATCCGAGGAGGCACACTCTCTCTTCGACTGCATCGCAGATGGGTTGGGAATCTCTTCATGAACTATACTCCCCAAGGCTTCCAAAATATATAATCCAATCCTTAACTCATTACTTACACAATAACTACATTTTCTATTGCAGGAAATTTTACTATCTATACTGATCCCACAATAAGCAGCTATCACTATATTCAGTCCTTAGGTGTCCTCCCTCACGTTCGTTCCCCCATACTTTAGTATGTATACACATGCTTGTTTATCCAGCGGTAGGTTTATGTATACTTAGGTGGAGCCAGATGACAGACAATATACTTTAATACATTCTCCAGTTACCTAGGCTACTCTCCCAATCGGGATTAATCATAGCTGTAGGAGGTCTGGGCTCAAAGACTCTGGCGGGATCTGGGCGGTTTTCGCAATACGCTTTATACTCACCTACAGAAAGAGCCAAAATTCTGTACTTACAGTTCACAGTTTAGGGTATATAATCTGTTTAATACCTGTTTAATATGTTCGAGCTATTTGCCGCAAGTTTGATTTGTTTTCCCAATAGAGGAGTGCCGGCGAGCCCAGCCTCGTCGTGGCATATGCCTTCTCTAACCTGGTCCCCTAGTTTACGGGACCAACCTCAAGACCTAGGGAGATCTGACTCCATTTTTGGAGGCAGGCTCATCCAGGTGATGAGACCTGAAGTCCCTCCCTCTAGGCGCAGGAGCCGTCCTCGGGGGCCCCCGAGGCGAGCTCTTGTCTTCCCTTTTTTCCCCTACCTTTTTTTACTTTGCATATGTTGCACATTACTTAATTTATTTTGCTCTTTCCCCCATGTAGCTTTCCCAGTATGTTCAACCTCTCCCCACCCCCTCCCCCCCCCAAACCACACTCCTAAGACTCAAGGATCCAAGGGTCACGCTCCAGACGCGGGCAGAAAAAGACAAAGCTAAGACCACTTCGGGCATTGATAACAGTAAGTACCCATCATACGACACATCGTACCTCCTCCCTATTGCACAATGGCATTAAACTTAATCTCACACAACGTTAAAGGCTTTAATAGCCCAATTAAAAGAAGACTAGCCTTCTCTGATTATAGACGAAAACAAGCTGAAATATTGCTCCTCCAGGAGACACACTTTAGTAAAAACAATACACCTAAATTCCTAGACAAGGGCTTCTCCCAGTTCTATACAGCTTCGGCGCCCACCAAAAAAGGCGGTGTAGCTATACTCTTTAGCAATAAAACTCCATTCGTAGCCAAAACAGTGAAAAAAGACGCGGAAGGACGTTTTCTAATCCTTGTAGGTACTATACACGAACAACATATCACCTTAGCATCCTTATATGCCCCATGTGTACAAGATGCTGCATTCTTCAATAAATTTTTCCTAATTCTGCGCTCAATATCCCAAGGCAGCATAATCCTCGCAGGTGATTTCAATATAGTAATACAAGCTTCCCTAGATAGATCAGGGGGAAAGGGCTCAGACAACAAAAAAGCTCACTCCTCCCTACTTAAAAACCTAAAAGATAACCAATTAGTGGACATTTGGAGAGAGACACATCCGACGAGTAAGGATTATACTTTTTACTCCCATCCACACACAACATATAGCAGAATCGACTACTTCTTCATTTCGGGTCAACTGGTCCCTATGGTCGCTCGTTCTGAGATCCATGATATTTCATGGTCCGACCATGCACCTATAGAGCTACGGTGCACTAAAATTCGGGCCTTTAGACCAGGGGCGAACTGGAAACTAAATGAATCAATCCTAAAGATACCCGCACTCTGTGATGCTATAGGTCAAGATATTGATCAATTCTTTAAACTTAACACAGGCTCTGTGGAATCCCATATTACTCTTTGGGAAGCTCACAAAGCTACACTGAGGGGTCTACTAATCAGCATCACCGCTAAAAGAAAACGGGAGAGAGACGCTAAAATTATTATTCTCCAAGACAAACTCCACTCTCTACTAGTATCTCACAAGTCTCACCCAAACAAACAAACACTTCAGACATTAAAAGATACCAAAATTGAACTAAACATGTTATTAACTTCCAGGGCCGACAACTCACTAAGCTGGTCAAAGAGGAAGTTTTATGAAAAAGCTAACAGGCCGGATACGATGCTAGCCCGCGCGCTAAAAGATAGACAATCTAAGTTTAATATCCAAGCTTTACGCTTAAAATCTGACATCCACACATCCAACCCCCAAAAGATAGTAGAAGAATTTGGCTCTTTCTATGGCTCCTTATATGATGGGAAGAAAGTGGCACATAACAGCAAAACGAGCAAGGCTCTAAGAGATTTCTTAGCCAGCTCAAAACTAGAGAGATTAACAGAGAGCGAAAGCAACAAGCTGTGTACTGACTTCACATTGGAAGAAGTGTCACAGGCTATCAAAGAACTCAAATCTTCAAAGGCACCAGGTCCGGATGGCTTTTCAGGGCTCTACTATAAGAAATTCTCAGAATTACTTGCCCCAAGGCTGCTCCACATGTTCAACGCTATCTTAGCGGGAGCCCCAATCCCCGGAGATATGCTGCGGGCGTCTATATCTCTCATACATAAGCCTGGGAAAGATCCGTTGCATTGTACAAGTTATAGACCTATATCATTAATCAATACGGATATCAAATTATTCGCTAAACTCCTGGCCAACAGATTGAGTACAATCCTACCCAGACTAATACACCCAGATCAAGTCGGCTTCATAAAAGGAAGGCAGGCAGCGGATAATACCCGACGATTTATTGATCTGCTAGAATTGGCAAATAAAAATAACACCCAAAGTATGCTATTAAGTCTGGATGCAGAAAAAGCCTTTGATAGGATTGACTGGCCATATCTTAAGGAAACGCTCGCAGCATTTGGATTCGGGAATCAGGTGAGCAGAGCAATTATGTCTCTATACTCAGGCCCAACAGCCAAGGTTATACATCAGGGTTTCCCCTCTCTCCCATTCCAGATTCAGAGCGGCACGAGACAGGGGTGCCCTTTATCCCCTCTCCTGTTTGCCCTATGTATTGAACCTCTGGCGGCACACATCCGAGACAACCCAGATATCTCAGGGTTAAACGTATATTCACAAACTCATAAGGCGGCCCTGTACGCAGATGATATCTTATTAATAATTTCAAAGCCCCTCACTTCCCTCCCAAACCTATTTGACCTACTTGACAGATTTTCCAAAGTCTCTGGATTCAAAATCAACCAATCCAAATCAGAAGCTCTAAACATTAATCTCCCTAGTCACACCGAGAAATTGTTAAAGCTCAACTTCCAGTTTAATTGGCAAAAGAAATCCATAAAATACCTAGGTATTCAAATTACAAAAAACGCTAAAAATATCTATTCCGCAAATTATCCCAACCTAATTCGTTCCTTAAAAAAAGACCTCTCCAGATGGGCCTCCAAGCAAATTTCATGGATAGGTAGGATACATAGCATCAAAATGAACCTACTACCCCGTATCCTATACCTCTTCCAAACCCTGCCAGTGCCACTCAGACTGAAGGATATACTCTCACTTCAGTCTGAAATATCCAAATTCATCTGGAAGGGGAAAAAACCGAGAGTCAATAAAATAAATATGAAAAGATCTGTGTTAGCGGGAGGCTTGGCGGTACCCTGCCTGTTATCGTATTATAAAGCGGCTCAATTAAGTCATATTATACAATGGCACTCCGACCCTAAATTGAAAAGATGGGTGGAGTTGGAAGGTGCTGCTAGTTCCCCATTGGACCTTAGCAGTTTAATTTGGCTACCTAAAAACTCAAGAAAACACATAGATCTGCCGCTCACCTCAATGACTAACTCGTTGTCGATCTGGGAAGCTTCCAAAATTAAGAACTCTCTTACATCAGTTAATTCCCTAATGTCCCCCATATGGAATAATCCGAGGTTCGCACCTGGTCTAATAGGCAGTAATTGTTCAGTATGGAGATCAAAAGGATACAATAGGATCAAGGACCTAGAGGGTTTTGATCTTAAAATTAAAACATTCGAACACATCAGATCAGAACAAAATATCCCCCACTCAGAATTCTTTAAATATCTCCAGATAAGAGCATTCTACAACAAATTGGCCCCATACCCCCCCTGACTAAATTCGAAAAGCTCTGTCGGGCAGAAACCGACACTAAGGGACTTATATCAACGATATATAAAGAAGTAGTCGATCTCTCAGCATCACACCAACACACCCCTGCTTTTAGAAACCAATGGGAGACGGACCTAGGAGAGATTCTAGAGGAGGACGATTGGAACACCATATTTTTAGCCACAGCCAAAAGCTCTATTTGCACCACACTAAAGGAGAACGCATATAAAGTACTCATGAGGTGGTACCTCACCCCACTCAAATTATCTAAGTTCGTGCCAGGTTCCTCCCCCCTATGCCCCAAACAGTGCGGAGGAACGGCCGACTTGTTACATATGCTGTGGTCTTGCCCACGAATAGCCCAAATATGGGACAAGATTAGAAATTGGATACAGAGGATTTTTGACCTCACTATTCCCCCAGATCCTTGGCTGTTCCTCCTGAACAGACCTCTAAAAGATCTAACAAAATCCCAAAATAAATTAATTTCTCATTTTGCAATTGCAACGAGGTGTGAGATCGCAGCACTATGGAAACGCCCCGACATACCAAACATCCCAAAGATTCGGAATCGATTATGGTTTATCTGCCAGATGGAAAAGTTAACGAGTCTGGTTAACGACACTGGTGACAATTATCTAAACGTCTGGCTGCCTTGGTTAGCACAGACAGACATCCCCGGGGTTGAGCGTAACACAATTTGGCATTGATAATGGTAGATGCGTTCTCCTGTAGGAGTGAGCGATTTCAAAGATCCCGTTCTATCTTATATACTTCAACACTCAGGCACCAGCTTACTCATTCTACGACTGACAACTGGAGTATCTCTCGTGACCCGGCGCTACCAACATCTAGTAATCAGTTACCTCCTTTCCCTACCCCCCCTGCCATTTCCTAACCCTCCCCCCCCTTCCCCCCCCCCCCCCCCCCTTTTTTTTTTTTCCCCCTCTTTTCCCCCCTCAACCCCGGTTCAACCCCATTTTCCACGGCTCAGTAGGGCGCGAAAAGTCGTGGAACCCCCACTTTATATACAGCACAATGTTTCAAAGATTGTATTTATTTTACTACGATGCACAAAGTAACTATGTAATGTATGTTTTATTGTATTTCTTACGCAAAAAAATATTTCAATAAAATACAAGTTATAAAAAAAAAAAAAAAAGTGGTTTAATAACAAAATAGAGTATACCAGTTCCTCGCCTCCACCAGAGGTTCTCGAGCATTCTTCTCGGGAGCCCCCGATGGACACGACAGACATATACTCCTTCAATTTTAAGGAATGTACCATTGTTCAAGATTTAAATGACTTGTTAGCAGAACATGAAGAAATAGAATCAGATGATGTCACTTCATTTCTTACACACACTAAACATTCAGGATTAAAAAATAAATCATTGTTTTGTCCTACATACAATAAAGGACCTTTTTTAGAAACATTTGAAAAATTAGTTGAACGTGACCTACAGATTTTGGCTAAGGGATACACTTTCTCTAATTGAAAACCAGCCAACTTGACAACAGCAGAACGGAACACACTTTTTCAGCTTAAAAATAATAACACCCTAATCATAAAAAATGCAGATAAAGGTGGCGCAGTTGTTGTGATGTTAAAGGAAAACTATTACAAAAAAGCCATAAGACAACTTAGTGATAATAATTTTTATTGTAAGTTAGAGAAAGATCCCACATCATTATACCTTACAGAGTTACAAACACTGATTGACCTTGGCAAAGAGCTGCGGGTACTGTCTATTCAAGAATCTCAATACTTATTCAATCGTTTTCCCACCGTGCCTATTTTCCACCATCTCCCAAAGATCCACAAATCCCTGGTTAATCCACCAGGTAGACCAATTATTTCAAGTATTGGATCTTTGGGAGATGGTGTATCTAGGTACGTGGATATATACCTACAACCCCTAGTGACGGGTCTCCCCTCCTATATCAGAGACTCCACACATTTATTAAGTTTGTTACAAAATATCACATGGTGTCACAATTATTCTTGGGTCACATTAGATGTATCATCTTTATACACTATTATTAGTCACCACCTTTGTATCCTAGCAATCACTCACTTTCTTAATTTATCTAATTTACACACACCACAAATCACTTTTTTGTTAGATTGTATAATATTTTTATTACAGCACAATTATTTCTTATTTGATCAACACTTTTATCTTCAAAAACAGGGCACCGCTATGGGTACTTCATTCACTCCTTCTTACGCAAATCTTTTCATGGGCTTTTGGGAAAATATTCACATTTTCGGTGACACCAATCCTTTTCGTAAGAATATTATTTTTTATCGTGGATATATAGACGACATTATTCTGATATGGAGTGGAGACCACGTCACATTAGGGGCCTTTATTGACTATCTCAATGACAATACTATTAATTTGAGATTCACTTCATCTGTTCATATCAATCATATTGATTTTCTAGATATAAATCTATTCATAGATGTCAATTGTATGATTCAGACCAATATATTTCGCAAGCAAACGCCCGCAACTCTCTGCTGAGAGCGCACAGCAGCCATCCCAGACCCCTGCTACGTGGTATACCCAAGGGACAATATCTCAGACTGAGAAGGCTTTGTTCTACTGAAGAAGCCTTCATACAACAGTCGGAAATATTGAATGAGAGGTTCAGAAACAGAGGTTATCTTGATCAAGATATCTATTCTGCTTTCACACATGCACTACAAGTAGATCGTTCAGAATTGCTTAAAACGACATCATACAAGAAAAAAACAAAAAACAGCAGAAATTCTGAACCTGACTCAGAGACCCCCCTCTTTATTACCACCTTCAGCAATCAAGCTAGTCATATTAGAACAATTATAGAGAAACATTGGAGGGTATTACAGCTAGAGAGGGGTTTGGTAGCTGCCACAAGCAATTTCCCAAAATTCGTATACAAAAAAGCAAAAACCATTGGCTATCATTTGTCACCTAGTCTATTTTCCTCAGGACAAAATACACCTAATGACAAATTCCCAAAAGGATTTTATAAATGCGGCAAGTGTACTTACTGTAGATACGCCACACCTTTGTCATTCGTCATCAGCAAATTTACTGGGCAAAAATACAAACTTAAACACTTTATGACATGTTCAACAAACTACGTAGTATATAAGCTTAATTGTGCTTGTGGTTATTGGTAGGACCATCCGACCTCTGAAAGTGAGAATCTCAGAGCATTTACGTTCTATCAAGAAGAATGATCCTGACTTACCAGTGTCAAAACATTTTCATAACTGTCCGAAGGGCTCAAGTGACACATTTACATTCAGTGCCTTAGAGCACATTCCCAGACATGTAAGAGGAGGAAACAGAGAAAGCATGTTGAATCAGAGAGAAATGTTCTGGATTTATACCTTCGGGTCACTGGCACCTGGGGTATAAATACAGATTGGGAGCTAAGACACTTTTTATGACAATGTACTCTTTATAGAATTTTTGTCAATCGGGCTTTGTCACATGTTTATGTCCTCTTATGCAGGAAGGATAATACTCTTGCATTTATTATATCCATTATAGCTACTATTGATGTCATGTTCATGTCATAGGTGGCTACGCATATTAGGGTACAACATGTGCTTCTAATATATCATTATGTTATCCAAGATAATGAATATAAACATTGTCACATATATATGCTCTCCCATACAGTAGGAATTGTATTCTTATATATTCATCACAGCTTCGGCTCATACTGGGTCTAATCTATTAAACAATACATGTCTTTAATACAGTTGCAATTGATCCCATGTTCATGTAAAAGTTGGCTACGTTTATTATATAACAACATAGACCTTTCTTATGTTATTATGTCATGTAAGAATAACAAATTCTCATATAGATTATAGGGCTTTGATGTTTCTTTATTTTTGCAGCAATCTCTTTGTATACCTACATCATCTGCTGATCATTTGTATCAAATGTCCTTACAGAATGACATTATATTATACACTATGGACCATATTGATTTTTGTTTTCAGGGTCCCTCAGATAATCTGTTTTTTGTAATGTTTTATATGTTGTTTTTAACCACCACTGTTTTTTATATATCACTGCATTGTGGGGTTGTTATACTGGGTCCTCCTTGCGATTAAAACTTTCCCCATTAGCCTAGATTCATGACGCAGCTGTATCCATGACAACTAGATGTGTTTGTAAACAATTGCACACTACATGGAGTCCGTTATGTCACTTCCGGTTTTCCATATCCGGTTTCGTCACTTCCGGCTATGGGAGCCGCGGCTGTTGACAATTTTGAATGCAATGTGATGGGCTATATCAAGGGGGACCCAGCATATCGTTTCTACTCTCTGACGAAGCACCACATAGGCGTGAAACGCGTAAGAGCTACCCTCCATTTCTGTCTGCACCATGGTGTCCAAATAAAGAAGTTTTTTTACTCCACCGCTGTGATCCTGATCATTGCATGGCTGTGCTCTGCTACTCTGCTTCGTGCGGAATCTCTACTGATTTACTGCCATTACGGATGCACACCCCAAGACAAGAAGAACACAGGCTTTGTTCATGTGAGTTTTACCATTTAGTATATTGGGAGGTATCAACAAGGTGGTTGCAAGTGTCATATTCTCTAGCCTGCTGTACCCATGCTTGGCCACCGGGACTGCTGCCATTCTCAATGTCTTGTTCTAGCCTGCAGTACCTAAACTTGTCCACCAGGATTGCTGCTGCTAAACTAAGGAACATTCCAGAACCTGATACCTGACACCTCTGCACCTGTGCTCCACCTCTCAGTCTGCCTATATAAACCTCCCTTTCCTGTTCCTCCTTGCCTGTTTATACTGGTTCCTTAGCTCCTGCAAGGTTCCTGTGTTTACTGCTGTGTTAGCTATTGCTATCATCCTGTTCCAGTTTCCTCGTTGCCAACCTCTGCTTGTTTCCTGACTTCGCTACCTGCCGCCTGCCTCGGACCCCTGCTTGTTTCCTGACTTCGCTACCTGCCGCCTGCCTCGGACCCCTGCTTGTTTCCTGACTTCGCTACCTGCCGCCTGCCTCTGATCTCTGCTTGTGACCCCTACTTCGCTCCCTGCTGTTCCTGCCACTGGGATCCACTTCAGCCGAAGTCCAATCCTTGACAGAATAAACAGGCACCTACCATGGATTCCGCTGGAACAGACCCGGCTCAGGCTCAGACACTCCATGACTTACAACATATCATGGTTGGTTACCAGGAACAACAAAGACACGTGTTTAATCATCTTGGCCGCTTGGAAGAACAAGCCGCCACTGCAGAAGCTGAGAATCGTGAACTACATGCAGCCTTAATCACCTTGTCTGGTTAAAACACTGTGCCTGTGCAAACCGCACCCCGTATATCCCTTCCAGAAAAATTTGGGGGGAAAAAACAATCTTTCCGGAATTTCCTTAATCAATGCAGACTTGTGTTCAAGCTTCAGCCCATCATTTATCATACCGAAGAAGTCCAGGTTGGACTGATCATAACCCTGCTCAAGGATGAGGCCCTTGCTTGGGTCTCCCCTATGTTAGAACAAGATAGCCCGCTACTAAGGGACCTGGAGGAGTTCATCGAAGCCATGAGTCTTATTTTTGATGACCCAAATCGTAGTGCAACCGCTGAGGCAACTCTGAACAATCTTCGTCAAGGAAGACGCTCGGCAGCTGAATACGCCGCTGAATTCCACAGATGGGTTAACGATACTGAGTGGAATGAGGCCGCGCAGAAATATCATTTTCGGCAGGGTCTCTCGGAGCAAGTTAAAGACGAACTAGCCCGGGTGGAGCCCCCAGAGAGATTTCAGGACTTTGTCCGTTTATGCATCCAAATTGATCGCAGGCTTACGGAAAGACGATTGGAGAGACAGGGGTTCATGCCAAGCAACCCCGGGTTTAGAGATGTCAGTACCCCAAGATGTTCCAGGGAGACTGAGGAGGAGCCGATGCAAGTAAATACACTGCGGGGACCCATCTCAACCGGGGAAAGGAATAGACGCCGAACAGAAGATCTCTGTTTATATTGCGGAAATGATGGGCACTATCTCACTGATTGCCCAAACAAGTCCAGGCGGTCTTCTTTCCAGAGCCCTAGGAGAAATCAGCTGCACACTATTTCAAAGGCTGTTTTCTCTGCTTCTCAAGGGAAAGATAACCCTCCTTCACTACACCCTCACCTCCTGGTTCCTATTATAATCGAGGAAGGAACACATCGTTTTTCAACCACAGTAATGGTTGACTCAGGGGCGGCAGGGAATTTTATGGACATAGAATTCGCCAAGAACAATTCGGTATCATTTGTAGCCAAGGAATCGCCAGAAAGGATGGAAGTCGTTGACGGTTCTCCCTTGAGCTCTGGACCTGTTACCCATGAAACCAGTAACTTAACACTAATCATGGAGCCCAATCACCAGGAGAAGATTTCTTTTGGTCTCATTCCATCACCTTTGTTTCCAGTGATTCTGGGAATTCCATGGCTCATGATCCATAACCCACTAATTGACTGGAAGACAAAGACCCTCACGTTTCCCCCGGAGCACTGTCAGCTAGCCTGTCTACCTAAAACTCCTATACCAGAGTGTGTAGGAATACATAAGATTTTCTCGTCTCAAGAAAATCTTCTGCCGGCTCCTTACTCTGAGTTTTTAGATGTGTGTGACAAGAAGAACGCAGATACGCTTCCCCCACATCGCTCTTATGACTGTCCCATTGAATTATTACCGGATGCTGCCATTCCGTTTGGAAGAATCTATTCCCTCTCAGAACCGGAATTGAAGGTCCTCAATGACTACCTACAGGAGAACCTATCAAAGGGTTTTATCCGACCCTCTACTTCTCCAGCAGGCGCTGCGCTCTTCTTCGTGGGAAAGAAAGACGGTTCTCTACGCCCCTGCATTGACTATCGGGAACTAAATAAGATTACGATGAAGAACAGGTACCCATTACCTCTGATACCTGAACTATTGGAAAGAATTCGGTCAGCCAAAATCTTTACCAAATTAGATCTCAGAGGAGCGTATAATTTGGTCCGCATTCGACCCGGTGACGAATGGAAAACAGCCTTCCGAACCCGTTATGGGCACTATGAATATCTGGTGATGCCTTTTGGACTCTGTAATGCTCCTGCTACCTTCCAGCATTTAATTAATGATGTCCTCCGAGAGTTATTGGACCAATTCATAGTGGCATACCTGGATGACATCCTTGTCTTCTCAGATAACATCATGGATCATCAGAGACATGTCCGAATTGTCCTTGAGCGTCTCCGTAAGTACAAATTGTACATCAAGTTAGAAAAATGCGAATTTGAAAAGACCAACATGCAATTTCTCGGTTACATCATCTCCCCCGAGGGTTTGAGTATGGACCCAGGCAAGATTCAAGCCGTGGTGGAATGGCCAATCCCTCGAAATGAAAAGGACATTCAGAGATTTGTGGGTTTTGCCAATTTCTATAGACGTTTTATTAAAAATTTCTCTGGCATTATTGCTCCAATCACCCAACTCACACGGAAAGAATTCCCCTTCAAATGGTCTCCTAAAGCGGATGCGGCATTCTAACAATTGAAGTCACTCTTCACATCTGCCCCTATCCTCATCCATCCAAATCCAGAATTACCATTCATTTTGGAAGTGGATGCATCCGACTCCGCTGTTGGTGCCATTCTGTCACAAAGAATTGGACCCAAGATGCTCCTTCATCCATGTGCCTTTTATTCATACCAAATGTCAACAGCTGAACGAAATTATGACATCGGAAACAAAGAACTCTTGGCTATAAAAGCTGCATTCTCTGAGTGGAGACATCTACTGGAGGGGGCCAATCATCGAATTACGGTCTTTACGTATCATAGGAACTTAGAATTAATTCGATCCGCAAAGAGACTATCTGCGCGACAAGCCAGATGGGCTCTCTTCTTTGCAAGATTTCAGTTCCACATCTCATACCGCCCTGGCTCCAAGATTGGGAAAGCCGACACCTTGTCACGGTCCTTTCCGAATCCTAGTTCAGACAAAGAACAAGAAGAAACTATTCTTCCAAAAAGAAATTTTTTGGGCGTCACATTCTCTGCCGATCTCCTCACACGAATAAAGGGAGCCTACTCAAATGACACTTTTCTTAAAAACCCTCCTCCGGAAGCAGAACTATTTCTATGTGATGGTCTCTGGAACTGTAAGGATCGTCTGTTCGTCCCTAAGGAGGTAAGATTAGAGGTGCTCCAATTAATGCACGACTCCCGACCCGCTAGTCACCCAGGTGTCCTCAAGACACAGGAACTGTTGTCTCGCTCTTTTTGGTGGCCTAAATTAGCACAAGATGTTAAAGACTATGTCCTGTCCTGTGAGACTTGTGCTAGGACCAAGACCCCTCGAGCATCACCTGTGGGTTTACTGCAGCCTCTTCCGGTTCCAACTCGTCCTTGGGGGTCCATATCAATGGATTTTATTGTTGACCTGCCACGATCAAATGGACATAATACCATCATGGTAGTGGTGGATCGACTTACAAAGATGGCTCACTTCATTGCAGCACAGAATCTTCCTTCTGCAGACCAGACAGCCAAGTTGATTGTGAAAGAGGTGTTTTGGCTTCAAGGGGCTCCTGATGAGATCATATCCGATAGAGGGGTACAATTCACTTCAAAATTTTGGAGGACCTTCTGTTCCTCTCTAGGAATTCGTTTAAATTTATCATCTGGCTATCATCCACAATCCAATGGCCAGATAGAAAGGACCAATCAGACTTTGGAGCAATACTTACGATGTTTTGTTTGTCATCTCCAGGATGACTGGATTGATTTCCTACCATTAGAGAAAACACTAGGGTTAGGGAGTGATCACAAGACCACACCAATTGAAGCAAAGTAATGAATAAATATGTGGTAATTGAAGAAGTGGGTGCAAACTGTGAACTGAAAAGTGAATCAGAAAAGGGGGGGGGGGGGGAAACACAAAATGAGTGTGTCTCCTAAAGAATTCACTATACTGCACTCCTACTTAATATAAAATTTAACTTTTAATATAATTACATTAAACATAAATTACCAAATCGTTGTGTATTGTGCATTAAAAATAAATTAAATTATCAAAACAAGCGTATGTGTCAGTGATTGTACGTTGGAATAATCTCAAACAACAATTATATTAGAGATAGCAGGGCACAAAACGCTAATAGTCAGGGTAAAAAAACCCCTCTGGGACACCTATGAGAACAAATACATATGTGTATATGTATAGATGTAACTAATAAACTCAGTGAATGATAGTATCACAAGACAGCTACCTGCTTAAACTAATAAATCACAGAGCACTAAGGGATGTATAACCATCCACTTAATATAGAAGTGCTGCTAATAGTGTGATAATGGAGGATGAATGATTCATAGCGTAGTGAAGCAATTGTTCACAGCATCATAGTCAATGAATCATTATATAGCTCACTCCAAATGAACATGTCACATATAAAGCAGGAGGTATGTACACTGAGTATTAGTAAAATGACCAATTTAAATCTACATAGATAGAGCCAGAAGACTACAAAGCACTACATAAATGAGCAGCATCAAGTAGGAGACTGACAACATTGCGCGTCCTATGTTGTCAGTCTCCTACTTGGAGCTGCTTTTATGTAGTGCTTTGTAGTCTTCTGGCTCTATCTATGTAGATTTAAATTGGTCATTTTACTAATACTCAGTGTACATACCTCTGTGATTTATTAGTTTTAAGCAGGTAGCTGTCTTGTGATACTATCATTCACTGAGTTTATTAGTTACATCTATACATATACACATATGTATTTGTTCTCATAGGTGTCCCAGAGGGTTTTTTTTACCCTGACTATTAGCGTTTTGTGCCCTGCTATCTCTAATATAATTGTTGTTTGAGATTATTCCAACGTACAATCACTGACACATACGCTGTTTTGATATTAATTTATTTTTAATGCACAATACACAACGATTTGGTAATTTATGTTTATGTAATTATATTAAAAGTTAAATTTTATATTAAGTAGGTGTGCAGTATAGTGAATTCTTTAGGAGACACACTCATTTTGGTTTCCTCCCCCCCCCCCCTTTTCTGATTTCCTACCATTAGCTGAGCTTTCATACAACAACACTCACATCATTCATCGACTCAGAAGAGCCCCTTTTTCTCAAATTATGGATTTCATCCAACCTTTATTCCTCGTTTTCCATCTTCGGGCCCCATTCCGGCATGTTACAGAGAAACTGGAGACTCTGCGAAACATC
The DNA here is from genome assembly GCA_036426205.1 of Ascaphus truei. Taxonomy (NCBI): domain Eukaryota; kingdom Metazoa; phylum Chordata; class Amphibia; order Anura; family Ascaphidae; genus Ascaphus; species Ascaphus truei. Next base: position 130,805,685 of record CM071567.1, on the reverse strand, counting down.
CAGGAGACCCTCAAAGAGACACTTCGTGAGATTCAAGTAAAGTACAAAAGAGCAGCAGACCAACACCGCAGACCCTCCCCAAATTTCAAGTCGGGGATAAAGTCTGGCTTTCTACAAAAAATCTACGTCTATAGGTTCCAACCATTAAATTGGGCCAAAAATACATCGGGCCATTTCGCATCTAGCACTAATAAATCCAGTGTCCTTCAGATTAGAGCTTCCTGAGACCATCAAAATACACCCTGTGTTTCACTCTTCTCTGCTGAAACCTTTCCGTGAGAACCCGTTTCGTGGACGGAGACTTCCTCCCCCTGAACCCGTCCTCTTGGATAATGAAGAGGAATTCATTGTGGAAAGATTTTTGGATTCCAGGTTCTATCGAGGGAAACTACAGTACCTGGTTCACTGGGGGGGGCTATGGCCCAGAGGAGAGGTCTTGGGAACCCAAAGATTTTGTACATGCTCCGCGACTAGTCAAAGCTTTCCACGACGATATCCAGACAAGCCTAGCAAGAATCGTCCGGAGAACACTCTGGGAGGGGGAGTAATGTCATATTCTCTAGCCTGCTGTACCCATGCTTGGCCACCGGGACTGCGCCATTCTTTCTCAATGTCTTGTTCTAGCCTGCAGTACCTAAACTTGTCCACCGGGATTGCTGCTGCTAAACTAAGGAACATTCCAGAACCTGATACCTGACACCTCTGCACCTGTGCTCCACCTCTCAGTCTGCCTATATAAACCTCCCTTTCCTGTTCCTCTTTGCCTGTTTATACTGGTTCTTTAGCTCCTGCAAGGTTCCTGTGTTTACTGCTGTGTTAGCTATTGCTATCATCCTGTTCCAGTTTCCTCGTTGACGACCTCTGCTTGTTTCCTGACTTCGCTACCTGCCACCTGCCTCGGACCCCTGCTTGTTTCCTGACTTCGCTACCTGTCGCCTGCCTCGGACCCCTGATTGTTTCCTGACTTCGCTACCTGCCGCCTGCCTCTGATCTCTGCTTGTGACCCCTACTTCGCTCCCTGCTGTTCCTGCCACTGGGATCCACTTCAGCCGAAGTCCAATCCTTGACAGCAAGCGTGTGTGACATTGTCCTCATTAGGTGTGGTGTGGTGGAGCCAATCATTCTCCAGTCACAGCACCCCAAGGACCTCTAGAGATATTTCAAATACATTACGCTCACCTATATACCATACACTCACTTAATTGTGATTTGCCTGTCTTATTTTCATTCTTCAATAAAGAAATACTTTATGGATGTTATATAAATTGTTTTTCTATGGTCATTTGAGCACTATTGCTGAACTTTGTTCTTCTGCTCAAATTCAGCCAAATTCAGCGAAGTTGATTGGACGGCGCATCACTTTACAGATGGACAATGACCCAAAACATACTGCGAAAGCAACCCAGGAGTTTTTTTAAGGCAAAGAAGTAGAATATTCTGCAATGGCCGAGTCAATCACCTGATCTCAACCCGATCGAGCATGCATTTCACTTGCTGAAGACAAAACTTAAGGCAGAAAGACCCACGAACAAACAACAACTGAAGACAGCTGCAGTAAAGGCCTGGCAAAGCATCACAAAGGAGGAAACCCAGCATTTGGTGATGTCCATGCGTTCAAGACTTCAAGCAGTCATTGCCTGCAAAGGATTTTCGACAAAGTATTAAAAATGAACATTTTATTTATGATTGTGTTAATTTGTCCAATTACATTTGAGCCCCTGAAATAAGGGGACTGTGTATGAAAATGGTTGCAATTCCTAAACGTTCCATACAATATTTTTGTTCAATCCCTTGAATTAAAGCTGAAAGTCTGCACTTCTATTGCATCTCGGTTGTTTCATATCAAATCCATTGTGGTGGCGTACAGAGCCAAAATTATGAAAATTGTGTCAGTGCCCAATTATTTCCGGACCTAACTGTATATACACACACACACCCAGCGTGCTAAACATTTGTATTTCATATAGAATACATAGTGATCTTTAAACACATCCCCATATAATCATAAAGCATAATTACACCTCACATCCCTATGCCCCTTTTACCTTTCTGGTCTGTGCTGAAGCAGGGAGCCCGTAGTGGTGAATCGCGAAAGCATTTTCAAGGTGAGATATTGCCTGGACATGTGCCTACATGTATCCAGGAATTATGCCTGATTTCTGGGTACATTTTTAGGGTAACCAGCAACTCTGGGCCATGACTAGCTAGGCACATTCTGACAACACTTTCTCCGCAACCCCCCCCCCCCTTGAAACTCCTACCACAGCAATCTCTGCTCGCTGGCACTCCTGGAAAGGTAAAAACACATCAAATACTTTATTACCGCACATTACAGGTTATGCATGTACAAACCCTGGTCTCAAGAGCTGACACTCTATAAACCCAACACACGGATCAGGGGTAACCAAACGGGCTTAAACCTTTATTTGGAGCCTGATTACCCCCCTACCGTCACACACATCATTATTCTACCTGCATAGCCACACCCTGCCTGCACCGACCCAGCACCCTGAACGGGTATGAGGGACTGAGCATTGCCATGTATGTAGTTCAACTCAATGAAAACGTTAGAGCCGGGCACGGAGGGTTACAGACAGTATATATTTACAGATTTTCTTTTCCCTTACCTTTCTGTGGAGCTCAGATAAATCATTTCTCTTGCACAACACTTGTTTATTCGCAACATATGTGATTCTCATCATTTACACACAAAAGACGTACTCACGAGGGCTCTTCCAAAGTATTAGCCGGGTGAGGCCCTGTCCTTGGAGTCAACTAAATAAAAATAAATAAAAAAACATGTTTGGTGGACAATCTTTGTGACTCCAGTCCTCCCATCTGCTGCCTTTAACAAGAACGCAAAAGTGATCAATCAGTGTTGCTTCTGCATTGGGTTTGTTACTCCTCCCGACCACGGGTGTTTTGCACATGTCAGTGATGTCCTTTGTTACAGCAGTCCTCCTGGCAGCTTCCCAATCACACTCTCCCGGCCTCAAAGTTGGGGCTCACCAGGCCGTATTCGATTTTATTCAAATTGAGCATCTTCATTTGTAGATAAAACTTTTTAGGTATCAAAGTCTCCCAGCCACAAAACTGCGGCAAGAGGTGGCGCAAAAAAAAAAAAAAAATAGCGCCAAACAGAAAGTTGAAAGCAAGGGAAACCCTTTTTTTACATATCATCCAAGATATCTATAAAAAAAAAAATTGAAATACTGCATTGCATCAAAAAAAATCAGAGTCACTTAAAATCCTTAGCGGCATATATTTCATGTCCTTCTGCTTGGTTTCCTATTCTTTGTATGGTGTGCGGCATGTTCATACATATGCATACTATAGAATTGTAATCTACTTGCATTTGTCTTTACGCCAAGAAAAAGTTGACGAACAATTTGTATGCATTTCTGGTGCGCGAAAGTGGCGCTTGTTTTGTAATTTATTATTACACGTGCACCACCGGGAACCTCGAAACTCCGCCTCTAACTCCACCCCTGGTGTCATTTTATTCCTAGTCCAAAAAAAAAAGGGTACCGCACAACACATCAAAATCAGTTTTGTACATTACTGCACCAAGGCACATTCATTTGTTACTCGTATGTGTGACACTTTTCCAAAAAGAAAAAAATGCTTTTAGAGAAGCTCTATACTGGGGTGCGCAACTCCCACCCTCAAGTGCCACCAACAAATCAGGTTTTCAGGATATCCGTGCTTCAGCACAGGTGCCGCAATCAATGGCTTGGGCAAAGATTGCACCGTCTGTGCTGCAGCATTGATATCCTGAAAAGCTGACCTGTTGGTGGCCCTTGAGGGTGGAAGTTAGTCACCCCTGCTCTAAACATGTCTTTTTTTTGCCATTGTATTGCAGCTGGGAGACTTTGATCACAATAACCTCCAAGATGAATGGACCTAAACTCTTCTCCAACACAGGGAAGACACCACCACAGTATATTCATAGGTGTCCCACGCTGGGATTTACTAAAGCTTCCGAGCTGAATGACAGTTAACACTGGATCGCAGTGTCAAACACGGATATTCGGGAACCCCGAGCTGCTGCTGCACAGGTAACACTTTTTGCTTATGAGCACTCCCTGTTTTAACGTCTAGATTTTGTGGTGCTGCTTTTCACAAATGAATCTTAACAATATGTCATCTCACCAGGAGAAAGTTTTAAGGTTGGGCCGGAATCCTTCACTTAATTACAAGCCCATTTTGCCCGTATTTGTTCTATGCGGTTTAACTGCAGGGAAAAGTGTTCCCCTGATTATCTGACTTTATAATGTCACAATCAATCCCTCCAGCATTAGCACAGATACTGGAAATTCAGCGCCAAGCCAATAGTGAGGGATAACCAGACTTACACCTAATATATTTCAAGCTAAACTGAATGTAAAAACCATGTCGGCATATCTCGGCTGTTTAAGACTTCTTAGCAAACACCCTTTGCAACATTACACAATAATCACACTCCAAAAGGCTCTCTCTTCGCACCTAAAGCACCGTCCACATGGAAAGGCATCTCCTTTGCTAAAGCACAGATTACTTCCTGTTATTTCACACATTATTATGCAAGAAGGCTGCTTGCCTTCGTGCTCACCACTGTGTGTGTGGAGCTACAGTAAGTAAGCGTCATGGCTTGTGAGCAACGTCATTTCCCGGGTGCCCATATATAGGTTGTCATTGTGCAGTTACTGTCGTTTGATTAGTCCCACATAAAAATGGTATTTGCTGCAGTTTGTGATACCTGTTATTGAAATAACAACATCGTGTGCTATATTTTCTTTTGGATTTGTATAGTTGTATTAATCAAAACGGCATATACAGCACTTATTGTGACAGGAAGCTCCTAATAATGTTCGCAATAGGTCTACGGTGCTGCTGACAGGGTTATCCAACAACTGATGCACTGGTGGTTAAGTAACAAATACCAGCTAAGAAGGGTGAACTTTTCATTTATTGATCATTACAACGTGCATTACTTCTGTACGTCTGCGACTCTACAAATAAGCAGGTCCTACTCACTGTGTGTTGTAACTATGCTGCTAAACTATAGTCTGTCCAAGCTTCTTGTTTAAGTGAAAATTAAATGTAAAATAATCTCAGGGAGCAAACTCTAAGAATATTGGATTAAGGCTGTTCAGATATTTTTTTCTGCAGAGTGCCGAAGGAAAATAAGTCCCAACTTTTTAAAACGCTGTTTTATTTTACAATGTTGGTGTACAAACGTCCGGCTCTGCTTTTTACCGGAGTACATTAGACACCAGAACTGCCAGTTATGTGCCCTGCAGCACAAGATAGGTGACTGAGCACGTGCCTGGTCCAACCCTTGAACCCCCCCCATAGGTCACCTTTTCCTACACCCCAATAAAATAACTGTACACCATGGATGGGTTTAAAATTGGCCAGAACATTTATTGAGTTCATGAACTCTCCAAGGTATTATTATGACCTGGCCCAGATGGCCTTACCAAGAGCATTAAAGTAATCCATAACTATACCAATTTAAATTTAGTTCAACAGGGAGGGGTGAAACACGCCATCTGCTGCTGCTGCGAAGCCCACAGCTAAACATTTCACCGCTTGTTGCCGCTGCTGTCCTCCCGGCTTTCGGCCCAATCTCCAGTGCCTTCTCTTCTACCATGTTAGGCCGCAATTATAGTGATTGCGCGTGTGTGTGACATCGCGCACCCCGCGGACAAAAGGCCGTACCTCTGAGGCAGGCTACAGAGTGCACGACCGTGCGCACGATTTCAGAAAACACAATTCAATTTTTTTTTTGTGCGACGGCTGCGTCACGTGAGAGGTTCAGCCAATGAGGGCGAACCACTCATGTGACGTCACGGCCACGCCTCCGCATCGACTCCAGCCTAGTGCATGTTTCCCGCGTGACTCCATGTGCGCTGTCACTATAATAGACTGCCCCAATCTCTGCTATGCGTTACTGCTATACATACATGTATACTTAAACTACAGTATGAAGTCAATCTTTATCATTGCCATTCATGCAGATGACAAGCAACTGATGATTAAAGCTCCTGTGGGTAGAATGATTGTTACTTCCCTGTACCTAATATACTCTATAAAATCCCTGCTACCCCAAACTTAATGGCATCTTCCCAGGGGCACGTGCAGCTCTTACTACCTCACCCCTCCTGCTTGGCACTTCTCACCTCTTTGCTAGTGCTCCCGTGCTAAAAGATTCTTTATGGGGCAGACAGCGCATTCCTCTGCGCTTGGGGTGGCTCGCCTTTGTCTGTTTGTGGTCCTTAAGTTAAAAAGCTTTCAAAATCATCTTGTTAATGAAATGCTATTTTGCAGCAGATCTACAACCCCCCCCCCCCCCCCAGCTAATATTTGTTATGGATTCGCTTAGTCCACAAGAGGTCGCTCTTCCCAATTTAAAAAGAAGAACGCTTGCAAGTGTATTCACATACCTTATGCTCAATATTACTTATGTCTTTTTCTATCGCCTTATAAGCAGTTAATAGTCTATATAGCAAGTAAAAACTGGTGCAATCCCTTCAGCAGGATTTTTTCTTTGTGCACCTAATGCAGATTTTGTTTGGCCACAGAATTACAGCAGTTGTAACTACTGTAGATACACTGTTGCACCGTTTTGTCAGGAGACAAGAAAACCATGCACATAAACAAAATAACGAGTATATAAGAGGGGGTTATTCGTGAAACTGTGATAGTGGCAATTGGGGCACTATTGCACAGAAATTCCCATTAAAGTCACTTATTAATATTATTATTATTGTTATAAGTCCACGGGAGTTAATGCCAGATTGGTTACACTAACCCAGGGGTGCACAACATTTTTGCCTTGTCTCCCCCACTTCATGTGACCCCTGACGCCGCGTCGCCCAGGCTTACTGAGTCACGGTAAGGGAAGTTACAGACGCCTTGCGCGGTCCCCGGCATTTCATTTAAATGCCTTGGGGAAGAGCGCTGGGACTCTGTACCACCGTGCCCCCCCCAAAAAAAATCTCACGCGCCCCAGTTTGCGCATCCCTGCACTAACCCATGCTGCCGCTTGATGAATCTTCTCCTAACGTGTGATTCAAAAGTTACAATTATTAGACATGGATAAATGTTATTCTTTTCCACTAATCGGATTAAAAAAATAAATTAGAGTTATCAGTATGCTGTGTACCAAAAATTCTACACATGTCAAACAAAAACTTTGTGACGGTCCTTGCTATTAGGGTTGCCTGCAACACCGTTGCTTTGCATCTGGCTGCAAAGGGTTAACACAGTACTTTGAAAAAGATAAGATCAGAGTAGACTATGATTGAAATTTGCATGTGTGTTCAACTTCTGGAGAAAGGACAACAGCTGCCCATCACCAAAAGGAGTGTGCCTGTGTGTGTGGTGAGTGGGGAGGAGGAGGAGGAGGAGGAGGAGGAGGAGGGGAATTTGCATTGTTAATAGACAGCTTGAATTCTAGAAGCAGTGGGGGGATGGATAAAAAAATGTTCCAAATGTAAAAATATGAACCTTTCCAGTCTTTTTTTATTTTTTTTGCAGTTGTTGAAAGGAACAATGAGCATTGACAATTAAATCATTTAAAATAGGATTATAACCTATATTTCATAATATAGGTAAAATCATTCTGATGTTATTCTCAAAGAACGTTTGTGTTTTATTATTTGTTTTTGATTTTGATATCCATTAATTTACTACCGTTCAACACATAAAGCAGTGTTTGTTAATGAAAGCGTATAATTATTGCAGCCTGTTGTTTTCCGTAAAACTGCACCTAAACCAGGGGAGCTTTGTGTACTGTGAAGCCAGCAGACCGGTCTCCATCTTTCCTCTCGTGGCAGTTGCACAGCCATTCAAACTTCCTTCTCTAGGGCGAGATATTTTGTATGGCCACCTTGAACCGGCGAGGAAGTACAGACTTCCACTCTTTCATTTCTGGTAACACCTTGAACCCTCTCTAGGTGACCTCTTTGGGCGTGGTCTCTACTGAAAAGTACCAGTCAGCCTCGTCACAGCCCGGGTAGTTAGGTACAGCAGCCATGTGCTTCACTCTCCCTGGTGGAATCTCTGTCAACCCCTTCTTCAGGCTTGAGAACTGTCCAAATCCTTCTTCGGCAGAGATTCTATGACATTCCTCCTTAAACACGGGGTGAATCTGTAGGGATGAAAGGGGTAATTCCCCTGCTTCCTACAGATAGGCCGGGATCCGGAGCTCGGGACATATCAAAGCTTCTACTTCCATGGGGTGGGATATGTTGGTATTTAGCTGCGGTATGTCCAACCGCACTTGAATCACGCCATCAACGGAGTAGTCTTCGCTGCTAAGGCCCCACAACTTCATCTTTTCCGCCGACTGCATAGGCATATGCTTGAGGTGCAGGTCGTAGAATGGGTAGTAGATGACGATCACTTGCGACCCAGTGTCCAGCAGCATAGAGTAGATGCCCTCCACTAGTACTTGTACTATGGCCGCGGGTCCTACTCGATTGTAGGCATCTGATGGGTTCTTCTCTTCGGGACTAGGCGCAAGGGCACTATCCGAGGATGTGAACGGCACTTCTGCCGAATGTCCTGTGAAGGCCATGGCTCCAGGGGTGGAAGTGTCTAGTTTCGGGCAGTCCCGTGCGATGTGGCCTTCTTTGTGACAGTTAAAGCAACGGTTGCTTCTGGTCGTATTGAAGCCAGGGTTAGGAGCCGAGCTTCGAGGCGTCAAAGGGGTCTGTCGTGGAGGACCCTGGGGGGTATGGTCCTCAGGATTCTCCTTCGCATTAGGCTTCTTGGCGGGAGTCGCTTTGCACTCCCCTTTTGAAGATTCCTGGGAGATCTCGGGAGTCTGAAACCGCAGGATGACCTCTTGATACTGTATTTGGTCCATTAGATCCTCAAAGTTAGGAGGGTTCTCTGTAGAAAGAGTGCAGCAGATCCTGGCAATGAGTGGGTATGTCAGCGATGCTCCCCGCAGGAATTGTTTAGTTCAGAAGTCGTCTAGCTCAGACACGCGGATGATCTTCTTATTGGCCAGGGTCAACAGTGCCCATTGCAGCCGTCAGAAGAACCGATAATTCTTCCCACTCTCTTTGTTTGAGTGCGTGGAACTGGGCCATTAAAGTGATGGGGTCGTCCTTAGTGCCATATGCTTTAGTCTAGGCCAGGATTAGAGCTTGGGCATCAGCCTCTGTGTGACACTCACGATATAGTCGCACTATATTGGCGGCCGGGGGCCGCAGGCATTCTACGATCCTCTGTCTCTTTACTGTGTCAGAGCAAGGCCATTCTGACCGCACTTGCACCGCATGGTTCCTCCACTCTTCTCCCAGTGGCGTAGGCCGCACGCCAGAGAATGCTTTGAGCGCGCCGTAGTTGTGGGACTGCGAAGATTGCGCTAGGTCGTCCACCAGTTGTTGTAGCGTTTCCCCAAAGTCCGAGCCTCCGGTCAACCGGAAACTGAGGAAGTTATACCGGTAGCTATGGACTGACTCCGGGCTAGCTTTGTTCCTTCTGGGGGCATCTCAGTGGTGTGAGAAGTCAGCCCGGTTAGGTACCTTTAGTGGGGGCCCCGGACTGAAAGTTACCATCGGTATAGGCAGATCTGGGTATATCAACGGGCAACCCATGGGCAGGACTTCCGGAAAATGCAGGGCCCGGAGGCCATCATCTTCACATAATTTGTTGCCCGCGGCAACTATGACTATACTCCAATGGTATGTAGAATCCCAATAAACAAGAAGAAAGGAGGATACCTGGCGCTTAAAAATAGTCACTGTGTCCATAAGAATCAATCCGGTCTTTAAAAAGTGTCTCAAAGTCCAAAACTTGAAGTGAATGACTGTAGTTTTTCTTCACTGCTGCTGTTCTTTAATACACCTGAAATTGATAGAAGGGTACACCATTGCGCAGTACTACTGATGTTGTATGTTAACCCCTTAATATCAACTCCCCAGTGTGGACTGAATACACTTACAGGAGTGTTTCTTTCAAGGTACAGTGGAGACAATCTGTGCTTTTATTCCCTTTCTGTTCTTATACACCACGAATCCCCTGGGTAATTCCTTTGTCTCTTGGGATTTCGTGATTCCCAGAATCACCCGAACTCCACGAGCCCCCAGACAAGGAATGAACAATAGCAAAGAAGGGGGTCACAAATTTATTTAAAAAACGGCTTCAACAAGCCTAACAAAACCGGCTGATGGCCTGCACTAAAAACAAGTGAATGGTTACTCACATGTACTCACATGAATACATGCGTATCAAATCGTCATGAGGATGCCGTCCGCAGCTTGTAATGTGCCTCCTGTGTTTGCTCCGGATGAGAAGGGCTCTCTCACAGCATAACTTCTCCGGTTAGGTGTGACAAAGTCTCTCCCTCCACTCAGTTGCGTTCCGGTTTGCAACTAAGGGTTCTGGCAGACTCCTCACCTCTCAAACCACAGAGACTGCATTGCACTGCTCACGGGATCCTGACTCCTCCCACCCTAACGCGTTTCGTGACGTAGGCACGCCACTTTCTCAAAGGAATGAGGAGTGAGGAATTACAGCTGATCTCTCTTTAAATACCCTCTGAGGGTGATTAACATTGCAAGTGATAAACTGATGTGTATCACATGTTGGTGTATAATTGTCCGCTATCAACCAATGTGTATCTAAGGAAGCTAACACCTTGGGATTCAGATAACAGCATGTTTAGCAGACTAACACCTAAACGTGATATATCAGACTTACATATACATACATCATATTAAAATCTGTGTTTTTCTTAAAACGGACCAACCCTGTAAGAATTTTTTTTTTTTTTTTTTTTTGTATTTCTCTTGTCTCCCTCTCTGAGCCTATTCAAAAGAAAACCTCAGCACAAGACTCTTGTTCCAGCAATTTACCCTCAGCGCCATAAGAGGTTTTTCCACACCATATAACTATAACCCACAGTATATCCAATACCCCAACACGTGGTGTTCCCCCAAAGTACTGAGGGTGAGGTGGCACCAATAACCCTGGTGTCCTTCCCAGTCAATCCCACCCAATGTATGAGGTAGCGCTACCCCTGTGAACCGTTGGTGCACTTATACCTTCCTGGTCACTCCAGTACCCAGGGGCAGCTGTCAGATACAGAACAGTCAGGTCCCACACCGCGGGGCCTCTGACATCAATCCCCTCAATCCTTAGGTGCCTGATCCTCCTCACGAGGTGTGAGTTCCAGCTGGAGGGTCTCACACACAATGTCTCCATACCTTTGATCTGGTCCCAGGCCGCAGGGCACCGTGTGGTCGTCCAGTCACCGGTGCAGAAATACACTAAAGGGGACAGCAACCCTATTTGGGCCCATCCCTACAACACTCAACTGGCTGTGACTCAGGGTCTAGCTGGGGCCTGAGGGGGCAAGCCTAGGCCTAGTCCAGGGGCACTGCTCCCTGGACACTACCTGCTCTTTTGCCGCCCTCCGTCAGACTGCCTTCGCGCACTCCCTGCAGTGGAGGATATCCTGTCTCTCCTTCGTTGCAGTCTCTCATTGGTCTGGCCCCATGTGATTCCCTCCCCCCAGAGGATCATGGGACTTGTAGCCCCGCGCTGCGTCTTGCCGAGCCGTTTTAAGATGGCCGCAGCACTCTGCACACTGTGCATGTGCGCCTGCCATTTTGCGCATGCACGACACTTAAGATGGCTGCCCCCGCACTCTGATACAGCATGGAGCTCCAGCGGCACAAAATAGCAGTTCCCCCTCACTGGAGGCAAGGAGGGGGACTCTGCTACACACAGTTGGCTCTATATTAGAAAAATAACCATGCATGCACCATTTGCATTATACTTTTCATTTGTTAACATATCAAGCCACAAGGTGGAGCATCTTTACTGTAATCTCCTTCAACGGTAGCAGTATTTATAGAAAGTGAACAATAACTATAAATCAGCTCTGAGCCTATGCACTTTTGAACTCCATAAAAAACATTTTGAACAAATGTATAATTTGGAGGTGTTTGCCTGAATATTTGCTTTAGAGTGCTGGACCTACTGTCAAGAACAGTCTTGACTGAACTTTTGCAGTAATTTTGATGGACCACCGAGGTCCCTCACTGTACATATAACTCATAAAACAAATACAGTGAGGAGGGGGAACATCTATATTAACGTTTATGTTGGTCAGATATAAAAAAAAAGCAGCATGCAAATGATTTCGTTTACAGGGGACCAGTCCTATTGACCAGATGGTTACACAGGATTGGAAGAAAGACAGTTCTTGTTTGATATCCCACCCCATGCAATCTTTTCCAGAGGAGACTGAAATGATGTCCAAGGGGAAAGAGATCAGCAATCTGAGGATTGATAACTCGTGGTAATCTGAAACCGTCAGGTCATTCCTATAAATTGCAAGAACAACATGCTACATCATCATTTGGTGACAATTGATGCCAACTGCATGAGGGTGCTTTGCACCCATTGCCACAAGTGTAGACATCCCAGTTACTGGCTTTACAGAGTAGCAAAGATGGATACCAGCATAGTTTTCTCGAATTGTGTGCCGTTCCTGTATGATTAAATCACTTGTGGAGACAGATTCCCATCATGGTCAATAGAGATGCCAAATGGGAGAGATGCCATTTTATCTATGGATTTGTAGAAGACTTAAGCTGTGAATATAATAGCATTCCTGGAAATTAGTCAGTGTAGAGCTCATGTCTCAATTTAGGTTGGACTTGTATACAGTTAATCTTGGAAATGTGCTCCATTCCTCTGAGCTCTGGACAATCCAGGAAGATGAGTATTAGTACCAAATGCCAGGAACTTCTGCTGGCAACAGCTCATACTTAAATCAAGATGTTGCTGACCAGTTTGCTGGATGTGGCTAGGTTATTTAAGGGTGTTACATGCTTTCTTCATTGCATAAGGGATTTCAGGACATGTTGCTGCAAGTGTTGATGTACGGTTTGAGGTTAGCTGTGGTCAAAACGTGTGTAACCTGTTATGTACAGTAGGTGGCGCTACTGAACAACCATAACCATGTTATTCGTCCTTGCACAGTCAGTGTTTAGCTGATCTGCCAGGAAAACTGTGCAAACCCGTAAACACGAAGCTGCAGAGGTGAAACTTTGCTGTTGACAGCTTTTTACCCGAACTGCATGACATGAATGCAATCTAACTGAATAAAGATAACTGTTGCATTTAACTCTTTGGGTGCAGCATGCAAATTCAACTTATTGCAAACTTCTGCAGCGGGAGGGAGGGGGGGTGGAGAGAAGGGGTTGGATGTATACGTTTTTACATTATGTACAGCAGTAAGTATGTTACTACTGTTGTGTGTACAGACCCCCCCCCCCCCCCAAAAAAAAAAAAAGTTCATGTAAGCCTGGCCTCCTCTGCATTGTCCAGGGGTTATCCATGGACCAGGGTGGGTTAAAGTGAATAGTGTCAACTTTGGAGGCGATCGCGTGCCCAAGAAACCCCCACAATTTAATCAGTGTGTAAGCGTGCTGGAGGGGGAGACTTTCATCTGTAACAGATTGCTGGATTCATTTGTCTTCCATTTCCCTTCCCCCTCCCCTTCTGCCCATCAGCAGAACCCCACCCCAGCAGCAGCAGGTGGACAGTATCCCTAGGAAGAAAAAAGGACCAATTGTCTGATCTCCAAACCGCCACACGCCAGACCTCTCCCCCATTGTGTGACTTCTATACAAATGCTAACTAGTAGCGTGTGCCGTGCACAATCTGCTCCTTACAGAAAGCCCATTATCTATGCAGACTTGTGTCCTCATTTGTAGGGCAAAAAAAAATACAAAAATAAAAACTCACAGGTCTACCCCGTATTTTTGCATAATTGTTAAAACATCTTTATTGCGTTTAATGTGCTGCAGCAGCTGAGTTCCTAAAGTGTTGCAACCCAAGCTCGTCAAAACTAAAGGGTTAATGCATGTGCTACATTTACTCTTATTATGTCCCAGCCAAATAGTTTGTTCTGATCTATACTGCATTAAGAGGACATCACAACCAACTGCAGATACACAGTGTCCAAACTAGAGGTGGAAAAAAATCAATCTGTTTGCAATTGGTTTAGTACTTTTGGTCGATGACAAAGAGGGCAATGAAATGATGAGAGAAACTAAATGTTTTTTGTTCGTTTGATGTTATCCCTCTTTTCTTGTAAAGCTCAAATCCGCAGGCTACAGCCTGCCTGGTAACAGCATCACAAAAGCAGCAGACTTGAGTCATTGTAAACCCCCCTGTGCGCCCACCCCATGGAGACACTACTCTCCCCCTCTAACCCCCTCCCCCACGTGGCCTTCTGGCACGAGCCGGAGCATTCTGTTGCTGTATTAGCATCATAATGCTGCCCCCGCCTGACCAATCAGCGAGGAGGAGTGGATGAGACCACGCCCCCACGTCACAATGCATAAATAGCCGTGCCGGCGCTTGGAACCTTCACACCGCTTGGAATTCTCAGAGCTCTTTGCTTGTGACACTTGGGATCTGTACACTCGCTTTTGCAAACCCCCTCCTTTGATCTTGTGGATATCTGAAACCTTTTTATTTGCTCTACTCGCGAATCATGACTCTGGAAGAGGTTCACGGACAGGAAACCGTTGTTGAAACCACTGACAGGTAAATATCAGCCCGCTCTGGCGCTTTTCATTGCCACACAGTTTGAGTGTAGCTGGGGGTTCAGTCTGCACAGGACGCGTATGGGGGGACGTGGGCAGTTTCAGAGCATGCACCCTGCAGACTTGCAAATGCAAACGGATTTGTATGTATTCGGAATCGCTAGTAGTGCCTTATTGCATCCTTCTAGCTGCAAGCTGTCTAATGTCAGATATATTGATCAGGCGCTACTTGCAGTAACTAGGCAATGTACGCGGTACCTCTGCTAGCTGTTTCCCTTGTATAGAGTCTTAGCAATTTGCAACTTTGTAGAAAGGCTACATTGTGCGTGCATGCAAATGAATTATGTTAGCTCTTGTTCTAAATGCAGTTTTTTGTATTTTCTCTTGTAAAGGATGCACAGCGCTGGCAAAGCCCTGCACGAATTGCTGGTCTCCGCCCAGGGACAGGAGTGTCTGACCGTTGGAGTCTACGAGTCTGCCAAAGTAATGAATGTGTAAGTATCCCTTGTGCAGATCCCACGCACACGCATTACTCATGCACGCACGTAACACACCACCCACGCACAGACCCACGTTGTGGGTTTCTGACAGCAGCGCTAACCTACTGTTTTCCTCCCTCCCTCTCCCCCTCTGCAGAGATCCAGACAACGTCACTTTCTGCATACTGGCTGCCGATGAGGAAGACGAGGGCGACATAGCCCTGCAGATCCACTTCACGCTGATCCAAGCTTTCTGCTGTGAGAACGACATCAACATCGTGAGGCTGAATGACACCGAGAAGTTGGCCCAGATTTTGGGGAGCACCGACGGCTCCGGCGAGCCCAGGGACCTGCACTGCATCCTCATTACGGTAAGTGCCTGGATCCCTGCCCCTCGCTGCTGCTGCTGCTGCTGCCTTGGCACAGCGCCCCTGCTGACCACCTGATGTCGGTTCTCATGTGACTTGCTCTTTTCTCGGAAGCATTGTGTGCACTTCTCATGAACTCATGTTCCTCCTTTTTTCTCTTCTCAGAATCCCAACGAGGATGCCTGGAAAGACCCAGCACTAGAAAAACTCGGTCTGTTTTGCGACGAAAGCCGCGATGTTAATGACTGGGTTCCCGCGATCACCCTGCCCGAGTGAAGATCCCCGGCGCGCGTTGCATGAGATCGTGGAAATCTTTTTGCATTTATTCTCACGGTGTTTGTGGCACCTGGATGAACCGGCTGCGTTCCTGAAGGCTGTGGATTAGGCTGGTCGAGGTCGGATTGAGTCGCCGAGACTGGCAAAAAATGTTGGCTCTTGTGGAGCAAAAGAGTAAAGGAGGAAATGTATTAAGAGGACTGATCTGCAGAAGGGATGGTTCATGTCAGCGAGACGCCCCCACAGCGGTGGCACCGGAGGGGCAGCAAAGCCATGGGGCTGAAGGAGTATTGCATGTTTGCAGGCCTTGGGGAACTGTTGCCCCCAGGGGAAAGCATTGTGGAGGATGTGGGGAGCAAATAACGCCGCTAAAGATTTGCGTGGACATGATATTCTGGAACAGATGGGAGCTTTCTGAAATGCGGAAAAGGAAAGAGGTTTTAATGTCAAAATGACGAATTTGGGGTCTGCAGTTGCAGCTCTGAACTGCACATTGTGGCTGACAGTGTCCTCTGTCTTATTGCAGCCTCGGATTGTGACCGTGCAGTGACCTATCAATAACCAACTAGACTATCAAGGACAATGACTTTGATCACAAATATTTACCAGATAATTGGAACTGTGAAGTGCTAATTGTCACACTAACACGCTTGACAATTTTTATTCTTGTATTATGTACTTCAATAAACATTTTGAAACGTATTTTATTTTTTGTCTTTTGTATACACTTGGGGTTGTGTGTGTTTTTTTTTTTTTTTTTTATGATTATTTTTTTATTTAAAAAAAAAAAATAATTATTTATATATATATATATATATATATATATATATATATATATATATATTTATTTGTACCTCAAGTTAAGTGCTATACTGAGAATATTAACACATAAAGCAGTGTATATCGGGGGCTTTAAAGTGTATTTTAGTAGGTTACACCTGAGAGTAGTTTTAATATTTATAATGGTTAAGTCTATTTATTTGCAATGTGCTATGTTTGCCTTCTTTGTTAGAAGAACACTAGTCCCTTTTTATGGAAGGGGCTAGCTGCCTCAGATAAGCCATTGGTTGATGCAGCTAATGCTTTCTATTCAACCTGATCACTTGACCTCTAAGCCCTGTTGCAACAGCTGCTTATCAGAACAGCTTGGAAGACTGAAGGGCTGCATGCCTAATGAGTGCCTTATTCTGGTAGGTGGCCTTTGAAAAGAACCGTTTTTGAGGAAGGGGGGGAAAAAACTGTAGCTGGCCTTATCTTAACAAGGACCCCCCCACACAATTACAAAAATATATATTAAAAGCATAACTTTCCCCAACTCCACTATTATCTATTGGTAAAAAAATATATATATATTTTTAAATGTTAATGGAGATTTATTAATGGCCAACCAGTTTTGTTTGGGTGTTTTACTAGATAGTTTTGAACCATCACTTTATTCATTTTCCCCTGCCACCTTGTGTTTGAACAATGGGTGCTATTGTGCTAAAAATAATAATTACTTTGACGGATTCCAAATAACCCTGGTAATGTTTGTTTCAGACAGCAGACATTGTGGGGAGAATGAGTGCAATCTGCTGTGCATCATTTGCAATGGTTAAAATAACAAGAAGATATCATTTAGAAAAAAAGAAACAATTTTAATGGATGCATTTCTGTTTTTCTAATAAAATAGTGAATTTTGTATGGACAGAATTATCACAGGCACTCTGATTAATATGCTAATGATGCAGTTTCAAGGAGAGAGGAAAAAAACATGTCATCCTTTTTGTGCCACGTACTGAGAAATATGCTGGAAAGCAAAGTATGTTATCTACTTCAGAACTTCATGCAATTCAGTTTTGTTTCCAGGAATAAGTACTTTGCACTCTTTGTCCTCTGCTTAATTACTGTGTCCCAGCACAGAAACCGTGAGCCTTAATTTAATACTTATCACTGCCAAGAACAAAAATAAAGTTGTATAGCGAATATAAAGAGTCCTGGAACAATCACAGGTAAAATAACGTGGACAAAACTTCAGCCAATGAGACGCTGGCGTTATGTACACAAATGCTGTGTTCCAGGAGAAATGTCAAACTGTTCTGTCTCAGGAGCAAGGAGAAACAGTATTTTGAGTAGTAAATCAATGCCACGTTCTTCTCTGATTAAAGAGGGACACAAGTTGCAGGGCATAAAATAAAGCACATATTTTGAATTCTTTTAATATCATGTCAGCAGTGGAAGTTGTGGGTAGTTCTTTAGGGCCAGTCCTAGGCACAGCCACAGTTTGTAATGACTGGCTCTTTTTTTTTTTTTTTATCCCAAGTTTCTGTACGAACATATTCTTTTAAAAAAATTCATTTTTTTTCAATTCAAAAGTGAAATATTAAGTACAACAAAAAGAAAGACCCCCAAGTCATATATTTTAACCCATTCAAAGGCAAAGGGGCACGTAAGTAAAAACAGTGCATGGTATCTCTCCACCATTAGAAGGGTTAACGCCTTCACTGCCAGAGCATGCGCAAAGCATTACAGATGCCTGTCCTGCGGGCTAGAGGTTAAGGAGTGAGGTTACCTGGCTCGTAGTTTATTGCTCCTCGGGACTGTAATTGGCCTCTGTCAGGATTATATAGATATTTGATCACTAGGGGGTTCAAAAGTGGACCAGGGTTTGGGATTTATCCAATGCAAATGACATGCATGTCATTTCCATATAAATAACATAGCTGTTATACAAATAATTAATATTTGCATATATGTTTGCTGCCCTAAAAGTAAGTGGCCTCCAGCCCACTTTTACTGTAGGGGGGGAAAACATGTTTTCATACTCGTTTCGGTGCCTGAGGGACCTGATGCATAAAAGGGTTAAATAATGTGGTTTTGTTGAAGAGGAGCTTTTAGCTTTGTTTGCCCATGGTATGTTATGCAGTACTATGTAGCAGTTACTGTTGCCATGTAACGCACAAGGATTTGCCTGCATAGGCGGATGAAAGGCAGGGTTACTTAATGCCACAACAAGGCAATATACTCATATCCAAGGTAAAACTGTGTGCACTTTCATGCACATTGAGTTTATAGTGACTTCATTATAGTCAGATCCAGTGCCAGATTTTACATTTTGCCACCCATGGGCACTTACCCGAGGCAGACTCATACGCCGCCCTCCTCACATCACACCACATTTCCATGGCAACGTGACGCCATGTGATGTCGCAGAGTCATTTGACACTGTGACGCTAAAGAAGAATGAGACATTTACAGAGGACCCACACTCTCCCTTGGGAATCAGTAAGGAAGATAGCGGGGACTCTGTATGCCGCCCCCAGATTTTGCCACCATAGGACCGGGCCTAATAGGAAATCCACCACTGGTCAGATCTATATATTCAGTTTAATATTGCAGAAATTCAAGTTTATATCTACATACACATTTACCAACAAATCACCCAAGTTGTTTCTAACGTGCATAGTTGTATTTTACAATATCTAACATTAAAATGAAGGACCGAAAGCCTTTTTAGTGACGTTTTATTCTCACGTTCTCATTTTCTCATGCTTTTTGAGCATTATTTTATATCTAAAGCAAAACGAATGGTAAGTCTGTAGGTTCCCCCCCCCCTAAAGTGCCATTATTAGTCATTACCTGTCATCCCATTCAATATCTATTAACGATCATTAATAATTTTAGCAAATCCACAGGATATTTGTCTTTTTGACGAAGGAATATAATAATGACTTAAAATGATTTGCAAGACATTGGCCCACATGTATTAAGCAGTGCTATTCCATAAAGCGTCTCCTGACTCTTCTGTAAGGTGTAAGCACCACTAAGTAAATATGGACCACAACCCCGATGTCCAGGTCCCCTAGCTGGAAAATATACAAAAACAGATTTATTAATAAAAAAATGCCATTACTTGCAATGAGAATTATTTCTGTGGTAAATGTGGGGCTTTTGTGTGTGCAAGTACTGTATTTGTTTTGCATTTGGAGACTGGAGACCCCTTAATATAACCATAGGTAAACTGCATTTGCTAAAATTACTTCTGCTTACAGTTGTACCACCATTACGAAGTTTTGTCAATTAGATCTCATTTATACTTAACAACGAGTGTGACTGTGGTGGCCTAAGACCTGAGATCTTGAAGCTGATAAAAGGGAGGGGAATGATAGAAATAGACACTGAATTTGATACACCCCATCACACTATATGTAGCCCATCCTATTGGATGGGTGACAGAGGATGACAATAGCTATCAATTTACATATACAGTAGACCCCACAGTGTTAATTAGTGTCAGTGTTAATTATACACCTTCCTGGTAATCCCCTAGACATATTTAATGCTCTCATATTAACACAGGTGAAGGTCGTTTAAGGTTGAGTTTTGCAGTCTTGCTATTCTCTGTGCACATTCTTTCACATAAAGAGCCAAACTAGGATCATCTAATAAAAAATAATGTAACTATTTGGAACAAGAGCCACACTGGTGACTGTGTTGGAGAAAATGTCAAGTGGTATACAGCGATGATAAGTCTATGATTCCTGCTAACCTCTTAATAGGTGTAAACTATAGGACTGTAAAGCTTTTTATTCCGTCATTTACCCATTGCAAAAAAACAAAAAAAGACATGACGTAGATAAAAAAAAAAACAGGGTGAGTGTGCAGAGCATATGCATTTTAAGTGAAACTTCTTTGTCTTTTGTCACACAAATTGTATTTGTGATTGTGTTTTTTTTTTTTAATAAAAAATATCACCAAGAAGTGTGACTTAGAATGCACGTGCACGGCACTAATATATTAATACTAACTGAATTCTGAGTGTGTGACTGTGTGTGTGACTGGCTCCTCTCCTCCCCCTCGGTCAGTGGCGCACATGCGCAGAGGCCCGTGGCCATGCGCAGAATCCTGCGGCCGTTAGTGCGCATGCGTGCTGGAAGAGGGGGGAGCGCCAATGTACTTGGTGGACAAGGGCAGTACTGCGCATGCGTGGTAGCCTGCGAGCTCCTCTTCTGCGCATGCGCGACGGGCGCATGCCCATTAGCAGCGTGACATCACTTTTGTTACAGTTTTTCGTTACAAGGCAATGCATTTTTTCCCATGAATACCCTGTAGGCGCCAGCAAGGACGTTTCACTTCAAAAACAAAATGTCCTTGAGTAAATGAGGAGCTGACCCAGGTAATATTCTGGCCTTGGAAGAAGAGCATCCTAGTGTGAGATCCTATTGCAATTGTGTGTAGCTCTGGTAGGCCACATAGTAAAGAATAAAAGATAATTGGCATGGTAACTATTGGCAGTCGCCAAACATAGTACTTTATGTAGCCATTAGTTATCCAAACATAGTACTATTAACTTGGATACCTCTGAGGGAATAATTAGGGGTTAACTCCACTTTAACACATTTTCTGTTGGGGGCTGGGGGAGGGGTGAGGGCTGCAATGCATTGCATGCCCCTCTGACAGCAAAATAGTTAACTCTTTCGGCCTCCTTATACAATTCCAAGAACAGCACAAGAGCTGGCACTCACATTTCAATGTTGGTGTTCTTGGAATGGCAGGTTTTTTTTCTGCTGTTTTGGCAGGTGACAATTCAGGGAGGAGATGAGTTCCTCTTCTATTCCGGGCAGTCAGGAGGGGTGGGGTGGGGGGGTGATGAGGACACGTAATCACTGTAATGGCAATCACATGATCCTCGTGCCTAAGTCTCTGTGCCACCTTGTGTCAGTGGACATATTGGAAGGGAAGGGGTGAAGGGCCCATTGATGTCGTTACCCAGTTTTAAAATAGGACAGAGGAGCTGGAATTTGGTGGGACTTTGTAAAACAAGAGAGTGTAAAGAACTAATTTCATCTGTAAAAAGTATCACATTTCATGGCAAAATTAAATCAAAATGAAAGTACGTATATAGTTTGATTGGAATTTACTTTTAGGGCAAAATGGCGAATCAGACGCCTCTGCTTCAATATGCACTCATTTTAAAAGGGATAAAAAGGACAAGCGCAAACTCTTATGAATGATATCATATAATACATTTAGTAGATATATGGTTGTGAATACACATACAATGGTTTAAATGTATAAGAAACAAAGAAATATAAAATTCAGACACGTATAAAAACCACGAGGGGTCATCAGATTACTAGGCCCTCATAGGCATAACCAAAATGACAGAAGCCTCATTTAACAGGAGACTCTTAGAAGAGCCCGCCGGGCTGACGATTGGAAACCGGTAAGTACAGACCCACGACCGCCGCAACGTCAGGCCGCGGCCCGAGTACCTTCTGCAGCGCACGCCTCAGGTAGAGAAAGCATGTGTGCTATAATAATCTTGTAATATCTATTTATAGCAAACAGGAAATGTTATGAAATGCTACTATTACGACATTGCAAACGATACCTGCCACACTTTTGGTGTCCTCTTTTCCATGATCAAGTCACAGCACGTGCTGAACCGATACACAGGGTGTAAACATTGATATCCAGAAACCTGTTGCTCAAGCAACATTTTTCATCAAAAGCACTGTAAAACATCACTTGATGTCTGGGGTCCCACCCTTCAAACAGAACCTGTTGCAGTATCAATGTACATTTTTGCCTATCCCTTGCCCTTCCTCAATCCCCTATTGCATTAAAGATATATCAAAAGTTACCTTGGAACATTTCAGTTTCAGCCTACTGCACCTTTTTCTCAATTAGTTCCCACACCCTTTACCTGCAGTATGCCAAACGTGTTATTGTTAGTTAGTGGGCAAAAGGCAGCCAAGAGAAATAACCTGACTGATTTTTGAGTGCATCCTGCACAAAACATTGAGCCAACTAAAATAAATATGACCAAGCCAAAGCACTATATACAAACCTGCATGTGTGACTGGGGCACTTACCTGGGGGGGTTACAAAACTTGCATTTAAAAATAAAGCAAAAAAAACGAAAAACACTTAATGCAATAACAATTATGTTGTACAGTATTTTATGAAAATGTGTCCCCCTCTCTGCCCCCCTCCCCCCACAGGATAACACAGCATACCCCTTAAGGAGCTTTTCACATTTTTTCTGCATGCAGTGTATACTGTATAAATCACAGCACTGCATTTTTCAATGATATAAAATGTTAACCTAGAGCTTGTATTTGTACAAACATTTTTCTGATATTTTAGTGCTGCTTTCACGCTATTTGCATATCATTATTCAAAGCCAAGTGCAGTCATATATTTCGCACAAAAAAGTGAAGTGTGCATAATGTTTGCTTAGCTGGTTACATATTTTCTTGATTTACGTTTTATCCCTTTTTTTTATTATTATTTAGAACCAAATGAATGTTCTGCATCTTTGGTGCATAAAAACAAGCTGTACACTGACATTTCATGTCAACATTTTGTTAAGATCACATTACTAGGTATTTCCTATTCGGGAAGTGAATGTGAAACTTGTTCTGGTTCTCGAGATCCTGCTAGCGAACACGGGGATTACACAATCCATGCTATGCACGCCTTGGTTTCTTATCCAAGTTCCATTCATACCATAGATGCTTCAAGCATTGCCTTATGACCAGTTGTGACTCTCCCCTGCAGGCCTCTAAAAATAGGCATACATCCTCAAATGCTTTTAACCCTCGTGCTGTGAGAGGCCTGAAACAAAGGATGAGAATGAGGTTTATCTTTCATTCTGCAATGGGTCTTCAACACCTCATGGCCCAGTGCAGAGCTTCACCTATCAGGCCCATTTGACAGTGCAGGAGTTAAACATAACCTGGTCTTCTGCAATAATGTCTGTGTTTGCCTCAGTTAGGCAATGAATAGCAAACATAGAAAACTATCTGATGAAGTTGATATTTAAATAGTGATGAAACAGTTACGTTATTACATGAAAAGTAACTTTGGTGCCTATGCTAGCAGGGGCACAAAAGTGAATAAGACATATGTTGGATAAGGCAGATGTTACTGCCCCCACTAAGGGCATCAAAAAAGCACGCTAACTGGAGCAGCGTGTGTTAAGGAGGTAATACATGCGTTATCATTCTTATCAATTGCACATGAAATATGTTAAATATCGCTTATTGTTAACGGGTGCAATAATGTCTGCTATATCTGTAGCCATTCCGAAACAAAGCGGGAGAGGGGCAGTGCACGTAGCCATAGCAATGCGCGTCAAATGATGCTGCGGGGGTCTTGTGACGACACTGGATATTGGGTAAGGAAGGGGGTGCGAGCATAGGTGCTGGCAGGCAGGGGGGCGCAGCACAGAACGTTTGCGCGCTCCTGCACTAGATAAAGAAAAGCTCACCGGGAAAATACATAAAACACAAATCCCCAGAATCATCCAGACAAGGGCATCAAAGTGAATAAGACATTGCTATAAAGAAATGGCATTTCTCTACAGTTGTTGTCAATCAAGCCTACCTCATATGTTCACTATGAGGAATGCCAGCAGAGAGAATATTTCTCAAAATAGAAGCTGCGTTGATGTAGGCATTTCACATGGCTGTCGTCCAACCTCACTGCTGTGCTGACTAAAATACCACAGCACCGAATTCAAAGACTACAGGAAATCTTTGGAAGGAGGAAAGTTGTTTTCACTCATTCCTGGAGACAAGCATTCAGCTTTACCTCCCAAGGAAAGATGGCTATGAAAGGAAAACAGTCTGCTGACTCAAGTCTACCCGTCTGCACTATGGTTGCTTTTTTCTCTGCATGGGTAATAGTTTTCATTTCATGTTTAATTACCCTCTTGAGGGGATTGCCAAACATTGCTCTACAATGCAGGGCAGGCCTCTGTGTCAGCAAAGGTGTTAAGGAGTAAGGACATGTCCTTAACTAATGTCCTGAACATGCCCTTAACTAATATCTATTAAATAGCCAATAGATTAAAATGATGCTTATGGGGGAAATCCAAGGAGAATAATAGAAAAAAAAGCGTTGAGGTTGCCACCTTCTATTGAAGGCTAACCCGGAGACTTTTTGCAATTCAATTTTGTAAATTCATTTATTTTATTGATATATTTATATGTTTACTTATCTTACTTTCTCCGGTGGCAGCATATCCCCCGGCAGGTTCCCGTCAACATGGCTCCGCGATGTCAAATGGTGCCGCAGTGCCATGACAACGTGACATCACGTGACGTCACCATGCTGTGTCAAGCTGCCATGACAATGGGGCGCCTCACGGCGTCGTAAGGTCACATGATGTCCCGTTGTCATGGCAACGTGACACCATTTGACATCGCGGAGCCATGTTGCCGGGACCCTGCAGAGGGAGATGCTGCCGCCGACGGAGAAGGTAAAAGCCAAAGCTCCGCCCAGAGATTTTGCAGGTAAACCCGTAGCCCGGAAATACGTAGTCAAAATCCGTAGTCTCTGGGTTAAACCCAGAGTGGTAGCTACCCTGGTACCTGGTGCAGGAGCTCTTCTAGCAGCTCCAAGCGGAGGCCCATTCCCGGGACGGAGGTGGGCTGCAGCTGCTGTGAATGTTGAGTGGAGGGGACTGCGGGATGTCAAAGGGAGGCTCCGCTGGAACACTCCAGTGAGCTGCGTGGAGCCAGAGCAGCACGCACATGATGCACAAGGCCCCTGGAGAGATGGAGGTTTAGTGCATGGCATGCAGGTCGGCTGGTCGCAGTGGCGGACAGACAGGCTGGGGGTTAAGATTAGGGACCCAGATGCACTGCCTCACTCCTGGCTAAGTTATATGTCTGAAGGTGAAATAGCTTTGCTTAGCATCACAAATGCAAGCGCGCTCTGCTGCCTGTTTATTATGTGTTACAGAAGGGACACAAGGCTTTGTAGTGAGATGATCACTCCAACTAAGATCTTTATTTTAACACTCACACAGTAACAGGGAAAATTACAGCAAAAGATGAATAGAGTATATTGACTGGCACAATTCTAATTTTTATGTGAAGCACCTCATCTCCTAACCCTCTCTCTAACAAACACAAAGTGGAGCTCCTGCTGAAGCTGCGCTGCTCTGGCCTTAGGATTTTCCCCTGACCCTCCCCCAGTAGGGAATCCTCAGAGGGAGTCCATTATTGGCCACTAGGTGGGTTTAAGCTGAGGTCTAAGCGGTTCCCCCAGGGGGTGGGTCAGTTCCCCACAACTATTAATCCAGTGCTCTAGAATAGCCAACAGCCAGGCCCTGTTCAATACATTACAGGGGATTGCACATGCTGTTAAGCATAGTTAAGGTATGTGCTTTAGTGTCTTGTGCATGGTAAAATGGAAACATTTCCCAAGACACGTCATATGAACTTTCATCTCCTGTAGCCAAAGGGAGAAATGTATGACCAGGATTTCCGTGGTCAGTACCCATTCCTGGGGCTGTTTCGTCTCTTGGTGTGGCAGCACCATGGGAAGGAGCACCACCTTTGCGGGAGGCAGCGACTCCTTGCGTTGTTGGTCTAGACACGGGCATTGGACCCGGGCCGCTTCAGGGAGGAGGCAGTGTTTGCCTCCCCTCCTGGCTAAAGCCGGGAAGGTTTCTGTTGTTGGCTTGAGTCGACGGGGCTCATTGTGCTTTGGGTGCCTGGGGCCCATCTTGAATCTGATAATGGGTTAGCTTAGCTGCCGGGCCGGGGCCTGGCTTTAGGTTAAAGATGCTTATACGTACCTTTGGCATTATTATAGATCCATTTTCTCGGGTGCTTATCGCATGGTTTGGCTTGATTAATGTTCGCTCAGATCGGGTTTGGAAGTTTTCTGCACGTCTGGTGGTCCGGGGCTAGTTTAAGGGCATTAAATAGCCCCATTGCTGGTTGGAGGGTGAGTGCAGGATAACCTTGCCAGACGGGGCTAAGTTACGCTAATGCCTGGTGGTGGCATGGTTGGTGAGTGGGAAAGGCTCGTTGTGCTTTGAGTACCTGGGGCCCATCTCGCAGCTGACGTGGACTCATCTGAGCAGCTGGGACTTTGGGCGAACCTAGCTGGCGTGTCATGATTTAAATGTCAATCTCCTAACCCAGGGGTGCGCAAACTAGGGGCGCGCCCCCATGGGGGTGCAAAAATTTCTAGGGGGGGCGCGGTGGTTACAGAAGCCCCGTGCCCTTTCCCAAGGCATTTAAATTAAATGCCGGTGGAGGCGTGACGCCTCTGTAACTCCCTTACCTGCTCTCTGCCAGCTCTTCAGCGATGCATCGCCATGGCAATGCGGCATCAAATGACGCCGCAGGGTCAGGTGACGTGATGCGTCTCCATGGCAACACATATCAAATGATGTGACGTCACATGACGCATGGCGTCATTTGACACTGAGTCCTTGGATAGGGGGGCGCGAACGCTGCGGCTGCCAGACAGGTGGGCCAAGCTCAGGAAGTTTGCGCACACCCCTGGCCTAACCTATGGTTGGAGCACTCTGGCAGGGATAGCACCATGTCCCTCCTCCCCCCACTCCTTTCTGTATTTGAATAAAAACCGTGGCCATTGTACCTTCAGACCTTTGTGCGTGTGCTTTATTTGCGGGATGTTCGGGGGAAGGGATTGGGGTAGCAGCATTGCAGGCTCTGAGGTCATGTCCTTAGTATTGAAATATGAGTGATCTTTGGTTTATGCTCAGAACTAGAGGTGTGGAAATGTCTTCAAGTTTGCTTCATGGAATTTTTCAAAAGTGTATGAATTAGTACATGCTGTTATGATACAGTATGTATATCAAGCAACTTCTCAATTCCTCCACAAATCTCCTACCGTTGCTTAGTGTAACCACTCATTATGTTTGTTGCTGATCAGGGCCAGTGCAACCACTAGGTGATTGACTTAGGCGGCACATTTTGGGGGACAACGAGAGTGGAGGAGGAAGAAGATGGATGACGGGTGATGGGCACGGAGCAGGGCAGTGGCAAAAGTGGTCAGCGGTAGAGGAAGACAGAGAACCAAAGGCATTAGTTGGGTGAGAGAAGAGCAGAAGGTGAGAGGACTATTTAATCTGGTAGTTCTGATTGGCCGGCGAAGATCAACAGGTAACTCACTGGTCCTAAGGACACAGTGAGAAAAAAATACCAGACAAACAAAAATATAACATAAACCGGTATCAAGTGCAACAGTAAATTAAAATAATGTGCACTAAAATAGGAGAGTTAAAGCTGCAGTTCAGTCAATATCCTGCATGTGTGTTTTTTTTAATAAATCAGTTCTGTAGTAAGAAAAAATACTTTTAGCATTTTCTGTTTTTAAAAAAACAACTTTGAAAGACCAATTTTCTTGTATTCTATTTTAACAGCTATTTGCTAAGGCACTGCCCCTTCATGTCCTGTCACAAGCTCTGGCACACCCCTTTGTCAGCACTGCCCTCCCTCTAGCACGTCAGTGCAGGAGTGCTCATGAATATTCATGAGCTTCCACTGCCAGTCAAGCAGATTATAAACAAATCCCAGCTTTTAATATGTCACCAAATTTCGACCTATCAATACATGGAAAACGAATTGACCTGCAGCTATACAGTTCTTTAGCTAATTAGAAATTGCACACATATAACTATTGAAATAAAAAAATAAATGTAAAAAAAAAAAAAAGACTGAACTGCAGCTTTAATGTTAAAAAATCGAAATCGGGGGATACCGAGCAGAGCACCCCGCCTGTCGACCACTGGGAAGCAAACTCTGAAACCATCCCAGTGGACTCGGCGTACGTGTACTCTGCCCGGATACGGGAGTGCACCAGCTCCTGGAACATGGCCACGATGTTTGTTGGGACCTCCCTCTCCAAACACTGCTTTCTAGTCTTATAAATGGCTAGCTTAGCCAATGCCAGGAGCAGGATGATGAGGAGATCCCTAGGCTTATTGTCCTGGGACACTGGGCACCCAAAAATAATAAGGTGAGGGGAAGAGAGCAGCCAGAACTGCAGGAGAAGGCCCCTCAAGGTGGATAAGAGGGGCTGCAGTCTGGCGCAGCTTAAATAAATATGTCACACAGTCTCCCGCTCGCCAAAGAAGGGGCAGGTAGCGGGGGAGTCCGTGAAATGGGCCAAGTACTCTCCCGTGCTCAGTGCACCATGGAGGACTCTCCATTTCAAATCCCCGGCGGGACGGGGAACCAACTCTGAATAGAGTTCCCTCCACCGGGGCCTCTCGCCCTCGTTTGCAGGACGTACCCGCCTCCAGATGGTATCGGGCCAGGCGACAAGGGCGAGGTAGTGCACTATATGGAGCACCTGCTGATGATGGTGGTGAGAGGAGCCTGAGGGGGTTGCCGTGGCTTTGAGGAGGGGTGAGAGAAGGAGGAGGAGGGGTGAGTAAGGAGGAGGGGTGAGAAAGGAGGAGGGGGGTGCAAAAGAGGGGCTACTGTGAAACATTGACATTTGTTTTTTTAGAAAAGTGGGGGGAGGGTTGCAGGGCTGAAGGTTTGTCTAGAGTAGGGGTGCACAATCTTTTCCCCCCTGCGTCCCCCTGTCTGCCCTCCACCCCCCTTGCTCGGCTATGGCAACGCGACGTCATGTGACCCCACGGCGTCGATCCTAGCTGTGACGATGCGTTGCTGGAAGCCAAGGTAAGTTTGTTACAGAGGCCTCGCATGGTCTCCCGGCAGTTAATTTAAATGCCTTGGGGGAGAGTGCGGGACCTCTGTAACTGCCCCACTCCTCCAGAAAATCGCGCACACCCCAGTTTGCGCACCCCATCTCTAGGGTGCCGAATACCTTTGCACCAGCCCTGCTGCTGATACATAAGCAACCAAAAGTGTCTGAAAGTACATGCAGAATAGCATCTAGTTTTCAGGATGCACTTTGTGTATATTTGTGTGACAGTGCTCAGCCATAGAACCGAATGCATCATTCCCTCTCAGCTATTCTAATATGTAGCCATTCTGTTATATCACAATGAACTGAAGAATGACAAATGTTTTCATAAAACAAAAGCATTCAGTACATTAGACAGTTTTATCTACATCCTATCATTTTTAGTTAAACTATCATTTGAGGGTGAAAATATCTGAAACCTTTCACACATACTGTGTTACTCCAAATAGAACAACAGTTCTGTCTAGTTTTGTTGTGCAATGTATGAAACATGAATGCATAAGTTATGAAACAACTGAGAGTCACTGAATTAGGGTACTAAGGCTAAGTTGAGAGTGAAAGCTCAAAGCTCACGGATTGTAGAATAAGTGCATACAGTACAGTTATGAAATCATCCTCTGCCTCTTGGCAATTTTAGATAAGGTAAGTTCTTCTCACCTCTGTGTCCTAGCTTGGATATAATTATAGGCCTCAAACCCCTCTCCATATTGCATATAAAAGCTGAACATGCAGCTTGGCAAAACTACTGCTCTCTGAGAAGTTTAAATTGTATGGGCCATTTAATTAATTTAGAGTTGCAGTGCCAAGCAGTGTTCAGTTTCAAAACAGGTTAACGTGTTGTGTTTGCAAAGTGTTGTGCAACTTGTGCTTAGCACCATAATAATACAGTGCCACATGCATAAATAAGTCTTTATATTTTACTCCTTGCCTTTGAAGTGGTAAGAAGACGGTGTCTGTCCTTCCCACCACCACACTACAAATGAAAGACTTTTTAGGAACCTCCTGTTGGTAGTTGGGTCTACGGCAGGTGAAATCTCCATTTTTCTGAGGGTATTAGCTGTACTCTGTACTACTTTATATTAGATATCAAAGTGGTAAAGTTGAGTTATCCTATAGGGCTCCGGTTTATGTAATAAGCACTGAAAAAGTGTTAAAGATGCCTTAAGAGTGAAATACACCCTATTGTGAATGTGGTATTTTAACAAGCCCTTTAATGCTTTCTACAGTGATAATTTACATTTTATGCTATTGCTCTTTAGATACTTTTATCATATTTACCTTATTAAAATGGCTGCTGCTTAATCCCATAAGGGTAGTAGAGATGAGATTTTGTGATCCTTACTTTATGAAGTAATAATGGGTATTTGGATTTCCTGGCCCATCTTCCCCCATTTTTGGAGGGACGGAACGTTTAAATAGCCCCCTATTTTTACTCACCATATGAGCAGTACAGTACTCACTTGCCATTCAGTAGCATCATAAACCCATATGCGTTTTTACCACTAAAGACAATACAGGTTGAGAGTATCTGCATATTAACTTTCTTTAGTCACTCATAGCTAGAACGAAAGTCCAATGACTAGTTCCTGGAAACACCCCTCCTGCACTTTCTCCTCAGGGTCCCTGCTGTCTGACTGTAGCGCAAGATTACACAGAACTTAAAAGAAATAGCTGACTAGCACTTTTAAAACACACTATTCACCTGGCAGCTGCTTCGGACGGCACAGACATGTACCTCCTAAATATGTCTCTCTTTTTTTAAACCAGACAAGGAGAGGTCAAGTCTCATGAGACTCGTCTGCTTGCTTTTCCCACCCTTGTTTCAGTAATATACCAGCAGTAGGTGCAGGGAAACCCGTTATGACTCAGCCAGTATGAGACACTCAGGAATCATCTGTCAGAGAGCCAGGGATAATACAGACGTTGCTACAGTATGCCGACCAACTCTCACTGTTTATCAGGGAAACTCCCAGAATTTCAGCGGC
The DNA here is from genome assembly GCA_036426205.1 of Ascaphus truei. Classification (NCBI taxonomy): domain Eukaryota; kingdom Metazoa; phylum Chordata; class Amphibia; order Anura; family Ascaphidae; genus Ascaphus; species Ascaphus truei. Next base: position 130,774,537 of record CM071567.1, on the reverse strand, counting down.
AAAAAAAAAGTATTCTTTTTTTATCTTTCTCCTTGTAACTATTTCCCCCCCATCAGAATGCAAGCCAGTAGACTTTTTTTTTTTTTTAGAATTTTTTTAGAAATCCCCTTCATTTCCATAGCAAATCTCAAAGGGGTTATTAGTACAGTTATACAACGCACAACATTGACGCTTCGAAGGCAGTGTAGCTAGGGGGTAGCAATACGTGCACCCCAAAACTGGAACAACCTACCAGAGACTCTCACATCCACCACCAGTTTAAGTTCCTTCAAATCTAAGGCTGTCTCACATTTTAATCTGGTCTGTAACTGTTACATACGCCCATAACATATATTTTTTTTAACTGTGCATGCAATGTCTTGTAGATAATGTATATCCTGTTCATTTATGTAACTGTATTTGTAACCATGTATTATTTGTCTTAACTCTGTGCCCAGGACATACTTGAAAACGAGAGGTAACTCTCAATGTATTACTTCCTGGTAAAATATTTTATAAATAAATACTGTTCTCAAAAAGAGAAGAATAACAATGTCCTAGTTCAGGAGTGGCCACGAACAGGCCAGGTTTTCAGTATATCACTGCTTCAGCACAGATGGCTCAATCAGTGGCTCAGTCGAAGACTGTTGGTGGCCCTTGAGGACAGAAGTTGGTCACCCGTGTCCTAGTTGATGAATGGGCCAAATCTCTTGTGGGTTTCTGAAGGTATATACCAGTGATCCCCAACGCGGGGTGTCTGCGACTGACTGGCCAATCAGTTGATAATACGGCGTAGACCAAGATGTCAATCGTGAGCTACCGGTAGCTCGCCGGCTGCCAGTGAGTAGCTCGCTGCAGTGCCGCCCACAGCTGCTGCAGGCCTCTCTCTCGTGCGGTCCTGCCCGGAAGTTGGGGACAACTTCCGCATCTGCGAGTGGGACCAGAACGGCACTGAAGGCCTCCCCCAAGTTAAGTGTATGTTGTGTGTGTCTGTGCACACGCACACATGTTAATTGGTTGGTGCTTGCCACGCTCTCCGAAACTCTCAAGTCTGCCCCAGGGCACACATAGGTTGGGGACCCCTGGTATATACTATATTGTTGCAATAAGAGCAGTAAAGGATATACCTTCTGCATGGAATCATTTAGAATTACTTGAGGAATTAATGCAGCTCTTTTCTAATTGGCATCTAATGTGACTATGCTTTCTGCATCCCTCCCTCCCAGGGAGTCCTTTATTTTGCTACCATATGAGCTCTGCTTTTCGTTGTCCTGGCAGCGACATTAACCCATTGAGGGCCAGAGGTGTCCGCAAAGTGTCGCAATCCCCTCCGACACACAAGAGGTTAAACCCTTGACTTTGTTGTCGGCACATTTGGGGTTTGAAATAATGAAAGAGACAACTAAATAAAAGAAGAGGAAAACATTTTTTTTTTTTTTTTACCGCACCACAGACCTGACACAGACGGACGTGCCACACAAATAGCCCTACAACAGTTAGGATGCAAACGGTATCATTTTACTGTCTCCCTTTCTTCCTTGATAAATAGCCCCTACAGTTGAAGCTGATTCTTTTTTTTTTTTTCTTACTTGAAGGAAAGGGGCGTTGACGTCTGGTAATAGATCAAAGAAAAGAACTGTCTCATTTTCTTGCTAAACTTAGTTCCTAACAGGAGCCCAGGGGACAACATTTCCGTGGATATTTACTAAGAGTTTTGGCTGGCAGGGGTGGAAATGTAAGGAACATTACAGACCAGGCTTGGAAGCAAGGTGGTCTGTTTTGCAACAGGCCTCTGTCTAGCCCTTTGCTTTGCTATTTTTATATGTGGTATGTCTCTGTCTCCTTGCTGAACAGTTAGACATGACACAGCTTTAACAAAGGAACTGCTTTGCTTATGAGTATGCTATTAACACTTCCCATCCTGTTTCCACCCCCCTCCCCCCCATGACTTTATTGGAAGAGCCGTAGTCAAGCATAGAACCGAAAATCTACCAGGAACCACAGTATGATAACGCGATACAAAAATAGAAACACAATTGTTGCTATTTTTACGTATTGATTGCGTAATAAGGAATGCATTGCCATGATGTACAGCAGGGCTGGGCGACTCCAGTCCTCAAGGGCCATCTGCAAGCCAGGTTTTAAGGCTATCTCTGCTTCAGCACAAGTGGCTCAATCAGTGGCTCAGTCAAAGACTGAGCCACTGATTGAGCCACTTGTGTTGAAGCATAGATAGCCTTAAAACCTGACCTGATGGTGGCCTTTGAGGACTAGCGTTGCCCACCCCTGATGTTCAGGGTAGGTCCAAAGGGCCTAAGGCAGGGGTACATAAATTGGGGGGGGGGGGACGTGACATTTTCTGGGTGGGAGGGGTACGCGGTGTTGGCCCAGCGCTCTTCCCCACAATATTGAAATTAAATGCCAGGGGAGTGCGAGGCCTCTGCAACTCCCTTACCTTGTCTCCGTCGGCTTCTGCCGACGCGTCGCCACGGCAATGCAGCGTGAAATGACCCAGCGGGGTCACATGACATAGCGCTGCCTGACATCGTGAGATCAGAAAACACCGGAGAAAAGGTAAAGGGGGTGAGGGCGCAAGCAAATAGTTTGTGCACCCCTGTCCTAAGGGCACTAAAGAGGTGAAAGAACAGGACAGGGTTTCCAGGAACAAATTGTGGTTATGTTAACTCGTTTATAATCACTTGGGGGATTCATGTTCCTTTCTAATTGCCATCTAATGTGTTTTCTGCATCCTTGAACCATCTCAGAAAGTTCTAGCTAAGCTACTGCAAAAGACGAGACAATGGCACCTATTCTCTGTAAGTCAATGAAGCTTTTATTCAGGACTGACTCTTTTTTTTCTGACACTACCTGACTTTTTCCAATATATATGTGTTACGCACGCTGTAGATTGAGAGCGTGTCACTTTGCCCACAGACTCTCCAGCATCATGTGAGCATACAGATCAATTCTCTAATTAACTAAAGAAGTCCAGCTTCATGAAATACCGACAAGCAATGAAAAATATGATTAACATATTGATCCCTCAGAGAAGATAGTATGCCTGTGAGTATAATAGCATGCATGAAGGTACAAGAAGTCCTTGTACTTTAGTCGTGTCATGAATTTAGTGTTATGTACGTGTATTAAACACGTGCACCAAATCTTTGTGGGAGCAGATTCTTTAAATCTACTGTATAGGGTTAAAGCACCAGTTTACAAAAGGTCTAATGTGTGTGTATTATATATAAAGCAAGGCTTCCCCTTGGACCCCCCTTACCTCCGGTTGCGTGCGCGCACCCCGGCGAGGTGCGGGAGGTACTGCGGGGGTTGGTGGAGCGGTGAATGGATCGCCGGAGTTTCCTGCGGCTTCCCTTGCAGGGCGCTGCCATCTTGCACATAGTCGCGCATGCGCGGTGAGTGCTGGAGTGCGGTGGCCATGGCAGAGCTCGTGCATGCGCAGTACAGGCGAAAAGGTAGTAGTAGGCTCCACGGGGAACTACAGTTCCCAGCAGCCCTCTGGGCTGCTGATCACATGCTGTGAGGCGGCCAATCGCGTGGCCTGGTTCCCCTGCTAAGGGGATTGATACATTTGGCGCGCAGAGACCACACCAGTCGGAGCTGGGACACAGAGAGGTGAGGGTGTCTGTGGCCCCTGCACTAGGCCAGAGACCCCCCTAATAGGCCCCAGCTAGGTCCCGACTCCCTGCAAGTTTGTGGCAGCTACAGGGACAGGCCCATAGATAGGGACACTGCCCCATTAGCTGTTTGAGTTCAGGGACACTGCTGCAACCTTGCGCAACCCTGAGGATTGTGATCTGGGACCAGATCACTCTGCAAAGGATAAAGACTAGCCATACGTGGGACACTCCAGCTGGATACCACCCACGTGGAGGCGAAGCATCGCGGATGACATCGCTGGATCGGCGGATCCCATTGGATTCCCAGTCGAGGCGCCTGGGTGCTGGAGCACCCGGCAGGCACCTACATCACTAAGTGCACCAACCAAGTAACAGACCATAGTGGCAGCGCTGACCACATATAGGGGTGGGAGATAGACTCTTGTGGACACCAGGGTGGTTGATTGCCCGAGGGCCCTGTCAGGTACTGTGGACACGGTGTGGGGTAACACGGTGGTGCGAGGCTGTATGGTTAGCTGTAACCAGTAGTATTATTATTATCATTGTTTGTCATTGCATATATGCCCAACAGTAAAGTGCTATTGTTTTATTGCATCAGTGTGTGTTGTACATATATGGTCCTGCACGGGGTTATCTCGCATAATTGGGATCCCGAGCAGGTGGAGGCGCTGTCACATATCGAAACAGGTACGCCCCAGGCTCCCCGTGGTGGAGGTTCAGGTCTCCTGCGAGCCACAGGTAACATATACACACACCGTAGACGCCTTATCTCCCAGGGGGGTGGGGGAAAGTACGCTACATAAACATATACATATACATAGTTAAGTTATGGTGGGTAAAAAAAGTGACAAAAACCCTCCACAGCAAAGCATATAGCAAATGTAAATACAACTGTATGCTCGTTTGCATGTCTTAGGTAGGTCTGCAACCCCGCCTTTCACCATTATCACCCAGCACACAGCACTTCCACTGCAGCAAAGGATTCTGGGAAATGACATGCAAATACGCACACAGTGCCACCATTTGCTTCAAAACCATTAACATGGTTCCCTATAGGATTAAGCTTACTGCATGGTCACATACTGGTAATGGTAAAACCTACTCATTGCTTCATTTTTGCATAGCCAGTATAACCAACCCCACACTGCTAAGACCCATTAAGGTTGAAACAGCTGTCTGTGGGTGGGTTTACTGGCTATGCATCTTAACCCTGGCTGTGCTCAAAGCTGTGACCATGCAGCAAGCTTAAGCCTATAGGGAACCATGTTAATGGTTTTGAAGCAAAAGGTAGCACTGTGTGCTCATTTGCATGTCATTTCCCAGAATCCCTTGCTGCAGTGGAAGCGCTGTATGCTGAGTGATAATGGTGAAAGGCGGGGTTGCAGACCTGTCTAAGACATGCAAATGAGCATACAGTAATATTTCCATTTGCTATATATATATACTGTATACACACTGTATACATTATACACATGGTGATCAGATGGCACCAAAAGACACGTGGATGAAGAAAAGGTATATTTCTTACATATCTCACATATAGATGCTTTGGTCCCTTTGTCAAGATGTCCCCTAAGGGACCGAAATGTTGATATGTGAGATAGGTAAGAAGTAAACCTTTTATTCATTCATATGTCTGTTAAGCGGCATCTCCATTTTGTATACTGCATCAACACATCTGGCAGACACTGAGGCATGCAGCCGAATTTACCACAGAATGCCCTGCTATGTTTTTGCAGGGAAAAAAAGTTGCTGGAGCCCTGAGCAAAGTACAATTACTTTATCTATATTGCTATAAATGATAAACCATGGGGAAAAAAAAGAGCAGAAAGAGACACTTTCAGCCAGTATCTCAGCACCTCTGTAATCACTTCCCAATCACTACACGGAGATCCTTGTTGATCTCTAAAAAAAGTGATGGAGCTCAGAATAAACAAATTAGCTAGTATATATATATATATTGGTACCCCCTCTATCTCATCATTGCATATCCTTTGGTCAGATTTGTCCTATGCATTTTGCTGCATCACACACTGCTTTTTCATACAAGCTCGTCATACCGTTCCAAATTAAAATATAGGTGCACATTTTCATATTTTGTGCACCACTTCCTTATATTTCACATCTTGTTTATAATTATCACTCCGCACCCTGACTTTGATCTGCTCAATATCCTTTCCTGTGCTCCTCTCTCCTCTCTTCCTGTCGTATTCCTTCATTACTCTGCCGAGTTTCCTGTGCTGGATGTTGGGATTTCCCTTCCTGTGGAATTCCCTTCCCTTAAATAACGAGATTTGTCCCTGTATAACCCCCTTGCCCCCCACCCCCACATTTAAAGATGCATAATAAATCACTTCTTCTAGGAAAACTATGAAATGTCCCAAGACCACCCCACACTGCTCCTGTAACTCATTTGTACCAGCTGCATCTGTCACTGTGTACTGACATGGAAATGCAAGCAAAACAGCTGCTATATCTATGGTAAGAAGCCATTTTATCTTGATCCTCACCTCTTGCCCCCCCCCCCTGCTCTCTTCGCTCTTTATGTTTCCATCTGTTGCAAGATTATATCATTCTAATAAAAGGTATCTACTACCTCATTTTACCTGTCCATGTATATGTTATAACATATGCAGTTTTCTTTGAGGTTGCAATCTTTTTGATTCAAAAATGGAAATAAACAGTGAAACATGCTGCAGTCTTGTAAAAGTTCTAACGATTAAAATGAAACTTGCATTAATAGCCAAACTTGCATTTCTAAATAGCTATTTCGAGAACACAGTAGACAACCGATCTGATATATTGGTTCGACAAGAAACCGAAGCAGATCTGCAAGTTTTTGCAAGTGTCATAAAAATAATAATAAACATAATTCACTTTTTGGTCCATGTTATGTGTGGTGCTCATTCACTAACCCAGGGGTGTGCAAACTTTTCCCCGTGCGCACCCTTGCCTGCTCTCCTCGGCGCCTCGCCCCTCAACCCCCCCACTCGGCCCCAGCGGCAAATGACGCGTGGGGTCGTGTGACGTCACGTTGTCATGGTAACTTGACGTCACATGACCCCGCGACGTCATTTGATGCTGGGTTACCATGACTACGCGTCGCTGGAAGGTAAGTGTGTTATAGAGGCCTCGCGCGGTCCCCCGGCATTTCATTTAAATGCCTGGGGGGAGAGCGCGGGACCGCTACAACAGCTGCACCCCCACCCAGAAAATCCCCCCAGTTTGCACACTCCTGCATTAACTTGTAGTAAACCATGATTTACCACCATATTCACTAAGCCAAAACAATGCTCTCTAAGGGTCAGATCCACAGAGGTACGTTAACCCAGGGCTCATAACTGCACTTTACCAAAATCAGTAATGGATGTTATTTTCCCAGAGGTTAACACATATCCAGAAAGCTAATTATATGCAAAAACAATGGCCATCATTTATTTCATTAGCATAGGCTGAGCGCTATGTTAAATTAGCATAGCCTTGCGTTAACTTAAAATAACATGGTGTTAAGCAGCACAACAACATACTTTTGTCAGAAAGTTATGTATATAACATAAAACAAGAAAGTTAAGTCATAACAGAAAAAGTACATATACAAGACATTCATTAAGCATAGTATTTGATTTTAATAATTGTTATTATAGGCTGAAGCTGTTTAATACTGGGCATTATTGAAATACCTGCTCTCTGATTGGTTAAAAAATTGTGCCCGGAAGTTTCGGCACCCTGACAAGTTTTTCAGCCAATCAGCTTTGAGTTCTCATGCAAAGTGAGAGCAGCTCTCAGACAGGGGAGGTGATTGGACAGGAGGCACCAGCAAGGCACTGACTCCTCCCCCACCCTGCCTGCAGAAAACTCTGCACAGGAGAGTGAGGATCAAGTTTTGTTTTTCCTGCTGTGTGTTTTGTGGCTCTAGAGGGGGGCAGCAGAGTGTTTTATTGGTGTGTGTAACAAGCCTTCAACTCTTCCAGCCAGGGCATTATTGGCCAGTAATGCCATGTTCTGAGGGGATTATTACTTAAATCATACACACACACACACACCTGCTACTGGGTGAATACCCATAAATAGCGAATTAACTAATCTCAATGTATTTTAATATATTATCTACTAACATGGGGCAAGCATACTGTGCAGGGAAAAACATGTTTTAGTTGTTAACTGCGTAGTAACTAACTTTAGTGAATGTTGTGTTAAAAAAAAAAACTACTTGTAAAATCTCAAGAAACTCTTTCTTTTACTACTGAGGAAGGGACCAGTGTGCTCCTAAAAGCACTGTACCCCCCCCTGTATTGCTTTTCTTTTGGAAAATAGTGTACTTTTTATTTTTCTAGTCAACATGTTAATGGGACATGCTGTTCATAGAGACAAACACTCCGTCAGAATGTATTTTCACTTACTGTACTTCCTGCTCCGCCATTCATGTTCAAATGCAGCATTAAATGTGTTGTAAGTATATTGTTAAGGGCAATTATTGCTAATTAGCCATCCTTTAATCAGAACGCCAGGCAAGCAAAAGAATAAGCACTGTAGTGTGGCTGATGTGACCTGTGTTCCAGTCTTTGCAATGATTGACACAGTGTTTCAATGCAGCTTAAATACAGTCAAAACGGTGCCACAGAGACGGAGTAATAATGAACAGAGAGCTCCTGTGGAACGGTTACAGTGCAGGAACATTTACATGACGAAAGGAGTATCACTGTCTGCCTCTGTACATTATGTTCTGTTCTCTGCTTGGTATCAGTCAGCACGGTTAGCTGTGGCTGCGTAGTTATCAACCTTATTCCACATCTGTTGCAGGATATCACCCATCCCTCTTTTTTAATTGAAATTATTCTGCAGAGATATGTCATTAAATTGGATAAAAATCAGCCTCGTTGTGACAAATGACGTTTATTTCAATATTAATCCTTAGTGGGTGGCTGTGGGGCGTGTTAGCCTAACTTTCCTTTGACGAGCTTTCCTTCTCAGTTGTGTGCTGAGTGCGAAGCATACTGTATGTCCTTCTCTCACAATAATCTTATTTTGTTTTCCCCAGTGCCAAGATTTTACTAAGTCTTATTTCTGTCTCCTTTTTTTCTTTATCTAATTTTCGGTGCCTGTTCGTTTAACATCTTAATTGTCTGAAAACCCTGCAATGTACTGCAACTCAATCGATAAAAAAAATCTCCCATGTGCAAAAATGGTGCAAAAATCAGTGCAAACAAATTGCACACATTTTAGCGAAGGAAAAACGTAATTGTTTTTAATGGGATTGGACTGTTTAATCCCAGTTTTCAAGCCTGGAGACAGTTAAAAAAAAAAAATTCCATGAGGCTTATTTATCAAAGTATCAAAACCAGGCAAAACAAACTGCAAACGCTTGAGCAAGAAAAAATATTCCAATTGAATAGCAATGGCTGTTTCTTCATTGATAAACCTGGTGGTGTTTTTGCCCCCATTTTGCAGCCTGGAGACTTTTATAAATGACCCCCAATGTGTTTTGGGGTTAATTACTAAACAGGTTTTGGTTTACCTGATTTGCTGTCACATTAACTAAGTGTGTGCAGAAATATTGCTGGCTAATACATTTACTGGAATACGTATTGCATGTTGCTTGTGCCAGTCTGCAGTTTTATAAATATCTGAGAAGTACTCAGCACTGACATACAGTAACGGACTCATGCAACGCTTACTGTGTGAGAAACGTCAAGAAGCCATTCCAGTCATTAGGCTCCTCCTCCTTTTGGGGGGGTGGGGGGTGTTTGGCAACCTTGGGTGGCTGTAAGTCACCCAGCTTTATGTATGACTTCATATGTTCTTACAATGTTTCTGATATACCAAAAAAATATGAAATGTATCATTGACATTCAGATTGCAGTTTTTCAGCACTTGAAAAAAAAAAAAGAAAGATGCAAACTCTTCCCTTGCTGTTTAGTAACACTGTCCTCTCAAAGCTGTGTAATAAGCCGAACAACCCCGATCTATAACCTCGTCTCCATGCATGTAAAGATGAATGACTAAGGCTGTGTCACCGCTGGCGCTGAGCGTGCTGTGCGCTCGGCGCTAGCTGCTTTTACTGCCTGTACTCTTTATGTTGACGTCACCGCTCACGCGGTGCGAGTGCGCTCGCTCTCCCAAGCTTGGTGCTTGAGACAAAAAAAAGAGACTTTGAAGCGTGCTCAACATGCCCCCAATCCTCCCCACCCCCCGTCCGCGCTTGCAAAATAGACAGCACACCCGGCGCTCATGCTTAGAGTGTTGGTGACGTTGAGAGCGGTCAGCGCCAGCGTGGTCGCAGCCTAAGGAGTAAAAGAAAAAGGCCACCTCCAACACAAGCAAGACATACAACACAGAAAGAAAGAAGGGGGAAACAAATGTATATAGTACTTACAATAGACAGACTTCTCAAAAAAATAAGCACAGCTTATGCTTATAAGCACGGAGTGTGTGCAATATCCTACAACAACCTGCAACTTACTTTTCTGTGAACCCAGTGTGTTTTGTATATCAGCGGCTAATAAAGGAGAAAGCAGCATGTTGGTAACTCTCTACCTGATGGAAACACAAATCTCAGAGTTTATCAAAGATACAACGTGAAGTGGTTGCACGGTAATGTTTGTTGTTTTATGTACTGTGGAAGATTTCAATTTTCTGTTACAGAGCGCAACACATGTAAATGTATAACTGTGTGCTTTAGGTATGTGATTTTAATTGTGAGCAATCATGACACAATCAGGTTGACAAAAAAATCTTCCTCATCCAAGATAAAATACTCATGAGTGTTAAAGAGGGATTCCAAGCCGGCAAATTGTTTTGCACATTTTTTATTTATTTTTTAATATAGTCGGAACCCCATTAATTTCAGCACCGGGGACTCCCTGCTTCCGGACATACTTACCTCTGAATTAGGTGCCGGTAGCAGCTCTCCTCAGGTGCCAAGGATCACAATATGTCTGCTGTTGAAAGTGTTTACGTCCTGCAAGCCAATTGGAAGCCGTGATGACATCGCTGCGGCTTCCTATTGACCCATGTGCACGGGAGCTTCAAACTTTAAATCCCTGCTTGCACAGCCGGAGCGGCTTCGAGCTTGGGACCCCATGCTTTAATTCTATATTAAAAAGAAAAAAATTTGCCGTCTTGGATTACTCCACAGATAAAATAACCACTACCTGCTTCACAATAAGGAGTGATCAAAAAATATGAGATGTATCATTGACAATCTGATTGCAGTTTTTCAGCACTTGAAAAAAAAAAAGAAAGATGCAAACTCTTCCCTTGCTGTTTAGTAACACTGTCCTCTCAAAGCTGTGTAATAAGCCGAACAACCTCGATCTATAACCTCGTCTCCATGCATGTAAAGATGAATGACTAAGGCTGTGTCCCCGCTGGCGCTGAGCGTGCTGTGCGCTCGGCGCTTGCTGCTTGCTGCCTGTACTCTTTATGTTGACGTCCCCGCTCACGCGGTGCGAGTGCGCTCGCTCTCCCAAGCTTGGCGCTTGAGACAAACTGAGGTTTCCAAAAGGATGAAACAGCTGTCTTTGAGTGGGTCCATTGTTTACCTATATACTGTACAATGATTAATGTGCAGGAAAAAGCTCTAGGTCAGTGATTTTTAACCTTCTTTTGTTAAAAAAAAACCTATGTCATGTACGCCACCGAGCTAGCACGCAACCTGCATGCAGGACAAGGGTTAATATTGACAAGCGCTCCCACTTTTCACCTCTGCAAAGGTCCATCAAATGGACAATATCTCCTCTGCAGGATCAAGGATTAATATACAGCTCACAGACTGCCCCACTCTTCACCTTTGCGAAGGTCCCTCAAATGAGTTATATCTCTCCTCAATCTGACCCAATAAACCCCCACTACGAACAGCACACAAGTGAGCATGGGTCTTAGACATACAGTACAACCAGGCTTAATACACATGACTACTCTAGCTACCCAACCTTTCTCCCCCACAAGGAACCAGTGAGTTAATATTAACCCCTACTCAGTTGCAAATCATAACTATCCACTTCCACCACCAGGGGTATGCAAATAAGATGTAAAATCAATATTTACCAGATTAGATGCCTTGTAAGGAACCCCCAACCCTCTCTAATAGCGTGTCTGAGATCAAATGCATTGTAAGGAACCCCAATCCTCTCTAATAGCGCATCTGAGATCAGATGTATTGTAAATGATTCTGTATTTGGTACAATTTTCAAATGACCTAAAAATTTCACAGAACCTTTCAAGGCCGCCCAGGGAACCCAAAGGTTCCAACCGTGGTTGAAAAACACTGACCATGGTTATCCATGTAATAAAATGGATAGAATCAACAGTGACATGCCCTCTGTGCTCATTTGCATATCACTACCCAGAATCCTGGTTTACAGATCAATGATGTATTATGTGACAATGGAGTGAATTAAGCAGGTTTGGGGACATGTGAAAGGCGAACACATAAATGGGGACAATGAAGGTGTCATGTAAAGAATATGTTTGAGCATACATGAAACTTTGATGTCTATTGTCTGATTTCACTTTCTTTGGTTGTGTCCATTGTTCGGTTACTTACACCCAATTCTAATTTTGTATTATGTGTACGTTTTATGCATGTGATTTATATAAAAACGTCTTTACATATATTTATTTATATAAAGCCACCTTGAAACATGTAAACCTCCTTACCTGGCTCCAAAGGAGTTACATCAGATTGATTATATCCATTGGCAGTGCTCCGTCTCTCATATCTTTTCAGGGTCGTGGGTTGGTGCAGGCTAGCTGGGCGTGAATAAGCAGATAGAAAAAGGATGGGTGCCAGGAACTTTTGTAAAACATAAAAGGTGCTTTATTTGACATCCATCTATCTCTCTTAACAGAAAACTTCATCCCCTGGTAGCTCTCTGGACTTCATCCCCTGGTAGCTCTCACTCCTATACTGGGGAGGTACTGATACTAGTTACCCGCACTTAAGTAATAATCCCTTCAGAACAGGGCATTACTGGCCAATAATGCCCCGGCTGGAAGAGTTGAAGGCCCGAGGTGAAGCCCAGACAGGATATTATTGGCCAGTAATGCCCTGTTCTGAGTGGATTATTACTATTATCGGGTAAATTTAGGCTTATTTATTTATTTTTAATTTTTCATAAAAAAGATAGACACTTGTAGTCATTGATTTTTATCAGCATGATTGTCTACATTATTTTACTGCACATGTTTATTAAAAGGAAATTGTACATACTGTACACAGCCCTCTATACACAAACACACTCTACAGACCCCTCTATATACAAAAACTCTGCAGCCCCCCTACACTCACTGCAGCCCCCCCTCTACACCCACAAAACACTCCGCAGCCCTCCTCCACCCTCTACAGTCACAAAACACACACTTAATACACACACACTGAGCATTCCCCTCTAGACCCACAACCACACACTGCAGACACACACACCAACAAAACAGACTGCTGCCCCCTCTTCATCCATAAAAAACACAGCAGCAGCCCCCCCCCCTGTACACCCACTGCCGCTCCCTGTAAACCCACACACTACAGACCCACACACACACCAACAAAATACTCTGCACCCCTCCTCCACCCACAAAACACACACTGAAGACACACACTGCAGCCCCCCTCTACACCCACAAAAAAACACACTGCAGGCACACACACCAACAAAACCGACTTTACTGCCCCCTCTACCCCACCAAACACACACAACACACACACACACACACAACAAAACACTCTGCTGCCCTCCCTCTAGAGTCACAAAACACACAACAACCATACAAACCTTTCTCCTCAGTGTTCTCCTGTGCGGAGCTCTCGGCAAGCAGGGTGGGGGAGGAGTCAGTACCTTGCTGCTGCCTCCTGTCCAATAGGTCCCCTGACTGTGAGCTACTTTCACTCTATGTAGATGAGAACTGAAAGCTGATTGGCTGAAAAACTTGGCAGGGTGCCAACAATTCTGGGCCGCTACTGAATGGATAATGCCCGGAATTTTAACCAATCGGAGAGCAGGGATTTCAATAATACCCCAAATTTACCAGCTTTAGCCTATAATAAGGGATACATTGTCAGTCTCTTGCATAGAGTTAGTAATGCCCATATTGAATGAGCCTCTCAGGAATACACTTCGGGCTTCAGGTTTAGTAACCAGGGACTATGTACTGCATACTTCTTCCATACCTATGTGATCAGGAATGCATTAGGAACTTTCCGGTTGGGCCGGTCCAAACATACTCAGGAGTTACTATGCTGAGTACACCTTACTAAAAGCATGCTTCCTCCTTTTCAATAGTGAGAACAATAATCTCAGACCATTACTTACTTAAAAGGTATGTTCCTAACTGAAAAAAAACAAACTGTGACAGGACACTTTTTAATATACTTAGCTATACACACAAACCTATTTACAGGAATCACAATGAGGACCCCAGACAAAACTCTGAAGAATCTGTTTCTAGAACATTGGGTGGAGCTATATATAACCTTCATTTTCCCGATGATGACATCACTGGTCACAAGACACATTGAGGAGGAGCAATACCAGACTGAGCCCATCCTGTTAATCCATTAAGGCCGTCAACCCCTAATAGAGTTAGTAGTCCCCAGAGGGGGGCTACAGACATAATTATAATTGTCATGTATATCCGGAGTTACAAAGCAGAGAAACTAACAAAAGGACAGGTTCAACATTCAGATCCATGTTTGAACTGTGTTGGTGCAGAGATCTTGAATCATCTTCTAACAGTATAACTAAGTATAAGTATAACCCTTATAATTAAGGGTATTAGGTCATTGATTACCAAGGTTTTGGGGCAGGTAAGAGCAAATATAAATAAATAACAAGCTTCTTTTTTAATCTAGGGAACAGTAAGTAGAAATCGAAAGGGTGAGCTTAAATGGTATGTGCGTAGTTATGTGGGAATTAGAAGGTCAATTAGGAACTGGATCCACAGCATGCTGGTCCACTGCTAGTCTCCTCATTCTTCTATTCTATTGGTGTCAAGATGATCTCATCGATTTTACACCCACCCAGTCTGCAAGAAGGCAAACTATATTTAGTAAAGCTGGGACAAACTTGGAAATGTGATACTTTCTCAGTAAATACACTGTAGGCCCCAGTTAAATATTAGCCTTATTAATGTATATGGATGGGGTTCTAATCCAATCTTGTAGAAAATTCCAATACATATGTTTAAAATGGAAAAATATACTGAACATATTTTTAATCATGAAACATATAGTGAAAATTATGGAGAATGTGTTACATGACTGATTTTAATAAACTGAGCTTCAAGTGGGCCTTTCTTGTGAAATAAATAGCTTAACGGAGCAGCTCTGGCTCCCCTGTGCTAAACGCCACTATTTTCAGCTCTGAGAACCCCCTTGTTCCCGAGATACTTACATGTGAAGTTATCAGAGTTAAATCTCCCTCTTGGAAACAAAATTGGTGCCACAATAGGAAGCTGTAAAGTCATTGGTCGTGGCCTCCTTTTGGATAGCCAATTAAATCGCTTTTAAAAACCAGGAAGTAATACCTGTAACTTCACCACTAAGGGGCCTATGCAGTAAGTGTTCATAAGCCACTTATCGAGAACTTATCGCCCAAAATGCCTACTGCTATTTAGTGAGCCTCGATAAGTGGGCGATAAAAGCCTGAATCGCCCAAACAATTTTTGTTCAAAAACAAAATGGTGAGTGAGCAGTGATAAGCCACTTATCGCCGCCTTTCTGAATGTTCATAAACTTGTGCAATTATAGTAGCCGCGAGTACGTTATCGACGCCTATCACGACTCTAGAATAGCGATTTTCTCCCCAAATCCAAACACCAGATAAAGTTGGCAGGAGGGTGGGGTTAAGCGGCGAGATGGGACTTAGAAAATAAAATGCATTTTTCCTGCATCAGATTGATGCCGGTGTCTCCGGAGCTGATACCCATTAATACAAGCACCACAGGCCCCCGGCATGAATCCCATGCATGAAAAATGCATTTACAGGCAACTTCATTTCCTTAGCGGCTAACCGCTAAGGTAATGAAGGGGGTTAACCACCTGTGCCATGCTTATTGTGGGTAGCGGGGGTGGGTGAAGGTGGTATTTGGCCTTGGGGGGGTTGCGAAGGGAGTTAACCCCTTCAATACCATAGCAGTTATGGTAATGAAGGGGTTAACCCCTCCCGCTACCCACCCGCAAGGCCTAAACACCCATCCTTGGGGCTACTACACCCTTCACCCACCCCCGCTAACCACAATAAACACTAACACACACAGCAGCCCTACTACCCACCTCCTAGGCCCCCAATAAACATTACAATATCTAATACACAATTCACACCATGTGCCCCCCCCCCCCATAAAATCATGATTTATTTTTTTACACACACGATTAATACCACAGGCCGGCGGGGGTCACCGGGTGGTCCTGATGGGTATCCGCAGGCCCCACAGTGCACCCCGGGGGTACCTACGGGTGTTTGGGGGCCTCTGAGTGGTCCCCGCTATGCTCCGTGGCCTACAGGTGGTCCCTGTTGGCCCCAATGGGGTCCATGGATGTTCCCCACGGGTGTCTGGGGGTCCCCGGGGTGTTTGGGGGCCCTCCTATTGTTCCAATGGAGGTCTGGGCCCTCGGGTGGTTCCCATGGGTGTCTGGGGGGCTCTCACGTGTTCCCTGCAGGTCCCCAGGTCCCCCACAGGTGTCCCCCCATGGGTTCTCAGGTGGTACCAGGGGGCATCCGGGGGTCCTTGGGTGGTCCTCGTGGGTCCCCACTGCCTGCGGTACCAATCCTATATGTAAAAAATAACACATGTCCTACATTTCAATCAATAAACCCCCACCCCCCCAATCACATACAGTACAGTAATGGGCAAAATAACTATTATCCAGATATGGATAATAGATTATTTGCCCATTATTAATCACAATATTAACCACGCAGCATAAATAAAGTAAATAAAAACTGTTCTACTTACCACTGGCAATATGATGGGTGTCCTCGTCACCTTACTGCAGACCCATGTCCTCCGTTGCCAGAAAAAATACATAGCAGAATACATTCTAATGACCCCTAGCCCCTTAATGACCGTAGCGGTTAATAACTGCTATAGTAATTAAGGGGTTACCCACTCTGCCCCTCTACCACCCGGGAGGCCTAACCACCCACCTGGACCCACTATACCCACCCTGTACCCATTGAGTGTCATAGTGGTACATCATACCCACATAATATATGCCTGATAAGCCACTATAGCACTCAATGGGCACCTAATCACAATACATTAATGCACAAAAGACACAATAATAAAACATTCCAAAACACCTATACACATGAGGACCACCTGTAGGCCACAGAGCTTAGCCGGGACCACCCAGAGGCCCCCAGACACCCGTGGACACTGTCCTGGGAGAGGGGGTTTGGCCCGGTATTAAACGGGTTACACCCCATTTGGCCACCCCCTGCTCTCACTTGGGAAGCAAGGGGTTAACTGGACTGCGGTCCAGTAATGTGTTTTTACCCTGCCTCAGCAACCAAATGTATATTCCCCTGTAAATGTGTATTGTTCCCATTCCAGTGTTTGCACCAACACATACACTGGGATTGATGCGAGAGGGAAAGGGTTAAGGTTAACTCAGTGTTTATAGCCCTTTGTTCCATGTTCCCGCCTTTTCAGGCTCCATTTTTCAGTTTCCCATAGGTCGCCATTGCAGCTCCATTGAAACCTATGGCGAATCCGGCGGTTTGGGCCCGTTTCCATCGAAGACCAGCAGGTGGCGTCCGAGAGGAGGAGCGGCGGTTCCTCATTGTAAGTCAATGGAGCCATTGATTTCAATGGGGATTCCTCAACGCCGACTTCCAGGAACGGGTTGGCAGCCATCCAAACCGCAGACCGCAAAAGTGGATACATTTTCTTAAAAAGAGCTTTTATCACTACTAGTTCAAGGTCAACTACAATTGGCGTGGGAACCCTAGGTTCTAGGGCACCCAGAAATAAAATTATTTTTGCCCCTAGCCCCTAGGAACCCCCACACACGACCACCACCGGGTCTCAGAATGAGGGACCCCCGTAAAGGGTTGAGCTCAGCAGGAGGGTCGCGCCATTGACTCTAATGGCAGAGCGGAGGTCCCATTGAATCCCATGGCGGCGCTCGCCCATGCATTCCCTATGGCGGCGCCGGCCATTGATTCCAATGGGGGAAAAGCCGCGTGGCGTTAAAACGGCTAAGTCCGAAACTGTAGAATGTGTACGTCCATATCTCCGGTTCTGTGAGGACCAGAGGGCTGGGATTTGGGTCGCATGTAGTCACTGCTCCGGCATGACTGCATGGCCATTTCCAGCCCTCTCTGAACAACCAGACGGAGTATGGGCAAATGTAAAGAACTGTGGTTTTCCCATAGACTTCAGTGGCGGAGTTGCTCCATTGAAAGTCTATAGCGGCGGAGCTCATAGACTTCAATGGCGGAGTTGCCCCATTGAAAGCCTATAGCGGCGAAGCCCATTGACTTCAACGGCGGAGTTGCTCCATTGAAAGCCCATAGCGGCGGAGCCCGTTGATTTCAATGGGAAAGAGTGAAAAGCAGAGATTAATTTTTAGAGCGGAGAATCCTGCATTAAAGTAATAAGAATTTTAACTTGTTTTTGGTATCTCCGGTTCTGGGAGTCGCAGAGAGCTGAAACTTGGCCACCATGGAAAGTCACTGGCCAGTTTCAGTCACTGGCATGAGGGACTAGCCAGTTTCAGCCCACTGGGCCCAGCAGAACGGATTATTTTAATATGTGAAGATATTAAAGAGTGAATTGTATTTTGGGTCTGGTATAAAAACTCAGAGCCCATATTGTATGGTAATGCTCAGGATGGGAGACAAGTGGTCGATCATAAACTCCTGATCAAAGACTCCCCCACCCTGCTAGTGTATGCGAACACAAAGGAATGCAGGACATGGGTACTTGATATTAAGTGTCACACCTTGGACAAAGGGTATCCTGCCAAAGCCAGACTTTAGGACGCCAAGCTGGTGGGCGGGGGGCTAGGGAAATAAGCTCCTGATTAGAATAATATCCACCCAGTGGGCGGGTATTAAGGTGCCCCTCAGGTGAGGTGGCAAGGAGAGATTGGGTGCAGGTAATTGTTCTCCAATGGCCTGCACTCAATAATAAGGTATAGGACTGGAATTGCATATAAACCAGTGTCAATCCTATACCCTGTGTCTTCTTCGTGTCTTATCGTGATGTCTTCATCTGAAACTGTATTGTGGAAGGAATTGCCAATCCTGTATCCTGATGGTTTCCTTGTCCAAACCCCTTAAGTAAGTGTCTATATTTTGCCTGTTATTTGTATATTTTGTGTGTTCACCTTCCTTAAGGAATAAACTCTAATTTATTATATCTAAGTCGTGTTCAATTCAACCCAGATATTTTGTTGTGTATTATTATAACCCATCACTAGCTACCATGACAGACACCCCCCGGGGTGCACTGTGGGGCCTGCGAACACCCGTCGGGACCACCCAGGGACCCCTGCCGGCCTGTGGTATTAATTGTGTGTGTACAAAAAAAAGGCCCCGTTATGGGGTGCCGGTATCTCCTATGCATGGAAATGTCTCACGTCATGTGATCGGGACATTTAAATGCATAGGAGATACCGGCCCCCCATAACGGGGTCTGAATCTCGGGAAGCAGGGGGTCCCCGGACCTGAAACCAAAGTGGTACTGCTCCGGAGACCCCTCTGCACATCTACACTAGTATTAAAATATATTTAAAAAAAACATACATTTCGGACGAGAGTTTCGCTGGGACAGGCGGCTCTCTCAGAGCACAAAGAAATCGCCGGGTTAGGCCTTTTCAGAGAGGCGATCCTATCGCCGGCGGCAACTTGCTTGTTTTGGGAATTTTGCTATCACAGGTAATCAACGCTTTCTGAATACCGTGATAGCAACGCTCACAAAAACAGCGATTTAAATGGCCCAGCGATATTTTTTTTTAATGAACCTTTACTGCATAAGCCCCTAAGTATCTTGGCAACATGTGCATCCCTTGAGCTCAAAAGTCCAGTTCAGTTCTGGAGGATCCCTCAGTTCCAATCCTGTAAAAAGAAAAGAAAATGGGGGGTTAGTTTGGGTGAATTGCTCCTTTAGAATGTGTTAAAATGTACTGTACATTAGACAAAAAGGTCTAAAGAATAAGGATTTAGACTGACAATACTACATTACTGTACATTACCACCTAATCCATATCTATTCTGAAGCTATATATATATATATATATTTTTAGAATAGATATGGATTAGGTGGTAATGTAGTAATGTAATGTAAATATATTTACACGATTTAACATCGTGGCGAGCTCCTATTGGCCCAAGCAGCACACATGTGATACTAGGTGGCGAGTAGATTTTTTTGTTCGGCGAGTAGATTTTTTGGTGATTTGTCGACCACTGTGTATATATATATATATAGTTATAATGGCGCCGCGCGCACGCACGGCAAGGAGAGTGGAACCGGCCGACAGGGAGGAAGATGAAAAAAGAATTAATTTGCGCCGCTACCACCGCTGAAAATGTAAGTATGTGTGTGTGTATGTATGTATGTATGTGTGTGTGTGTGTATGTGTGTGTGTGTATGTATGTACAGTATGTATAATGTTATTAAAAAAATTATTAAAGGATTTATTTATTTATTTAAAAACACACACATACATACACACATATATACACACATATACATAAACATACATACACATACATACACACACATACAGTCATAAACTCGCGCACAGTATACACACAAAACGTGTGCGGCACGTGCACGCGCCTTCACACAGGCACGCACGCGCGCACGGCCACAGTATATAACAGCACTTATTCAGAATTGCACAGGTGACAAGCAATCGCTGCAGTAGTAGCTAGATTTCACTAAGCTTTTTACAAAATACCATATCCTAAATGCAAACTGATATTAGAAAAGAAACAAAACGATGTACCTCTGCGCATTGCCACATCTTAAAATCATCGCTGATCCTGCAACAAATTATGGGCGAGATATATATTCTTTACAACAATCTTGAAAGTAAACATTGCTAGTCACGAATACTAGAGATACAAATTACTCAGGCAACACATACCTCATGCTTACATGTGCTCAATTGATTATTTCAAGACATGACTGATAAGTAGATCAATATATAATAATGCTGATCAACCTATTAATTACAACGGTGACACATTGCACTCTGTAGCTTGGTTGTTTTTACAAAATAAAATTGTTCTCTCTATGCTATTGCAGTGTCTTTCTTTGGGGGGAGGAGGGGGAATGGGTATTGCAGGTAGCACAGATTTAATGTACAGTTTGGGACTGATAGTATTGCATTTCTAACTTTGTTTGCGTGAGAAGAGACTTAAAGAACAAGCATTAAAATGGTAAAAATAGTGTTTCCACTCTATATGTACTCTGTGACTTTAAGATTGCAATTATTCCCCTTCATGTTAAGACATATTTCATTTTCAGTGTTCATAAAACCAAAATGAATAAAGTGACATATTCAATTACAATAAGTTGTAGCTGTAGTGTGATTGTTGAACCAATTACATGTATGACAGAAAATATCAATATTATAACTTTCAAATAGCAGCAAGGTCACCATTCATATGAGTTGTTTACATCGTCAATGGTTAATTTAGCCATGAGGATAAGAAGTGATGATCCAGGGCACATTGGATTTTCCCAAATTTAATGTGCACAAAAAACACGACATTTCGTCCTTCTATGAGGACTTTTTCAAGTGACTGGCATCTTGAAAAAGTCCTCATAGAAGGACGAAACGTCGTGTTTTTTGTGCTACATTACATTTTGAAAAATCCGATGTGCCCTGGATCATCACTTCTTATCCTACATACAGGATTATTTAGGCAGATATCCCTGAACAGGAGCACCGGTCATTGCAAGTATTTGTATTTATTTAATTTGGCGTGCAGCTTTCTTTACTATTGTTTTAATTTAGCCATGAGCCATAGGAAAAGGACGGCGCATGACCAGTGGTGCCCTACCCCCCTACTGGCTGGTTATTGGTCTGTGTCAGAGGGAGGAACAGCCCCTGGGGTATATATTGCCTCGGGGGCTGTACATCCTCTCTCCTGCCACTGCATCTGAAAGAGACCCACCCTCCATTTTTTTTGGTCGGCACCAATAGTGTCCCGTTGGGGCGCCGTTATGGGTTGTTAGTATGTGTTGGTGGGTTATATACGTGGTGTATCTCTGTATATTTGCAATGAACCTCTCTTTATAAAAAATGTCCGCCCCCATATACATTTGCCGCGCTCTCGGCCTATTGGGCCTGATGGTAAGGCGCTTACATGTGGCAGCCACCTCCTTGCTGCCGCCCTCCTTCCGAATCACAGCATCCAATGACACAGTGGACACTGCGCCGTGGCAACGTGACGCCGGGATGTCAAACGACATCATGATGTCGCGTTACCATAGCAACGCAACATTCGCGGCCTCATTCTGCTGCAATTCGTTAGGAGAAGGAGGGGCGCCAGCAAGGAGGCAGCCACCACATGTAAGTGCCTAGGGGCGGCGGATCTTGAAATCCTCCTCTGGTTTTGTTTCATGTTTATTTGTCACGGCTGGCAGGGGTTTCAGAGGGTGCCAGACTGGATTCTAAGGCAGATCCTGGGCTAATACCCTGGGTTGTTTCGGGCAGATGGTGTAAGGCCCATTTGGTATATATTACCTGAGCTGGTTATCTGGTCAGCAGGGGGATCAAGAGCCACACAGATGTGTGGGCTCAAGACACGTTCAGCCTGGCAAGGTTCAGTTCACAGGGTATATACAATGGTTATAAGTAGGAATGAATAAAAGCTGTGGCTGTTATACCCCATATACAGTGTGGTGTATTTTATATGTCTGTGTCTCTTACTGGGGGAAGAGGGGAGGGGAAAGTTGGGGCACCCACGGGGTCATGTGCAGGCAACATTTCTATGTCAGGAAAATGACCTAAAGAAAAACAGAACTAAAATGTTATTACAGCAACCACATGGCTTAACTGGCAGGTGTACACAGTACAGTGTGTGGCATCCTGCATGTGAGAGATCTGCCGGAACTCTGTGATGTTGAGTAATGAGTAATGTCAAGGAAGTGGTGCAAAGGAAGTAGTGACCTCACTTACGTATATTCAGGAAAGGTTTCTCCCTGATACATTTGAGATCGGGTTCACTGGGCTCCTCTGCCAGACATGTCAGCGCTCACTGATTCAGAGGCAGTCTCAGTGATTTTTTGCATCTCTTAGATTTCAATGAAGTCTCACTGGTAGCAGTTATTATTTTTCCATTCAAATGCAATTTTATGGTCTAAAATTCCCAAATGTCACTCATTTGGGTTGCTGGAGGTTGCATGTAAGCCATGTCAAATTCACTTGCAGAAATACAACCAGCTTTAAAAAAACGAAAAAGAAAAAAAAAATGCTTTATCTATGGCTAAAAACGTGATCATTTCAATATTAAAGTACTGTATTTATTATAAAAGTGTCACCAGGGGCAAAAGAGGACCATCTCTTGAAAAATGTATTTGTTTTGTTTCACACATTTCCGCACTGAAGGGATTAATCGTAATAAAAGAGAACATCAGAATTCAGATGCCTAGCAGTGACCCAATGTATAGTAATAATACACTCTCCTTAGGGTTAACTGCTCTGGCTTTCACAGACAATGGCCTGGAGTCATCAATCTACAACAAGCAAACAATACGATATTATAGGCAAAACATTTTTTTTTTATCTTTGTGGTGCAAGTCATCAACATTGCAAGGGTATTCGGTCCCCCTTTGTGAACCTTCAGCCTTGCACCCCCCTCCCTCTCCCCCTACACACACGCACAATTCACTCTTGGAATTGTTTTTTCTATCTAACTGAAAAGTGTAAATGTTATACCTAATTGATTTTTTCTAACATTCATACACATTCCCCCACTTTGTTTCTCAGTCTCTCTCCCTCTCTTCCGCATTCTCTCTCCCCCTCTCTGTGTCATCTCTCTCCCTCTCTCTGTGTCATCTCTCTCCCTCATTCTCTCTTCCTCATTCTCTCTCCGCTCGTGCTCTCTACCCCTCTCTCACTGTCATTCTCTCCCCCCTCTCTCACTCATTCTCTCTCCACTCATGCTGTCTACCCCTCTCACTGACATTCTCCACCCTCTCTCACTGACATTCACCCCCTCTCTCAGATTCTCTCTCCCTCATTCTCTCTCCCCCTCTCTGTGTCATTCTCTCTCCCCTCTTGCTCTCTACCCCTCTGACACTGTCATTCTCTCTCCCTCATTTTCTCTCTCTCTCATTCTCTCTCATCTCATGCTCCCTCATCTCATGCTTTCTACCCCTCTCTCACTGTCATTCTCTTCCCCCCATCGCTCACATTTTCTCTTCCCTCTCCCTCATTCTCTCTCCCCTCTTCCCCCTTCTTCACTCTCTTTCCCCCTTCGCTCCCTCATTCACTCCCCCCTCTCCCTCATTCTTAATCCCTCTCCCTCTACCATTCTCCCTCCCCTTCATTCTGTTTCTCCCTGCCTCCCCATTCTCTCTCCCCTTTCCCTCACCCATCTCTCCCTCCCTTCCTCCCTCATTGTCTCTCAACCCTCCCTCCCTCCCTCTCTCCCTGATTCTCTCTCCCTCATTCTCTCTCCCATCTCCCTCATTCTCTTTCCGCCCGCTCTCCCTCATTTTCACTCCCCATATCCCCCTCATTCTCTCTCCCCTTTCTCACTGTCATTCTCTCTCACCTCAATCTCTATACCCCTCTCAGTGTCATTCTCTCTGCCCCTCACCCTGTGATTCTCTCTCCCCTCATTCTCTCTACCCCTGTCTCCCTGTGATTCTTTCTCCCCCTCGCCCTGTGATTCTCTCCCCATCTCACTGTCATTCTCTCACCCTTCATTCTCTCTCCCCTATCTCTCATTCTCTCCCTCCCCTCACTCCCATTCTGCCTCCCCTCTCCATCAATCTCTCATTTTTTATCTTCCCTCCCCATTCTCTCTCCCACTCATTCTGTCTCCCCCTCCCCATTCTCTCTCCCCCTTCCCTCCATCATTCTCTATCCCCCTCCCTCATTTTCTCTCCCCTTTATTCTCTCTCTCCCCCTCTCTCCCTGTCATCCTCTCTCTCCCTAACACACCCTCACCTCTCTCCGGTCCACTCTTCTTCCTCCTCTGCTTGGACGCACCCCAAGGCTCCTGACACCTCCTCCTGATTGGGCGCTGTTGGGTAATACAGCCAATCAGGATTTGGGGAACTTCCCAGTCCCCTAGCAACAGCTCTGTTCTCTCTCTGCTTGAGGTGATCCCCCGCCCTGTTAAAAAAAACTGCATTAGGCAGACTAGGCGGCTGCCGCCCCCCACATTTTGCCACCCTAGATCGCCGCCTAGTTGGCCTAATGGTTAACCCGGCCCTGCATTGGAACGATACAAATAATGCATTTTGGTGAACAGTGATATGAAAGTGTTAAAATTACCGGACTGAACATACTAACTACAGAAAAGGATGTAGACGTGGGCATCATCAAACAGTGGTGATCTTTGATAAGTTATTTCTTGACTTAAATATCGCAGATTATTGCAACCTGTTCCTGTCCAGTGTCTGCGCTCGTGTTATTTTCACTTTGACTTAGGGCTTTATTTCAGAAAAAACCCTACTTCTCATCTCATCTATTTTACACCACTTCTAAACTCCCCCCACTCTTCCTCTCACCACTCCCAGGATGCCTCCTCTAACCACTCCCAGCACATCTCCTCTCACTACCACCCCCTCCACGCTTCTTCTCACCACTCCCAGCATGTCTCTTTTCACCACCATCCTTCCACTCCCTCTACTCCTCCTCTCACCTCCTCTCCCTCTCCTCCTCCTCTCCTCCTCATACAGTGCCACTACTCCTCTGACTACCACTCATTCAACTCACTCCATTCACTCCACTCCCCCTCTCCTCCTCCATCTCTAACAACTATCACACATTCTCAATTGAACATACTAACTATACAACACTATCACACAACAACGTACAAATATAAAAATACACTACTAATACCCAAGCACTCACAAATTACAAATAGCACAGGACAACCCAATAAGAATTCACAAAACCTGCAAATGCTCTCAACAAACCTCCCACTCCTTATGGCCTATGTGTGTTCTCTCTGCCTCCCAACAGTAGAGATGGGCAAATGTTTTCTTCGAATTTGAATCCAACGTGGATTGGCCAGTTACCTTTCAGCCGCGGAATTACATGTATCAGTCTAAAAAATGAAATCCGCCATTTTTTTCTATCCCTGACAATCCAAACGTTGGTTTAATAATCCGAACCTGAAAACTGAATCTGAAATACGAAAAATGGAATTATGAAAGGGGAAGGAGGAGCCTAGGAGTATAAACCTCCAACTCCTTATGGCCTAAGTGTGTGCTCTCTCCCTTCCAACAGCACTGCCAGCCTGGTTGCTTTAAACACCTTATATAGCTTTCCAAGCAGGCTAATAGCGCACTCGTAACCAAGTCTCACAACATTACCGCCATTTTTGCAGGTGAGTTCTCTGTACCAAAATAATTCTCAATTTTTTCACGGAATGTGTTATGATCGTTTGCATGGGATTTTTGGGGGACTTTTGAAATCTTCATGACTTCTGCCTTATTTATGAGATAATAACACACGTATTTTTTTTACGGACTGTGATATTAACTCTGCTTTAATGGAATTTGATGACTCCAGGCCAATGAGAGTTGTAAATCCAGACTAACAAGTTATCTGGAGCCTGGTGGTCTTATTTTTTCAAACGCATTAGTGAATTTTGCAAATTCCACCCTTTTTGGTTGACAGAAAAGTTGACTTCCATCCAACAAGTTCACTTAATGCTGAAAAAATGGCCCCTGAACGTCTGATTACTTTTGCTTTCAAATTTTGATCAAACTTTAAAATTTTTATTTTTGTTTTAAATTGCTGCTATTTTTCACCACCTTAAAAAAGAAAAATAGTTAATTTTTAAAGTTTGATTAGAACGTTTGGCACCCAAAACGTTATCAACATTTTTGCTGGTTTTTCAAACTCTTTCGAAAGTTTGATTGAAACAACGGCAAAGTGAATCTCTGTTGGCTCTCCCAGCTTTAATCCTGCCACTGGTAACGGCAAAAGCATTACACCTTTCTCAAGTAATCATATCATACTTATTTATTTAGAAAATGCTTTATCAGAAAGTAATACATTGAGAGTTACCTCTCGTTTTCAGGTATGTCCTGGGCACAGAGTTATGATGACAATACATGGTTACATTAATGAACAGGGTTATACATTATATGATATAGTAAGTCACAGGTAACTTGGGATGGAAAACTGTCAAATATAAAGATAACATATAGTTAAAATAATGAAGAAATGAAACTGTACATTGAGCTCCCTGTTTCAGGCCTTTTAGTGCTGGACGGACTGCAATTTATCTTAACTGAATATGATTAGTCCTCGTTATCCAACGTTTCACTTTACAACGAATGGCATATCCAACGCTTCACAATGCAACCCTAACGGACTTTTTTCGACGCCACAAAGCATTATTCGATGCGGGAATGCCTTATCCAATGCTCACCTCCATTGATTAACAAGGGACTACCTTTACAACGGTTGCACTATCCAACACTACTTCCAGAACGGATTCCGTTGGATAACCGAGGACTGCCTTTACATAGAAAAAAGAATTCTGCTTGTGACCGATAAATAAATCATAGTAGGATGTTACCATTTTATTCAACTGATCTACTGTGTATGTAGGCAATGCTTTTACAGATACTTCAAACAAATTAGGAGTTATTCCTTACATTGCTATGTCCTTTGTGTCAGTTTGGTGCAATTTGGTGCTGTCCTCTTATGAAGGTAGAGCCAGTGCTAACATTCAGTGGTGAATGTCATGGGGATGTCATTACATGGAATGCGGTTAAGGAATTTGAATTGGTACACCAAGCATGTACCTTGTAATCACCGGACACTCTTTGGGTGAGTTTTCTGTTAGTGAATCCAGAAATGTGCCCAATTAATAAAAAAAAAATGTAAATCTTTGTGCATAAGTTTGCCAGTTTTCTGTTCACAAACCCAAACGTTTGCCCAGTGCCGATATGATATGCCTTTCTCAGGTTTAAGCTAATTTTCCACGCCAATGAAAAAAATTATTTGAATGAATGGCACCATTTGTGAATTCGGATTTTGAACCCACAAAGCTACCCATTATTAGAAGATGGTGATAATGAACCTTATACATGTCTTCTAGTATACTGTGCTAAAGAAGCAACGTATATGCTTTATAAAGATACTGTATGTACACTATCATTTCATATATGAAGAACTTGAATGTTTGTCTGCTAAAAGGAATCAGAACCTACAAGGACTCTACGTTGGTCTTGTACATTGTTACGAGATCTTTGAACTACAAATAATGAATGAAAACTGAGCACAGAGGACCTCAATTGTTCTATAGGTGAATGTAGAAAATTATTTTTGCCTCGTCCCATATCATATCGTCCTATCAATGTACATCTGCGTCGCCCCAAAGGCGGACAGCCTGTTGGGGCTCCCCAAGAGCTGCGCCCCTCGGCACAGGACCAGCATGCTAAGGGTTAACATTTGCTTGTACTTTGTGGAACGTCAACTCCACCCACTAGAATGTTAATCAGCCAAAAGGACACAAAGAACTTTGTGTTCACAGCTGCATTGAATCTTAACCACCCCAGTGTACATCTGCGTTGCCCAAAGACGGGGAGCCTTTGGCACAGCCAAAGGGTGTGAGCCGTTTGCTGCCGTTCACTGATGTTTGGTAATGGTAAAGCTGCTCTATTTCAATCAGAAACTCACAATCCCTTTATCCCAATGTACTCAATTTTCCAACTCTATCTGTCCATGAAATGTCTGTGAATTGACTGTATAACCTCTGTTATTTTAATGTAACCATGTATTTTTATAACTCTGTGCCCAGGACATACTTGAAAACGAGAGGTAACTCTAAATGTATTACTTCCTGGTTAAACATTTTTATAAATAAATAAAATTGCTGGGCTAAATATAGCTGAACATGTTTGTTCCATACCTCTACTGTTCATCTATTGTAGACAGGACCCCCTACAGGGAGGGACAGCTGGGACTCCTGTCCTGGGCCCGGTGGGTAAAGGGGCCCAGGCCCCATGCTGGAAAAACTTGCAGAGGGGCACCCTGGAAGGTGTTGCAGAGGGGGGCTGCTGGAGGTTGTCTTTGGAGCAGCATGCTATAGGCCTGTGGAAGGGAGGCTCTCTTGACAGGCACCTCTGTTGGCACCCTCCTGCAGCTTTGCAGACCCCCTCCACAGACTTCTAACAGGCCCCCTCAATCCCGAGGGTAGCCGATAGGCAGTGGGTACACTCAAGCTCCTCTCTCTCCCTTACTCTCTCTCCCCCTTCCCCCCTCTCTTCTTTCTCCTTCTCCCCCTACCATCTCTCTCTCTCCACAATCTCTCTCACTTTCCCCGTCTCTCCCCACTCTCTCTCACCTTTCCCCATCTTCCCCTCTATCCCATCTCACTTTCCCTCCCCTCTCTCCCCCTCTTTGTCTGTCTCTCTCCCTTTCTCCCACTCCCATATTCTCTCTCTCTTTCAACCCCTACTTTCTCCCCCTCCCCTCTCCCCACTTTTCTCACCCCCTCTCCTCTCACCCCTTCTCTATCCCCCTTTTCACTATCCCCCTTCTCTCTCTCCCCCCCATTTCCTCTCTTTCCCCTCTGTCTCTATTTCCCCTCCCCAACTCTCTCTCCTCCATCTCCTCCCATTCCCCCTTCTCTCTCCCTTCTCTCTCCCTCTCTCTCCCCATATCTCTCCCCATCTCTCTCTCACACCATCTTTCTCACCCTCCTCTCCCATTTCTTCTCTCTCTCCCTCTGTCTCGCTCCCCAATCTCTCTCTATCCCCTCTCCCTACCCCACCTATCTTCGCTATCTCTACCCCCTCTATCTGTCCCCCCTCTCCCCCTCTTTTTTTCTCTCCCCCATCCTCTCTCCCCTTCCCCAGGTCCATAACTACCCACTCCAGGCCCTTGTCTCATTCACTCCCCTGCCCTTATCTTTTTATGCCACCTCCCCTTTGGGGACCCCAAGTGTGCATGGGTGGAGGGATTAACAGGATGGATTAAGAGGTGGGTCCCTGCTCCTTTAATTTGTCCTGGGCCCCATGATTTCTGTTGGCAGCCCTGGTTGTAGGCTGGAAGTATATTTTAAAAAGATCTTTAAAAAGTATGGCCTCTCTAACTTCCTGAATTCCTTCTGCAGTATCGCCATCTCTGGCTATTTAATTTGTCCTTAAGTGGAGAACGATATCAAGTTCTCTCTCCTATTTTGGTTACAGAAACTAGGATGATATTTACAGTAGCATCACAAACTGTAGAATACATAAAGCAATCAGAATATTCTGTAAGGTAAGAATGATTCACGTATTATTTTCCATGTAGATAGTCCTAATACCATTCCCACTACAAAGAGCAACAAGTGGCAATGGGGCTTATAAAGGACAAATTCTTGCAATAAAGTATAGAGAGCTCAGCTGTGCTCCGTTCAGCACATTACTTGCCTTTCAAAAAAATCCAAGCAATGACCAGCATTATCTGTGTGATTTAGGATTTGCAAGGGAAAATTAATGAAATGTGAGTGATTAATTTATATGGAAGCAAGGCTGACACTACATTTCTTTAAATGTTATGTGACTATACATGATACCGAGAACAAAAATATAAATGATGATATAAATATACGTTTACATAGTAACACGAAATATGCAATGGGATTAAGAGAGTAACATTACATTGTACTACATTGTAATCCACTTAGAGTGCTACATGGTTTATATGCTATTTATGAAACTATATATGCAGGCATGCATGCATAAAGTAAACCAAGAGTACTAATCACACGTGTCATTTTTAGAGGGTGATGTGCTGGGGAGTCAGGACCAAAAAGTCACAAGGAGCTAGTGTGATTCCTTCCTGAACCAGGTTCTCCTTTTACATAGGCAATTTCAAAACCACTAAGTCACTTGTTTTCTTGTATCATGAACATGTGAGATGCAACACAGACACCAAAATAACACTCAGACTTTAGGTGTGCAGATCAGACCTTGCAGTGACAAAATGTCTGTGTTACATAAACACCACGGAACCAGTAATTGCACATTTTTGGTGTGTTACTTGAAAAAGTGATACACTCTTTTTGTTTATTTTATAATAAAATGCACACATTGCATTCATTTTACCCTGAACATGTTAATTATACTGTATGTTGGATTTTTTATTGGATTTTTTTTACAGCTGGGAAAAGAAGCCACACAGAATATTATACTATTTATATGTTCATCTGATAGTTTCTGATCTTCTAAATGCAACATCATTTTTTGGCAAGTAGCAGCACCGTGCTATTTAAAAACACGCTTATTTTGTACTGTGTCTTTACAGGAATTCATATGCTTGGCCGATATGTTAACAAGCTATACCAAACCATAAAAATATGTTTTGTTTTTTTTCAAATAAGAATGTGCAAGGACGGGATCATTTTAAAAAAGTGTTCACATTTGGAAATAAGACCAGCTCCCATATGTTCATTTGCTAAGTCTTCTGCTGCTTTCAGACTCATGATCTCTACTAAAGGAAATGCAATGCATAGTGAAAAGCCCCAGCTCAAATAGCAATGCTGGTATGCAGGGGTCTGTTTTAGCACAGTGCTGTGCAAAGTCAACCATTTTGCATATCTTGAAACCTCATATTCTTTATTTCTCTGTGAATATCCTTCTAATTAGAGGAAAACATTCATTATAAATGGTTATTTTAAGAGATTTCAGAATTTTTTCTGTCTTCACTGGCATTTATTTTTTTTATACTTTAATGATATCACGTATCCCTCCACTGCCAGAGAAGCCATCTTGTTTATCATGATACGAATGTCAGCTTGACACACAATTTATAGCATAACTGAAAGTTGTAATTTAGGATGTGAGGAAACTGGAGAATGCCGTATGAAAAACTCAAAATTCTAATATTATTTTATTTCAAAGATATCTTTACTTGTTCACAACATAACCAAGTGCATATCACATATTAATGGAGAAGTGACTCAGTGGCTCAGTGACTAAAGACACTGTCACTGTATACAATGACAATAGCTTTGAATCAGGGGAGTCTGGTTCAATTCCTGGTGTCAGCTCGTGCAGACCTTGTGTAAGTCACTTTATCTCCCTTTGTCTCAGGCACCAAAATCATAGATTGTAAGCTCATCTCGGAAGGGACTGTGTCGATAAAAATTCCTATGACTTGCGTACTGTAGTTGTCAAGCACTTTGAGTCCCATTGTGAGAAAAGCACTATATGAAATAAAGTTAGTATTAAATTAGCACAGAAAAAAAGAACAGTTTTACTAATTGAAAGTGAGTAGGGAAGATTCTAATAAATTGATATAATCAAATATACTTGAAAAATATGAAATTCAATTCGTATAATGTTACGTTTTTAGTTTTTTACACTGTGCGATTCCCAAAGCCACTTAACTTTGCTGCAAGTCGAAGCTGCATGTTGGGGGGTAGAGATGTACGAACTTGACCAAATTTGCTTCGCCTACGCAGTGCTCGATCTTTTGCAAAAGTACGAAAATTTGCCAAAGCGTTCGATAGAACTTTTTTTTACTGAAAAAGTTTGGGCGACATTGACAAGTTGAATCAAAAATGTAAATTTAAGAAGGAAAAAAAAATTGCATTTCTTCACAGGAAAATATAATCTAAAAAATTAGGAAAATCCTATTTAAACATGCAAATAATGTATTATGAATATGCACATATGCTTATTTCACAGGTATCTCACGTGTGTTCACAGAAATCTCTGTGTATAGTTGAGTGGGTACTCTCTCAGCACTGGATTGAAATCCCTTGTGATATAAAACTAAATACGCCATAATTGTGACTCAATTTCCTATCTAAACATGCGCTAATCTTTTATTACACTACACATATATCTGAAAATGTTGACAACTATAGAATGCACTGCTGTTACAAGCTTCTAAAACAATATACTGTAACAGTGATTTATTTGTTAACATATGCTTAACTAATATGTCACTGATTTCTCCTACAAGATTTCCATCTGATTTCTGTTGCATATTTCGAATGGTTTATGTTAGTTTGCAAAAGCAACATCATTTGCCATTGGTCCTAGAAATGCAGCCTGCTTTTCATTGCAGCAAACACTCTCTGGCACGATGATCTTTTGGTAACACATGGCTGTCAACAGCAGCTACGAAGTTAAAATCGTTTAAAAAGTACATACAGTGCTGCTGCCAAAGAAAAACTTTTTCCTGCTAAAGAATAGAAGCAATAGAGTGATTCCTGTCAATTGTCCAGAATATTGAGTCTTAATTTGAACATGTCTTTCCTCCTCCTGCTGTTCTTTAAGTCGGCATTATAGAGAAACCTGCAAAAACATCACCTATTAATGGCTTGTGGGTTGGGGCAATTAAGGCCTGCTACTGGGTGTATTTAAAGTGAAACACTATCCATCCAGCCACAAGGTGCTTGGAATATTCACTTGAAGTGTTGAATTTATTTATGACGCATTAGTAGGAATTAACACTTTCAAGAATTTCAGTCCAGGGTAAGTATAGCATACTGCTGAACATCTAGTACATATGCGTATACTGTTAATTAGAAGACACTTTGAACTTTAGGTCCACTTTTTCTTGTATACTGTATAACATACAGTATAACATACAGTACAACATGCGCATGTGTATCCCAAGGTTTGTGATGCCACGTACTTTTTTAGGGATATATATTATATATATAGCCTTCCCTGAAGAGCAGCATCTCCCCTGTTATATGCACACCTCATTCTAGTTATCACTGGTTTACACCTTAGTAATCCTTTATTGTTGAACTTTCACACCTTTCTACATCAACCAATCCATATATTTTTATAGTATAATCCTGTGTGCTGGTTCATACACACACACACACATATATATATATCTATATCAAATGGAAATATTCCTGTATGCTCATTTGCATGTCTTAGGTAGGTCTGCAACCCCGCCTTTCACCATTATCACCCAGCACACAGCACTTCCACTGCAGTAAGGGATTCTGGGAAATGACAAGCAAATGAGCACACAGTGCCACTTTTTGCTTCAAAACCATTTTAAACATGGTTCCCTATACGCTTAAGCTTGCTGCATGGTCACAGCTTTAAGCACAGCCAGGGTTAAGATGCATAGCCAGTAAACCCACCCACAGACAGCTGTTTCAACCTTAATGGGTCTCATCAGTGTGAGGTTGGTTATACTGGCTATGCAAAGAAGCAATAAGGATGGGGTTTACCATACTGAGTTAAGTTATGGTGAGTAAAAAAAGTGACAAAAACCCTCCACAGCAAAGCATATAGCAAATGGAAATATAACTGTATGCTCATTTGCATGTCTTTGGCAGGTCTGCAACCCCGCCTTTCACCATTATCACCCAGCACACAGCACTTCCACTGCAGCAAGGGATTCTGGGAAATAACATACAAATGAGCACACAGTGCCTGTCCTGGAACTAGATTCCACATTTCTCTGTCTCCCT
Organism: Ascaphus truei; assembly: GCA_036426205.1. NCBI lineage: Eukaryota > Metazoa > Chordata > Amphibia > Anura > Ascaphidae > Ascaphus > Ascaphus truei. The sequence continues at coordinate 130,740,324 of CM071567.1, read as the reverse complement.
TTGCAGCTCATGGGATTCATATCTCCCTAGTTTAGCCGCCGGTTATTTTCCCTATCCCAGCAGCTAGCTGCATGTGAAAAGGCAACATTATTGTTACATGTTGTTTACACAGTCCTAGTCAGTGTTGGTTGCCTGCAATCTCCTATTCTCCTAGCTGAGAGTGGACTATTCCTACCCCCCTGTCCTTGCTGACAGTTAGTATAGTCTCACTTCCCTTCTAGTGTGACCCTTGCTTCTCACTTCCTTTTCACCCTGGACTCTGAGTGAGTACATGCCTGCTATTTGCCCCAGCAAGGCCTTTTTGTTTTACACTGCCTTATCTTTGATACACTGCACTTCAGACAGAGAAGCCCTCTCTACCCACACTACATCTACAAGTACCTTTCTTCCTGTGATTTTTCCTCAATAAAACTAAGAAAGACAAAAGGACTTGTTGTGCTTTGGAAGAGGGAAGGCATGAGTTAAGCTTACTGGAATCATTCATACATCATTCGTGACCCTGGTTCCAGGAAAGTAAAACAGAGACCGTGTGTTGGGGAAACAGCACACTTCAGTAGCTTCAGTGACACAGCTTCTGGGTACAGGTACTGGACAAGCAAGCAGATTTACACACACATACAGGAGCTGCCACTCAAAGACCTTATGCTATACAGAATAGCCTCTGCACCCCAGGACAAGAAAGCAGCAATACAGCTAGCAGTTTACACTGCACAGAAGCAAGCAGCTTACACTGCACACAGAGCCAAGCAGTCTTCACTCAAGGCAGCAGCGCTGCAGTCAGACAGTTCATAACACACAGAACTTTGATTGCCCTTTTCTGTTTGAGTTCACCCTCTGCACAGCTCCATAGCGAGGAGCTACCATCTCACCTACCCCTGCGCACGTCCCCACGGCTAGCGCCATCAAGGGCCACGCTACCGGACACGGGTCAGAGCCACCGGACACCTGTGAGTACAGCCACCCCTATGCTGAACGCTGTAGGACACCGCTCGGCATCATCTGAGACAGTCGCCCATCGCTGACGCAGGTAACAGACCGCACGCCACACGCACTGGCTAAAGGCCTACACACACGTACAGCATGGCAGAACTCAGACCCTCACCAGACATCACGCAGGAGAGTGACCACTCAGACACAGAGACCGCTGCGCAACTGCAACAGGCGCAGGCAGACGCAAGGCCTAAACGGACAGTCACACTGACACAAAAGGCCCGCGAAAAGTACAAAACTGACATTGAAGCGCACCGCGCTAAATTAGAGTTGGCCTGGGAAACAACTACACTTGGGATACGCAATGTCGCCGGCGCTGGCAATTATGTACAACAGCTCGAGCTGGCAATAACTCAATTAAAGATAGATCACGCACGCTACCAAGAGCTGTCAGAGGAATACATCACTTACTTGGCCAGGGCGAACACCGGCGAAAGCCTGCAAGAATGGGACTTACAGCATAATATTGACTTGACGCGTGACAGCCGCGTGGAAACCTCTATCACAGAAGCCGAGAGTAAGAGAAAAGACCTTTTGCTGGAAACTGCATCACAGCGCTCCAGCACATCCAGGCATTCATCAAGGTCAGAAAAATTAGTGCAGTCCAACGCGTCCAGCGCAAGCGCTACCAAGGCGCGAACCACCGCAGAGGCCGCACGTGCCAGGGCCGAATATGGTCGGAGAGAGGCAGCCGTAAGGGCAGAAAGAGCACGCATAGAAGAGGAGGAACAGACAGCCACCGCTAATGCCGCCGCCGCTAATGCTGCCGCCGCTACAGCCGCCGCTATTGCCACAGCCACTACGTGCAGGAAAGCCAAATTCGATGCGGAACTAGAGGCACTTAATCAAGAGAAGGAAGCCGCCGCCGCCATAGCCCAAGCTGAAGTCCTAGAAGCAGCCGAGCGACAGGACGGCGGGGAGCAACCGTACAGACGGATAGCCTCAGAGGATCAAGTCCAACGTACCGAAGACTACGTAAGGAGCCTCTTCAGTATAAACACCAGCGCACCATCTCAACACGACGGGAGCGACTTCACAGACACCGAAGACTTGCTAGGTCCACGAGGAGAAGACGCTGTTCCTTCAATGGTACATGCTGCCTGGGATAGCCACAGCCGCAACAGTGATCCACACGCCAGCGCGCACACTTATGCACTACAACAGGCTCGCAATCCAGGTACACCCACACGGGAGAACACAGCCCCTCACACTGACCAGCAGTCATCACGCGTCCACGCCAAGGAAGGGGCGACCGCACGGACCCTCCCAGCAACTACCTCAGAACGTGACCAACACGCCGATGCCTCAGGCTGACAGACATGGCCAAGTACATGATCCGGCGTGACCTGGTGCAAACAGGACTTACCAACTTTGACGACCATACCGAGAACTACCGTATGTGGAAGTTCGCGTTCAAGGACGCAATCAAGAGCCTGGGCGTCTTAGCTAGGGAAGAACTCAGGCTGCTAGCCAAATGGCTGGGAAAAGAATCCATGGAACACGCGAAGAGACTTGGGGCAGCAAATGCGAACCACCCCCAAGTAGGTCTTGACCTAGTATGGGGAAGGCTAGAAGAGTGTTACGGCAGCCCCGAAGCAATCGAAGAAGCGCTCTTTAAAAGAGTCGACAGCTTTCCCAAGATCACAGCTAAAGACTACTCGAAGTTACTAGATCTCGGGGACCTGCTACAGGAGCTGCAGTCTGTGAGAACAGACCATTACTTGACAGGACTCAACGTCCTAGAATTGGCTCACGGAGCTTCTCCATCTTGGAGAAGCTACCTTACAACCTCCAAGAAAGATGGATTTCACAAGGCTCCAAATACAAAAGGGAGAAGCAAGTCGCCTTCCCCCCATTCTCATTCTTCTTGAGCTTCATCCGCGAAGCGGCAAGGATAAGGAACGATCCCAGCTTCATCTTGGGTGCGCAAACCACACACAGTGCCAGCAGCCTGAGGAATGAGAGACCAGTGGCGAGATACAGTAACACTCAAACACCCATCTCGGTCCACAGGACAGACGTGTCTTCCACGACCCAAACTACTCCCGATCAGTCGGTCGCCGGAGACGAGAAACCAAGTGACCCAAGCAGGGAATGTCCCATACACAAGAAGCCACACCCACTTAACAGGTGCTTTGGGTTCAGGATGAAGTCCCTAGAGGAACGCAAGAAGTTACTCGAAGAATTCGGAGTTTGCTTCAGGTGCTGCAGTTCCACGACTCACCTAGCCAGAGACTGTAAAGAAGACATCAAATGTGTAGTGTGCAAGAGTGACAAGCACGTAACATCGCTACATCCAGAGGCGCTGACACTCCACCAACTCAACAACCCATCCTCCGTAGCGGAGCATAGCGGGGAGGAAGGAGAAGGAGAGCCAACTGTCACGTCTCAGTGCACCGAGGTTTGCGGAAATGGAAGTGACAAAATATCTTGCTCCAAAATATGCCTTGTCACAGTGCACCCACAAGGACAACCTGAGAAGGCTATCTGGATGTATGCAATCCTCGACGATCAAAGTAACAGATCATTGGCAAAGATGGAATTCTTCAACTTGTTCAACTCACAAGTCAATGCCTCACCCTACACCCTTAGAACCTGTGCAGGGTCAACTGAGACAACAGGGAGAAGAGCAAGCGGCTACGTCATACGTTCAGTGGATAACAGAGTGAAGATAGCTCTCCCCACCCTCATCGATTGCAACTACATGGCTACAAACAGGGACAAGATTCCCACACCAGACGTGGCACGTCATCACCCCCACCTCAGAGGAATAGCCAACTACATCCCGCCGGTAGAACAAGGCGCCAAGATCTTGCTGCTGCTCGGTAGGGACATCTTGAGGGTGTACAAAGTCCGTAAACAGCGTAACGGACCCCACAATGCACCATTCGCCCAAAAACTTGACCTAGGATGGGTGATAGTGGGCAACATGTGCACTGACAAAGGACACAAACTTGACTATGTCAACGCCCACAGAATGGTGATAACCGAATGCGGACACACATCTCTCTCCGAACCATGTCTTGACCATCTCCAAGTGACAGGAAGGCCAAGTGAAGAGAAGAGACAAGGTCATACTCCCGAGACCAACAAAAACATCTTCGCATCAGAGGGATATGACAATGGCCTAGGATGCTCAGTAGTCCAGACAGCTAAGGATGATGAGTCGACTCCACTGAAGGAAGAAAGTAACCTCCCAAAGGTGACTGACAAAGGGAACGTCCAAAAGATAATAAACAATCGGACGGTTCTACCGCGTGCAATGGCACGACTAAGACGTACAGTTGTTCCTCTCCGCAGAATACCAAGTGGCAAAGCAGCCAGCTGCCACGGCTGGCATAGCCGCAAAAGATTGTGCCCTGCAGGTGAATCCACAGTGGCAAAAAGACTGTCATCTAACACGTCAAAAAAGGGACAGTCGCAGAGACATTTCACAAAGGGATTTACAAGGACAAAATAGACTGTTCTTCGTCATGTCCAGGGAGAAAACAACCTCCTGACGGCAGTTAACAAAGAGACACAAAGGAGTGTCATCAAAATACGTGGAGACGTTCTCGTGCAAGAGAAACGTTCCGATGACCTAGGGCTTACAGCGTTCCAGACAACAAGGGATGGTAACAAACAAGTACCATTGATGGAAGATGGAGAATTCCAGAAGTTAATGGATAAGGAGATCTTCAAGGACAGATCGGGCAGTTGGGTGACTCCGCTACCATTCCATTCACCAAGAAGACGCCTCCCAAACAACGATGAACATGCCATCTCTAGGCTCACTTTGCTCCGTTGCGACCGGGAAACCGGAGACCAAACATAACTTTGTGGCCTTCATCCAGAAGACATTCCTTAGCGGCCACGCAAAGCCAGCACCTTCACTGATGGAAGGCGAAGAACGCTGGTATCTCCAATCAGCTGGGGTTTACCACCCCCAGGAACCCGATCAAATCCAGGTAGTGTTCAGCTCCAGCGCTCAGCACCAGGGAGTCTCCCTGAACGACGCCCTCTTCACTGGACCAGACTTGACAACCAGTCTTCCAGGAGTGTTGATCCGCTTCTGCAAGGAGCCAAAAGCCATCTCCTTCTGCCAAACACCAGGTGATAGAGTGACAGGCTACCACGACTGGCATACCTACAAGGGGATGCACTCTGTAGGTGAAACTACAGAGACAAAAGGACTGTTCTTCCATAAGTTTGAAAAGAAACAGGACCAGAGACTTTTGCAAAAGACACTGTGGTGCACCCAGCTAACCTGGACCGGTGCATCGTCTTGGCATCCTTTGCCGAAGAACCTTGGCCAAGGGACTTTGAAGCCAGTGATACCGGCCGGTATCACATCGTTGTGTGGACATGGACTTTTGCATTGTTTTGTGAATACGATGTTATGTATTGTCATTATACATTGCACATATGATCCACATATTTTGTTATATAGTGGTATCTCCAGATACCAGACGGGGAGTGTCCTGGAACTAGATTCCACATTTCTCTGTCTCCCTTTGCAGCTCATGGGATTCATATCTCCCTAGTTTAGCTGCCTGTTATTTTCCCTGTCCCAGCAGCTAGCTGCATGTGAAAAGGCAACATTATTGTTACATGTTGTTTACACAGCCCTAGTCAAGTACCTTTCATCCTGTGATTTTTCCTCAATAAAACTAAGAAAGACAAAAGGACTTGTTGTGCTTTGGAAGAGGGAAGGCATGAGTTAAGCTTACTGGAGTCATTCATACATCATTCGTGACCCTCGTTCCAGGAAAGTGCCACTTTTTGCTTCAAAACCATTTACTGTGTGCTCATTTGCATGTCATTTCCCAGAATCCCTTGCTGCAGTGGAAGTGCTGTTAGATATATATATATATATATATATATATCTAACACACACAAAAGGGAGTCGCTCACACTATATATCAAAAAAAGGCTAAACCAGAACTCAAAAATAAAATATAAAGGTTGCAAAATAGTAAATGAAACTATAACACATACCAAAGAAAATAATATAAACAAGAACTGGTGGTGCTAAGGGATGGCAATAATATGTGGACACACAAAAAAGACTAACAAGATCCCTTATAACAGCACTCTAAATATGCCTAAAGTAAAATATGAGAATCAAACACAAAAAAACAGGAACCAAAGACAAATTGAAAAAATGGCTATGATTTTAATACAGTAGCAGTAGAACAAACTAACATTTAAAAACATACAAACACTGATGGCAGCCTGAAATGTGCTAGAAAATATTAAGAAAGCATAACAAAAGAAAAAAACAATCTAAGGACTAAATGCACTATACTGAAATGAACTAATAACTAACAATCCATATATAAGTAGTAATACAAAACAGTAGAAAGTGCAAAACATCCCCACCAAACCCTAGCTGCATGAAAAGAGAAGAGAAAATAAGATCTCTATAAATGATATCAAAATGAAAATCAGGCAACTAAGGAGAGATAAATAAATTGAAATAAACTTATGAGTGCTAGAAAAACAGCACACATAAAAAATAACAACCAAGGGGGAGGAAAAAAGGAAAATAAATATAACACTCTAACCCTGTATGAAATAGTCCAAAAAATAAAACACATAAGCATGCTGAGGTGTCACCAAACACTATGGCAAGGAGCAATAAGGGAGACATATATGAGTAAGTCTGCTACCCAGCTCAGCATCTATGTTGGTGCTAAAAAGCATATGAAAAAGCCTGTGCTGTTGAAAAGTCCTGGTAATTGACAAAAGAATACTCAGCTGTAGACATCCATGTTTCAGTCCTTATAGAGCACAGGGGAGGAGTAATTCCATCTAGAGTCTCAATGAGAAGTCAAATGTCCAGGAAATACACCAAAAAAATAATCACTAGCAACATAAGTCAGGGGGGGTCCTGCCATCAGGGACACTCGACGCGTTTCGCCCTTAAGGTGGGCTTCATCCCGGAGTGATCAGTGGTTAGTAGAAGAGTGCAGATATATATGCTAAAACAGATAAGTACCGGCGCTGCCTCCCAAGGATTTCTGCCAATAGCTGAAGCACACGAGGGAGGTGACGTCTGTCTGTTGTTAAGGACAGGATTGAATATGCATAGTAAGGTGCTGGGAAGAGCCTGCTTCTGGCTGACGGCAACTGATTGGTAGCACATGCGCTGTTGGCTAGAGGGCGGTATCGTAGCCACCAAACAGCAAAAGATGACGTCATCAGCCTTGCAGTATGACAGCTCCTCCATGCATAAGCATTTGCGCTCTGCAGCCCCATTCACCCAAAGACTCTAAATAGAAAAGGCTGGAGACATGGCAATATATTAGTAATGTTACCAAAATAGTGGCTAAATCCTGCATAAACAAAACAAAACCAGACAGAAAATAAGTAACACACATATAGGGGGCTATGCACTAAGCAGTGATAAGTCGTTTTAAGAGCGCAAAGTGCATTTAGAACGTGAAGTTCCGCCAAGCACTATGCACTAAGCTGCGCAAACAGGCACTTTGCGCTCTAAAACGAGCTTTGATCGTACGATCAGCTGTTTGCGCTGAATCCTGCCCTTCTGCGGGATTCACTAAGCAACGCAAACTGATCGTACGTGAAAGTTGCGCTGAATAAAGCTCACCAGCTAAAGGCAGGTGATAAAAAAAGCTGGACTTAGAAAAAATTCTTTGTTTACCTTTTTGCAGGTGCAAAACCAATACAACAGGCTGGCCGGTGTCCCCGGCTGAGGTCCCCGAGGGAGGCTGGGGGTCGCGCGGGTGTCCCCGGCTGACCCCGCGGCCATCCCAGGGTCCCCGCGGGCCTGCGGTACCAATGTTGTGCCAACAAAAATACTAAACAATATTTCTAACTAAATACACCTCCCTAACACATACAGTACAATAATGTGCAAAATAACTTTGAATGTTTGTAAATGTCATTTTTTACAGGTTTTTTCATTGGATGTGATTGTTGATTTTTTGGGGGAGGCACATTGACTGATAATATATTAATCTGTACCACTTTAGGGTACAGATTAATACATTATTATTATAATATTTGGGGGGCATTTCTGGCTTGGTATTGCTGTTGGTTTTTTTAATGTCAGTTTCTTATGTGGATGTAATTATTTGTATTTTTCCTGCTTAATGTAATAAAATGTTTGCGATTGGTGTTCGTTTGTAGTTAATGTTGTATTATGTTGGCTAATGCGTTTTATGGTTCTTTCAGAGATTGTTTGAATGTATTTATTTGTCTTTTAATGTTTACATTCATTAATGTTGTTGTAATTAGTTGGTTTGATTGGTTAGTGTTACTATTCATTTTGAGTTGGTTTAGGAATTAATTGGTTTCATTAATTAATTGTTGATGTTGTTACTGCTTGTATTCATTGGATTAGCTGGCTGCTGTTTTTATTGACTTTATTTAGGTATGCTAATGCAGTGTTTAATAATGGGCAAATAATCTATTATCCATATCTGGATAATAGTAATTTTGCACATTATTGTACTGTATGTGTTAGGGAGGAGGGCGGGAGGGGGATCGTGTATTGATGTTTGTTAATTATTTTTTAAATATACATTTTAATTATAGTGTAGATGTGCAGGGGGTCTCCGGAACTGACCCGCGTTGGTTTCAGGTTCGAGGACCCCCTAGTTCAGGAGATACAGGCCCCATTATGGGGTGCCGGTATCTCCTGCACTTTCAAGCGTCCGCGTCACGTGACCGGGACATTGAAATTCTGCAGGGGATACCGGCACCCCATAACGGGGCCCGTATCTCCTGAAGTAGGGGGTCCTCGGACCTGAAACCAATGCGGTTCAGCTCGGCAGACCCCCTGCTCATGTACACTATAATTAAAATGTATTTATTTATTGTACGGTCGCCTGTAACAGCCTTGCATGGAGATGGCAAATCTCCATGCAAATGTTACAAGCGGCTTTTTTTTCAATCAGCTAGCGTACGGGAACTTTAAGTGCGATAGCAGGGGGGAAATACATTGCACGCATGATAAGCCAGTTTTGGGCACGTCCGATAAAAAATGGGCTGAGGGCCTTAGTGAATCGCGCCGCCGGCTTCATTTTTTATCGGACGTGCTAATTTTTTTCAGGCCGGCGCGAAAGCTCGGAGCTTAGTGCATAGCCCCCATACAGTGAGACTAAGCAGAAACAAATAATATACAAACGTTTTAAAAAAAAAAAACAGAAGAGGGATTCTTTAAGCAAGAGTGACCCTTAAAGTAACATAGCGAAACCCAACGAGTCATTCAGACCCCTGAGTGCATAGTATTTAATAAGACAATCCACCTACATTCCTTCTGTAATAGGGCTTTTTCTACATCCCCACCTCTAATGCCCATTGACACTTTATCTATTGCCAAGGCTGCTAATAGAGTGCTATCAGCCCCATGAGAATATAGAAAGTGTCGTGCAACAGATTTTTTTTAAAGCATCGAGGTCCCGTTGAGCAAATCTGATGTTCCTCGAGTGCTCTAAAACCCTGAACCTAAGTTCACGACTGGTCATGCCTATATACATTAACTTGCAAGGGCATGTCAGACAATAAACTACACCTTTAGATTTACAATTTAAAGTGTAGCCGATGTTATATTTTTTGGTGCCATCACTAGTGGAAAAGGTGTCAGTTTGTAGCATAAATTTGCAAGCTGAACAGCTGCTACATTTGGTAAATCCCTTCCTTCTAGTGGTGAGGAATGTCTGACTAGCAGGTGGAGTGTAGTGGCTATGGACCAAACGGTCCTGTAGGTTCGGAGATCGTCTGCTGGTCAGGATAAGGCTGTCACCAAGTATATCTTTCAAATCCCCATCTGTGCATAATACAGGCCAATGTTTCTGAAGGATTAACCTAAGGTCTTGCCATCTATCGTTATAGGTGCCAATAAACCTAATCTTAGAGTCACCAGCTTTCTTTTTGGGTTGTAACAATAGGGGGCGTTTAGTCTGTGCACAGCCCTGGTATCCTTGGTGGATACTTCTCTTGCTATACCCCCTTGACAACAATCTTTGCTTTATCTCAGTAGCCCTGATCTCAAAGCATTCCTCTGTAGAGCAGTTGCGCTTAAATCTTATAAATTCACTCCGAGGAATGCCCTGGATTTGGTGGTACTGATAGAAGCTGGAGGCATGTAAAATAGAGTTTGTGGAGGTTTGGTCCATAGCCACTACACTCCACCTGCTAGTTGATGAAATCAGCTTGTCTGATGAAACGCGTAGGGCTAGGTGTGCTGTGGATATCCTAGCATCGTTCCGGTACCTGCTTGTCAACCCTACACTAAGTGTGTGACGTCAGCCGCCGTTCCGCCACATCCGGCATCCCCGGTGGGAACTATAGTCATCTGGTGGTGTGTGGAGAGCCTGATGTCGTGAGTCCCTGCTGGACGGTTACTCACGAGGACTAGATCGGATCCGGTGGAGCTGCAGAGCAGTGGAGCGGATGTTTGCTGTTATTTGGAGCATGAGTATAATCTCATAAACTGCATTTTTATCTTCTATGTTTGTGAGTTCGATTTATGAGCTTTTTTGGGAAATTAAATTATTTTTGCACAGTAATGCACTAGGATTGGGCGCTTTTTTCTTTTCTTTTTATATATATATATATATATATATATTATATATATAACTATATATAATCTATTATATCATATATATATCTATATATAAAATATATCTCATATAGAACTATATATCTATATATCTAGATATACAATTATTAGGAAATCTATATTTATATTATCATCTTTTATTTACTGTTGCGAGAAAAAGTTTGTGAACCACAATGATAATTACAACAATTCCATAGATTTTCCATGATAACCTTACTGAATCAAAACCAGTCTTCTTAAATATCCAATAGGGTTTATATTAACCAATACCATGTCTTTGAAACACAATGATGTATGAATTAGACAAACAATGAGTAATTAAGAGTCACGGTATGTGCAAAGGCAAGGGTTTGGTTATATCAGGTAAATAAAAGGGGAAAATTAGGATTAGGTGTTTAAATAACTAGGTAGATCTTCAGGGTTGAGTTTGGGGAACCCCACCCTATATAAAGATCAGAAACTTTGTAAGTTTGGACTTCACCATGCAAGTGTGTGGAAACATGTCGTGCCCCACGATCAAAAGAAATCTCTGGGGACCTCAGAAAAGCAGTTATTGATACTCATCGGTCTAGAAAGGGTTACAAAACAATTTCTAATGATTTGGGGCTCCACCAATCCACTGTCAGACAGATAGTCTACAAATGGAGAAAGTTCAAGACCACTGTCACTTTACCCAGTAGCGGTCGTCCTACCAAAATCTCTTCAAGAACAAACCGGCAAATCATCCAGAAAGTCACAAAGAACCGCAGAGTGTCCAGGAAATGTTAAGACTAAGGGTTTTAGAAGAGTACCATAGTGACTGGTGCAGTTCCCTTGTTCTAGTACCAAAGGCAGATGGGATAGTACAGTTCTGTGTGGACCTAAGGAAAGTCAATGCTGTCTCACAGTTTGATGCATACCCAATGCCCACAGTGGATGAGTTGCTTGACTTCTTAGAAGAGACGGCTACATTACCCTTTCATCAAATCAGAGTGGTTATGTCAAATTCCTTTGGAAAAAGAATACAGACCCAAAACCAGTTTCGCCACTCCTATGGGCCTGTTTCAATTTGTGAACATACCGTTTGGGTAACAACTTTCGATAAGAGACCATTAGTTGGTCAAACATATGCCTCTAATATAGGCATAGGGGCAGTGTTGTCTCAGGACTCTGATGGCTTAAAACAACCTATTCCCTTCTTGAGCCGTAAATTATTTCCGTGGAAGGTTAAATATGCAACCATTGAGAATGCAGCATTGGCACTGAAATGGGCAATTGAAGCATTGAGGTATTACCTAGCCGGGGTCCACTTTGTGCTGGTAACTGACCATGCTACCGTGAAGTGGTTGAACAAAATGAAGGACTCAACCTCAGGTTGACCAGATGGTATCTGTCCCTCCAACCATTCTCTTGCGAGATACAGCACAGGTCGGGCAAAGAGAAATAAAGCCATAGACCTGTAAGGGGAGGGTTGGCATGACTTAAGGCCAAGGGGACCCTCCCCTAAGGGTCCTTGAGGTCAGGCTAGGGGATGGGGGTTAAGAAAGGGTACTTTAGGTAGTGGGAGGGATCCTACCGTCCTCTTCTATAATCTGCTGAAACAAAGATCCACCCATCTGCCTTGTCTTTAGGCATGAAGGATGGCGGCTTTTTGAGGAAGGATTGGGATTGTTTTTGTTATTCATCACAGCTTGGGAATGTTTTGGGCAGGAGTAATATTTACTCTGGGAGGGGGAACTCAGTCAGTATTGGTTCGTAGAGGGAGGTCTCAAACTTCGTAAATTGATATTTGGGGAAGGCGGTACCATTCCAAGTTTCGGCGGCCGGAATGGTGGTGATCTTCCATATGGTAATTTGATACTGTTCTCGGCTTGGCCGGCCAGAATGGTGGTGACCTTCGCATGGGGGCTCTGTGCCATTTGGCCTAAGGTGCTGAATGGCTTAATGAGCATGAGCTGAGAGTATTCTTTGAGCTTTAGTAGATGTTAGCGGAGCAATATGGCTAGGTCTCTAGTTGGGGATAAATGTTATATTTATCATGTTATTATAAATAAAGCGGTGACCGTTATTTTCTCCCATGTGTTTATTGGGAATGGGAGAGGGGACCAGATCGAGGCATGGGTAAGTCATGTCAATGTTCATTTTATGTTGTGAGAGAGAGGGGAGGGACTAGTTTCAGCTGCGAGTAACCCTATCTACTCACCAATAAGGGGGTACTGTAACAGGGGCAAGCCTGTTACCAAGAGCTATGACTTTGGGTGTCGACCGACAAGGATCCCTGCCTGGAGGAGGCATGAGGATTAACGAGCCCAGTTAGGAGAGAAAAGGTTTAAAAGGCAGCAGCAGCAGCGTCCAGTCCACAGGGTTGCTGTTCCTAGACCCCTGAGGGACACTGGGTCTGATGTACAGTATTATGTTTGTATATATGGACTTTACTTGCCAGAGCTGAGAAAAGAGCTGTATTTTGAGTTGCTGAACTTTGACTAAATAAAAGCCCACGTTTACTTTTCCAAATGCAAGTCTCCTGTGGTTACGTCTGTGTGCATCACCTACAGGCAGCAACATATCCACAGTGCAGTAACATGTGTGGGTAAGAACAAGAACAAAACATAAAATAATGAAGTACTAGGTCCCTGCTGCTGTCCATATAAAATGGAGCCTGTAAATACACAATTAACCAGACACCCTTCAAACTAATTAAGACAAAGAGTGAGGAGATATTACACCATTATTGATGTATTAAATGTTAACCAAATGTGGAAAAGTGAGCTCAAGAATATATATTGCTCCTATGTAAAAAATATAAGAATAATACATAATATATAACACAAAAAAACAAAAAAAACACACAAAAGGGTGTAAAAGCTGCCCATCCACAACGACCATAAAAATACACAGAAAGTATCATCACAAATTTCAAAAGTCAATGCAGTAAATCCACTATATTAGGCGTTTTGCAGCTTTAAAAAAAGAGGGCCTTTAATCTCCCACAGTAACCTACAAGGCAGAAAAAGAGCAAAAAAACAGCCTTCAATAGTGTACATTGATAAAGTTTAATTCAATTCCTTTAAATAATGCCAAAAAAGGCATGTACTGTAAAATCTACTGCTGATCCTCGCTGTCACAAAAGAACCCTTAGTTCTAGGTTTTTGCAGTTTGTTCTCTGCTCAGACTGTCCGCTCGGCGTCTGTCAGCTAGGAGATTTTGGCTTGGTATGGCTGCGCTGCTCTCCTGCTTGTCGTATTTGTCGGCCTGTCGGCCTAGCAACCCTGTGTGTTGAGTCGCAGCTTGGATGATGTCTGGGGGTTGTGTCAAGTAGATGCGGTGTTCCAATAGCAACCCTAAGGGTTAATCCCCTGATTGTGCGGGAATAGTCCCACGAAATGCGTACGGTTGCTATAGGAATAGAGCATCTACCCCCCAGATGTCACCCAAACTGCGAATTACCCACACATATGTCCTTAAGGCTTTTTGTTCATTATAAAAATCAATAACGATTCACTTTTAAAATTCTTGTTCATTTTTAAGAAGTCATGTGACGAGTCCAAACCAAATGATAATCATCATGCAGGATTGATGATTTTCCTTTATCTCTTCCCTTTTTATGAATAATTCTCACATTTGTATATCATGGCTAAACAATTGCACTGTATTTACCTTGTATTTTTTGTCTAAACCAAGATGCTCAAAGATACAGGGCATAGAGTATATGGAACAGATTGCTTAACTTGTCTCGAGTTGTCAATTGTACCTTCCAAAACATGGACAAAAGATAGTGTTACCAGCACCGGCCACTTCAAATGGTGAAAAAAAATAAAGGTTTTTTTTTATCCTTAGGATGATAAAGATCACATTTTGATATTCAACCTTTCAGTGCTGTGTCTATTTCATAGGAGTCTGCTGGTGTGTTTATCCTATGAGCTGTCTGACACGTGCACTAGTCATATAGTGGCTGGATGGATAATTGGAGTGCCTGTTATCAAGTATATATGTGTATATATATTGATAAAATTAAAAATAGCCCAGGAATGTACCTCACTGGTCAAGTGTTTGATGTCCTTAATTGATTGTTATAATCTATTGATAGGACCAATGAGCTGTTTGAACACAGTGCCCGGGTTAGAGGTTTGTATGGTAGCAAAAAGTACTCAATTAGTAGGGCGGTCGCTTTATCTCAATAGTCTGTGTGACCCTTCTATGAGCAATAATAGTGTTTGGCAGACATGCATGCTGATGTGTTAGTTAGGATTCGTTCGCTGCTGCAAGGGAAGTGTAACAAATACAGTGGCAACAGTTAGGTCATAGAGATAAAACCAGTACCTTCTCTAAACTAGTGAGGTACATTCCTGGGCTATTTTTAATGTTATCACTGTGGATGGCTACTCTCATTTAGTTAGCTATATACAGAGTAACTATCTCCTTATAAAAGTGTTGACACTCTTTTTGAGTCCTGTGATTTAAACAGGACTATGCTAGCACTGTGACTACAACAGGGTTATGCAATACA
Organism: Ascaphus truei; assembly: GCA_036426205.1. NCBI lineage: Eukaryota > Metazoa > Chordata > Amphibia > Anura > Ascaphidae > Ascaphus > Ascaphus truei. Next base: position 130,725,277 of record CM071567.1, on the reverse strand, counting down.
CAAGAAAACACCATATAATTTATTTTCCATTTTATTTCATTTTTAACTAATTTTTAACTATGTCCTCAAAATGCCTTCCTTTTAAAAAATTATATTAAATAAAGCTATTTTAAGTAATTCCAATTTTCAACTTTTTCTTGCTGTGCACCAGGAAGGGGATTTTTTTTTCTGAGTACCCCTGAGTACTTTAACATTTACATATCCTCTTCCCCGGTAGCACGCATTACCTTTTGTCCATTGTAATGAAGAATAATTTATTTGGTTTTGAGCGAGGTGTCTTTCCATATTATCTTCTGAATTATCATTGCACTTATTGCAGCATTTTGCAGTGCTGCTTCCCAGTAGGTAGCCAGGCTGAGGTTTGAATGATAGCTGGTGTTCAACCTTCCGGGATTCTTAGAACCTTCTGCCGTCACGCCTTCTTCCTTAAGGGCTCGCTCAGATAGGCTGCTGCGGCAGCTTGCTAGCATTTGCGCCCCCGCCGCTCGCTCTTGCAGCACAGCGATCTGTGCTCAAACTGCAGGAGGCAGATCGCGGCGTTTGGGGGTGTGGCGGGGGTGTGGAACGATCGCGTCACGGAGCTGGTACACCTTTATTGGCTGAACCAGCTCACGTCACGCGACTGTAGCCCCAAATTACAATTTGGGTTGTGCCGGCAAAATGTCGCAGCGACAAATCTGCACTTTGCCGCCGGTGGAGTATTCAGTTTGAAAACTCCCACCGCACAACCCAAATTTGTGACGGACCTGCGCGTGCACGTTTGCTTACGCACGCCGCATCGCCTTCTGTCTGAGCTCAGCCTTATGCTATCAATCCCAGCAACACGCCGTCCTCCTGAGAATGGGGGCCATCACTTTTCTCTATCTTTCATACTTGGGGGTTGAGGTCTTACCTACAATACCGTCCTCAACTGTACAGTAGTATATTGGTAAGCACCTTTCCCACTTTAGATGGATATGCTGTTCAAACTTGCTGGAAGTCACAGAAAAGAGAAGCAAACAAAAGCATGTGACATCACAAGGGTCAACTGATTTTCAAATGTTTACAAATCAGGGACCCCAGACTGATAGCACTCACTCTTGCTAAAAAATAAAATAATGTCCCATGTATTCTCAGAGGAAATATATGCTGATTTCTAAAACCCCATATGGCTGACAATAGAGACAACTTGCTGTGGTAACATGGCAATAGTCTGCTGCAAGCCAACGAAAACTCAAGCAACATGAAAAGTGATATTTTTTTGGAATTGGTAAGGGGCATTTGGTGAGTTCAGTTAAACCAGCTGGAGAAACTAAATATGTGTACATATGGGTATAGAGGTGTGTATTAGCGAATCTAGTGTTTGCATTGATCACATCTGGACACAGCATTATGTGTTGCACACACCTAGTGATTGCTATAATATAGTGCTAATGGTTTATTGTGCTGACATTTGAATGGATTTCAGGCACAAGTAAAAAGTTATTAAGGCTTGTTTTGCAGGTTAATTATTTTATTCTATATTCATTCTTTCTTGCAAACAAACTCAATGTTTTTTTTGTATCTTGCCTTAAGTTATTTACACTCGGAATGCTGACACAGCAGCTCACATTGTTACAGCAGGCAGCAGCACCCTTGTGATTTGGTACTGCATGTTCCAGTGCTAAAAGAAGGGAAATGAGTAGACAAAGTTCCCACGTGTTCTGAAGGAAAAACTATGCTGTTGCACTTCTGCTAAGCCTACAAATAATAATCTTTCCCCTTCTTCGGTAACTTCCCAGTGTCAGCTAAGTTGGTCATTTTTGATTTGTCATGAGTTTCAGCTACACCTGTGCAATCAGCCTTGTGGTCATGCTAAATGTAATGTTACAAAGCAAAGTCACCATGCAGACATCAAACACATGTTTATTGTAATGTAATAAGATTGTAATGTTTTCACAAGTTTTAAGCACTGCTCGGGATTTTCGTGTTTCTCTTTCCTCACCTTACCCAGGAGTTGCTCTATGGTCCCCTGACATTCGAGGACCCCCAGGATCCTTAGCTGACGGGCTGTACTTGCTTACTTGCCAGTTTCCACTGGCTCAGCACTATCTTTGGTGACCAATAGAAATCTGTATTATCACCAGGGGCTATTGGCGAACCCCCCCCCGCCTCTGCCCCCCAGCCCAGTTTGCAGATTTTCAAGGAAACTAAAACTCGATTTTACCGTTGGGGACCACAGATCAGTTCTGAGGGACTCCCAGTTAAGGTTAGTACAGGCAGTCCTTGGTTATCCAAAGGAATCCATTGTGGAAGTAGCGTTGGATAGTGAAACCGTTGTAAAGTGAGTCCCATGTTAATCAGTGGCGATGAGCGTTGGATAACACATTCAGGCGTCAGATAATGCATTCCAGTGTCGAAAAACGGCCCATAGGGATGCATTGTAAAGTGTTTTATATGCCATTCGTTGTAAAGTGAAACGTTGGATAATGAGGACTACCTGTAAAGAAATATTTTGAATGGGTTGCTGCTTTAAACTAAACATGCATGATCTCTGCTCCTTTTCATTTTGATTTCACTGAGAAATAAAACAAAAATAAACAGTGTTTCCAACATATCTGGCTTTGTAGACTGTTTGCAGGAGATTCTTTTCTAGCACTCACGGCAAAACTCTGGCAGGTCTTCCTGTCCATCTGCACCAGCGTTTCCCAGATTGTGGGTCGCGACCCGCACCGGGCACGAAAGCAAAATGCCGGTTCGCCTAAAAAAACTCTTGAAAACCTAGGTGTTTCGTTCTTGGGTTTTTGTTTTTGCCCTAAACTCTAAAATACGAGTAAATAACGTTGAATCGGGACTATTAAATAAATAATTCAAATAATCGAGATGAACGACGCGCTCCATCCACGTCCATGCCATTTCGTAGTCTCGTTGTTCGCTGCAAAATAGCCCAACCAATGGCGAGGCAGCGCGGTGGCGGGAGAGACACGCGACTTGCGATCTGGTTGCCAGTTGAAGCTCCGTAGTAGTACATTCAGTCAGTTTCATTGGGAAACATTCTGAGGTGCGGTGACGCGGGAGACTGTAGGATCCGGGTATCGCGAGAATATGCAACACCCGGAAGTCACGCAGTCGCGTTGTGGTGTCACTGTGTCCCAGCACGCGGGAAAGACGCTCACTATCCCAAGAACCGAGTCTAGACCCTTGTACAACTGGTTACGCAAACGTAGCTGTGATCTTTTCATTTACTGGACTTCATATTCTCTACATGTTAGTTACTGCTTGCATTTTTTTAAGAGTAAATGCTTTTTTATTGTAATATATGAAAACTGTATGGACATTCATATCTGTTTTATTTTACATATAGGCGATAAAAATTTTAGTGGGTCACGAAGGAGAAGTATAAAAATAACCGGGCCACGGATTTTTTGGGGGGGGGAAACGCTGATCTACACTGACCTGCAATACCTTCTGCCACCCAAAGTAAGCGGAATCATCAACCATGCCACATGCATTTGAGGCCATGTACCATTCTCATATCGCGACTCGGAAAATGGCCACTGTTAGTGGCTGTCTCAACTATACCATTAGGCTGCGCCTATAGTGCCGGCGATGCGAAGTCGCCCGAAAACAAATGTATTGCCGCCGTCGCGTGCGCTTATAGTAAGCGCGATGTGATGGGAGCGACGGCAGCGATGCGAAATTTGGAAGCTGGTCAAATTTGATTTTTCAGAGGCTGTCGCCACATGTGACAGCCTCTGAACCAATCAATGACCTGGTCGCCTTTGACGTCGCCGCTAAGCGAATTACAACTTTCGCTAGCAGCGACGGGTGATGTGTCGCCGTCGCGCGCACTATAAGTGCGGCCTTAGAAGCATGCATACCTCATCACTGTGCTCCTACCATAATTGCCATGGTACCTACCTTTCATTTGGCCCACCACGGGTGCCAAATCACATAATGCAGCCTACACACATAATGCATTTATTGCAGAACTACTGTGCCCATAAAAACACCAGTCATTCTAATCCCGTCTCTAGTGAATTGTACAACTTTGCATTTCAGTCTGTTTTTCCTGCTCTTTTTCAACGCTTTTGGGCCTGTCCTCTTGGTGGGGCTGCTCTGTTTTGTTCTGCCCCTTTGCTCATATTACATTGAAGCCCTCTTTTATCTGACATTGCATATCACAGTAACACATTAGTATCATTTGGTATTCACCCCACCCCTGGAACAGTGATGGCTTTGCCAATGTTTTCTTTCCCAACTATAACATATTGTTTAATGCTTGGATTGAAAAAGTGAGCAATCCGTTTCTCTCATGTTGACTGGTTTTTTATCTGAACGTCATGTCCTTGTGGCATTAACAAATGCCTACTAATATGTTCCTTTGACGCTTTATAACCTGATGCAACAAACAGTGGTGGAATAACACAGCTTTCAAAAATAAAAGGATGCACACAAATCAACAAAGTGGTTAAAACATAGAAAAACACTGTTGCATAAAAGAAACGCACAAAGGGCAGATTCAGCACACACTACTGAACCTTTCTTGCAAATGATTTCTCATAGCTTTTTTTTCTTCTATTATGAGTAAACTAGGTCAGAAGCATTTCTGCTGAACAAATGATGCATTTAACTTCAAGGGATAACCTTATGTTATCTTTCACTGGACACTGGTGGTTGGTGTTATATCTGTACTTTGTCCATTTGTTGGGGTTAATAACATTGCGTCTTGATTAGTCTCACAAGCATACATACTGTACATTGCTAGTCCTGAGTTAAAAAAAACCCCACCATGGGGTAATACATAATGGGGAGTTGTCAGTAAATGATTTTCTTAGGAACAAAAACATGAAACATTAAGCAATCTCTGTGCGAACCAAAGAACATTCTTCATGCTACAAATCACAAATTAATTCAATCAAATAAAAAATAGATACTCCCTTTTGTGGGGTTTGGGAACTCTATGTTACAAAAGTAGGTTTTCCTGTTCTCTCAGCAGCAGACTTTGTATTTCTACATAAGACATTTACAGCAATGCACCACAGTTAGATATCCCACCGCTTGGCTATTCTTTTTGCTGGCCGTTAACATGTTTTTGTTTTCTGTGTCACTGGCATCTAATAGGCGAAGAATAGATATTATTCAGCGAGCATGGGGGAATAGGAAGGGAAATGCTTGCATGATGTTATTGTATGATCAGTTCACCAGGGTTCAGTCTTAGGAGGAAAAGGAGCAGCTGGTGTAACTGCCAGTGGAGAGTAAAAAAGAAAATCTAAGTGTGTTGTATTCTACTCTTCCAGTGGAACAGGTGGCAATGTACTGGTTTTAAAGGTTGAAATCTGTTTTTCCTTTAACAAACTGACCTTTACACCCACCCCACTAGTTATCCAAATATCTAGGGACCTAAGAATGGGATAACAAACAGGGGAAGGTAAAGGCTGAGATTTCTGCAGAACAGGTAAGGTAATTACGTTGGAGTATGAGCAGTATTTCAGACGGGATCACGTCAAATACGACTGGACAGAGATTAGCTAGTAGAGCTGCATCTTTAAAGAAAAAATATATTAAGAATAGTCTAAAGGCAAAAAAATACATAATATATTTGAGATTTTTTTTTCTTTTGAATTGTTGGTTATGTAGCTGACAAACAGTATTTTAAACGGTAAATAATTCATTATTTGGTCTTCAATTAGTCTTATCGTGAAAAATAAAAAGTCAGTAAGGTCATGTGTTATATTCAGAGCATTGTGTGACATTTATTGCCAACAGGGAAATCCCTAATCTCTAAAAACAGTCAACTCATGATGAGTCTTCCCATTACTTATTTAAAGGACAAAGAGTATTGTAGGTGGTAATATGCTACGCTGTGCAGGTCCTTCTGTCAGGGTCCTACTGCATGGGAACATCTCCACGGTCTAGAAATGCATTACCGTTCTCCCTCACATTCTCATATGGGGATTAGCTACCCTTGCATCTAGTATAGAAAGTAATAATTGCATACATGCACTTCAAGTATAGTGAATGCTACGTAGCACAATTTAAGATTCTACAAATCATTTTTGATAGGCCCATTCATGCTGTCAATAGAGTTTCCTACAGTACATGTCCTCTTTCTGTGCTTAGCACATCTTGACTGGATTTAAAATGGTTGCTGATTCCTCCCACTGAAATAAGAAGGACTTTATTGGCATGAGATTACATTGTTTATTTTATGGCTTTGAATAGCATTAGAAAAAAATACATGGTTGTATCTTTTTATTTTACATTTTTGCAAAAACAAAATTGGTCTGAACCATTAAGAAATGTTACAGTAGATAAGACTCTTTGAAGTGTAATTCATTCTAATCACTAACATTCATGCCAACACATATACATCTACAGGCATATGAGGTATCATCATTTGGAGGACACATTCGCCGTAGTTGGCCTCGTCATGGATCTAGGTTGGGAGGATCAGTTAATCATTTGAAGTTCTTTATTCCTCAATTAAGAGAACAAACATCCCTCATAATGTCATCCTCATTCTTTATTATTGATAATTTCCTAAGTTCCTAAACTGACATCTACAAAATCTTGATAATACTATCTTGCCTCCATACACACATCACACACACACACACACAACAACACACCACACACACACAACACCACACACACCACACAACCCACACACACCACACAACACACCACACACACACACCACACAACACCCCACAACACACACCACACACACGTCCGCCACAGAATCGTGGGGCCCAGGCACAACATTTTAAGCACCCCCCCCCTTGTCGGCGGTATTGCGAGCTGCCCACCACCTCCCATTTCACACCTCACGAGCCCCTCTCTCCCCCCCCTCTTCCCATGTATTTCTCTCCATTCCATCTCACCCCCTCTCATTCTCCCACCTCGTAGGTATTTCTCTCCCCTGCGTCTCACTCTTACTCCCTCTTTTCCTCACTCACCCCCTCTCTCCTCTCCCTCCATCAATTACCCCACGCTCACTCATTCCCTCCCCCCTCAAACAATTCCTGTAAGGAATCCACACCTCAGTTTACTGCTTACCTTGCCTTACAGACCTGTGCAGTCCTGTAACACTCCCTCTGGTATCTACTGCAGCTGTGCAAGCTATCACTGCAACCTAGCCTTGTACTCACTCATTGGAGCAGTGCCTTCACACCCTCCTCCGGGGATTGGCCCGCTGGCCTTTAAGTACTGCATCCCCACAATTCGGATCAGCCTGCGCAGTCTAAGGTTGGTGCTTTTACAACCCCACGTCAGCCACGCGGTCCGACCCAGGTTTGTGGCGAGCACAACCGTGACAATACCAAAATAATTCCCACCCCCAACGTGAAAATCTTCCCACCCGCAAATACATACAAAAAAATCCCCCCCATGCATACAAAAAAACCCACCTACCCAATACATATATATAAAAAAATACATATAACCCCCATATACACACACACACACACAACACACACACACACACACACACACACACACACACACAACACACACACACACACACACACACACACACACACACACACACACACACACAACAATCCACACACACACACACACACACACACACACACACACACACCATATAAAAAAAAACAACCCTCCCAATACATATAAAAAATACCCCAACCCATATAAAAATACCTCCAAGCCCCCAATACATATAAAAATTCCCCCATGCCCCCCAAATACATATACAAATACTCCCCATGCCCCCAAATACATATAAAAATTCCCCCAAGCACCCCAATACATATAAAAAGAACCCCACTTCCCCAATACATATAAAAAGACCCCCACTCCCCCAATACATATAAAACGACCCCCACTCTCCCCAAATACATATAAAAGACCCCCACTCTCCCCAAATATATATAAAGACCCCCACCCCCCAATACATATAAAAAGACCCCCACTCCCCCCAATACATATATAAAAAAGTAGACATACCTAGGGGATGGTCGGGACCGGTGGCTGCAGGGTCCGGCGGCCGGTGGGGGTGTCTGCGGAGCCGCCTGGCTGGGGAGGGCGCTGTGGGGAAGGATCCTAGTAGGGCCTGGGACTGACGGGTGGGGAAAGATGCCGGGTGGTAGGGCCTGGATGGGGGAGCCGAGGGGATGCCGGTAGGGGCATGGGGATGGTGGGGAGAGGGGCTCTGAGAAGCGTGGCTAGGGAGAGTGCGGGTAAAGGCCCGGCCGCCTTGTCCCCTACTGCAGGGGGAGGCAAGGGGCTGAGGAGCGTGGCTGGGGAGAGCGCGGGTTAAGGCCCGGCCGCCCGGGCCACTACTGCAGGGGGAGTTGAGGGGATGCCGGAGGGGGGGGGGCTGTGGACGGTGGGAGTGCCTAGGAGCATGGCTGGCAACTTGGGGAGAGCGCGGGTTAAGGCCTGGCCACCCGGGCCCCTACTGCAGGGGGAGCAAAAATTACGGCATTTTTTTTCCCGGACACTTTTTTTGACACGGGCCCAGCGGTGGCCATTGACGGCTGGGACCCTGAGTCACCGGGCTCAGGATGCCAACCCTGGAAGACCCCCCCCCCCCCCTGTTGGAGGCCCTGCACACACACACATCCTTAAAAAAACTCTTACACTATATAAAAGCCCTTTCACACACTAACAGAGATCCATGTCAATACCTAAAACAAAACAGTATAAAGTGTGAAGTTAATAGCAGATGTTGGGCACAATATGTTCTGTTTTAGATGTTAATTATAGCTGTCTTCAAATTCTAGTTTAGTTTGTTTCATTCTAGAGACTATGTACTATATATTCACTGAATGAACACAATGAGACAATTATGCCACTTATTTTTCCTTCAACTATATCTTAAAAGTGGTTAAAGTTCCCCTATTGTCTTTCAGGTATCTGTGCCAAAATGTGTGCACTACATTTTTGTTCTTCTGGCAGAACGTTGTGTTACTTAACTTAAAATTTCACTTGCTTTACCATCATATTATAATTTCATCATAGAATTTGAGTGTATGTTTGCTATCCCATGAAGGGATCAGATAATGTATTTGCATATGTTAAGGTCACAAATCTGGAAAAGGCTGCAAGGAACAAACCCTTTTGACTTTATGCGAGTGACTGCTTGGCTGCTGTTCAACACTTGCATTTTTTTTTTTTTTTTTAATCCTGCATGGACTTCTGCCAAACAGGCTCCAGGCTAAACTCAGACAGAGTTCACAAAGTATTCCTGTGAAATCAACTGACAACAGTACAGTACATTTCAGCCTAAGACTTCTTAGGTACTAGTATAAAGTACTCATAAACAGGATTGAACAAGAGCTCAGGAGAAAAACAGCACCTTATATCTTAACAGTTAACTGAAAACTAAAGTGACATTTTGTTGGGGAAGAATAAATGTTTCTGTCTGATAATTTCTGTCTCTACAACCATGTTGATGTGCTATGATGTGTTGTTTTGAATAGTTAAAGGGATCCCGTGCAGAAAGAGAGAGGGATTGATATCCAGGGGGCAGAGCTGGAGGGACACACGAGGAGAGGAGATGATATTGGCTAGGAACAACTATGGAAATTGCACAACACACCTTGTTGATTGGTGCTCTTCTTGGAATATTGATCAAAACATAGTCTGCTGACCAAGTGGGAAAAATAAGTTTATGTTCCTTTCTTTGGTGTCCCCTCAATTTGTTTTCTGCATTCTATTGGCAGATTTCTGCGGATCTATTTTCTAATCTGCTTCATATCTATAAATTGCATGTTTAAATCATGCACATTTATCTCAGAAGTTGAAAGGAAGTGTATTGCTATTGTGTTTTTCGGTTTTATGTATGTAAGATTATATTGCAGTAGCACATGTAAATATTATGTATGACCTTACAAAAAATTGTATATGTCTACGTTGTGTATATTGACGTAGTCAAAATATGGATTTTGGGTCATGTTTTGGATAATTGTTTTCTGCTCTTGTGGGTGAGTAACCATAAAAAAGCATAGTTACATCTGCATAAAATATGAGCTTATTTCTTGTTTCTTAAATGTCATGCTGACCCTTAGCCATAGGCACTAAAACCATCCTGTGCAGTTATGCAGTCGCCAAACAGAATCAAAATAAGAGCAACATAAGTGATGCAATGAAACTAAGAGACACACAAAATGCCTTTCTGCATCAATTTTACAGCAAAATGGCTAAGAGATGGAGCTGATTTATGGTAGCAAGTGTAGGTAAGGAAATAGAATTATAACTGAAGATCATAAGATGACATACTCATCACAGAATCAACATCCTAAATCAGTTTCTATGACACTAAACAAGTTTGAAGTGGATTATCTAAATTCTTATGGGGTCAAATGGAGATGTTTGCTATATTGTGGAGAGAAAGTCCTGAAGCCACGAGCACAAGGGAAGCGTTGCTGCGGGTACGAATGACCTGTAGCCAGGCAAAAAAGAAGTATGTTAAAGCAGACATTTTTTATTGATCAGATGTGGTTGGAGAAGTGTAATGACTGGAGATTTGAGGAGAAGTGTTTAGTGTCTCTGGATCAGAGCAGTGGTAACCCTTAGAATAAAGGATTCCAGGTTAGGTAGGAAGTAGTAAGGTAGAATGTGGTACTGTAAAGCTTTTATGCAATGAGGAGCCTATTGCAAGTGTAGCCCTGCTTTGGGAGCTACTAGTTAGTGTGAGAGGTTAACATCCATATGTTTTTTTGTGAAAAAAAAAAAGTGGACACTTACTGCATAACGCGCCCTTCTCTCGACTTGTACTTGCAGATGGTGCTACTGCAGTAGAGATACCCGTCCAGACATCACTTGGGACTTCCCCACACATTGAAGAATTTATCAGCTTAGAAAAAGTAATACGTCTAGAAAGGGAGGCCGAAGACGATAAGTCTACTGACTACCAAATAAAGACTAGAAAAAGGATGGTGTGATTAGCGCTAAAAAATATATTACAGTGCAGTGCAAATATTACAACAAGTGGTTAATACAATAATAATGTAAGGCTGCCAGGGAAACTAACCCAAACACAGTTAGTGATAGACAAAGGAAACAATACAGACCGGCGCCTTAAAGTCCAAATGGGAGAGTATAGAGTTCAAATTGGTGAATTGGAGTGTCCAGCAAATGTTGCTTTGATCCAGTTGTCAACAGGTTCCTCAGCATCAGGATAAGTTTAAATCATGCAGGGGAGACAAAAGGACAAGATCATAGTGTGACACTGTATAACTATACCAATATACACACACATATAAACAGACTGACATACATACACAAGACAACACTAAACAAGGACAATTAAGCTGACTAATATTATAAATGATTTAATGAACACAATAAAATGAATAGCAGCTGTCTAGTGACGAGGAGGTCTGGGATCCGGTGTGTAAAAACCGGAATCCTATTTACAGCAAGTCCCCAGAATAAATGCAGGTGGGGATGGTGTAAACGTCCAGCAGGTGATGTTGGGGGACGTGTGCCACGTGTAGCCCTCAGGAGTTTCCTATGCTGTCGGCTGGTAATGGAGGCACTTCCTCCTCTCCTCGTGGAGTCCTCCAACCGTGCCCGGAAGTGCGTCACAGCGGGCGGGACGATCTACCAGATCTTACTGCCGATTGCACCTCCTATAGCCTGCAACTCTGGAAACTGTTTGGAAGGTCTGCTCCTCTCACAGTACAGCTGTGGAATGCTTCTCAATAGCCCAACGCGTTTCGTGCGCATGCGCACTTCTTCAGGGGTTCAATTGTCTCTGTTTAGTGTTGTCTTGTGTATGTATGTCAGTCTGTTTATATGTGTGTGTATATTGGTATAGCTATACAGTGTCACACTATGATCTTGTCCTTTTGTCTCCCCTGCATGATTTAAACTAATCCTGATGCTGAGGAACCTGTTGACAACTGGATCAAAGCAACATTTGCTGGACACTCCAATTCACCAATTTGAACTCTATACTCTCCCATTTGGACTTTAAGGCGCCGGTCTGTATTGTTTCCTTTGACTACCAAATAAAGATACCATGGGGGTCAATCAGAGTGGATAAAAACTCAGCTGAGGTTGAACCACTCGCGATCATTGATTCTGAAACCGAGGTAGGTGGTCACCCTAGTCTCAGGGAAGAACTGATCGCTGATGCATGGAAAAACTTGTGGCCAACGGTTAAAAGAAGACTTGGTAAAATAAAAAGAGGAACTTGAGAGAAGAGTCCTTTGCAGAGGTCAAGAAGTAAAGCACATCATGGAAAGACTGTGCTTAGGAAAAGTCCTTCTCGAGCGACTAAAGTGTGCTAATTTCATGCATCTTCTTGAAGATACACTGGTTACCTGGAGAAAGGGCTCCAATCCCAGTGTGACTGGGTTCGCTCCCTCCACCCATTCTCATTCGAGCTGCAGGTACATCTTGAGTGAGAGTGGAGGGATGGGCTTCAGCCTTGGCAAGCTAGAGCTACTCACAAACAGGGGAGGGATTGTTTCAAATGTTCATATTTCTTTCTTTATACAGTAGTTCTATTCTCCAGATTGATTGGCGAAGGTATGCTGCTTTATTTTGGTGATAAAGCTGTCTTATCATACCTTGATAAGCAGCCAGTATGATGAGAGTTGCGGTGCGTTTTCGCAAGTACTTATCTCTCTCCAATCTTCCTTGAATGAGAGCTCGGCCATATTTCTTGAGTGTTAGCATGCTTCTCTTCTTTCTTTCGGAGTCTGCTCTGTTCTGAGAAAGTTCCAATTGCCTACACAGGGATTTGCTTTTTTTCCTGGTGAAGAGCACCCTTTGCTTCTTCCAGTTCTAACTGTGCTTCCAACTTTCATTGTTGGAGTTGTTGCTTCTCCTGAATTTCTTTACTGGCTTGATCAGCTAGATATGAAACCTCCTCTGTCAGGTTTCTATTTTTTTCTTTCCACTGTCTCTATAGTCCTCGGGGCCTTCTCAGAGTCCTCCTTCCATTTAGGCACTACTGAGTTGAGATTTCAGGTCTCCTGGCCTTCTTGCTCTAGGATGAAGGTGTGAAGTTCCTTCTGAGAGATTTCAAAATTCATATTAAGATAGCAGACATCATTTAGAGACTTCCAGCTCCTCCGCTAGACTGTGAAATTCCATTTGAGAGCTTTCCAATTCTGTGTGGAGACCGCTGATCTTCTGTTGTGAGGCATTCAGCTAGCTCTATATGGAGAGTATGAACCTCGTTCTGCGATATCTCCAACTCTGTCCGTAAACTGTTGACCTCCTGGCAAGAGACATCCATGCTGTATATTGAGAGTATGGACCTCTTTCTGGAAAATCTCCCACTCGGTATCTAGACTGTGAAACTCTTTCTATGAGACTTCCAGCTATGCACGGAGACTGTGAATCTCTATCCGAGACTTAGAGCTCCATACTGAAGCTGTCAAACTCCTTTTGAGAGCTTTCGAGCTCTGCACCAAGACAGAGAGACTGCTTCTGAGATAGTCCAAGCTCTACACTGAGACTGGGGGCCTTCTTTTGAGCCTCTTCCTGATTCTGCTGCAAGTCTGCAATAACCATCCAAGCACCTCTGTTTCTTGACCATGTTGGTAATAATGGCGTTCGCCATCCTCAGCTGTTGTCAGGTCTTCGAAGCCACTACACAAGCGATGCTCCATGTTCATCATAGCCCCACAGTCAAAGGTGAGTGTGAACAGACCACTCTGTAGTTCAGCGTTAGCTTCTACTTCATTTTCCAATCGATCACGGAGGATATCACAGTCATGCCTGGAAATTTGCAGTGTATCTTCAGGGCTGGTCAAAGAATTGTCACTTATTAGTTCTGGCCCTGCTTCCCTGGTATTGTTTGTTGAGGGACTCTCACTGTCAGAACTGGACAGACACTTCTTCGGGGTACACGACTTCTGCCTTAGGCCCTCTGGAGATTCTGCCATTCTCGGGACAAATCTTCCATTCACTGTAGGCTGCAGGACATTTCGGCCCCTTCTGATGTCTCAGGGTCATCTGCGGACATATCTACAACTTCCACGGTAAGATTAGAACCTCTTTTCTTTTTACGCCTTTTTACTTCGTCCCATCAGGGATTCTGGGGTGTCCTTATTTGTTTGAAACTTCAGCAGTTTCACTGCATCCCCCATGCTTTTCTTGCAGTTGAATTAACTGGCGGAAATATTCGGCATTCAGCTGATCATGCTCTTGATGCCTCCAATGGCATTTGTCCTCCTGTGCTGCTCCTGCTCTGCTCATATAGTCCTCTTTTCCCACCACCACCGCCTGCTGTCCTTCTCCCCCTCCACTGCCCACGATCGTCCCTGCCGGCTGACATCCTTCTCTCCTTCTGCCGCCAGCTGCTGTCATCCTCTTCTGCTGAAGTACCTGGGCTGGGTCGGGTAATTTCTGGGTAGGTAAAATATGGCCGGGTATGCCGGGTACTGGGTAATTTCTGGGTACACAGTCCATCACTAGTCCGTGGTAATAATCAGATATGAGCTACAGTGCCTCCATATGAATACAAGGAAATAAGGATATATGGTAGATGCCGAAAGTACAAGCAAAACAGAGGTACATAAAATAAGTGTAACACGTGAGGACAGCAAACACCTGATCTTCAAATAAAGACTGCAGTTAGTACTATAAAAGTTTCTGGCGACCATCATTTTCCATCATTGCTTAATCTACACCTGGCCTACACGAATCCAGCACCCTGCAAGTTATGTGAGAAACTGAGCCAAGCCATGTAAATAGAGACTAGCAAGCAAGTTTACATTTAGCACCCAACATGGGACTGAGCATGAAAAAGAAAAATGTTGTCTTGCTTTGCGCATTTTGGAACATTTGAAGCGAAGAGTCTGTTTTTGTGATTTTACTGTTTCTGAACTGTCAAGGTGAAGAAAATGTAAATTGAACATTTTTACAGAGGTGTTTGTGTGTTTCCCGCCGGGGAAATTATTTTGCTGCTGCTGCTGCTGCTATATAAGTATATAAGTATATAAAGAATACTTTTGCAAGTTTTGGAGGGAGTTCTAAGTAGAATGCCATTTGTGTAGATGCCCAGGCGAAGAGCTATTAAGTACTGCTTGGTATACGGCATGTGACATTGGGCACTTGAAAATCACCAACCGACAGGATTTCACGGAGGTTTTGCTTTCTGAAATGGGCAGTTTGAGATGGACGCCTCCTCACGTGGGCCTAGCCCTGGCCTAGAACCGCCTCCACAATATCAGAGTTGACCTTATTCAGCGGAGAGGAGACAAGGCCTATGGGAGCTCACCAACAGGAGGATGGGTGCACAGTGCCCATGAGGTCCCTAAACAAGGACCCCACCATGGCAGTTGCTCTTGAGGATGAACTAGAGAGCCCAACAGCAGCGGAGTTGAGAGAGGATGAACCGGTGGTTCCATCTACAGTGGGACTCTATTGCGGTTCCAAAGGAGGGGTTAATGGTACGCCTGATGATTATGTGCCAGCAAATAGTTGTACTAGGAGGATTTCCCCTTCATTTCCATCGGGGAGGTGCTCAATTGCTACTATACTGCCTGGCTGTGGGTACAGCTGGGGAGATTTGTAATTGAGACTAAGGGCCTCAATTAAGGCCCGATAAAATCTTTTCACCAAGTGTGGCGGATAGGTGGGGGATCGGCCTTTTTTTGGCGATTTGCCCTCGCAGTATTCAGTAAGGGCCGAATCCTTCCGATCCCTGCCGAAGCACTGCGAAAGCAAAGCTGCCGATGAGCCTGTGCCGATACAGGCTGGCTCCCGATAAGCCTTCCGATAGGCCTTGTCTGCCGATAGATGTTTGCAGCAGAGAGAGACAAGCCGCTCTCTCAGCGCAAACATCGGCAACAAATAAAGTATTTTTAAACAACTTTTATTCATAGTGTACATGTGCAGGGGGTCTCCGGAGTTGAACCGCATTGGTTTCAGGTCGGGGGACCCCCTGCTCCCCGAGATACAGGCCCCTTTATGAGGTGCCGGTATCCCTCTGCATTTAAAGGTCCCGATCACGTGACCGCGGCATGTAAACAAAGCAGAGGGATACCGGCACCCCCTAAAGGGGCCTGTATCTCGGGAAGCAGGGGGTCCCCGGACCTAAAACAAAAACGCTTCAGCTCCGGAGACCCTCTGCACATCTACACTATGAGTAAAACACACACATCAATAAAGACTCGTTCCTTACCTTACAGGGTATCGGGTATCTGCTACGGTAGCGAAGCAGCATTAATATTTATTTAATAATAGTGTACAGTGAGCAGGGGGTCCCCCGAGCTGAACCGCATCACTTTGTGGACCAGGGACCCCCTGCTTCCTGAGTTAAAGGCCCCGGAATGTGTCATCGGGTGGCAGTGTCGCGCCATCTTTATAGCGTCCGATTCGCGACGTGCCCGCTATAAATATGGCGGCGACACTGTAACCGATGCCCCAAACCGGGGCCTGTAATTCGGGAAGCAGGGGGTCTCTGAGACACAAATTAATGCGGTTCAGCTCAGGGGGCCCCCTGCTTCCGCACAATATTATTAAAAATACATAAATGCTGCTTCATTACCATAGCGGATAGCCGCTAAGGCAATGAAGGGGTTAAGGCAGAATAGCATGTTTATTGGGGACATTTGCCCCCAATAAACATTGCAATACACAACATACACCCCCTGTGTATGTAAAATACATAAACAACAATAAATACATTAAATACATATAGTACTCACCACCCATGTCCAGCTGCCACGATGAAGGCCGTCCTCATATTCATCCTGCTCATGCCCCATCCGCTTCTGCAAAACAGACACAATAATTAAAACATCCAATGTAATGTCCCCTAACCCCTTAATCACCATAGCGGTTATTAACCGCTACAGTCATTAAGGGGTTAACCCACCATCACCCACATACCCTCCCCCACTAACCCCCCCAACCACCCTCACCCACTACCCACAGGGGAGTCCTACCAAATACCCTTGGGGCCAATACCCCCTACCCCAGCACATACAGTACAATAATGTGCCAAATAACTATTATCCACATAGGGATAATACATTATTTGGCCATTAGTAAACACATTAAATACCTTAATAAAATAAAGAAAATTCTACTAACCTCATCAATAAGAAGGCTCCATCGCCAGCATCATCCTTGGGGTCCGTTGCCAAAATAATAAATAGGCAATACATCTCAATTACATTAACATACCAATGAACCCCTTAATCACCTTATCGGGTACTAACCTCAAAGGTAATTAAGGGGTGAAGCCATCCTGCAATGGCAACACCACTTATGCATAACATCCACAATGAATTAAAAAGCAATTTCCTAACCAAATCTCATTTAATCATTCAATCTGAAGGCTCAAATGCCACTTAAAACATTGCATTTACAGTGTATACATGTAGCATAACATGTAAACTGCATGTACACGCTGCAAATCAATGTTAACAATACAGTAATCCAACTCAAATAGCCTGACATCACAAGAACTATATTATGTAAGCAAATAAAGTCAACATCAATGAATAAACACACATGAATTACATCCCTAAACAATTAAAATACCATCCATACCAATTACACAATTAACTATAGCTATCGTAACAGAGAACAACTTGAAAACATACAAAAAAGGACACCAACAATTACAATATACTATAGCAAGCCTATCCATAACCTACAGTACAGCATACAGCCCAAAACTTACATCTCTCTAATAATAAAATACATTTAACACACATCTATGCATAGCAGCATAGCCACAATCATTTACAATACAGAAAATCAAGCTTTAAAAACACTATCATTTCTTACCCTGTATGTATATATCTCTCTAGACATACATACATACATACAGTGGCAAGAAATGATATGCATAAAAAAAAATAAGAATGAAAAGCAAAAAAAAACACAGTTACATTAAAACTTTTTTATTAACTTACCATACCTTGCCCCCACCGACTACCCGTGATCAGCTTACTCACGAACCATTCCACAACAGGTGAACCATAAAATAAAAAACCATAAAATAAATAAACATGAAAATAATAAAACACGACAATCCAGGGGGTCGTTTCTTGACATCCTGTATGGACTACCTTCGGCTATCTTCTGTATCTACATGTTAGTCATTGCTTTTCAGCTTACTTTCTTTAAGCCTGTGTTGCAGTCCGTGCTGCATTTCGTCTCGGCGCCCGCTCCGTGCAACTGTTCGGGCCGGTGCGCCTGGTCTTCTTTCTTCAGAGGAGGTCCTTATCCTCTCGGCGATCTGCTGCAAATGATGACTACATAGGCTTTTAAAAAGGCCATGGACGTCACATTTTTGTCATCTGGTCCCCCGACCCACGGACCCTGATTGGGCGTGAAAAGCAGGTGTTTGGCCGATGTAAAAAATGATGACGTCACTAAAGGCATGACAGCACAGCCAATCAGAATGGCTTGCTGCACTTGCCTTTAAGATGACGTCATGAAAAGATACATGGCGGACTCACATGTACGGCAGCCATCGAGCGTGGGAAGTCTTCCCTACTCTGATTGGTTCAACACATGTGACGAGTGTAAATGTGGAGAGAAAGGATGTGACTCTATGAAAGCCTCTGTCACCGGTACTTGAAACCAATCAGAGTGGGGATAGACTTCACCACGCTCTGATTTTGGCTCGTACCATGTGAGTCCGGCCATAGTTGTCTTTTCATGACGTCATCTTAAAGGCAATTGCAGCAAAGCCATTCTCTTGGCGTGCTGTCCATTGCCTTTAAGTGACGTCATCATTTTTTTTTTACATCGGCTAAAACACACTGGTTTTTCAACGCCCAATCAGGGCCGTTGTGGAACCATATGACCGAAAATGTGACGTCATAGCCTTTAAAGCCTATGTCGTCTACATTTGAAGCAGACGCTCGAGAGGAAGGACCTCCTCTGAAAGAAAGAAGACCAGGGCGTGGCACGCGACAGCAAGAAGACCCGGAAGAAGAGTAGAAGAATACAGATGAGATGGATTACAACAAAGACCCGGATTGTCGTGTTTTATTATATGTTTTAGTTATTTTATGGTTTTTTATTTATGGGTTCCTGTTCGTGGATTGGTTCGTGAGTAAGCTGATCAAGGGAGTCGGTGGGGGCAAGTAATGGTAAGTTAAATAAGAAATGTATTTAATGTAACTGTGTTTTTTTTGCTTTTTCATGTCTTGATTTTTTTTATGCATATCATTTCTTGCCACTGTATGTATGTATGTATGTCTAGAGAGTATATCATACAGTACAGGGTAAGAAATGATAGTGTTAAGCTTGATTTTCTGTATTGTAAATGATTGTGGCTATGCTGCTATGCATAGATTGTGTAAATGTATTTCATTATTAGAGAGATGTAAGTTTGGGCTTATGCTGTACTGTAGGTTATGGATAGGCTGCTATTAGTATATTGTAATGTTGGTGTCCTTTTTTGATGTTTTCAAGTGTTCTCTGTACGATAGCTATAGTTAATTGTGTATGTAGGATGGTATTTTAATTGTTTAGGGATGTAATTCATGTGTGTTTATTCATTGATGTTGACTTTATTTGCTTTACATAATATGTTCTTGTGATGTCAGCTATTTGAGTTGGATTACTGTATTGTTAACATGATTTGCAGCGTGTACATGAGTTTACATGTTATGCTACATGTATACACTGTAAATGCAATGTTTTAAGTGGCATTTGAGCCTTCAGATTGAATGATTAAATGGATTTGGTTAGGAAATTGCTTTTAATTCATTGTGGATGTTATGCATAAGTGGTGTTGCCATTGCAGGATGGCTTCACCCTTAATTACCTTTGAGGTTAGTACCCGATAAGGTGATTAAGGGGTTCATTGGTATGTTAATGTATTGAGATGTATGCCTATTATTATTTTGGCAACGGACCCCAAGGATGATGCTGGCGATGGAGCCTTCTTATTGATGAGGTAGTAGAATTTTCTTTTTTTATTAAGGTTTTAATGTGTTTACTAATGGCCAATAATGTATTATCCCTGTGGATAATAGTTATTTGGCACATTATTGTACTGTATGTGCTGGGGAGGGGTATTGGCCCAGGGTATTTGGTAGGACTCCCCTGTGGGTAGTGGGTGAGGGTGGTGGGGGGGTTAGTGGGGGAGGTTAGGGTGTGGTGGGTTCGTTAACCCTAATGCTGTAGGTAATAACGATGGTATTAGGGTTAGGGGACATTACTTGGAGTTTTAATTATTGTGTCTGTTTTGCAGAAGCGGATGGGGCAAGGCAGGATGAAGATGAGGATGGCCTTCATCGTGGCAACGGACATGGGTGGTGAGTACTATATGTTATTAATGATTTATTGTTGTGGTATGTTATTAATTAAAGGACAACTGCACTATTATCCATTTGTGGATAATAGTCATTGTGCCAATTACATATACTGTAGGTAGGGGGGTATAGGTGTTGTGGGGTCATATATATATAGTCATTGTGCCCATACCATACTATGTATGTTAGGGGGTGTATAGGTGTTGTTGGGGTCATATATATATATATATATATAATCTATATATATATATATATATAAGATAATATGATTTATTATTTATTGTATTTGATAGTTAGTGTGGGCTGGTGTGTTGTATTTTATTAATTGTGGGTAGTGGGGGTGGTGAGGGGTATTAGCCCCAACGGTTGGTTGTTTAGGGCTTGCGGGGGTGTAGCGGGAGGCCCTTAACCCTTCATGGCCTAGCGGTATTAATCGCTACGGTCGTGAAGGGTTAAGTGCCCCGCAACCCCCCGCAAGTCCTAAACTCACCACCCAGGGCCAAATACCCCCTTCACCCCCTCACGCTACACAATAAAGATGGCACGCGTGGGTTAACCCCTTCATTGCTTAGCGGTAGCCGCTAAGGTAATGAAGTGGCTTTAAATGCCTTTTTACGCAGCCTCGATGCATGCCGGGGGGGCCGGTGCGTGGTATCAGCTCAGAGACCCCGTCATCAATCACAGGCAGACATAACCGGGCTGATTTTTCATTAGTTTTGTACCCCCGGCCGATGCTTCTCCTCCAGCAAGTTGCCAACTTTAGTTGGCGGGCTGGATTGGCCATAAAAATATTCAACTCTGTGTGTGCGATCAGCAGCGAAAAGCTGATCGGGGCTTCCTGAATTCAGCCGGGTTTAAAAAGTGCCGATAAGTGGCTTATCGGCAGCCGTCTCCCGATAAGTTCTTATCGGGAGGAAAAGTTGCCGATAATTCCCACTTATCGGCACTTACTGAATCAGGAAGGAAAAAAATGGCTATAAAATGCCGAAAAAGCCTTATCGGGGCTTACTGCATGAGGCCCTAAGTCCCCTTTTGTGTTGGGGTAAGAAGAAGGCCTGGCAACAAAACAATCTCCGACCCTCAACCTACCATAGATGGCCACTTCCTGAAAGGAAAGGATTGTCCAATTATGAGAAGGACCCGTCACTTCTGATGAGGAAAATGAGGCCTACCGAGACAACCTGGAGGAGATAGATGATCATTTGTACTTCAATGATGATGTACTATGGAATGTAACCCTGTTTCCCCCCTCCTCTAGTGTCCGGAGAAGCTGAGCTGCGCGGTCTTTTGGGCAATGGGACAGGCTTTAGGGACATTTCTTGGTTACTCACACTCACGGTACAGCGCCTCCAGCCATGACAGGATCCCAAGGATAGGATATCAGCTCTTGTCATTGCGGTCCATCTACCTCCTGCCCAGTAACTGACACGCAGGCAGAGTGCACAAGCATCTTTATTTTCTCTGTCTTCCTCCTTCCTTAGAGCAGCACATTATCCTGCAGTGCAGGACTTCTGGATGGAGCCTGCCCATTCTCTTGGGGCATTCAGCTCTGGATAATCTCTAGACTGGCTGGCCTAGAATGGCAGGCTTGCCCCGCAATGGGGAAGACTGCTAGCCCTCTTATTCCCTTTTAGGATCAGAGCTAGACCATTCCTACTTCCATACCTACTCCTAGAGCAGGGCAGAACTCCACTCTCCTTCATTCAACCTCTCTCCTAGGAGTGTAGAGTAGCACTCTCCTCTACCTCCTCACTCCACCAGGAGCTGAGAGGAACTCCCCTAACTTTAGCCTACTCCCCTTAGAAACTTCTGGAAGGGGCGGGCTCATAGACTGTGCCCACCTACAGGGGGCTGTACACAGGCTACAAGACACCACCTACCTTCCTTCACTTTCTGGGGAAGCAAGAAGGGGGGTCAAGAGCCTACAGATTAACCTGCTAATGCCTGGATTGTAACAAGGTTTACATAGCAGATACACTATGTGGGGAAGAAACAAGTACAGCTGGACATACCCTGTTACAGGAACATAACTTTAGCAGAGACCCCTAAAGAGAAACCACTAGTACTTCAAATTTAAGTTGTTATAGCAATTAATTTGCAAAACAGGCTACAAAAGTAACCTTGTGGGCTGAATGGATTAATACAGTATGCTGTTGTGCTGAGTGCCTCATACTGCCGAAAGCTAACCCTATTGAGCCGTGCCAATCTCATGGTCCGAGATCGAGTTAAGGACACATGGGGATATCAGTATTCATATGTTCCTGTAGATATCCTGGATGACATTGATATGTTATGGGGTCAGTGGATAGAATGTAATGCTAAAGTGCATATTACATGTCACGGTAATGCTGTCATTGCTGTCATGGAAGAACGGGTAGCTATAATAGTGCAAATATGGCTCATTGGCCATAGCATCTAAAAAGATATGGTGATGTATGAAAATGAAAATGGGGCTTAGCGGGTCTATTTTGTGGAGTCATGTTTTTTTTTTTGCTGGTGCCATATATACGAGATGTGGCTGTTCTCTCGCACGTGTCCTATGCCTGATGTAATACAGGGAAAAGGGAGACCAAAAAGCGCACCAGCACAAACGGAGCAGGAAGAAACCAGGACAAAAAAATGATTAAAAGGGCACTTTAATGTGGCAAAAGACCCATCCAATGCATTTCGAACGTCGCAGCGTTCTTTTTCAAGGATAAAACACAATGTGATAACATCCATTATATACCCTCTTACCTGTGGGCCATTTCGCGCCAAAAATCAGAACCTGATGACGTCATAACAGAGCGACTCAGTGCCGATCTAAGGGCAAAAGGAAGTACCAAAGGCAGTGTGGCCATTTTGGATGTGGGCAAACATAGGAACACAATAACAAAGCTTTATTGACCATTCCAGCAGAACAAAATACATTGCTGCTAACTGGACAAGCATATTTAAACGAAATAAAGCTATATTAAACTAAACTAATGCTTAATAAAGGGTACTATTATATCAAGGAAAAACATGAACAAGGTGGATTAAAAAACTAGCTGTTTTGCAACTAAGTTATATACAAAAAAAAGTTAAAAATAAAAACCTCTAGACATGATTAAAAAAATGTGTAAGAAAAGTAAATTTAAAGACATATTACACATACATACTGCATAACACAGATTGTGTACCTAAATCATAGGAACCAGGGAAATACAACCATTATAAAATATGAAGTATTATCCACAAGATACATCAAAGAACAATTTAAGCTTACATATTAGCATAATATTTGCATGATAAGGCATAGGTTCAAAGGTTATAATGATAAGAATATAATGTCCAATATAATGACAATTGTCTTATTTAATCTGTATTACCAACTAATTACACCATAATACGTCTATCACAAAAATGTTTACAAAAAATGTGTTAGTTGCCAGTCAATGTTCAAGCCCATAGGGAAGCGCGTTTGGAGAGTGAAGATCCAATACGCCTCCCTACGGTCCAGAAGGTTGATATGATCACCTCCTCTAGATTTAGAAATAACTGATTCAATCCCCAAAAAGGAAAAATTATTAATTCCTCCCTGACCACATTCAGTGAAATGTTTTGAGACTGGATGATTAGTGTCTCTCAATTTTATGAGCCTTAATTGCTCTAACATCCTGACCTCAAGGGCTCTAGTCGTCCTCCCCACATACCTCTTGCCACAACCACATGTTATTAGATAAATCACAAATTGACTTTTACAATTTATAAAACTGTTAATCTTAAATTCCTTATTTGGTAATATATTCACACCATGTGGCGGTGGCAAGGCAAACTGGAAAAAACTTTTGGCAGGCTTCATGTGTTTACATGCACTACAAGAGCCACATTTGAAGGAACCCCTAGTGATAAAAGGTTTTTTGAGACCAGAAGATTTGAGTTCACTTGGTGAAACATGAGATCCAATTGTTCTCGCTCTACGATATACAAAAGTAGGACCAGAATCCACATATTTTTTAAGGACAGGGTCCATGGATAAGACATTCCAATGTTTTGAAATTATAGAGTTTACTTTTCCACTTTGTTAACTAAATTGTGAAATAAAAAGAGGACATTTGTTTTTTAATTCTGTCAGTCCATGTGAGTCCTGTTTAATACCAATTGTCTTAACATTGTTAGCAAGGCGAGAATCTCCAATTGGATGTGTGGGCAACAATGATGCTCTCTCTGTATGTAATGCATTTTCAAATGCAATTGCTAAATGTGATTTGGGGTATCCCCTTTCCAAAAATCTCCTTGTAAGTTCCTCAGACTGAGAAAAGAAACCACTCATAGTGGAACAATTCCTTCTCAGTCTGAGGAACTGTCCCCTTGGAATGGCCTTTATGACATGGGATGGGTGGCAGCTGTCCGCCCTAAGAAAGGTGTTCCTGGCATTTTGCTTCCTATAAACATCCGTTTGGATTTTTTTGTCTATGTCTACAAATAATTGTAGATCCAGAAATTCAATGTGATGGAAATGAAAATTTAATGTAAATCTTAGATTATAAAGATTATTATTAAGATAAGATACAAAAGTGTGAAGTGTAGTGACATCCCCCCTCCAAATAATAATTAGGTCGTCCACAAATCTTTTATAAAAAACAATATTGTGACGAAATAAATTAGTGCTCGAATAAATAAAAAGTGCTTCCCACCATCCCATAAATAAGTTCGCAAAAGAAGGAGCAAAACTTGTACCCATAGCAGTGCCAATAAGTTGCAAATAAAACTTACCATTAAATGTGAAAAAGTTGTGCGTGAGTAAAAAGTGTATAGCGTCCAAAATAAAAGCCGATTGAAAAATTGATATTTCTGGTATCTCAATAAATTGGTGGACCGCTGCCAAACCATGGTCATGTTGTATAACAGAATACAGAGAGGTAACATCAAGTGTTACCCACAGGTAATCATTACCCCATTTAACATTTTTGATCTGATCAAGAAGATCACCAGAGTCCCGTATAAATGAGGGCAATTTCCTAACAAATGGCTGAAGAAAACCATTAACATATCTTGACAGACCATCTCCCAAAGATCCAATACTAGAGACAATGGGACGACCTGGAGGGTCGACCAATGTCTTGTGGATCTTTGGGAGATGGTGGAAGATAGGAATAATGGGATGAGATGGAATAATGAATTTAACCTCGTCCTTCGACAGAACTTCCATAATAACACCTGAGTCAACCAGTTCTACAAGGAACTCCAAGAATTGCGGTGTGGGGTCGGCGGATAGTACACGATAGGACCGGCCATCATCCAGTTGGCGTAATGCCTCCCTGATGTAACCGTCTCTGCCCTGCACCACCACCGCACCCCCCTTGTCCGCACTCTTAATGACCAATGCAGAATTATTTTTCAAAGATTTTAAAGCTAAACGTTCACTTTGATTCAAATTGTCATGATCTATATAGGATAGGAAAAATCCCTGAGCTAGAAGACGAAGGTCTCTTATAACCAGATTTTCAAACATAGTCAGAAATTGACCCTTGACATGAGTGGGGTAGAACACAGAACTCCTTTTTAGGTCTGAATTCCATTCAGAAAATGTAGGAATATTAACATCATCAACCGTATGTTCAGATAAAAGATCATTCATATCTTGCAGGGTACAAAAATCATTAAATGTATGTAAAGCAATAGATACCGGAGCAACAGAGTCGGATGAGGGGACATCACTCTCGGTAGCGTGTGATGGCCCCCCATCTAAATCCTCATCTCCGGTCGACCTAGTAACATTTGGAATAAAATTGTCAAAAAACTTTTTCAAGGATAATTTCCGAACAAACTTATACACATCAATAGTGGTTTCGAACAAATTAAAGTTCATTGAAGGTGAAAATTTTAGGCCTTTATCCAGTAGTGACAACTCTGTAGGAGAGAGAGCAGTTCCTGAAATATTTATAACATTAGATATATCATTCAAAACTTCTTCCTTTTGGAGGCGGACCTGTAAAATGGGGCTTAGCGGGTCTATTTTGTGGAGTGCTGGATGGGAGAGTCATGTTTTTTTTTGTTGCTGGTGCCATATATACGAGATGTGGCTGTTCTCTCGCACGTGTCCTATGCCTGATGTAGCCTTAAGTATTCCTGACCCCTTCTGGGCCCGCACAGTTACATAACACCCTGTAACTCCCTTATTAGGCAGGAGTTGTGGCATGTGTCCCTGCCATTGCCCTGTAGCTTCTAGCGCATTACCAGTAATCACGCACTATCCTGCTGGCCTCCGGTATTAATCCTATGCAGTAAAACTAAAAGAAAATGCTTTTGTCCATCTTGCAATATCTTTAGCACCAGCCTTTAACTGGCGCCAACATTTCTAAAGTACAATATGCTTATCACTGCTTAGTGAATAGCAGTTTCTGGTACAAAAAAAAAGCGCTTTGGGACACTTTTTGGCTTATCGAACGGCTTTTTCTTTACCAGAGTGTTATAGTACTATAAAAAGCCATTATAGTGCGATACAGCACTGTTATCAAAGCTTAGTGAATAGCAACACAGACAATATCGCGTTATAAGGGCATTTATAGTACTATAAGCCACTTATCAAAGTTTAGTGAATGAGCCCCTTTGTGTCAGTATTATTGTCATGAATGAGGTTATTGGTGATCTGAAAACAAGAGGTAACCTTATAGTTATTTCTCTTATTCTCAGAATCCGAATCTGTTTAGATTTATAAATGATGATTAGTAGGTAAAATGCATGGAATTCGAACATGAACAATGCGGTTTCCAACATTCTTCGTACCAAACGAAACTTTGTGACATACAGAAATTAGAGAGTGTGAGTAACTATGACACAGCAGGAATGAGTCGCATCTGTGCAAATTGAAAGCATTTCAATGT
The DNA here is from genome assembly GCA_036426205.1 of Ascaphus truei. Lineage (NCBI taxonomy): Eukaryota > Metazoa > Chordata > Amphibia > Anura > Ascaphidae > Ascaphus > Ascaphus truei. Next base: position 130,698,249 of record CM071567.1, on the reverse strand, counting down.
TAAATAAGGCTTGGAATAAGCTACCTTTTACGTGCAAATAACTAAATTAATAGAACAATATCCAAAGTACTTCAAGGTGATAATTCTACCACCCTTGTGCTTTTTCATAAAAAAATTAGTCACACCACAGTAACGGTGAATGCTGATATGCTTAATGTTATGAATAATCCAAGAGTTATATATACAGTACAAAGTGTACAATCCAGGTTCTAGAATTCTGATATTTCACACATTAGTACATTTGTGATTTGTTACACAACGCATTTCAAATATAATTAAAGTCTGCATGACCAGTATTGGTTTTAGTAGTATGCACAATTACTATAGTAAACATGTTTTATATGTGGTATGTATTATCCCCCATTGTGCAAGTAGAAACAGAATGTTCCAATTGCTCAGGACCCCCCACAGAATCTCCCAGAGTACCAGAACTTTGTTTAAATGGACAATCTCTCCTAGAATCAAAGTGAACTAGTTCCAGTGATATGTTCACAGGTTCTCACCTGGGTGATTGATATATATATGTTTTACCCAAATAAAACACCTACAAGTATTTTTAAAGGATTTTGTAAAGCTAGACTGGGGAGGGAGGTGTTCATTTTCTCTGGCTATTTCCTTTTGTCACTGTGTGTTCGGCAAGGGCTTAGGCTAGGCTCAGTGTTTACTGCTGCACACGACCCGGGTGATAGGATGCGTGGGGGGCGCGGCCATGACGGAGCATATCTACCCTTCCATTGGCTGCCCGCCGACCACGTGTTCGCGTTGCGGCACGGGAACACACAATTCTTGTCTTCCCTGTCAGCGCACGTGCATCGCGGTACGTGAGCCCCCACACAAGAAGCCACTGGGGTCTGCCTGATAGAGGTGTGTATCTGGTGTGAGGCGCACACGCAGCAGCGGCCACTGGGGACCCGGCCTTACTCGCTACAGTCCCCCATCTCCACCTCCCCTAACATTATTGATTCTTTGATAAGGACAGGTTTGGATAAGGGTAAAGAAAACACTTAATTAACAAGCGCTTCCTCATTGAAAGACACTTGAAAACATTCAACGTGTAACTAATTTGCAAACATATATAACCTTTGCTCTTAGCATTGTTAGATTTCTTTAGGGAAGCCAGTAAGACTTTAATTGCTTTGTTTTCTGGCTGAGTATGTGGGACTGCACCTTTAACAAAATCTCAGGGAATCCCAGCACTCCACAACAGAATCGCAGAGTATCTCAGCATTCTAAAGGTCCTCAACTCCCACCTTAAAGCAAATACTTTGTAGGTGGCCCTAGTTAAAATCATCTGCTTAGCTGCCACCTGTGGCTGATTGTCCAGCATGTTGTGCTTTCTTGCTCCTTTCTCTGCAGCAGCTCAGTCCCTTCCAGACAGTTTGGGAAACATACACTAGTGGTTACCAGAGATCAGTCAGATTCAAGTGGCAGTTTGCTGTTTTTGATGTGTAGACAATGTTTCACACACACCAAATCTACAACCAAAAGCATGACGGGGGGATACCATGTGTAGTACTTTGGAATAACATCATTCTATAGACTTTAAAGAATCAGTGTGGAGAACTGTCACTTGGCCACTATGCTTTCACTGGCTATTGCAGAGACTGTTGGATCAGCTGCAATAGTCTATCACCACTTTGAGCACAAACTGGGGACACAATGGGACATTACTGAGGACAGAGATATCAGTTGCTATTTAGTTATATATAGTCAGAAAATCATGCAAACTGCGATGATTTAGAAAAGCAGGTTGATAAATGTTGCTCCCCTCTTTCTTGTGAGTATATAAGCTGTGATTTGAGCCGTATTTTAAAGCAGCAGAACATGTATAATCATATATGTTTTTAAAAATAAATAAACCAGTTCTGTAGTATTAGATAATACTGTATTTTTAAAAGTGTTATTATGTTTATTATTCAACTCTTAATGCCATTTTTAATGAGCATCCTTTGATTTCTATAGCAGGTTTTAGCGCTCCTCCCAAGCAGTGCAAGATTTTTGCAACACTTTTTTATGTCTGTGATAATTTATTGAATATGAAGGAGAGAAGGAACCCAATATAGCACTCAGGTTCACACTCTGGTGGTGAGTGAATGATTTAAAAACATAATCTTTATTAAACAACAATTATAAAATATTGGTCGAACGACGTACTAAGGGTGGGTTGATCCTAAATAAAGAACACCATTTTGGCTCTGGATCAAAATAATTAGTGTGTGCCAGATGAATTTAATAAATCACTGGTACTGAGTTCGCACAGTATTCCTGATGCGGACCTGTGTGGTAGGTGATTATTCCAGGTGTGTCCGGGTAAGTACTGAGATTGCAGGTCACAGAGATATAATATATAGTACTTAATGGTAGGCGTGACCTAACTGATAGACATAAAAAACAAATACACTATGTATATCAGTGGTGTAGTACAATCAGCTAAGCTCCTCAATGGAGAAGTGTGTGTGCCCCTATCAGTGTCAGAATGACCTAAGGTTAACCCTCTGCGTGCTATACTTGAGGGGTGTGTGGACCTATATATACCAGCGTGGTAGGAGTCAGAGGTAAGTATCCTGACTAAGGTCATAAGGGTCAGTATCCCATTTTTGGAGACGCTGATGGTGGGGGGGCAAGCTGTTGACTCACACTAAGCAGAGTGATTTTAATTGAAGCTGAAGGAACCTCACGGATGGTATGCAGCACCCCAACACTGCAGGGCAGCTGCAGTATGCTGAATGTACGTTCCCTCAGTACTGTGATGCCGGAACACTATCCCTATAAACACCTTCAGGAGGCTAAGAGTGACCGTCGGGGCACTTTTGTCCTGTATAGAAATGCACTCGCAGACTACCGCATTAACTCGCGGTCTCTGAGAGTCATGAGGAGGTAGTCCTGATCTGCGCGTGCACGTGTATACTAAGTGCCGACGCGCGCGTTTCGCGAAGGGCTTTTTCAAGGCGAGTAGTTAGTATCATTGAGGATACCCTGCAGGTAGGCAGGTATATATAGGGCCCCCAGTGATGACGTCATAAGTTAACCCCTGGTGTGCCATGATATACTTGGTCCTGTGGTAAAGCACAGTGAGTAAGCCAATGTTTGTAACTGCATCTCCAGCACACTGATTTAATAAAGGTCTGACTCAATTTGTGTGTTATTATTGCCTAGTTGTCAGAGGCTTGCAGAGTGAAGTAATGATAAACTCCAAATCTGATACAGGGGTAGTAGAAGTGATGTTCAATATGATCATGTACATGTATACATTTAATTATAATGTCAGGGTCCAGAGAAGCCCTGTTTTAGGATAATGTCACCACTCCTGGGTGGTGATGGTCTGTGTACAGGATTGGGGAGCTGCCTGTATTAACAGATATGGCAATGGTGTTCTGTGTATATATATGTAAAGTGGTTACGTAGTCACAAAGCGATGTGAAGTGGACTGTGTGTGTGTACAGACATGATCCTAAGAGATAACAAAATGAATGGGCATACCCTGCCTATAGGAATGGGGTGTATAGAAACCCCTCATTCAGGCCTCTGGGTGCCATTGTCCCAAGTGTGTATATCCATTTGGCTTCTATCTGGAGGAGAACTTTGTCCCAATCTCCTTTCCACAGTCCTTTAGTTGGATGGTCAATCCCGCAAAAGGTGACGGCCTTGAGGTCCCCGCCATGACATTGATTGACGTGTCTCGACAGGGGTTTGTCCGTCTTATTCCTCACGGTACCTATGTGTTCCAGAACCCTCTGTTTGAGACATCTACTTGTTTTACCCACATATACCTTGCCACAGACACATTTTCCTTGGTATATGACACCTGTGCTGAGGCAGTTGATGAAGCTGCGTATGGGATACGTCTTGGTGTCATTCCAGTTTCCAAACTGTTTTGTGGTGTTCATATATTGACATGCCTTGCATCGTTGGCAAGTATATGATCCAGTGGGTTTTGGTGGCAGCCATGTTCTTGGTTTTTCCTCCTCAAAGTGGCTATGGACCAACAGGTCTCTCAAATTCTTGGCTCGTCTGCTGGTCATGGATGGGCGGTCTTTGGTGACACCTCTAAGGAGATCGTCTGCTCTTAAGATGTGCCAGTGTCTCTCCAGAATAGCTCTTGCCTGAGGCCATTCGCGATTAAATGTGCCTACAAAGCGAATCACTTTGTCTGGTAGGCTAGGTGGTTTGTCCATAATAAGGGACTGGCGTGGGGTATATTTAGCTCTTTTGTAGGCCTTCTTTATACTGTTCCGGCTATACCCTCTCTCCACAAAGCGTTGTGTCATTGCTTTGGACTGGTTTTCGTACTCCTGATCAGTGCTACAGTTCCTTTTAAGTCGAAGGAACTGGCCTGTCGGTATGCCATTAACCTGAGCCTTTGGATGGTGACTGCTGGCTTCTAGAAGGTTGTTTGTGGCTGTTGCTTTGCGGTATATGGTGGTGTGGAGGGAACCCTCGTTGCCCCTTGAAATTAATAGGTCCAGGAAACACATAGTGTCCTTGCTGTAATCCAGGGTGAGGTGGAGGTTGAACACATTAGTGTTGAGTGCACTGATGAACTCTTTTAGCATTCCCTCTGGGCCTCGCCACAGGACAAACACATCGTCGATGTAGCGGACCCAGAGGTCGACATGCTCAGTATATGCTTCCATTTCTTCTGTAAATACTACCTGGGATTCCCACCATCCCAGGTAGAGGTTGGCATACGTAGGGGCACATTTGGTGCCCATTGCAGTGCCCCTCAGTTGATGGTATATTTTACAGTCGAAAAGGAAGTAATTACGTGTCAGTACAAATCTGAGCAGTTCTAGGGTGAATAAGTTATGTTTGGTGTACCACCGACCCCTTGTCTTCAGGAAGTGGGATACCGCCTCCAGGCCAAACTTATGATCAATGCTAGTGTATAGGCCCTCTACGTCTAGGCTGACCAAGATAGTATCTTCACTGATACAGATATCATCCAACCGCTTCAGGACATCCTTGGTGTCTCTCAAGTAAGATGGTAAGGCCATGACGTAGGGCCTCAGCACTCGATCCACATAAGAGCTTGCCCGTTCAGTTAGGTTCCCTATCCCCGACACTATGGGTCTGCCAGGAGGGGGGATCTTGTTCTTATGTAGTTTGGGCAGGCTATAGAAGGTGGCTATTTTAGGTGTTTTGACCCATATATAGCTTAATTCGTTTTTGTCAATGACCTTGTCTTCAAGGCCCTTTTGAAGAATGTTGTTAAGCTCAGTATTGAATTTCATAGTGGGATCTCCTTCAAGTATCTCATAGCAGAGAGGGTCTGATAAAAGTCTCAAATTTTCCTTCTTATAGTTGTTTTTGTTGAGAATCACCAGATTTCCTCCTTTGTCAGATGGTTTTATGACTATGACTATGTTGTCATTCGTGGCTAGTTCCTTGAGTGCTTTTCTTTCCTCGACTGTCAGGTTATTGGGAAGTCTCCTTAGTTTTAGATGTTCTAAATCTTTGGTAACTAGATCCACGAATACATCAATATTGGAGAAATTGTCATTGAAGGGAATGAACTTTGAGCTAGGCCGTAGGTCAGTGAACGGGCCTTCCCCTGGAGGTCTTTCACTCTCTTCTAGAAGTGCTGCTATGTTGTCGTGTATCTCCATGTCTTGTGTGTCAAGGGGTGTAACATCCATTGAGTTGGCTATTCTTATCTCTCTTGAACGAAAGAATTTATGGAGTTTTAATTTTCTGCCTTACCATCTTACTTGAGAGACACCAAGGATGTCCTGAAGCGGTTGGATGATATCTGTATCAGTGAAGATACTATCTTGGTCAGCCTAGACGTAGAGGGCCTATACACTAGCATTGATCATAAGTTTGGCCTGGAGGCGGTATCCCACTTCCTGAAGACAAGGGGTCGGTGGTACACCAAACATAACTTATTCACCCTAGAACTGCTCAGATTTGTACTGACACGTAATTACTTCCTTTTCGACTGTAAAATATACCATCAACTGAGGGGCACTGCAATGGGCACCAAATGTGCCCCTACGTATGCCAACCTCTACCTGGGATGGTGGGAATCCCAGGTAGTATTTACAGAAGAAATGGAAGCATATACTGAGCATGTCGACCTCTGGGTCCGCTACATCGACGATGTGTTTGTCCTGTGGCGAGGCCCAGAGGGAATGCTAAAAGAGTTCATCAGTGCACTCAACACTAATGTGTTCAACCTCCACCTCACCCTGGATTACAGCAAGGACACTATGTGTTTCCTGGACCTATTAATTTCAAGGGGCAACGAGGGTTCCCTCCACACCACCATATACCGCAAAGCAACAGCCACAAACAACCTTCTAGAAGCCAGCAGTCACCATCCAAAGGCTCAGGTTAATGGCATACCGACAGGCCAGTTCCTTCGACTTAAAAGGAACTGTAGCACTGATCAGGAGTACGAAAACCAGTCCAAAGCAATGACACAACGCTTTGTGGAGAGAGGGTATAGCCGGAACAGTATAAAGAAGGCCTACAAAAGAGCTAAATATACCCCACGCCAGTCCCTTATTATGGACAAACCACCTAGCCTACCAGACAAAGTGATTCGCTTTGTAGGCACATTTAATCGCGAATGGCCTCAGGCAAGAGCTATTCTGGAGAGACACTGGCACATCTTAAGAGCAGACGATCTCCTTAGAGGTGTCACCAAAGACCGCCCATCCATGACCAGCAGACGAGCCAAGAATTTGAGAGACCTGTTGGTCCATAGCCACTTTGAGGAGGAAAAACCAAGAACATGGCTGCCACCAAAACCCACTGGATCATATACTTGCCAACGATGCAAGGCATGTCAATATATGAACACCACAAAACAGTTTGGAAACTGGAATGACACCAAGACGTATCCCATACGCAGCTTCATCAACTGCCTCAGCACAGGTGTCATATACCAAGGAAAATGTGTCTGTGGCAAGGTATATGTGGGTAAAACAAGTAGATGTCTCAAACAGAGGGTTCTGGAACACATAGGTACCGTGAGGAATAAGACGGACAAACCCCTGTCGAGACACGTCAATCAATGTCATGGCGGGGACCTCAAGGCCGTCACCTTTTGCGGGATTGACCATCCAACTAAAGGACTGTGGAAAGGAGATTGGGACAAAGTTCTCCTCCAGATAGAAGCCAAATGGATATACACACTTGGGACAATGGCACCCAGAGGCCTGAATGAGGGGTTTCTATACACCCCATTCCTATAGGCAGGGTATGCCCATTCATTTTGTTATCTCTTAGGATCATGTCTGTACACACACACAGTCCACTTCACATCGCTTTGTGACTACGTAACCACTTTACATATATATACACAGAACACCATTGCCATATCTGTTAATACAGGCAGCTCCCCAATCCTGTACACAGACCATCACCACCCAGGAGTGGTGACATTATCCTAAAACAGGGCTTCTCTGGACCCTGACATTATAATTAAATGTATACATGTACATGATCATATTGAACATCACTTCTACTACCCCTGTATCAGATTTGGAGTTTATCATTACTTCACTCTGCAAGCCTCTGACAACTAGGCAATAATAACACACAAATTGAGTCAGACCTTTATTAAATCAGTGTGCTGGAGATGCAGTTACAAACATTGGCTTACTCACTGTGCTTTACCACAGGACCAAGTATATCATGGCACACCAGGGGTTAACTTATGACGTCATCACTGGGGGCCCTATATATACCTGCCTACCTGCAGGGTATCCTCAATGATACTAACTACTCGCCTTGAAAAAGCCCTTCGCGAAACGCGCGCGTCGGCACTTAGTATACACGTGCACGCGCAGATCAGGACTACCTCCTCATGACTCTCAGAGACCGCGAGTTAATGCGGTAGTCTGCGAGTGCATTTCTATACAGGACAAAAGTGCCCCGACGGTCACTCTTAGCCTCCTGAAGGTGTTTATAGGGATAGTGTTCCGGCATCACAGTACTGAGGGAACGTACATTCAGCATACTGCAGCTGCCCTGCAGTGTTGGGGTGCTGCATACCATCCGTGAGGTTCCTTCAGCTTCAATTAAAATCACTCTGCTTAGTGTGAGTCAACAGCTTGCCCCCCCACCATCAGCGTCTCCAAAAATGGGATACTGACCCTTATGACCTTAGTCAGGATACTTACCTCTGACTCCTACCACGCTGGTATATATAGGTCCACACACCCCTCAAGTATAGCACGCAGAGGGTTAACCTTAGGTCATTCTGACACTGATAGGGGCACACACACTTCTCCATTGAGGAGCTTAGCTGATTGTACTACACCACTGATATACATAGTGTATTTGTTTTTTATGTCTATCAGTTAGGTCACGCCTACCATTAAGTACTATATATTATATCTCTGTGACCTGCAATCTCAGTACTTACCCGGACACACCTGGAATAATCACCTACCACACAGGTCCGCATCAGTAATACTGTGCGAACTCAGTACCAGTGGTTTATTAAATTCATCTGGCACACACTAATTATTTTGATCCAGAGCCAAAATGGTGTTCTTTATTTAGGATCAACCCACCCTTAGTACGTCGTTCGACCAATATTTTATAATTGTTGTTTAATAAAGATTATGTTTTTAAATCATTCACTCACCACCAGAGTGTGAACCTGAGTGCTATATTGGGTTCCTTCTCTCCTTCATATTCTACAGTTTACACCCAAGCACCGTTCATATCATTTTTCACCGCAAGAGGCTGCAGCAGGGGTTCCCCTACCTTTTCTGTGATAATTTATTGCCAATATTCTCAGAAGTTTGAGCTGTAAACTGTAACAATAGATAATGTCACCGTAGTAATATAAGGATACATTGTAGCTGCTGAGTTACACTGACTGAAGCAGCCATTATGATAGTCACAAAGTCAGGATTTTTACAGATTTATAACAGGAGCACCAAACGATTGCCAGCTTGGTTAAGAATGTAGAATTATACATTGTCACATGCTTTACATATACAAAATAATACAAATAAAAAAAGGGGGGCAGCGGGATGTAGTATTGCTGTTTTATTAATGTTTACATGTCATGTATTCAATTGTCAGCGCTTATATGTAAGACAATCTGTCCTTTGTTAGTAGTGTACAAGAATCTATCATGTTTCTTCTAACATTCAATGTAAAGGAAGAAGCATTCCGTCTCAACCATTTAACTCATTTTAAATATTGCAGAGTACTTCCAGAACATTCTTTTTTTAAATGAAATGCAAAACTGAAAAAACCTCTTGCAATATTTATATTTCTGCTTATTAAAATTAGTAGGTTCCCATTATTCCAAAAGTCACACTGAACAGTGAACACTTATTTATGTTATAAACATAAGCGGAGACATCACATTTCTGTAAATAAGCTATTCATTTATTCAGAACCTCACATAACATAAATATTAACAAATTACCTTCACAATGCAGCATGTATTAAAGAACAAAAATATGTCACTGAAATGGTAGCAAAATATACGTCTGTAAAACATTCTGTGCAAATGAGAAAACAAGAACATGTTGTTACTGAATGCTGTATATTGTATGCTTGTGGTACAGTGCATTGTTTCAAACTTGACTAGAGGGCTGGCGTATCTGAAATGCTGTTTGATAAAATGTCTCAAATGTACATGCTTGAATGCAGTGTTCATAGCTCTTTTTTCATAAGGAATCCATTTTTTTTAATACAATTACAGAGGTTCCCTATTTGCTTACCAATAGTTAGATCAAACTGGTTACAAACTGAAACAAAATAACTATTCACAACAACATTTTATATTTACAAGTACAGTTTTATCATAGAGACAGTATTTGTAAATATAGCTGTGATCTCCTAGATCAGTGGTTTCCAATTTTTTTTATTAAGGAACCCTAAAAAATTCTGAGAAATCCCAACCCTCTCTTATAGTGCGTCTGAGATCAGATGCATTGAAAGGAACCCCAACCCTCTCTTATAGTGCATCTGGGATCAGATGCATTATAAGGAACCTCAACCCCTTCTAATAGCGTGTCTGAGATCAGATGCATTGAAAAGAACCCCAACCCTCTCTTATAGTGTGTCTGGAATCAGATCATTGTAAAGAACCCCAACCCTCTCTAATAGCGCGCCTGAGATCAGATGCATTGTAAGGAACCACAACCCCCTCTTATAGTGTGTCTGGGATCAGATGCATTGTAAGGAACCCCAACCCTCTCTAATAGCATGTCTGAGATCAAATGCATTGTAAGGAACCCCAACCCTCTCTAATAGCGCACCTGAGATCAGATGCATTATAAGGAACCTCAAACCCTTCTAATAGCGCGTCTGAGATCAGATGCATTGTAAGGAACCCCAACCCTCTCTAATAATGTGTCTGAGATCAGATGCATTGTTAAGGAACCCCAACCCTCTCTAATTGCGTGTCTGAGATCAGATGCATTATTAAGGAACCCGAACCCTCTCTAATAGTGCGTCTGAGATCAGATGTGTTGTAAGGAACCACAACCCTCTCTAATAGCGAATCTGAGATCAGATGCATTGAAAGGAACCCCAACTCTCTTTTATAGTGCATCTGGGATCAGATGGATTGTAAGGAACCCCAACCCTCTCTAATAGCAAGTCTGAGATCAGATGCATTGTAAGGAACCCCAACCCTCTCTAATAGCGCGTCTGAGATCAGATACATTGTAAGGAACCCCAACCCTCTTTAATTGCTCGTCTGCGATCAGATGGATTGTAAGGAACTGTAACCTCTCAAATAGCGCATCTGAGATTTGATGCATTGGAAGGAACCCCAACTCACTCTAATAGTGCATTTGAGATTTGATGCATTGTACTGTAAATGTTTCTGTATTTGGTGCAATTTTTAAATGACCTGAAAATTGCAGAGAACCCTTTAGGGCTGGCCGGTGACCCAAGGGTTCCTAGGAACACCTGTTGAAAAACACTGCCTTAGCTCTTTATTTTTTCTCCCCATCAGTGCCAGTGAGGCTTGTAACACAGTGGTTCAAGGAGGCTATTTGTCAGTCTGAAGGATGTAAAACTGGTGCAAAAAATACAACCAAATTTACTGAACAAAAGGAATCCCATTAATACCAACGGGATTTTTTCTTTTAATAAATCTTGGTCAAGCTTTTGCACAAGTTTTGAAGCTGGGTTTTTTAGTAAATAACCCTGAGGTATGATAGAGGTTATATTTTCCTATTTGTGCACTAATATGGTTGTTCATCAAGCTATGTTACAGGTGATTGCACCCAAACTCGCATTAACTCCCATTCAAGTCAATGGATAATGCCAATTTTACATTATTTATTTATTTATTTACAAATTTACAAAGAAAAATTTAGATTTTTTAGAAATATCCTCCCCTTCCTGTTATGTCAGCATAAATATTGCTTAATTTCTAAATTACAGTTTAAAGATCTTTGCCACAGTGTAGGTCTTTTTTTAATTCAGGCTCTATACTATCGCAAACTGCGATGATTTAGAAAAGCATCGCTCACAGCAAAGCCTTGCAATGCCTCTAGTGGACTGTCCCTCTCAGTGGCATAACTACGCCATAAGGGCTCCCCGGGCAACGTCACAGAGTCCTAACATCATGACGTTATGGCATCACGTGTCAGCGCGTTGTCATGGCAATGTGCTGCCATGTGATGTTGCGTCACCATGAAGATGTCAATGAAGGAGGGTTGCTCTTACAGAGGCCTCGCTCTTCCCCCTGGCAATCAGTTTCATTGCTGGGGGGAAGAGCGCGGGGCCTCTGTAACTGCTTGTGGGGGGGGGGGGGTTCATTAAATCCATAGGGAGGTTCCTGACTCCTTTCAGGCCCCCACCTCTGAAGTTGGGGTCCCCTGGACATGCCCGGGCGTCCTAGGTGGTAGTTTGGCCACTGATCCCTCTGGACAGTGCCACAGTTGGATGGGTGTGCGACCAGGAGGCAGAAGCCCAAAGGCTGCCATATGACTGTAAGAGCTTGCAGCAGTGATCAGTGCTGCAGGGCAGGAAACCATTGCTGGTGAGTGACCAGTACCCTTGAGCCCCCAGGAGGTGGTAGGGCGGCATGACTGCCAGGACTAGGCTCCCCCTACCTTATGTTATATACCTAGAGATGTTACAAGTAAATAATATATACATAATGATTTAGTTGCAAAGAAACTTCTGAAAAAACTGTAAAGTACTGAAGGGGTTAAAATCTTTTATTCCGCTTTCGCGGGACTTTTAGGCTATTTAAGAGGCTGTCACCACTTCTCCCCACTCCGACACGAAGCCCTCTGTTTAAGGGTGAAACGCGTTGAGGGGGAGACGCTGGTGTAGCCCTGTGTGTGTTCAATAAAGTTGATTGAAGAGAATTCTGGGAGCTTTTTTCGGACATGCGCAGTAGCGCCGTATACCTTCCATTTTCCCCCTACCTTCCCCATTCTGTGGGGCCATGTTTCTCCCCTGCCCCTTCACCCCACACCTCATTGGTCTGTGACGTGGGGGAGATGAGAGGTGGGGCTGGGGAGGTTATATAAATCCTGTGCAGGGCAGGAAGTGCGCTTCAACCTTGCCAGACGAAACTCTATGGCCAGAGCAAACTTTTTATGCCGAGCCCCCCTTTTCACCCATGAAATTTCTCGGGCTCGCCCTGCCTGATGTAATCAAAATCACATGAAAAAAAATCCTTTATTAAACAGTATACAATGTAAATACAAATACGTCTAAATACTTACATATTTCAACTGCCCGCGCTTGAAAAGGAGAGCAGGATCACAGCGCTATTGCAGGGCAGACACCGGAGGGAGAGGTGTTTTACATCACAGCGCTGGGGCGTGCTCTTCCCCCATACCTCCGAAGCCCTCGCGCGTGCACTCACACCATCACGTGGCCGCCTCCTGCACTATCCTGTTCGGCCGCCTGCCCCCAGCTTGTTCGGCCGCCCGCCCACGCACAGCTTCTTGGCCGCCCGCCTGCGCACAGCGTCTGCTGGCCCACGCACACCAGGTTTTACTGCATGCCGCATGCGCCCCCCCTAAATAATCTTGCGCCCCCAGTTTACGCTCCACTACTGTATGGTTTGGTAAAGCCCTGTGGTGGCTGTAAGTGGCGAGTCGGCACAGCTCATTTAAGCGTTACTTCCTGGTGCCCATTCTCGCTTAACAGCCGGTACAGTGCCTGGCTTGGTGGGAGTTGCGGGCCATGGTTTGAGTACCATTAGACATTTTGGGTATCCGTTCTTCAGAACTAAAGTATGATACAACTAAATGAACAGAGACCAGACCCTTATATAATCAGATTGCCCCTCACCTTTTTGTCTACATTTCTCACAGCAAACCAGAGAAGTCCTCAATATTGACGTTGCATAATGTGACAATTTGATTATATATAAGGGTAAGCACTCATCTCTGTCAAAGTATGGACCTGAAATTTCCAATTTCCTGTGAAGGACTTCCACATTAACTGATAACCATTGACTCTCTATTCCCCCCCTTGGTAAACTGCCTTGTGTCTATGTAGGCAATATGTCCGGTGTTCAGTCAGTGTGACATGCCTATGAACTCTTGAAATTGTATGTGCCATGTGCAACCTGTGTAGCTATTTTGGATCCTAGTCAATTTGGATTTTTAATGCATTTATTCGTATGTAAATGAGCTTTCCTCTATTGATTAGTTATTGATTGGAGGTTTCATTTTCCCTCCTGTTTTAGGGCACCCTGCTTTTCCATTTTATTGGTTGTGACAATCTTTTTTTTATATAGCTGTTGGTGTGTAATACACTGTTTTATATTTTTCTAACCGACCTATACTGTACATAGAGATCCACAGACAAGCTGACAGACTAACCCAGACACTCTCACTCTCACTCTCACTCTCACTCTCTCTCTCTCTCTCTCTCTCTATCTGGGAGAGAGTTGCAGGGAAGTCACTGACCGGTCCTATCTGATTAATAGAGATCAGAGGGATCAAGCTCAGCTCTGCCGGCAGGACACAGTGAGGAGGAAGTTTAGCCATACGGCAATAGGTTAATAACAGTCTGCTCTTGTCTGATGGGAGACTGCTATTTCTCACTGTGAATGGGGGAGAAATGGGGCACCCTGAAATAGTGGGGTCCCTAAGTTGCTGCTTAGTTTGCTTATATGGTAGAGCTGCCTATTGAATGTACTGTAGCTCAATACTGTACATGTACTGAGATCTATTATGGTATATTACTGTTAATACACAACAGTGTTGATGAAAGCTAATTGGTACATGAATGTGGATATCTGTACACTTTTTGGATAAAGCATAATTTCCTACAAATATGTGTAGCCATGGTAGGTTTTGGCGATTGTACTGCTCCCCTCCCCCTCCCCCCCATCGTGTTATGTAATCCCTGATAGATACAGGCTATAACATACTGTAATCTTGGGCAGATTCAGAGCAGCCTCTCTGAGTGACAAGGTGTGGAGGTGGGTCTATGTACAGCCAATCATGGTGCAGACCTCTGGAGCCTACTTTGACTGGAGGCGCAGCACCATGAGAACAACTACCGCCTGAAACCGCCTAAAGCCTGTCCTGTTTCCCCACAACATCATGGAAGATCAGCCTCTCCTGAATCAATCAGGTATCTAGCACCACACAGACCTGTAGCCAGAGTATATCTCCCAGAGGGGGGGGGGGGGGGACACAGGACAATAGGAAGCCACGACGAGTGACGTTACAGCTACCTATTGGCTCCCGTGCCACTGGAGATTTGAGCCGCCATATAGCACACCCAGCTGGGACTGCTACCAGCATGAGCTATGGAGGTAAGTATCTCAGGAACAAGGAGGAACCAAGACTTCCTACCCATCTAAAAAACACCTTTGGGCGGAAACATCTTTAAAGCAGCAGTCCATGCTCCGTCATTTTGGGGGGGGGGCAATATTTTTTATACTATCTAAATCAGTTGGTCCCCCAGAGTCATTCTGCAGATTCACATAGGGTTGCCAGGTGTTACGTATTGAACTGGACTGTCCTGTGTTTGGATACTCTGTCCAGTAAAAAATGAGAGGTATTGTAATACTGGACATGTGTGTGTCCAGTATTTTCCTCCCTGGACATAGTGACCTTTCACCATTGAGTCCTGTATTTTTGGAGAAGCCACCTGGCAACCCTAGATTCACAAGATATATGCGCTTGCAAGACAAAATGTCAGAAAGGGTTAAGCCCTCAGCTGGCAGATTGGCACGCAATTTGTATTGCTTTGCAAGCGCTTCTGGCAATGAAAGGATTAAGAATTGCACACTTTGTGTTTACATCAGAATAAATGGATATCAACATGTTTTCTAGTACGCTTCCATGTATTGATTTACATCCTGCCGGTACAACAACATGAAAACATATCCCATTGCTTTCTCTTCGGTTTTGGGAAACCTGCTGTAATATGTACAGAATGTTGTAATCACTATATTCCTGAAAATGCAAAGTCATGGTCAGATGATGTGTAGTAAGTACGGTGTGATGCAAACTTCCTTTGGCTGCTCACGTGTTTGCCTTTTCTTTCTTCGTCAGGCTTGTCCGGAGGGCTAAATGTTAATATTAAAAATCTAACTTGTAGAGGAAAATAAGAGGAGGAAATTTGGAAGAGTCAAAGGTAGCAAGCTTTAGTTTTTTTTCTGATTTACAGCAGCATTGCTTGTTTATTGCCTAAAACATACTCTCTTTTTTTAAATACCCATCTACAAGTCTTTGTAGTGCATAAGTCTTCTATTTTACTCAAATAATATAGGTTCTGTCCCAAATAGAACCCAAAAGAGCGAATAAAAGTAAAGTGGTTGAAGGGAATATAAAGTTAAACAATTGAAAAATAACATTTAATTAATAAAACATAATACATAAGAATTTAGCAAATTTGGACTACTAATACTACTAATTAAAATAGTAATTTGAGTAATAACAATAATAAGGGGTAATTTGAACTCATCCATGGCTAAGCAATTATTTCATTTGGAACCACCACTTGCTGACCATAATAGCATAAGGGTATGAACGAATGATGAATGAATGATGTACAGCAGGAGTGCACAAACTTTATTCTTTGCGCCCCCCACACCCCTCATGTGACGTTGCGTTGCCATTTGACCCCGCGGCGTCATTTGACTCTGCGTTGTCATGGTGACACATCGCCAGAAGCCGCCGGAGACAAGGTAAATGAGATACAGAGGCCTCTCGCTCTCTCCTGGCATTTAATTTAATTGTTCTGGGGAAGAGCGCGGGGGCCTCTGTAAGCACCGCACCCTCCTCCAGAATATTTCGAGGCGTGCCCCCCCAGTTTGCGCATCCCTGACGTATGATGCCTGGTGCTAATATGATTTCTAATGGGAAGATATACCACTAAGGCTGCAAGATTGAGTTGCAACTCTGTCTGGTCTAGGAAAAAATAGGGGGAGATTAGAAAACTTGACAACCGGGTTTGTTGGTTGATCACAAGAACCGAATTTGAAGAGGCTTTTGTAAGATGTATGCATAGTCTATAAGTGCTATAGTCAATATTGCTTGTTAACAGACATTCAGATTGCTGTCATTGCTGCTAACAAGAGAGATTGGTTATCACACCTCATTGGATATATCCGTTCTAGCAGGGATTCTCAAGTTCAGTCCTCAAGAGCAACCACCAGACTAGGGTGATATTTCTCAAAGTCTCCTGGCTGCATATCTGGGGCAAAAGTTGTGTGCAAATACTGCACCAGGTTTATCACAAACCCGATTGTTTCAATGGGAACCACATTTCTTGATACATTTGGTACATTTTTTATTTATTTTTTTGCTCCAGTGTTGCCGCAGGCAGATTTTTATAAATGACCCTTAGGCTGAGGACCCGCTGCGGTCGGCGGAGCGCGTGGCTGCATACGCGCGGGCCACCAGCCCCTTACCTGCACTCTGGTGGTCCCTGCTGCCTCCTCCCTCCGTGGCTGACTACGTGCTGTGACGCGTCAGCCGGCCGGAGCTACAGGCCTCTGGTGATCCGGAGCGGTGACGCGTCATGTGATACACAAGGGAACCAATCACAGATTGGATCCCTGCAGCCAATCTGAAGCCAGGTAGTGTAAACCAATGGGACCACATATTTTGATGGCCCCCCCACGTCATGGCCGCTCCCACCAACCCGTTTTGGCCACGTCCCCCCACGCCGGAAAAAGTTAACTGCAGACCACAGATCGCGGTGCAGTGACTTGCACGCGCCGCCGGCAAGCAAGGCGGTCGCGTGGGTGCGTGCAACGGGGCCTTAGCCTCAGGTTTTCCAGCGTTCTCTAATTACCATTATTAACCTAGTTGTAATTATCACTAAGACTACTTGTTTATGTAGGTATATATTTCCCCGAAAACCTCGCCTATTTTGTAAAATGTCTTTTTTCGGGAAAGGGGTGCAATTAGGGGGTTACTTTGGAGGTGATGCGGGGTCATGCGGTAAGCGGCAGAAAGGCACTTCTCGCCCGTTTCACGCCAAAAATGCCTACCACTATTCAGTAAGGGGCAAAAACGTGGCGAAAAGCAAAAAAAACGCCAATGTGTTTGGCGGTTTTTTTTTCCGCCATCAGCGTGGCGAAAAGGCACTTTTCGCCTCAACTAGCCATTTTTTCCGCCACGCTCAATTCTAGTATGGCAAGTAGCTTTGCGCCGCTATTCGCCACTCTAGAATGGCGTTTTTCTGGCGAATCCGGCACGCCACAAAAAGTAGGCAAGTTGATGGTGAGAGGCTACGGATGAGCGACGGATCGGCACTTAGAAAAAATTCAGGCCTTTATCCTGCCTGTGATTGATGCCGGGGGTCTCCAGAGCTGATACCATTAATACCAGTACCGGAGGCCCCCGGCATGCATCCGAGGCAGGAAAAATGCATTTAAAGGCCACTTCATTACCTTAGTGGCTAAGGTTTATTGTGGGTAGCGGGGGTGGGTGAAGGGGTTATTTGGCCATTGTTGTTTGTTTAAGGCTTGCGGGGGGGTTGCGGGTGCACTTAACCCCTTCACGACCGTAGCGGTTAATACCGCTACGGTCATGAAGGGGTTAAGGCCTCCCGCTACCCACCCGCAAGCCCTAAACAAACCACCATTGGGGCCAAATACCCCTTCACCCACCCCCGCTAACCATAATAAAAAGAAAACACACACAACAGCCCCACACTACATTAATAAATAAATATATATATATAAATAAATAAATATATATATATATATACAGCTAAACCCTGTTATAACGCCCCTCGTTATACCGCGATTCGGTTATAACGCGGTTTTCCCGTGGCTCACACTCACTGCACACACACTGCTCATTGCTCACACTGCCACACTGCACACACACTGCACACAGCACACACACTGCACACTGCACACACACTGCTCATTGCTCACACTACACACACTGACACACTGCACACACACTGCATGATCACACTGCACACATGACACCTGCACACACACTGCACAGAACACACACTGCACACTGCACACACACTGCTCATTGCTCACACGCCACACTTGGACACACTGCACACACACTGCACACACATGCACACTGCACACCACACTGCATTCGCTCACACTGCACACACTGACACTGCAACACACAATGCTCTGCTCACACTGCACACCCGACACACTGCACACACCACTGCAACTGACAACACTGCAATGCACACCACACTGCTCATTGCCACACTGCCACACGACACACCTGCCACCAATGCCACACAATGCACACACACTGCACACTGCACACACGGCCATAATTACTCACAATGCACCACCACTGACACACGCAACACACTGTGAATTGCTCAATGCAACATTGCATATATATTAATGATAAAAAATATGCCATCACTCTGACCACACACTGCACACATTGACACACTGCACACACACTGCACACACACTGCACACTGCACACTGCACACACACTGCTCATTACTCACACTGCACACACTGACACACTGCACACACACTGCTCATTGCTCACACTGCACACACTGACACACTGCACACACACTGCACACTGCACACACACTGCTCATTGCTCACACTGCACACACTGACACACTGCACACACACTGCACACTGCACACACACTGCACACTGCACACACACTGCTCATTGCTCACACAGCACACACTGACACACTGCACACACATTGCATTCTATACAAGCTTAAACTAAAAGGAGGAGCATTAAACACTCTTTAAATATAAAAAGTTATCACAACTCACAAAAATTCCCACTTCTAAAGGACCAATTTATAGCTATATACTGTATTAATAAATAATGCATCCTTACAAATACTGTATATACTGCTCCAAGTCAGTGGAAAATCTAACTTGTGTGGGCTGGTAGGATGGCCCGGTGCAGCGCGGGGGGGCAGGTAGGTGGGTGTTAGGGCCCGGGGCGGGGGGTGGGAAGTCATTGTGCTGTGGGGGGGTGGCGGGGCCCTGCACACTCACACACACTTACACACACTTATGCACACTTACACACACTCACAGACACTTACACACACTTACAGACACTCACAGACACTCACACACACTCACACACACTCAGACACTTACACACACTTACAGACACTCACAGAAACTCACACACACTTACACACACTTACACACACTTACATACACTCACAGACACTTACACACACTTACACACACACTCAGACACTTACACACACTCACAGACACTTACACACACTTACAGACACTCACAGACACTCACAGACACTCACACACACTTACACACACTTATGCACACTTACACACACTCACAGACACTTACACACACTTACACACACACTCAGACACTTACACACACTTACAGACACTTACACACACTCACAGACACTTACACACACTCACAGACACTTACACTTCAGACCGTGGCGATTTTTAAATATAGTACCAGAAAGTACTGCCGTTGCGGTGGTGGCGTCGGTGGGGAGGTCGCGCGGCAGGGAGCTGAAAACTGGCGGAAACTGGTTGTATAGCGTTTTTTTTTCTATTCACGTGGTGTCAGGGGGAAGCCGGGACCGGAGGGGCATCCCCGCTCCCATCTCCTGCCCCGCGGGCTGTCCCGCGGTGACAGGGGGAAGCGGGGACCGGAGGGACATCCCCGCTCCCATCTCCTGCCCCGCGGGCTGTCCCGCGGTGACAGGGGGAAGCGGGGACCGGAGGGACATGCCCGCTCCCATCTCCTGTCCCGCTGGATGAATCTGCGTTAAAGCGGCGGCCATTTTTTTTCCGGGGTTTAGCTGTATATATATATATATATATATATAAACATCACAGCTTGCACTCAATGTTCTGGTTCATATAGACAGGTGCTAGTCTCAAATAATCGAAATACAACATTACCATTCTCTCGTCCGGTAAAGAAAGACTGCACTCTCGGCTTCAGTAATCAGAAAACTTATTGGCATCTGAAATATACAAGACATAAATCACCCAAGCCGACTTTTCGGTCCTGGAATAGACACCACCCTTGAGAAAGGTCCTATTCCAGGACCGAAACGTCGGATTGGGTGACTTACTTGTCTATTCAGATGCCAATACTTTTTCAGGATTCTGAACCGAGTGCAGTCTTTCTTTACCGGATGAGAGAATGGTATGTTGTTTATATATATATATATATATATATATATATATATATATATATACATACTAACATACATACATACATACATACATACTACAACATCTACATATATAATATATATATATATATATATATATATATATTATATTACCCCAACAACCTCTATACTACCCCCCTAACATACACATATATGCACATACAGTATAGTATGGCACAATTACTATTATCCACAAATGTATATAGTGAATGTGGCCCATTTAAAATACATAAAGAACAATAAATACTTAATACACATAGCAACACCCTTGTCGGCTGCCACGATGAAGGTCATCCTCATCTTCATCCTGCCCATGCCCCATCCGCTGCTGGCAAAACGGAAACAAGAATACCACATCCAATGTATGTCCCCTAACCCCTTAATCACCATAGCCTTTTTTGTTTCTTTATTTTATTTTTTTCTTGGTTCGTTGGTAGGTTGTGGTTGGTCTCCCTTCTGTTCCCGTTTGTTTTGTGTTGTGTTTTTTGCTGTTTGGTGTGTTTTTGGCTTTCTTTTGTTTTTCTTTTGTTTCTTGTTCCTTTTCCTCATCTTTTTGTTATTTTTTTTGGTCGTTTCTTCACTCCTTATTGTTTATTTAGTCCTTGTTGTTTGTTTCGCTTTTATTATTAGTTCTCTGTCTTTTGTGTTCTGGGAGTGTTTTTTCTGTCTTTTTCTGCCTTCTTCTCGGTTTATGGGTGGTTTGGGGTGCTTTTGTTCCCCCTCCCCCGACCCCCCCCGCCCACCAACCCCCG